>CAACAH010000004.1:1200000-2400000 GCA_900654225.1 Magnusiomyces fungicola
TGTCATTTTTTAAAGACATGCTTTTTAATAGAGCAAAGGAAATGAAAAACAAAAACATTTACTAATGCGTATTGAAGCATCAAAGGCCAAGACCCTTTGTGATAATTTTTTTCATATTTACAGTAAGTAACAATTCATTTCATAGTAAGTAATTGTAGAATTTTGTTTTAATTAAAAGAGGAATAATTAATCAAACTAATCAGCTCTTTGAAATTCTTGTACAAATGAATACGAAGCAACTTTTTATGTATTCTGTGTTATAAATTTTCATTGAATGTTTTCACTATGCTCTCAAGGGCTTGTTGAGACTTAGGATCAGCCCAACCTAGACCCCAGCTCTCAACCTGTGCCATGACTACCTTGATGTGAAGTAAAACCATATAGATAACACTCCCACCAGTCTAGACAACTGATCTTGCAGGGCTTATTTTTAAAAGAGAGATATGCGTGATTCTGTGTGAAAAGTTCCAAGTGTTGGATTCGAACCCATGATAAAAACGAGAAACCATACGACCAAAAGACTTAATAACTACTATTCTAGATTCCTTAGCACTAATAATGGTTGATACAGTAAATGTGGCTTAAAGTAAAATTTATTACTATATTGAAGGTTTTAACTCTTGTATGCAGAAGGTTCCATGGAAAATAACAGCAATCCCGCTTAGCTCAGTCGGTAGAGCGTTCGGCTTTTACAAAGACTTCCCAGTCTCAGATGAAACCGAAATGTCAAGGGTTCGACCCCCTTAGTGGGAGCTTAATTTTTTGCTTTCATTTTATTTCATCCCAATGTAGTATTACATTGATTGGCATACAAACAGCTAACCCTTTCAATCTAGAAAGCGTTTGTGAATAAAATGATACAAAATTTACATTGAATTTTTCACTATTATTAAAATCCGCAAACCATGGTATAATCAATATATTTCTGTCAACATGGTCAAAAGCACCTTGAATATCAACTATCATCGCTGATATTAGCTCTCGAGTTTTTACTGAATGCTCCCAAGACTCATTTACTCATTGAACCGTGTCTAAAATAGTGTCTTTAGCAGAGTACTCACTCATTTTATATTCTATACTGCTACTTGGGTAGTAAATACTTTGCTAATTAGGGAGCTTTTTCTGGTCAATCTTTTCCAAAATCTTTGGACAGTATCCCAATTTGATACAGGCTCAAAGTTGGTTGAAAAAATCTAATAACTTTTTTGTTTTTGATGTATTCATTTTCCCACGATGCTCTGCTTGGCAGCTATCAGCAGAGCCAAGAATATGACGCTAGATAGCTACTAGTGTAATCTAATATAAGACATGTTGTATCATTTGATTAGATACTATGCAAGTCTGGGGTTGGGTAGTATTTAGAAGCTATTTCAAAAAAGGCAAAAGTACTATAAGAGGAGGAGCTTTCCCCATTCATGATATTTTTTTCTCTTTTTATTTTAATTAACTCTTTCTTTTTTTGATTATTCATAATAAATTAATATTTTTATCTTACAAAACCTTTATTATTAGGATTATTTTATTCACTATGATTTCTAAGATTGAGTTAGCTCAAAACTCCAGGTGCCTTATTTTTGGGTATATAGTGTATTACACTTCTGTCTTACTCATCTTAAGCTTTCTTCACCTGCCGTTGTAACCGAGCTCAAGGATGAACTTTAGGCCCTGTTTGATATCAGGTAGAAGTTTTTTCTTTAATACACCAAGTTTTTCTTGGGTATTTCTGGTGTAATTTCAAGGGTTAACTTTCAGGTCACACCTACTGCACCATTTGGCTTGACAGATTTTACCACCTTTCCAATGTTCCTGCTTTCGAACTCTAACCAACAATGGTCTCTGCAAGATTTACTTGACTCTTTCAAGACACTCAGTGCTTTATTTTTTATTTTTTAATTTTTTTATTAAAGGGTTAATGTAACTAGGAAATTCTTCACCAGCCTTTTTAACAAACCAAAATATCAAGATTCAAATCTTGACAGTACATACATATTTTGTTGCTATATGGAAACTTTTTCTCATTGCAATTTACATAATAATGTTTGACATCATTATGTGTACTCCAACCTGCTCAAACAAAGCCCCAGTTTCCGGCCGTTTTTGGGAAGAAGAAATCACAAGTAACCACAACTCAGACATACAGCTAGTTTAACCACCCAGATTCTAAAACGTTTCATTGATTCTTTTTGCAGAGGCCATCTTCTTTAAGACGTGCACCTTGAATTCGAGATTTTCGTCCAGTGTTATGTATCAGTTTCTGCCTGATACTGCACTGCTTGTGAATTTCCTAAAACTCAATAGATCTGTCAGACGTTCTGATACGGGAAATGTAATAGAAAGCCACGAAATCCAGCAAATCCACATACACCCCAAGCAATGCAGAACAGAGAAGAACTGATAAGACTTTTGATAACGATTATGTTTCCCCGCTAACCAACTATCATAATGGTCAGATGTCAGGATTCCTCGTTTTTTACTTATATTATATTATTGATATCTTAGATATTATATAGAATTACACACCAGGACTAGACAAATATAAAAGGACGTTCAATTCCTGAACTTATGAGCTCCTCAGGAAATTCTTAGCTAGTTGAAATATACTTAGATATTAAAGGAAAATTTAATTAATTAATCAATCCATTCGATATTAGTTAATCTTTTTTCCTGGGTCTCTGATTAATTAAAGGGTTATACATAATATAACTAATAGGCTCTTCGCCAACCTTGTACAATTCAAATTTATATATATGTTCGTGTGGCAACTTTTCATTGCATGACTTCACCGTGCTCGCAAGCACTTGTCCGGACTTGGGATCAGCCCGACCTAGACCCCGATTCTCGGTCCATGTCGTGATGCATACGACACTTCGTGTGAAGTAAAACCTTATAGGAAAAAACCTCCACCAGCCTAGGCCACTGATCTTGCAGGGTTTATCTTTTTGAGAGAGAGATGCGTAAATCCGTGTTAATAATTCCAAGTGTTAGATTCGAACCCGTGACAAGGGCGAGGAAGCATAACGCCTGGGGACGCATTAACCACTAGACTATCTTGCCTCGCCCTCCTGGGTCTCTGACGTCCAGTCTTCCTTTACCCTTATAGTTTCACTCAAGTCTTGCTGTGTCCCCATCTGTTTCAGGAAATTCATGAAGAGGTTCGATGGTCTAGTCGGTTATGGCATCTGCTTAACACGCAGAACGTCCCCAGTTCGATCCTGGGTCGAATCAACTTTTTAACCTATATATTTATTTGATGAGCATTCAGTTAATTATTTTTTGTAATTGAAAACAGGAGTCTTAAGATAGCTACCGGTCGTACATATCTTTCAGCTATAAAGTGATAATTACTGATAGCATAGTAAAAGCAATAGTCAAAAATACATCAAAATTCACAATTCATTAGCTTCTTCAACATTACTTTCTTTGTCTTTCTTCTTTACGGGCTCTTGTATTATTAGGATGTCAGGATAACGTAATTCACCTAATGCATAACTTGTTGCTTCTTCTCGTTTACCAAAATTCCACTACCGGACTTTAATAATCATTATTGACTAGTGTAGGTGTGGTTTGTTCGTCGAATCTGTCAGATGGTTTAACAAGGATGAAATCAGTCTCCTCCACGGTGCTGGCTCTCTGGCTCTTTCTTATCATTTTTGAATTATTTTCTTCAATTATCAAGCTCCATTTCGGTCTTAATTCGATCAAGAAATGGTCTATTACGGATTCTGATATACTTAAAGTTTATTCCTGTACTGCATGCAATGTAGTCATCCTCACTGGAAAACGAAAAGATAGCACTATAAGTGCCTTTGTTCTGACTCATAATTCTAGGTGTTCTGTTAATGGTGTAGTCATAGCTTATGAGTTGGTAACGGTTCTAGAGACTATATTTGGCGATGGTAGAATATGGGTCCTCTAATCATTTACAAGGGTGTTAATCTAATGGAGGCATGGTTTCCTCAGGGAGGGGACTTTCAGATCATTTCTAAGCATCCTAGATAGTGGCTATATTAATACTAATTTTCCTTTTACTGATGAATGGCAGATACCTATAATAGATGGCTATAAGTCTCACGTATCACCCGAATTAGTGCAGTTCGCCCCCGAAAAAAAGGTAGTTCCGCTATACCTGCTAGCTCGTATGTCTAACGTACTTCAACCATTAGACATGAGTCCGTTTGGATCGGCAAAGGGGGTGTTCAGGCTGCGCAGTGCTTATGAGTTGGGCCAAGGGATACCGCCCTCGAAGAAAACTTTCTTCTTCAACTACATGGCCGTTAGGCCACAGGCATACACTAAAAAGATAGTCAAAGCAGGTTGGCAGAGGACTGGTATATTTTCCAGAGATATTTCAATTGCTCTCGATTATTTTAAGGGCCAAATGAATCTAGTTCACGATGTCATTCAAGAACCCGAAGAGCCACATGCTCCCCCTCCAGATAATACCACTAGGACAGCTTTACATTTAACTACAACAAATATAATGAATCCATAAGGTACTAAAACATTTGTTCCTGTGGTTCGGAGGAAAAAAAGAATAAAAAATGTTGTCAAATATCAAGGTGTCTAACGAGGTCGCGTTTGCAACCGTGAAGAGAATAGCGGAGTTTGAAGCTAAAGACAATAAATCTCAGCAAATAATCGAAAAACCAACAAATCAACTGGGCGAAGCAAAAATTAATAATCGAAAAAGGCGAAAACTCCCGGAATGGGATAAACACGAAGTAGTTTGTGATTTTTACTGAGCATCACAACAAGAGCAGAGTGTTGATCATGATCGTGGAGCTGAAAAAGATACGGACCATGATTCTGAAGCTTTATCTGATAATTAGACGCGATTATTTGTCCTTAAATAAAAGTGTTCACATATCGAAACTTGTATCAGTGCACACTAAATTGGCATGTTCAACAAATATTATAAATTTGAAGACGTAAGTTTTGTTAAAAATTATGCTGGTAGGTGCCAAGCCTATATATAACATTTTACATCTGTAACATCTAACATACAAACTACCTTGTATGTATATTCTATCTTCTCAATTACATTACATAATTGTTCCATATCTAACAGGTAGTTAACGAATTCCTCTGGTTGTGTTGAGTTGGATCTCCGCCATTGATCATCATCCAAAATTCAGTAAATAGGGTCCAGCTTTGGAATCCAATCTCTGGCATTTTTACAACTTATTTGTCATTAAGGGTCACCCAAATATACCCCTTTATTGCATTTCCTGTCTTAACCACGGCTTCTTTATCATCATGTAATTTTTTGATTTCTTTTGCAAATTTGTTCAAGTCATGTAATTGGTATTCTGAGTCTCTGACACAGACTGTTGGAAATTATTTCCATTCCTCTCTAGCTTCTTTTTGCGTAGCATTCGATTTCTGTTGATTGGCAATGCTCACTAGTTTGGCCATGCAAACGCCTCTTCAAGCACCTCCACCTCTGATAGGAACCTGAACCCACTCGTCAACTTTTTTTTCGACAGTACTTTTAAGACCCTGCATCATCATATCCATGTCGTGAGATATGTGAACTATATATTGTGCCAAAATTCTACTAGATTCAACAGTTTTCTTTATACCAGCCATCTCAAATTGGTTTTCATTGGCAATTTCAGTCTAGTTCTTAACTGGGGTTTTGTGTGCCGCACCCAAGAAGTTGGCTATTTGTGAAAAATATTTCTTGATAGTGTTGAATTGACACAACCTTAGGAACCATAGTGCACAAAGTTACTGAAGAAAATACAAGTGGTGTAAATAAATAGAACTTTATTGTGAATAACTAGATTATTTGCCATTCTGAAACAGATATCGCTATTAAAGATTGTTATCAAGAATAAAACAGATATCGTTATAAGTGATGACACATTACTTCTGAGTCATGAAACAGATCCTCAAATTTGAGATTCAGCTAATAGTTGCCAACCCGAATATGATGAATAATCAGTGAACACTAAATTAAGATGTTCAACAGATAGTATCGCGCATTGCATTGACATTTCTTTCAAATCTAGCCACAGTATTATTTAAAGTCTTAAGGTTCTCATCATTGATCAGACTTGTGGCAGCCGTGCTCGTTGTAGCGTCAATCTGTGTTCTAAGCCTAACCATTTCATCTTCCATAGCTTTAACCTTTGCTTTGTTTCCATCCCAGTGATTTGCGATAGTTCTTTGCTGTTGAACAAATTAACTTGATGTCATCTAATTTTTCACAATGTCCAGCTTGGCAAATATTAGCAGAATCACGAATATAATGCTAACTAATTATTGGTGTGGTCCGTTGAGTGCTAGTTATTGTTTGTTGACTGCCTTTTTATTTATGTTATTATTCATGAAATGAAAAAAAGTAGCTAATTATATAAAAAAACACTTTTAGCCCTTTTTATTTAAATGCTCTTTTTCATTTTTTATTTTAAATAATTCATAATAAATCAGTATATTAATTATACCTCTTATTTATTATTGATATTGTTTTATTCACTATGGCTTGGTTTTTAAGATTGAGTTAACTCAACACGTAAGGAGTATATTCTTAATATCGGTCCATCCGTCTTTTAAGTTCCTCAAAGGTGTTGTCAGCCTTTTCCTCAAGCTGTTTGCACTTCCTGTACTCCCTAACCAGATTTTCTTCAGTGTTCGACTTACACGAAGCGGTGGCTTTGCACCCATGCCCCCGACCGTTCCTACTTGGCTTAATACATCGGTAATATCACGTTACAAATATGTAACAGAACGCCTCGGGATCCATCAAGTCTTAGTCAATTCACAAGCAGTGCAGTATCGGCAGGTACTGATAAATCTTATCATAAACTATCACGAACATCAAACATCATGATTCCACTTTCATTAATCGTTATCAAAAGATCTAAATGTTATGGTTATTTACATTCATTACTTTATATTATATTATTGATATCTTAGCTGCTATATAGAAGAAGGACACCAGGAATGGACGATTATAAAAGATAGCTCAATTTCTGAACTTAAAAAATAATTTTTAGGCAATTTTTAGATAGTTCCAAACACACTTTGAGATTAAGAAAAACATAATTAGTTAGTTAGAAGTTCGATATTAGTTACCCCCTATTTGGTATTTGGTCTCAAGTCTTCCTCTACCTACATCGCTTTCACCCAGTAGCGATGCAAAGCAACCCATCGACAGTTATCTTCCAAACAGAAAGTCTCGCCGCTGCGGGCCACAAACCTCCCAAGGTTGAATGAAACCTTTGACAGAACTTCTATCGAAGTTAACAAGATCAACAACTGTCTTGATGCTCTGGAAAGTTAGTTACTTTTTGGTCACTAATACTCTGGAACTACATAAGGTTCTCATAGCTAGTGTGTATCTACGTGGACCAGCCAAAGACTGGTACGATGACTACCACCATTGATTCACCAACGATGAAGAACGTCTTTCCTACTACAACATCCGCGCCCAATTTGTTAGCTACTTTATTCCTCTCAATGAAGAGTTCGACAATGAGCAAGAGCTGTACAACCTTTGCAAGACCATATCAGTCCAGGAATATACTATGAGATTCCGACAATTTATCACTCGGTTACTGGAGAATCAGCGTTCACAAAAAACCTCATGACCCAGTACGTTTAAGGCTTAAGCTACCACATTGATATGATGGTTACTGCAAACTACCTAAAGGATCTTAAAGAAGCATACGCCATAGCTTCTAGAATTAAGGATCATGCTATAAATTAACGCCATTGTAATAGTAAAGGATTCCACATAACAGAACGCAATACTTTCAGTCTCCCTGGGTATGATCACAACAATTTCTACCAGAATGGAAATTAGTATAACAGAAACAACTTTTAGAAAAAAAACCAATGGAAAGCTCCACCTACACACTTTACAGGCCCAGTACCCACGGAGTTGGACGACATTAGCACTAGGTGATTGCCTTATAAAAGAGAAAATAAAAAAAATACACTTTTTCAAAATACACAGAACGAGAACATCACATATCCTGCCTTTAAACTTTTGGAAGAATTAGCTAAGCTCAACATTTCTTCAGACAAAAAAAGTTTCACCGAATCCGAATCAGACCGGCAAGGAATTCTACCTCTGAAAGCTCGGATGAGTCTCGATTCAACGCACTAAATTTAATTTCATCTTCGGTTGAGCCAGTCAGGATAGAAATAGATATGCCGCCCTAGAAGACCTGGATCAAGGTACCGATTCATGTGTAACGAAAGACCATGCAAGAAATGGAGAAGCCACTCCGACAAAGATCATGGAAAGTGAAGAACTACTGTCAGCCATGTCGTGGAAACCAGACCTGATGACCCTAGATGCAAATGAATTGCCTACTTAAGAAGTAAATGTCACCTTTGACTACAAAATTCTTTTAGACATACCTGTTTTGTCCATATATAATCTGGATTCAGACAAGCCCAGTCGTCAGAACAAATTACTAATTCTTGGAAAAGTAAACTCGGACCCAAAAGCTGAATTTCTTTTCATATCGAAAGACTTTTTAATTACATCCAATTTGTTACGCTTCCGAAAAGCGGGCGCCCATTCAACTTCGCGACGTTTTTAACAACATAAAAACTACTAAAGAGAAAATCAGCCTATCCTTTACTATTGGACCGGTCACTATAAGAGCCACTGTTGAATTGACCTGATTGACTGATTAAAATGTGCACGCTTTGTTAAAATCATGTCACAGGGGCCAGATAGTGTTGAACATGCCAATTTAGTGTTTACTGATTATTCACTATATTCGGTTTGGGAACTGTTAGCGGAATCCCGAATTTGAGGATCTGCTGCATCTTATGAAACAGAACGATGTTTCACCTTTAATAACGATATCTCTTTTAACTTATGAAACAATATCTGTTTCAGAACGGGAAGTGATGACGGACCCCGACCTTCACGAATGAAACTTATCATTCTACTTGCTGTTATTTTTCTAATTGTTTTATATTATTGTTTATGTGATAAGGAAAAGTAACTGGTTATAAAAGAAGGGCCTTGCCCCATTTAATTTACTCCTCTTTTTCTTTCCCTCTTTTTTATAAATCACTCTTTCTTATATCTAATCATTGACAATAAAGTTCTACTTGTATTTACACCACTTATATTTTCTTCAGTAACTTTGTGCACTATGGTTTCTAAGGTTGTGTCAATTCAACACACACATATTTTGTTCCTATATGGCAACTTTTTCTCATTGCAATTTTCGTAATGACGTTTGGCATCATTATGTGTACTCCAACCAGCCCGAACAAAACCCCAGGTTTCAGCCGTTTTTGGGGAGAAGAAATCACAAGTAATTACTTGAAACCCCGCTCCAGTTTTTCCCACTGGTCTTCATCATACCAATACTCATTGTTGTTTTTTATGATTGCTCTTCACGAGCCCTCATGAAGTTTGCAACTGCTTGCAGTCCTTCATAAGTATTTAGGAGGCTTGATAGCTTCATTCTTGGAGATACCTTCCTCAATCCTTCTCTTTCTGTTTCCAAATTGGAACATCTTAACAGGATGTGGTCAACTGTTTCCAGCTGTCCACATTCGCAGTTCTAGCTGTCCTGAGGTATATTGTGCTTTTTGAACCATGCGCCAAACCAGCCATGGCCTGTCCTAAGTTGTGTGATCCTGCTTAAATCTTTCCTGGTTTTTTTTCTTATAATATCTCTGGTAACCAGCTTTGCAATTCTAGTATCGCATTCAGTTTTTTCAGTGATTCTTCTGTACTGCACTCCAGAGGACTGCATGGTGTACGAGAATCTCCACTCCCTTCACAATATGTTATTTATGTTCATCCAAGACTCCTCTAGGATTTTGAATTTTTCCATCTTTGCTCTAGTTATTTCTAGATCATCAACCCTGTTCATATCCCAAGGTGGAGAATCTTCAATCGGTGGCCTTATGTATTCAAGTTTGCTTATCCTGAGGAACATTCCTCGGAGTTCAGCAATCACCGTTCCATCAAATGGTGTCTGCAAGTGATTTCTCACTGGGTTATTCTTGTCAATGGTTTGGAGAATCCTTACCGCCTATTTTATGGTAGAAGCTACCAGTCTCAGTGTTAGTGGGGTATAGCAGATTCCTTTTGTAGTTCAAAAGTTGGGGTAGTCCTAAAAGCACCAATAATTCTTCTCAATGCAGAATTTTGGATCACTTCTAATTTGCGTGCCTGTCCTTTCTGCAGCTTGTGATACCATACTTCGCATCCATATTCAATAATCGCCCTGACACACATCAAATATAGAGATCTGACAGCCACACCAGACATACCGCTAGTGCAGCCACCCAGATTCCAAAACATTCCGTTGCCTCTTCTTGCAGAGACCATCTTCTTTAAGATGTACTCCTTGAATTCGAGTTTTTCGTCCAGCGTTATGCCTAAGAGTTTGACCGTTTTTCTGATGTTCTCACTTAGTTATTAGGGAGCGTCAGAACAGCGGTGTCTCTGTCATTCTCTGTAACCTTTTTATTTGAAAAATGGATAAATCCAAGCTTTGGGCCAAGATCTATCTTTGTGTTTCTAGACTCTGCCCAATGTTGAATTGACTCAACCTTAGAAACCATAATGCACAAAGTTACTGAAGAAAATATAAGTGGTGTAAATACAAATAGAACTTTATTGTGAATGATTAGATATAAGAAAGAGTAATTTATAAAAAGAGAAAAAGAAAAAGAAGAATAAATAAAAAGGGACGAAAGCCGCCTTTTTATAAACTTTTTACTTTTCCTTATCACACAAATAGTAATCACAAGACAATTATAAAAATAACAATAAGTAGAATAAAAATAGATATCGTTATTAAGGATAAAGTAGATATCGATATTAAGTGTAAGACAGATATAGATATTAATCATAAGACGGATATCGACATAAGTGATGACATATCACTTCTAAGCCACATGATCAAACAGATTTTCACATTCGAGATTCAGCTAACAGTTGCCAAGCCGAATATCGTGAATAATCAGTGAACACTAAATTAGCATGTTCAACACCCAATCACAAATCTTCTTCAAAATGCGACTTAGCTTGACAGAGTTGTCAGCTATAGGGCCTTCGACCGTGATTGTTATGTCATTGATAAATCCTGAAGGTACTCCTCCCCATCGTTTGATCTCTCCATAAAAAGGTGTTGTGTATATCATAAAGAGCAGTGGTGAGATTGGCGATCCCTGTGGTGTTCCCGTATTGATTGGCATTCCACTATTAATACTTCTGTCCAGCAAAAGCTTCCCTGTCCTTTCAGAGACAAAGTGGTAGACCTACTTTTGTGCTGCAACTGGCAATTCCATCTCTTTCATAGTTTGGATCGATATATTTCTGTTAACATGATCAAAAGCCCCTTGAATGTCAACCATCATTGCTGATGTTGGCTTCCAGGTTCTTTTTGGATATTTCCAAGATTCTTCCACCCGTTGCACTAGGTCTAAAACAGCGTCTGTAGCACAGTACCCTGTTCGTCCTCCATACTGCTCCTTGGGTAGTAAGTCTCTTGTTAAGTAGGCGATTCTTTTTGGTAGATTTTCTCCAAAATCTTGGAGGCTATCTTCAAAAGTGAGATGGGTCTATAAGCTTTTGGGTCAGTGTAATCCTTCTTCCCTGGTTTGGGTATTATTACAATTATGCTTTGTCGCCAGATCTTTGGATGGTATCCTAATTTTACGCAGGCTTTAAGTAGGTTGAAGAATCTAACCTTAAATTCTTCGTTTTGCCATGCATGCTTAAATAGGTCACCAGTTATTCCATCGTCTCCAGGAGCCTTATTTTTGGGTAGTAGGTGTATTACACTTTCTGCCTCGCACATTTCAAGATTCTGCCACCTGTCATCGTAACCGAGCTCAAGTTGCTTCCATAGCTCCTTTGACAACATCCTCTAGGGTCTCAGCCAGATAGTCAATCTGAAGCTCGGAATGGGGTATTCTGTTATGAAGGTTCGCCTTACGGATTCTTTTTGAAATCTCATTAGAGAATTTCTCAAAGTCTCCGTCTTTTAGGTTATACCTCTTCATCGCAGAAAGTGTTGTTTCAAACTCACTAATAAGCTGATTTCCTCGGATGGTCCATATAAAGATTGCGTGGTCACTTAGGTTATCCTCTGGTGGTATAAATTTAGTCAAGCTGGTATTGTGTTCTAGCTCAGGGCTAGCAAAACAGAGGTCAATAACATTGCCTCGTTCATGAGTCGGTACCCCTTTTGGAGTGCATAATAGCATATTGTTCGATCTAAGCCATTCCACAACACTAGCCTCATGAAACCGGGGTTGAGCACCCGGGTTCCACATCTCGTGGTGTAAGTTAAAGTCACCAGCAAGTATAGTGTTTGGCGGAATGGACCAGTCATTCTTATACATTTATTCTATTTCACCTTGTCAATTACAGTCATTTCCTTTCCACGGCTGGTTATAGACGTTTATGATTCTCACTGTTGAACATGCTAATTTAGTGTTCACTGATTATTCACTATATTCGGGTTGGAAACTGTTAGCCGAATCCAGAATCTGAATATCTGTTTTATCCTTAAGATATTTTTAAATATCCTTAAATATCGTTATCTATTTTTATCCTTGATAACGATATCTGTTTTATCTTTAAAATATCCTTATGCTATTTTTATCACTAATAACGATATCTGTTTTATCATACTTAGTGTTATTTTTATAACTGTTTTGTGATTACTATTTGTGTGATAAGGAAAAGTAACTGATTATAAAAAGGAGGCTTTCGCCCCTTTTTATTTACTCTTCTTTTTCTTTTCCTTTTTTTATAAATTACTCTTTCTTATATCTAATCATTCACAATAAAGTTCTATTTGTATTTACACCACTTATATTTTCTTCAGTAACTTTGTGCATTATGGTTTCTAAGGTTGAGTCAATTCAACATCTACTAGCAACCTGAACCCACTCGTCAACCTTTTTCTCAACGGTATTCTTAACTCCTTGCATCTTCTTAGCCATATCGTGAGATCTCTGATCTGACTTTTGTACCAAAAGTTTATTGGATTCAACAGTTCTCTTCATACCAGCTATCTCAAGTTGGTTTTTGTTGGCAATCTCAGTCAAGTTTTTAACCGAGTTTTTGTGTGCCGCGTCCAAGAAGTTTACCATCTGTGAGAAATCTTTCTTGAGCTCCTCGTGCATTGCGTTGACCTTCTTTTCGAAGCCAGTCACATCCTTATTCAAGGTCTTAATTTTTTCAGAGTTGGATAAACTTGTGCCAGCCATACCCGTCATAGAGTTAATGTCCGTTCTAAGCGTATCCATCTCATCTTCTATAGCCTTCAACTTCGCTTCGGTTTTCTTTGCATTGGTTTGCGCTTCGTTCCTAAGTTCGTCAATAGTTTCTTGCATCTGTTTGATGACCTGGTGCAATTCCGATTCACGTGATCCCGGACACCCTAATGATCCATTGCCACCATGCTCGTCCGTGCCGTCAGTCATGGCTTCATCAGCCTGTTATCCATAAAGGTCCTGTTCTTTGCAGCGATCGATTCGTCTCTTAATTTCCTCAATCGTGCTTTCGGTTCTTTCCTCAAGCTGTTTGTACGCTTGTGTTAAGCGTTTACACTCCCTGCACTCCCTAACTTGGTGTGCCTCAATGTTCGGTTTAAACGAAGTGGTGGCCTTGAGCTTCGCTGCCCTCCTTGCAGCCATGCTTCTGACCGTTCCCGCTTGGTTCGCTCCATCAGCAATAATTCGTTGTGTTGTTCCGGTGGTGTTTGTTGAGTCGGTGCACTCGGGTCTCCCCCGGCAACACCGCCTCCCCCACCGTCGTCATGCATTCCCTGAATGTGAGGACCGGGTGGTTCTCCCCATTCGAGATTGTTCTCATCGTTTTCAAGGAGTCTAGGGTCGTAGTTATTGTAATTGGTCGGATCTTCTTCAGACATCGGAAGTTCGAACGTTTTATTGCAGCTATGCTCAAATTGATTTAGGTTTTTTACTTCCTGGCCGCTGGTTGATTAACACCAATCTTGAAACGGATGGGGGCAGAGGAAGACTTGAATGAAAACTATGAAGGCAGATGGATGTCAATCAACCAGCGGCCAGTAAGGAACAGAAGGATAGGAATGGAAGAAGTAACTAAAGAAGGTTTTCTCTTGATATCTAATATATTCTAACTAGCTAAGAATTGCCTGCTGGGGAATTTCCAGAGTTCAGGAATTGGACGTCTTTTTATAGTCGTCCAGTTCCTCTTGTCTACTTTTACATAACAACTAAGATATCATTAATATAACATAAGTGTTGAACATGCTAATTTAGTGTTCACTGATTATTCACGATATTCAGCTTGGCAACTGTTAGCTGAATCTCGAATTTGAGAATCTATTTGATCATATGGCTTAGAAGTGATATGTCATCACTTATGTCGATATCCGTCTTATTCTTAATATCGATATCTGTCTTATGATTAATATCGATATCTGTTTTATGACTAATATTGATATCTGTCTTATGACTAATATTGATATTTGTCTTATGATTAATATCGATCTGTCTTACACTTAATATCGATATCTACTTTGTCCTTAATAACGATATCTATTTTTATTTTACTTATTGTTATTTTTATAACTATTTTGTGATTGCTATTTGTGTGATAAGGAAAAGTAACTGATTATAAAAAGGAGGCTTTCGCCCCTTTTTATTTACTCTTCTTTTTCTTTTCCTCTTTTTCATAAACCACTCTTTCTTATATCTAATCATTCACAATAAAGTTCTATTTGTATTTACACCACTTATATTTTCTTCAGTAACTTTGTGCACTATGGTTTCTAAGGTTGAGTCAATTCAACAATAAGTGAAGGGCGAGGGATCTTCTTGAGAGCGGGGAACCTGATAATTGAAGAACAGATAACATCATGATTGCGGGACAGAGAAGCATAATCATTCAGGGGAAGGTAAGCGTAATCATCTAGAGGGGAAGGTAAGCGTAATCTTTTCAGAGGAAGATATGATTGTTGTCGAGGGCTTCTCAGTTCTGTTCTGTATCTCTTGGGTGTAAGAGGGTTTGCTGGATCTGGGGGCGTTCTGTTACACATCTGCTCTCATAGTTTTCATTCAAGTCTTCCTGTGCCCCCATCCGTTTCAAAAACTTAATTAACTGGCACTATGGCCGAGCGGTTAAGGCGAAAGATTAGAAATCTTTTGGGATTTTCCCGCGCAGGTTCGAGTCCTGCTGGTGTCGATATTTTTATTTTAATTTTTTAGATAAATGATTTTAGTTCTAATGACAATCTTAAATTGTTCTGAATTTTTTTTAGGTCATGTTGGAGATGGAACAATTATGTAATGTAATTGAGAAGATAGAATATACATCCAAAAGAGTTTGTATGTAAGCTGTTACAAATGTAAAATTTTATATAGGATTCTTGGTGCATTACTACCAAGGATCAACCAACAACACAACTTTCAACAGTTATACAGATTTAGATAATAATAATAATTTTTTCAACAAACCCGGTCAAAGAAGAATCAAAGAGTTATAGTCTAGATCAAACAGGTCATGTTGATGTTATTAAATTTAGTCAAATTTTATATTGGATACTTGGAGCATACCACCAAGAATCAACACGCTTTTCAACAATTATACAGATTTAGATAAGAATAAACAAATTTTTGAACAAGCCGTATCAAACTCCATTACTTTCCTTTGCATACAATAATAGATGAGTTTTAACATTGACGAAACTGTATGTCAATGTTGAAGTTATCACTTTTTCAATATTATTCCAAGATTTTAAACAATATAAATTCTAAGAAATTGTTAAACAAAATTATATTATAATTTGTTGAAGATGGAATATACATACAAAGTAGTTTGTATGTTAGATGTTACAGATGTAAATTTTATATAGGATACTTGGTGCATTACCACCAAGAATCAACCAACAACGCAACTTTCAACAGTTATAAAGATTTAGGTAATAGTAATAATTTTTTGAACAAACCCTATCGAAGAAAAATTAAAGCGTTATGTTACTGAATCTAACGCTCGTATGCAAAAGAAAACAACGAAGGCTTTGTGGCAATTCAGTAACGATAAACTAAAATGTGCTTCTTATTACTATTCCTGAATTTTATTTTTGAAAGTAGTTTCTCTAAATCAATACTAATGTTAGATAGCTCTAGAATATAAAAAAGATAAGAGGCGTATACACCATTTAGGTCTAAGATTTTTAATTTCTGATATCAAAAGTTTTTTCAGTGAACTAGCCTTACCAGCATTGAAATAACAGCAACCTTCATATCTTTGTATTATCCTATCTACTAAGATTATCAAATAATTTTGAGAAAGCAAGTGTTAGAATACATATTGTTGCAGCTTTTTATGATCCTTATGAAGGGTTGAGTCCCTCAGACTCCCTTTGTAGAAGGACAATATATAGTTGAAATAGTATTTAAGTTGTAATCGAGTGGTCTCTTAAAAGATTGTAAGATGGATAACATTAATATTGTGCTAGATAAACCTGTAAGCAAAAACCACAGAAGACCTTAAGAGCGGAAATAAAACTTATTTTCAAGTTGTTGTGATTCTGAAAATGAATTATGGAGCTCGAGGAAGGCAGTTAGGTAGATTGTAGGTAAAAGAAAAAAAGAGACAAGCTTGTCTGGCATTTATACAATATTTCAGAATTGCCCGTACTGTTCTCGAACCTGCCTTTGTTTATATCCCAATTTGAGCATCGTCCAGCCACATCTAATACCCCACATATTTAATAATAAGGGTCTATAGTCATGCGCCTTTGGTGGTATCTAAAAAAACAATCAGGTTACAAGAGTTAGTTAATTGTTATATGTTATTTCGTATTTTTGAAATGTGGAGATATACAATTAAGGGATAGGAAATAATTATTTTGTACAAGAATATATTTTCATACAATTTTTTAAATGAAAAAAATTCCAGATTATGTTTTGAACTTAGATGATTTCGACTTTATTACTTCTCAAGGCATTGAACAATGTTTATTTAGAAATTTTTAGATACATTTGTCAGCTTCTTGCAAAGTACCGCTTATGCTACCAATTTGAGAATCCGGTAGCATATGAAGCCTTTTATAATCAATTACTTGAGTTAACCAATGCCTGATAAAAGATCGTCTTCTTTTATCTGTGATTGGTGAATCAATTTCATGTATAAAAGAGTGCAGTACAGTCTTAAAAATTTGTTCCTCCCTTTTGGCAAACACTTTACAGTCAAGTTAAGCTAACCGCGCTGATATTTGCACAATTATCACTCTTGCAATCAAATCAGAAGGCATTGACATTTCCCACTTTGATTTCATTGGTACGCTTTCCTCTAGCAACAAAGCAATTGTCATTTTTCGAGCTAACAACTTAATTGAGACTACGAGATGCTATGCGATCCCTTCGGCCTCCCCGTGACAGGGGGTGATAGTGTAGTAAAGGAGAAGTAAAATCGTAAATTCATAAGTCATATAAGTCATAATAAAATACATAATTGATACATTCATAGATTCATACAGGAGGTCGTACATCTTTTTCTTCTGAAAGAGCTTCAGGATATACGACATTAACAGTAAGAATTTTAGCTTGAATAAGATAGGTCGAGTGGCTAATAACGGAAAGACGGGTACTATTGCAAAGACCAACCTTTGGATTAAGATTTCTTATTAGCATTATGGGGACGCCTTTCTTCAACTTGAGTTTGGCCAAAGGAATCGATTTAGAGTTTAAAGAAGCAAGAAATTTGGAAGTCATAGCACATTCTTGGC
Source organism: Magnusiomyces fungicola (assembly GCA_900654225.1). Taxonomy (NCBI): domain Eukaryota; kingdom Fungi; phylum Ascomycota; class Dipodascomycetes; order Dipodascales; family Dipodascaceae; genus Magnusiomyces; species Magnusiomyces fungicola. The sequence goes on from CAACAH010000004.1 coordinate 1,217,727, forward strand.
CAGTATCATCAGTGGCAATATTCAGCAAGGCAGTATGTTTCAGAAGGCCTATCTATCATATTAAGGATGGAAACATTTAGAAGAGTGACTCGGTCGTTTCTAAAAGTTAGAATAGCCTTTGAAGCAAACTCCGAGTCAGCATAGGGAAAATATGTTTCCAAAGACTTTAAGAGGTGATATAGACAGGTTTTTTCCTGAAAGGAAGATTTATCATTTGTGGATGGAATGTATTCAGGGAGAGATATAGGGCCTCTCAAAGAAGAATTATAAGAGAGATCAGCAAGCCAGTCGGCAAAAGATTGACTTTCGGGAGTAGGAGCCAAACGCATATTTGTTTTCAAAAAGAGACACTTGACATGTTGCCAAAGAAAGGACTTTCTAAGGGAGGCTTGTACAGTGATGGGGTTATTTCCATGTTCAACTACAGAAAGAGTTTAAGCCCAATCACCACCCATGACGACAGGAATACCGACAAATGGGAGGCCGGTATCAGGGTCGGACTTTATGAGGTAGCAGATGGTTCTATGAACAGCTTCAAAACAGAGGCGATTTTGCATAGGGACCTCATCCCAAATAATGAGATCAGTACGGTCTACCAAGCGACCAATATCACTATTTGGGGTAAAAGAACACTGAAGAACATCACCAGTGGTGACATGAATGCGAAAGATTGAATGAGCAGTTCTACCTCCAGGTAGAAGAAGGGAAACAATGCAGTAAATGCGACACATAATACAACATGTCTTTACCTCACATATAGGCGCAGAGAGTTTTCCAAAGAAAGGTTTTTCCAGTTCCAGCAGGACCTTGGACAAAAAACAGATATTTTGAGGGATTAATATTAATATTTTGATTTTCAATGGCAGATATATTTTCATTGAAGACACGGGCCTGATCGGAGTTGAACTGGGCACGATTTTGTTCAGCAGTGGCAGATTGTTGTTGAGGATTATAAGCCAGTTCTTGAGCTATCAAACGATTTGGATCTTGGGGAGTACTTGAAAGATAGGTGGACCAAGGGAAGTGAGGCTCAGGAAGGGAGAAATGAGATACAGAGCGAGAAATGTTATAGTAGAGATCTTCGGAGATGAGATAGAGGTCGAGATGGTATTTAAGAGGATAATCTTCAGTGTGAGGAAAGGAAGGGTTCATTTGTTCAATGCGGTGGGGCAAGTCTGAGCATATATCATCTTTGAACCTATTCCATAAAGCTAAGGGGTCAACAACAGATTCGGAGAAAGCCTCTATAAAAAAAGCACAAAGCTGGTTACCAGAGGCAAAGGAAGAGGCATGATTAAAGCAATAGATCCATTCTTTGTCGTCATCGACCAAGCCACGGGCCTCAGCACAGGCTAAGGAGGTATCATGGATGGTACCTTCAAAAGTTCTAAGGTCTTGGAAAGAAGTTGCGCCAGTGACATGGCAAAGTAGTAAGCGAAGATAAAATTTGTCAGAATCTCTTTGATTGGCAAAGGGAATTCTTCCAATAGCTACACCTTTCTGACGTGGCTGCCACTTCTGTGTTGAACATGCTAATTTAGTGTTCACTGATTATTCACGATATTCGGCTTGGCAACTGTTAGCTGAATCTCGAATTTGAGAATCTATTTGATCATATGGCTTAGAAGTGATATGTCATTTCTTAATATCGATATCTGTCTTATGATTAATATCGATATCTGTCTTATGACTAATATTGATATTTGTCTTATGATTAATATCAATATCTGTCTTACACTTAATATCGATATCTACTTTGTCCATAATAACGATATCTATTTTTATTTTACTTATTGTTATTTTTATAACTATTTTGTGATTACTATTTGTGATAAGGAAAAGTAACTGATTATAAAAAGGAGGCTTTCGCCCCTTTTTATTTACTCTTCTTTTTCTTTTCCTCTTTTTTATAAATCACTCTTTCTTATATCTAATCATTCACAATAAAGTTCTATTTGTATTTACACCACTTATATTTTCTTCAGTAACTTTGTGCACTATGGTTTCTAAGGTTGAGTCAATTCAACATTCTGGACATACCTGTTGGAGATAAAAGTAAAGTGTTTTGGAAATTGTTCATAAGTATAAGAAAGACCATCAGTATTTTCCTTATTGTACTTAATCCAAGCTTGTAAAGAGGACAATTTTAGATTATCAAGAGAAGTCTGATTGACTTCAGTGGAGTCGAAAGAAATGTATTGTTGGTCTTCCAAGTGAACAGCCAAATGATTGACAGCGGGATAGGTAACATGGTTTCGAAAGGATAAGATACGACTGACAGCTTCGTGAAGGCCAATGTATCTACATGCGAGATAGTTTGCAATTTCGTCAACTTGGTTGTTTTCATCAGTAACGCAGACAGTAGCGGCATTGGTTCCTTTATAAACATATTTGAAAATATATTTGATAGAATTAACGGTATTACAAAACTCGACGTTAATATGAGCATTGAATTTTTTGCAGAGACCAGGGCTATAAGGAACGACTCATTCAGCGCCGATATCAATGTAATGAGTTTTAGCTTGGTTGAATTTTCTAAATTTTGGAGAATTTTCATGATGACGGTAAGTGTTCAACATGCTAATTTAGTGTTCACTGATTATTCACTATATTCGGGTTGGCAACTATTAGCCGAATCCAGAATTTGAATATCTGTTTTATCCTTAAGATATTTTTAAAAATATACTTAAATATCGTTATCTATTTTTATCATTGATAACCATATCTGTTTTATTATACTTATTGTTATTTTTATAACTGTTTTGTGATTACTATTTGTGTGATAAGGAAAAGTAACTGATTATAAAAAGGAGGCTTTCGCCCCTTTTTATTTACTCTTCTTTTTTTTTTTCTCTTTTTATAAATCACTCTTTCTTATATCTAATCATTCACAATAAAGTTCTATTTGTATTTACACCACTTATATTTTCTTCAGTAACTTTGTGCACTATGGTTTCTAAGGCTGAGTCAATTCAACAGGTTATGAACCGCCTTCCTCAAATCATCAAATTTCCCAAGTCAAGTCTCCTCAACTCGAAAAACTTTTTTGCCTGGAAACCCGATTTTCTTTACCAATTTCTCTCCTGTGGTAAAGAAGTTAACAGTTACTTGGAAAAAGGTATTATTGCTATCCCACCTGGAGAAGATCAAGCTCCACTTGTCGACGCCTATGATGAACTCATCGCACAAGCAATTGCCTTAGCCACAACTCCTAGTTTCTTCAAGGCCATCTCCCGTTTACGTCTCCATGGACGCAACCTATGGCTCCATCTGGAACTGAAATATGGTACTCTTGACCATATCGAACTCATTGAGCACATCCAAAATCTTTTCGGTGCCAGCAAACCCAATGACAATAGATTTCACGAATCCTATGTCAGATGGATAGCTCTTTAGGATATTATTTGCTCCTCCACCAGTGCTCTTGCCCTTGGTCCCTATTTTTTTCATGCTCTTCTCAACAACGACAAACTCAACATTGAAATGTCTCGCCAAACTCGTGATCATATGGAAGTGATAGCATTATTTGTTGATAAAAAAGGCAATATCTAGAGGCCATTAGAACAATATTTAGATTTTTCGCCGGGATATCTGAGAGCAGAACAATGGGCGCATTCTTCAGGAGGAGGAACGACATGTTCTTTGATAGCAGAGACATTAGCAATAGGAGCGACGCGTTCAATCTGACAATGTTAATAATTTCATAATATAACAAAAAGGGACGGGACTTACTCTGCAATTATCGCATTTTTTATAAGAAGGACCATTTGAAAAGAAACAGTACCATGGTGAGGATCTTTGCAATGTGAACAGTCGGCATAATTAGGTTTCTTTCGGCATTCGACACAGAGTTGTTGGAAATTAGATTCAGTAAACACGAAATCGTATATTGGACGAAACAACCAGCAAGCACTGTATTTCGCGCCAATTATGCTATTATTGACATTGACAAAGTTATAAATAGGTAAGATGTTGTTACATCTGGAACATTTGGCTCTCAGTGTTCCAGAGAATCCCAGAAAATATACGGTGTTGAACAAACTAATTTGATGTCATCTAATTTTTCACAATGTTCAGCTTGGTAACTATTAGCGAAATCACAAATATAATGCTAACTAATTACTAGCGTAACTTGTTGATCTAATGTAATCCTCAAAACCATAGTGAATAAAATGATATTAACAATAAATAAGATATTGATTTATTATGAATGATCAAATAGAGAAAAATTGTTTTAAGAAGGGCGAAAAGCCTCCTTTTTATAATAAGGTACTTTATCTTATCTCATAAATAATAACATAAACAGATAACGTTATTACTTCTCTGTGAATCATAAAACAACAACTAACAACAAGTAATCAACAAACAGCAACTTGCAATCAACAAGTTGCGCTAGTAATTAGTTAGAATTATATTTGTGATTTCACTAATAGTTGCCAAGATGAACATTGTGAGAAATTAGAGGTCATCAAATTAGCTTGTTCAACAGTAGACCCGATTTACTAATGAGACCATTTCTGTCTAATAAAGTTGTGTCCAAATTAATCAAAGCCCCTTTTAAAAACCCAACCAAATCAGGTGTTGACTTTTTTGGAGGGGAGCTATTTAGCGAACTCCGAAACACAAAAGTCTTATACTACAGCCATCAAGAAAAATGAGTTAAATCATTTAACAGGTTTTTTGGAGAAGCCCCAATTGAGCTTGTCTATATGCTTTAGCTTGCTTGATATTCCCAAATTGATTCTTCTTAATCTACCTCAAAAATTGGCCGGTCTTGATCAATTTCAGTTTGAGGTAGTAGTGCACTAATGTAATTGAGAAGATAAAATATACATATAAAGTAGTTTGTATGTTAGATGCTACAGATGTAAATTTTATATAGGATTCTTGGTGCATTACCACCAAGAATCAACCAACAACACAACTTTCAACAGTTATACAGATTTAGATAACAATAATTATTTTTTCAACAAACCCTATCGAAGAAGGATCAAAGCTTTATATTACTGAATCTAACACTTTCTTTTCACAGGTGAACTACTTATTCACTTAGTTTAAATTACATTTCCCATTCCTCTTCTTTACTAGATTACGGTCAGGGTAACCTCCAGTCTTTATTTTTATTCATTTTAGAGGGGAAACATTTGGATTGATGTCTGTTCTTCATGACAATAATCAATCTGCCACCATTAATGCTCTATTATGTGTCTTATTTAACTAGCTTATTTTAAGGCCAAAGGCATTCTAGTCGCAGAGCGACTGTTCTCCATAGTTTACGCTTAAAGCCCAGCTCATATTTTCAATTCTTCTTCCTACATTGTAATCATACTTCCTCTCTTTATGATTAAATTAAAAAAATTTATTAATTAAAGAAGAACTACCTCGATTACTGTATTTCCTTCAGGGACGTAGTTTGCTTTGTGTTATGGTCAGGGTAAATTCCTGTTTTCTATCACACTCAAAAAAACTATATCAGTTAGTTTTATTTCCCAAGGCTCAGGTTTATTAAGGCCGAAGGCGTTTTAGTGGTGTAGCAACTCTTCTTCATATATTTCTTCATTACAGGTGAACTACTTAGATATTTAAAATCACATTCACGGTCGCATCATATTACTACTTAAGATTATGGACATGGTAAACTCTTCAGTTAGTATAACGTCGGTTGTTTTTATTTCTAAATTCCAGATCAGTATTAGAGACTATCTCAATTAGCAGAGTTATTCGACTACCTTTTTTTACTACTTAACTTTATGCTCGGAATGACATTCGCTCTTTCTAATTTTCTTTTAACGTATTAGTTAGTCTCAGATTGTATATTATGTTCAGAGTAAGTAAATATAATTAGTGCCGTTTCCTTTTTTATGTGGTACTATTTAGTTCTTTTCCAATGTAGTAGTTTCTTCAGAGTAATTGATCGTATCTTATTTCTCAGATTATTTACAAAGGTTAGATAAATTTACTCATTTACTTAGAATGGACTATTAGAAATTACTCCTTTCACCCATGGCACAAATATCATATATGAGTCATGATATGTTTTATTTGGGAATTTCTACGAGATCAGTGTATTCCGCTTCCCAATATATACTTTGGTAATCAGTTGGAACACCAATTAATACATGCGCCAAGAAATTCATTCGTGAAAGTGAATTGACTATTAACAGAGACGGGAAATAATTCGCTATAATATGAGCTAAATTTAAATGTATAAACAGCTATGATATCTAATAATGTCATCTGTAACATCATTATACTTTAACAAGCTCATCAAAATAAAATATTTCTATACTCAGTTTTTGAGTTCTGAATAATTAAATGTTATTATGCCTATAGAGAATTCTGAAAATTCAGCATATGTTTTTTTTTAAATGTAAATTTTGATATATATTGAGACATTAATTAAACGAAAAACAATTGCGTATAATTGTGAGATTCAGAGTTCTTATCTTTTCCAGTCCGACTATTCAACGCTCTATAATTTTTTTAATGCCTTCTGATAATCATAAACTACATCATGTTCTTTTCCATTCTGAAAGTTTTTGCATTTCAATTATTGCTTTTTGTTTTACTAGTTGTTTTGTATTCTGTCGGTTATCCGGAGATATACACACTCTTAATATTCCAGCTCTGCTACTCATGGCACTGCTGCAATCGCAACATCCTTAGACAATTTAATATTTGGCAGTAATGCAATTATTTCCCCCTCTTCGTGACATTCCTTGGCGGAGTAACATTGGGCTTTTCAGATTATTAAATCACTAAGCTAGAAGATTCATTAAAAGCGATTGAAACATCTGGGGAATATATCAGTCTTTTCATTATATGTACTTGGCCGAAGGAACATCTAGTTAAAAAAGAAAGGTGTCTTAGAGTATTATATTCCTTGAACAAACTGATAAGCGTCCCGCAGCCTGAACTCCCATCAAAATGGGCTGCTGTCTACAATTTGAAGTACGACAGGCACATGAGCTTGCAGATATGCAGATATAGCGGAACCAGTTTTTAATCGAGGGCAAGCTGTATTACTTTGAGAGATGCCTAGACTCATGGTATCAGATAAGATTTCCTCACATATTTGGTTCATGAGGACATAATTTTGAGATAAACAAAAAGGAATAAATTAAACTTTTAAAGAAAATAAAATACTTCTGTCGGCGAAACAATTTTTTAATACATAAATTCTGGGTGGACACTTGAAGAGGTGCCAAGGCTAAACATGAAAATATATAATATATATAAAATAACTTTTTTACATCAATCAATCAATAAGTATGAACAACTTTCTAAAGAAACTGCCTGGAAGTAACTGATTACTTATTTAACACTCAGCAGAAAAGCCAAAATATACATTGTTATTATTAAGATGAAGCAAGGTCATAAATTTGATCGAAAAATAAAAACCAGCAATTAAAATAAATAATTACAATAATGTCCAATAGGTTCAAAAGTTTAATATAAATATAATTTTCTCAAGGTTGATTCACGATTTTATGTAACCGTGAATAAATTACAAAAATAGTTAAATGATATAAAAGCCTTCTTTGCCTTCATATCTACAAATTGATACTTACAAAAAGCTTGGAATAGTTTTATTGCACGTTTGAAAAAGAAAGAAGACTGGGAAAATTTACAGTTGTAAAGGACTGAATTTTGGAAAGCTCAGAAAGTAAAATAGATTTATCGCTGCAAATTATAAGTCACGAAAAGAGTAATAAAACTTAATCTTATATAGTGGACTATAATAAAGATTGATTGGTATAAAATATAAAGATAATGAAATCATTTAAATCTCTAAAGTTCTTTAAACAATAATTGATGATTTTAAAACAACTATTGATTATACAAAATGTGTAAAGTAGAGCAAAGACTTTGAACATAATTAGGTTAAGCTTGGTATCTAGGATTATGCATCGAACGTTCTCGTGCAACTTTTGAGATTAAATATCAGTATTCAACTGAATATGACAAAAATCCAGAATATTTGGAAATTGCTATTTATCAGATATATATATACTATATAATATGGTGACCATTAACACACATCACGATTCTGGTGCTTCACTATTCATCATACTTCCCTATATTCCTATATAAATGAATTTAAGGATACAGTACATAACATCAAAAGTAGAGGCCTCACTGACCTTTCTTCATATTTTATCTTTTATTTCATTTTCACTGGTGCTATCCAAGATAATTGATATATATGCGACTAATTATAGTTTTTATGTGGTTTTTGAGTAGAAATATTATTCAACAAACTTAATCTATCTATTTCATACCTGACAAAAAAGGTTAAATTTAAGATTAACTTATATATCAGTTTTATAGGGAAATGAAATCTATGAAGAATATTGATTAATATTTTGTTCGATAGATTGCCCTTAAAATATATATAATGTTTGCTTATTGTCTTTTAAAATCTAGTAGTTTTATTTATGCAACAAACATATCCTTATTTTCATATCTTACTTTATATCTACTCTTTGTTTTTGACATTTTATAAATATTTGAAGGTTGAGAAATTAAATTACATAATTTATTTCTAACAAAAAGGTTTATTATTATAAGTTATGAAAGTTTTATAGCTGATAATATTTCTTGTTCATTATTCGTAAAATTTCGGCAATAAATAATTATTTATGATAGTAAGACGTGTGTGAAACAAATTTTGTTTTCATCCATTATCAGAATTAAGCCCAGTTCTGTTAATACAAGTTTTAAAATAACAAACTGCTAGTTAGCTGTTACGAACGATTAAACAAAGGTATTGCCAAATTTAGTATATATTTTATAGTAACAATATAAAAATAATTAAATAGTTTCACACTCAATTATAATTCCAGATTTAAAAAATACATCGAAATATATATATTTGACAGTTCGCAAATGTTACAAATGAATTTGGCTTCCTCAACAGTCTGATTAATGACTAATAGATATATTATAAATTACGAATGTTGATACTCCTAGATTACGATAACTTTCCATATTCAAAATTTTCAACATCCATTCCCATATATAATTTTATTCCTAGAGCAATTTAAAAACACCTCTAAGTTACGACATAAGTTTTGCTTCATATTTCAAAACAATCATCAAATCATATCTGATATCGATTTATCAATAGTTTAAGGTTTTTGGAGTAGAATACCAAAATTAGCTTACTATTAATCTTCTTATGGAAAAACCATTACTGACATAGATTTCCAATGAAAATTAGAAATAAACTAAATTTAAATATAGCTTTATTAATTAATATATGGTCTTACTAATTTAAATTAAATCTATGTGAAGTATACATTTTATTATTTTGCGTATCATGAGACGTATATATATTAATTTACAAAAGTTTTCAAAAAATAGTAGAGTCTGTTTACTATTCTACCTTTTAGGGAAACACATTTAATCCAACATTGTGGACTTTTTTAAACTTTGAGGAACGTCAACCAACCCTTTTCGTAATATTTAAAGTCAAAACTGATTTAGATATCTAATCAGTTAGCTGACCATAAGAAGAAATGTACAATGACTTGGTGTACTCAACTTTATTATTCAATATTATTAACCTACCAAAGATCCACAAAGTACAAGAGTTGAACGATTTTGAGTAATTCAAAGACATATTAATGCGTCAGATGATCATGATGCTATTCAAAACTAAAAATCAGTGGTTTTATTTGGCTTTTTTTAGGAAAGTTCAGCAAAATATATGTTCATTAAATGTTAATGATCAATAAATACATAACGAGATCTGCTTGATAATGCTTCTTTAATCGGGTAAGCTAGTTCAATGAAATTTATTATCATAGTTATGACGGAACCAAAACTATATTATGTGTTTGTTACTAAGTATTTACTTAGGTACTGTAGAAAATGTAAAACTTTAATATGAGAATATAATATATTTGAAGAAATCTAATGAACTTACAAGAATATCTTGTAGATAAATATGTTTTTAATCAAACCCTCCCTAACAATGTTATCCAAATTGTGCAGGCTGCAAAATATAAAACAGATACATAATTAGTGCTTTTCAAATAATTTTATTTTTAGATATTAAAAATATCAAACTCTTTCAGCTTTCTAATACGCATATATTATATTATGCCCAATTTATCTTGGGACTGCATTTCAGTAGCTTTCTATTAGTCTTTATTTAAAGATTATAATATAAAGATAAGTTCAGTTATTAATCACGTTGGAATCTTCTGTGGCTCACAACTTTTTAAATAACTGAATACTCACTGCATAATATTTATAAGCAAACTGGTATTCAAAATAATATATAAGCTCTAAAAAAGGAATTTATTTTAGGAAACTGACTTTCTCAAGTTTTGTTATATGGGACTCTCATTTGATGATAATTCTAAGTTTTGAAATTTTATTTTCAGTAAGGCTTATTAAAGAGTATCATATATTGATTTACAGTTAAAAAATAAATTACTTAGGTATATCACTTTCTATAGTTCGGCCTGGTTGGAGTCTACATAATCATGCCAAACGAGATTACAAAATGTGCAGTGAGAAAAGGTTGCCATATAGGAGCAAAATATATATTTGATTATTAAGAATTAAATCTCGATAGTTGGATTGGTAAAACGCGTTTGTGAAGACCCCACGAGTTATAACATTTATAATCCTTCAATTAAGAACAAAAGAAAAAAAAATGGTATCACTTTGTAGGAAACTTTAAACTGACAAGCTAAATCGCAATAAAGATATTACAAAAAACTAGATTTATCTTATGAAATTTGAAATAATATTATAATGCTAATAGATTTTTAAAATCATATTACTCAGTCAATATTTACTACATCAATATTTTGTAAGTATTATATATAAATGAATATACACGTAATACTAGAATTCTTTGCTTCCAACTGTTATCCAAATGAATGTAACTCTCAGCTATTTCATTTAAATACTTTGATAAACTAATTTCGAATCCTGTCATTTAAATGCCATGGACGATAACCAATTTATACATTCTATTTTATAGTTTGCAAAAACATTTCTAAACATATTGGAGGCAACGATTTCAAACGTATTCATGGAGAGAGGGATATATATTGACATATATTTGTAATAAGTGCGTACTGAAGATGTCTTGTAAACCGTGTTTATAATCATGATATATGTGTTGCTGCATATAACACTCCATTGGAAATAATAGTGTGTGAATTAAAATTTAAATACTACTCGCTAAAAAGAAACCCGTACTTTATGTAATTTCAATTAATCACAAATTATTTTCTATTAAGAACGAACGATTAATTGCAAAAAGTAAATGTAGGCTAGATTCTCCATAATTCACAATATAGCTCATTGAGACAGTCTAACTTTGAAGATGATACAAAGATAGGCTTTTAGTAATAAGTAAATACTGCACAAAGCATTCATGTTAATTTAAATTGTTATTGTAAAAAAAGAAAAAAGAAATAGAAAACATATCATCGCTTATTAGATATTATTTCCAACATCTCTTTTGGAATTTTATTCAAGTATTAATGATTCCGATATCGTTTTCAGCAAATCACTGGATACGTGTTTTTTATGGGCATTTATCTAACTTTCCATTACAGAAGTATCAAATAATATAATCTTTCATCTCGTCTAAAAATATAGTTTAGAAGTAAGTAACTTGTTATTTCATCTCTATATAACATGGGAATAATTAAATACACTATTTTATATCAATGCGATTAAATTACAATAACCTGTTCAGCAAATGTTAGGAATTATTATGTTAAATCCATACATTTATATTCCAGAGTATGTTCTTTTACAAATCTATCAATATTTGATTCAGGACTTGTGCAGAGGTACTCTCTTCTATACATAATAAATTTAAAATGCAGGATACTCTTTCAATTATTTTTCCATCAGTGAATTTATTTAGTGTTAAGCAGTAGCTGTTCTTTAAAATTACTCAATTTCTTTTTAGCTCCTACTCATTAATTTATGACAGCCAAAATAAATATGTTTTACATTACCAAATACAAAAAATGAGGTTTTAAATAATACTGGAACGTTATTCAATATTTGTTTAATTTCCCATATATACTTTATTAATCATGAGATTTTTAAGTTACACGAGCACCCCAAAAACCATTTTATTGAACAACTTTTAAAAGTTAGCTTGTTTAGACTAAACAAATCTTATAACAGTTGTGTGATATTTAAAAATACTTACATTTTTTGAGTAGTATGAAAATTGACATTTATATGAGACAAATTTTGACATATACTTCTGAATAATTTATTAACAAGCGCGGGTTAACTTATATGTAAATTTACCATATTGAAGTTTTAATAATAGTATAATTAAATAGAAATAAGATAAGTATTTAAAATGTTAAAACCAGATCGATGGATTTTGAGAGGTCATTCGTTATTCTAAACACAATTTTATAAACTCCAAATTATACTGCATTGCAACATGTTTTTATCTTATTTATTCAAAAAGAGACCTTTTTATTTCTTGCATTAAACCTGTATAAGATTTAGAAGCTTTATAAAAACTAAAAAGTTTAGAGTATCAAAATATTTTTAGTAAAACGGTAATAGAAATATTACATGCACTGACCTAAATATCGTCTTACCAGAATTGATAGACTAGATGCATCTAAATCAACTTTCAGATTTTCATCGGTTATTCATGGGCAACACTATTTTTTTATCAATATTTAATCAGCGTTTCGTAATTTAAAACTACTAAAATGTTACGCCATAATTTGACCATTATCCTTAGTGGTAAAACTCGAGTAATAGAAAATAGATATTTATGTGAAATTTATTACTATATATTATAACAAATTTGCTAGAAGAATTCGCTTCCAAGCTAATAGCCGAATTTTAAAGTAAAATAAGGTTATGAAATTTTGTGCTTTTGAAATAAATTATTATCTGATGACTAAACCTCGCTACTCAACCAATACTGAAGTTCAAAATAGTCTTATTTCAATTAGAAACCTTTACATTTATTTGGTGTTTCATTTTTCTGGTTGTTGCAACAAAGATATGTTATATAATTGCCATCGCTTAGCAGAATATGATATACTAAATAATTTTATACTCTTTCATTTCTTGCAAGGTTTTTAAAACTCAACTAGTTGAACTAAGTTATATATGTATATTTTTAGAAAACTATTTCAGAAGAAATAAAGTATTTAACGATATCTATTGCAATGTGATGTATTGAAATGGAAATATAACAGAAAGAAACTTTCGTATCAAAATTTGAGGGAAAATACCAAAATTAATGATTGAGTAAAAAACTTGGTTTCAAAACTTTCTATGGGTATATTAAAAATTATGACAAATTATATTTAATGTTCTTATACCATTCGATTATCTATATACATTTACTTACAAGTAAAATATCAAATCAGTCATTCTACTAAGATCCACTTCTCTGCTCTCTATATTTATTATCTTACTCATTTCGCTTTATATAACCTACCTAAGATAATATTGATAATTCATATTACAGGAATGCAATTAAAGACTTTCACCAAAATTTGTATTTTAATCTTACTGATATCCCAAGCTATACCCTTAGTTTCTTAAACAGTTAGAATTTCCTAAGAGACAACAAGACATGGTCACCTATAATTATTTATCATTGATAACAAAGTTATATATATAATTTTCTCATATTGTTTAAACGTTGCTGGTCATTTGACTACTGTGGTGTTCAACGAAATCAAGGTTTCGGGTCTTATTAAATTCTTTTGTAACACTATCAGAAAATTCTCAAACGATATAAACCACAAATCTGTAGTTAATAGAGTTCCTAAAAATTCAGCATTGGATCAGATCAATGTGAGCGACTCGAGCACTATAAAAAACTTGGTAACTTAGGTACGCAAATTCAAATTTTCATCTATAGAACTTTCACAAATAATACTGGGTTTAAAGAAAAAAGAGTTTTATATTTCTTTCTCTATCATCCCTATCATTTTTAGAATAATTTCTCTTTCATGTTGCATACTTCTAATTTCTTTTTCATTGAAGACATGATCCGGCAAGGCAGGCTCTTCTTTCCAGACTATTAATTATTCATTTTATTGAAGATTTTGAAAAGTATCAAAAAGTTTCTAATAAAGGTCACTGACCATTTCACATTTAATATTTCTATAATCATCCCAGAAATATTTTGATTAATGAACTTGACCAATCACAAAAGCAGTTAATTTAGCAATAGGTTGTTGTTTTAGAACTTGTTGGAGATGGAACAATTATGTAAAGTAATTGAGAAGATAGAACATACATACAAAAGAGTTTGTATGTAAGATGTTAGAAATGTAAAATTTTATATAGGATTCTTGGCGCATTACCACCAAGAATCAACCAACAACACAACTTTCAACAGTTATACAGATTTAGATAATAATAATAATTTTTTCAACAAACCCGGTAAAAGAAGAATAAAAGAGTTATAGTCTAGAATCAACAGAACTACTTTCTGACTTTAATTTGAGGTTGAAGATTCCATATATAATAATGATTAAAATATTATTATTAATAGATAAGAAGTATATTAATTACAAAAAGAGAAAAGGAAGATTGAATAAAAAGGTCAAAATGCGCTCTTCTCATAATCAATTATTTTTTATTCTCCTATAAATAGTAAACAATCAGCAACAAGCAATCAACAGATTACGCCAGTAATTAGTTAATAAGTTACTATTTATTATCTCATGAATAATGACATAAACAGAAAACATCATTACGTCTCTGTAAGTCATAAAGCAACAAGTAATAAAAAGGCAATGACTAGCAATCAACAAATTTCGCGAGTAATTTGTTCAACGGGAGATGTCAAAAAAACCCTTTTTTTTTGAGGCGTTCAGAATGTACTAATTCTTTAGGAAAATATATTTTTTTAATATTTAAAGATAAATGGCTTCCAAAAATATGCTAACAATTTATAAGAAAGATAAAAAATATTTTCAAACTAGTGGACAGATAGAGTATATTCTTAATTAAATCGTCAACTGATACAATGCTAATGTTGTTTATGGTTTATTTTATTAAAAGAAGAATAAAAAAAAAGTCTGAATTTGAATACCAATTGCACTACGCATCATGTCGGGTTGGACGTGTAATAAAGTGTAATATTTATGTTGCATAAAAAGACCTTTTGTATCTGATTTTTGGAGCAATTCCACCTCGAATCATAAAACATCAAGAATACTTTTTAACAATTAATTAAGATTTAAGATTAATATAAAATTTCTTAATAATCCCTATTGAAATATAATTTAATTTATGTTTGAACTAAATTTCACAGATTGAGAAGTTCAACGAGCAAAGAAGGCACCCAAATGCAAAGATTTGTAACAAAAATGAAGGAGGGAACAAAGGCTTGATGAAATCGTCAGAGCAGAATGAGTCTAAGAACTTTAGAGAAACTGAAATGAAGAGTATGAATCAGCTCAAATATTATATAACAGCTACACTAAAGTATCAAGACTTAATGATAGAAAAGCGAGGGGATTATCTGGAATGCAATCTTTATGGAAAAATTGAAAATGGAGGTCGGAAAACCAAATTTGCAGCCTGTTTTTCCTGTTCTATGATGATGAGTTTAAAGTCATTTCAATTCCGGGGAGTCCTTGAAATCGAAGGACAGGAAGAGAGCGGCATGGTAGCTAATATTATGAAATTGGCAAGAAAAGGAATTGACCTTACGAAAGCCAAGTTGAATTAAGAAGAGAGTGATAGTGATCAATTGTCCGACACATTGAAAAGCATGAAATGAATTATCCTTGAAGGGTTGTCAGATAAGCATCACTATGATGGCCACAGAAAGAGCAACAAAGTTGTCATAAAAGGGAATTCATACACTTTTATACTGTGTTCAGACTGGACATTTCATGTATTTCTTCAGGAAAATTTTGATAAAGATATTCATATAGAAGAGCTGGTTGATAATCTGTCTTTTTAAGAAGTCATAAGTACGATTGAGAGATAGTTAGAACATGGTGGTGATATGAGAAGAGGTGGTCTTGCAGAGCATGTATACAGTTTGTAGTTCTCTTTTGGTGGTTATGGAAAATGTTATGAATCTGTCATGACAGTTACAGCTTGTAAGAGATTGGAAATTGCAATTAGAACGGCAGAACCAATCAAGAAATAGAAGTACTACTAGAAAAGATATATCTTAATATTATTTAGTACATGATTAGCTATGCGAAGGTTGGGAACCTGTCAAATGAGTTAGTAAAAGGGCTATATGCTATAGACAGAGGTAATAGTAGTATTTCTTGGGATGTGAGTCATCTAACAATAGTGAAGAGGTTTGATTTTCTATCACGCAATAAACTAGTAAATTAGAATCAAAATTGTGACTTGTCTTACCAGGACTTACTAATATTCTAAGCTGGGTTACAAATTTCACTCACTTTAATAACTGGAAAAGATTCTTCAAAGAAAATGACATCGCCATTACACAATAAGTTTATTATTAAATGACAAGGTTGCTGCTGATTAGAGAGTACCTGATTTGTGGCATTGTGCCCTAGTTCTTCCAGATTGTTTCTTTTAAATACATTAAGAACTGCTCAATTAAAATGGACTTGCTCAGTAAGGGTCAATAAAGATGAGGTCATAGGTGTTGGGCCACATTCAATATATTTGCCGCAATTATTAATAGTGGAATGAAAGCTTAAACTGTATGAATCAAGTGGGATAGCTTTTACAATTCTTGCAGTTAGGTTAGAATGTCTTTGGCCGCTCCACAGTCACACTCCAAGGAAAAGCATCAATATAACGATATCTTGTCAAAGACTTTTATAAACTGTACCACATGAAGACAAGAATCTGGCTGAGATGTTACCAAACGCTAGACAGTGCTGGATGTTTGTTGCCAGAATAGCTTCGTGTTAATGAATTATTTTTTTTGCACTTTGCTTAATGAATGAATCATTTCACTATGTAGAAGGAGCCTTTGCCTATCTCAATGAAACATGCAAGTTCCGGAAAAAAGTACACAGTGTCCTGAGGAAGATTGGAGTGATGGAGAAGTATATAGGCGTTAGATGGCCATCAAATTATCATCAGGCTGATAGAGCTCAAACAGCCAATTGTGGTTAAGTTTATTTGACTCTACCCTGTCTGCATTGAGATATCACCTACATCGCATTTAACGTGGGCATAGGGTGTATTATGGTTGCCATATAAGATTTTTGTTTTAATTAAAGAACTACTATATATAATCTAACTAGTAGACTCTTCGCCAACCATTCATATAAAGTTATTTCATTGGCATTTAATTCTTGCAAAAATTTAACAATAGTCTTCATCAGAGAAAACGATTCTCTCGATTAAGACGCCTTGTGTTTTTAAAGCATTCTGCAAGAGCATATAGAAAAGCTAACTTGACCAATACTTTATTGCTCATAAATATTCTTATTTGTAAGTATAGCCCTCTATGAACTGTACATTGTTGTGTATTTTCCTGCTTCAGCAAAAGTTTTGATTCAGTCAGTTGTGGAATTTGGCTCTGTTTGTAATCTAGCTGTGTAATGTTTGAATTAAGGAAGAATGTGTTTGACATAATTTGTTAAACAATGGTGATCAGTGTTGAGAACTGCGCCAGACAGATCATTTAAATTAGGAATATGTTTTCGAATAAAGGGTTTAAACCAATCAATGTTGATAGTTCTCAATTAATTTACAGATACGATGCTTGCTGCATATTACATAGTTGCCATAAACTTTACATCTGGTCGCTTTGATAGCACTCCCAATCTTAATAGTAGTTCTTTTAATGCTCCAGTGAATTGGTTTCTCTGCTTCTAAGATAATCATAGCATCACAAATTACATTAGCTTTTTTTAGCGATATGTAGAAACTGGTATTCGCATATGCTGTTACAATGACTCAATCCTGGAAATCATAATGAGAGTTAAGTAGTAATGAGCAAAAATAAGCAGTAAATAGATTTAATATATTATACTTTATTATTTTATGGGAGTAATCTCTTTAAAATATCAGGAGCAAACACCTAGTTATATACCAAATATAACTAAACTATACGTTAGTCTACATACGGGTATACGATAACAAAGTCTCACAATTTCATATTATCTGAAACTCTGCATTTAGCAATATATTTTCGAACAGAATATTTTGGCGAAGTTGTCAATACCAAATGTGCTTCTTCAACATATGCTTTTCACAACTCTTTGTTTACCTCATATTATATTATAAACGTCGCGTGGCTATATTGAAGACTATGCAAAGTCATGTAAATGTGATTATACCGTTATTTAAGTAACATCGATATAACTAGCAAAAAGCTCAAACAATTATTACAATGTTTATAACTTACACCACCAAGCCTTACATAGAAAAATGTAATTAAAAAACAACTCCAAAATCAATCCCGCTGTTTTTTAATATTTCAATGAATTATGGGCTTGGCACGTACCAGCACAACCACTAACAGAATTTATGTCTTTAAAATTTATAATATTTAACCAGCCGGATTCTTTTATATCCAAATTATATTTTTTATCATCTATATGCTTCAATTTTTCAAATACCTGTTTTGATATGGTAACTATAATCACGTTTAAGTATCAAATAAAGCTCCAGAATCATGGTCTGTATCTTCATCAGCTCCCCGTTCATGATCAACACTCTTCTCTTGTTATGATGCCCTGTAAAATCACAAACTGAATCATATTTATCACATTTCGGGAGTTTTTTGTCTCCTTTGATTATTAATTTTTGCTGTCCAGTTGATTTGCTAAGGCATATTGTCTTCACCTTCCAACTCTGCTACTCTCTTCACGGATGCAAATGCAACCTCGCTAGACATCTTGACATTTGACAATATTTGCATTCTTTTTTCTCCAAATCATAGGGGCAACCTTTTTAGTACCTTTTCAATTCATTATCTTTGTTATAGTTAAATCTAAAGCTGTCCTATTAGTGTTATCTGGCAGAGGAATATGTGGCTCTTTGGGCTCTCGAATCACATTGTGAACTAGATTCATTTGGCCCTTAAAAAAATTGAGAGCAATTGAAATATCTCTGGAAAATATACCAGTCCTGTGCCACCCAGCTTTGATTATCTTTTTAGTGTAATCCAATCCCATAATCTTTCAAAGAACACCTCGATTAGAAACTCACCATTTTCTCTGATCCTTGGTGCATCTATATGTTTTTTCTTGTTTTTCTTGAGATACTTTGAACGTGTTAAAAATTTATTTACCCATGACTTCTCCGAACTTTTGGCTGAGGGGTCGAGAGCTCAACAAAGTCTTCTAGGTAATTCCATGGTTAAGAATACGGGTTCTTGCTCAGGAGTTATTAGTTGACGAACTTCGTCGGCTTCTGATCTGGTGTGACCGCCCACCGACCTCTTTGTGATTCCACTCAATGAGAAACCGAACCTTTTTTATGCTTCTTGGGCTTAATTTTACAGAGGATTCTGCATTGGATAAGGTATTTTCACATCTTTGGTTCATAATGATATAGTTATAAGATAAATAAAAAGGAATTTATTAAAGGTTTAAACGAAAGAATACCTACTGATCGATAATACAGTCAAGCTGATTCTTAAATTTTGTATATGCTAACTCGTAAACTACATTCATGAGTATATCAATTATGCCAGGGTATCTATCATTTTACAATACTGTTTAAGCACAAAAGTGATTTCATTATTGTGGTTTACAAAACTTAAAGTATTTATTCAGTAAACAACCCAAACATGGAAAATTATCTGCAAGATACATAGAGGATCATAAAAACAGCCCACCTGAGCATTTTCAAAATGATTTCCATGGGATAGTCATCAGATCCAGTAAATTCATAATAGCTAGCAAACATTTGAAAACCTGTTATTAAAGTCTCAAGCGAACGGCAAACAGGATTGAAATTATCGCTAATGTTAGTATTCAACTGAAGTGTATTATTCAAAACAAGATCATAAGCTTCTCTGTTTAATTCACCAATTACACTGTCAACAAATAGAGTCCAAATATCCTCAAAAAAAAAGAATCAATAGAAACTTGACGTTCATTGAGGTCAATAAGAACAGGACACAAAAAGAAAGCATATATATATTATAATGGGCAGAGTCAAATATATTCACGCTTCCTGTGTTTGAGCGAATCGCTTTATCATTCCAAGCACTCAAGTTGGCTGATAATTTATATTTTTCAGGTCATCAAATATTGTAAGTAGGAATTTGAATGAGATCATATTTTTAATCCCAATTTCACTCTCCTCGAGTTGGTAATTATCGGAGACAAATGATAGCATATCACCACAAGACTTTTCAGAATTGCTTACTGGCAATTTAGGGTTTAAAGGGAGAAGACTTAATCTTCCACCCTCTAAGGTCTTCCTCATCTGTTGCATAATTCCTATAGCATGCTCTGTTATGATATGTTTCCTGTTTCGCTGTGCAGGCCTAGTGATGATTGGGACCAGCTCTTCCACAGCAACAACTGAGTAATCAATACATACGCATCATACTCATCCCTGCTCAAAATTTTCAAAAGACTGTATCAAAAGATTTTTCGTAAAGAGTATGATTGCTATGTTGAGTCTTTTATTGTAGGCAACGAATAGTTTCAAATAGAGCTCTTTAAAAATTGTGAACAGAACAATCGATATTTGTTGATATAGGAATATGTTGTTTTATGACTATTTGCGGAATTTGATCTGGGTTGGAAATTGGATGTTAATACTCCTTGATTTGTTCAGCAAAGGTTCTGAGAAAAGCGGAAACACCGCATTTATTTGGGGTATTCTTTGGATAATAGTGTTTTAGGGGAAAGCTGTCTTTGAAACAGCAAAGGAATCAATAGATTCCAGGAACCATCAAAGTTTTTGTATGTATGAAGGAACTTTGGTATTTTCAAAATGTTTGGAGCAAGAGCGTGTAGCCTCAATTAAGTGCATCAATCAAGTTGTCAGCTTGAAAAATGACAAATACTTTATTGCTAGAGGAGAAAGTATCAATGGAGCTAAAGGGGGAAATGTCAATACCTTCTGATTAGATTGCAAGAGTAATAATTGTGCAAAGATCAGCACAGTTAACTTTACTTAATTACAGAGCGTTTACCAAAGTTCTAGGGATGAGAAATTATAGATCCACGAGAAACGGTATGAGCATTGGTTGAGATGCCCTCATTTAAGTTTGTCATAGTGGCATGAGGTAAAATAACATGACAAATTTTTTAACAATTTATTTTTCAAGAAACATGGGAAAAATCAATCATTTTGTTAGATTCAGTAATATAATGCTTTGATTCTTCTTCGATAGGGTTTGTTGAAAAAATCATTATTATTATCTAAATCTGTATAACAGTTGAAAGTTGTGTTGTTAGTTGATTCTTGGTAGTAATGCACCAATAATCCTATATAAAATTTACATCTGTAACATCTAACATGCAAACTACTTTGTATGTATATTCCATCTTCTCAATTACATTACCTAATTTCTCCATCTCCAACATCTCCATTTCTCAGATGATGAGTCAAACTCAGCTTGAGAAACCAAATCTTGTAATGTTTGAGAGTACATGTGTAGACTCTTGTTCATTTCTTTGAATTTCTCTCAATTGACTCTTTATTCACTGACGATACTGACGATGTGGTCCATTTTTGAAAAAATATACGGCCATATAACATAGTTCTTTCATTAATCTTCACTAACTAACTACACACCCCAGATCTCAACGGCGGTAGTAAACAGTCAGCATTATACTCGTGATTCTGCTAATAGTTGCCAAGCTGAACATTGTGAAAAATTATACGTCATCAAATTATCTTGTATAAAAGCTTAAAGAGAGAGAGGTGCATGTGCAAAATTCAATAAAGCAGGCAAGCTCTGAAAAAGGTACGCATTGTCCTGAGGAAGATTTGGATAATGGAGATGGACTTGGAGCGCTCGACAGACTTTTCGCAACCTCTCAGTATACATCCGCATATCCTTATTAGATAATACGATATGCTATTGCTACAATCCCTTCGGCCTCTCCGTGACAGGAGGTGATAGTACATTCATAGATTCATACAGGAGGTTGTTACAACATTAATAACAGTGGTGGATTGATCGTTTTCATAAAGAACATCAGTGACTCTGGATATGCCAACATATAACTGGCCATGAGTGAAAGGAGGAGTTCTCAAGTCCAAGCCAAACTCATTAGTGTTGATTATTATGCAAAAATGATAAGAATGGATGAGTAGCTGATAATGGAAATACTAACCTTTGGAGTAATATTTCTTATTAGCATTATGGGAACGCCATCCTTTAACTTGAGATGCTATTACAACGATCCCTTCTGCCTTGCCGTGACAGGAAATATAAAGTTGTAAGTCATGATTCATCTTTGGTATTTTTGCCATGACTGAAAGGAGCAATTTTTAAGAAGTTATTCTGATCGTAATCTAAGTGTTTCCCCTGTAAACAAGAAGTAGTTCACCTGTAAAAAGGAAGTTATCCTGATCCAGACCATAATCTAAGTAGCTCGCGCGCCTGTAAAGGGAAATTAGTAACAGTAATCTAAGTAGTTCATCTGTAAAAGGAAAGCTATGATTTAACCATACAGCCTGGAGAAGAGTAACTACATTGATGTTCACCTGTAAAAACAGCTATCCTGATCTAAGTGTTTCCTCTGTAAAAAAAAGTTAAAACTACCTTGAAGTTAACCTGTAAAAAGAAAGTGTGTGATTTAAGTAGCCCACCTATAATATGGAGAAGAGTCGTTACGCGACTAAAGGACCTCCGGCCTTAACAAACTTGAGAATTGGGAAATAACACTAGCTGAGATAGTTTCCAAAACACGAATAAAATACAGTAATCGAAGTAGTTCTTCTCTGTTAATAAAAGAAAGTTTTGATTTATACATAATGTGTGGAGAAGAGTAACTACGCGACTAAAAGGTTTTTTTAAAATGGTGAAACTGAAATTACACTGTTGGGAGAAGAATATAAAAGTTGAGTTGGGCTTTGCACGTAAACTATGGAGAAGAATCGCTCTGCGGCTAAAAGGCCTCCGGCCTTAAAATAGGGCAGTTGAATAAGATATATGAAACAGATGTTCAATGCCGCTACGCGGTAGATATGAGAACAGAGTAGCTGTCAGACTTCCAAAAAAGTACGCCGAGCGATATAACTATAAGTATATGATGCTCTTCGTTCAAAAATAATTCCTAGAAAGTAAATTGGATTGTGATTGTGCCTTCAGTTATTCTGGGAAAACTTGGAAATTCATCAAGTTGACATAACTCAAACAGCAGATTGCTGTTGGCTTTGTGTAAGTTTATTGAGCCTGCAGTTAGATATTGAATATTATGCTGGTGTATAATAAATATATTGAATCTAGAGAGAAAGAACGAGGTATCAGTGACCCAAGCTCAAAAATGGAAGAAGTTGGAGAAATTGATTGATATTTTTAAGCAATTTACTTCTAAGTCATGAAACAGATCCTCAAATTCGGGATTTAGCTAACGATTGCCAAACCGACTATGAAGAATAATCATTGAACGCTAAATCGGCATGTTTAACATGAATTGAGCAATGGAACTCGTCGATTAATATTTGATGTTATTTGATATGAGCAGAACGGTATTACGTCTTATGCGAGGTATGCACTGGACAGTGCCAGCAAAATTACCAGTAAGAATTTTAGCTTCAATAAGAAAGGTTGAGTGAGTGGCTGATAACAGAAAAACAGGTACCATTGCAAAGACCAACCTTTGGATTAAGATTTCTCATTAGCATTATGGGGACGCCCTTCAAGTCAAGTCTGGACAAAGGGATAGATTTAGAGTTTAAAAAAGCAAAATACTTGTTGAACATGCTAATTTAGTGTTCACTGATTATTCACTATATTCGGTTTGGCAATTGTTAGCCGAATCTCGAATTTGAGAATCTGTTTCATTATATGGCTTAGAAGTGATATGTCATCACTTATGTCGATATCGGTCTTATTCTAAATATCGATATCGCTTTTCATACTTAATATTGATATCTGTCTTACACTTAATATTGATATCAACTTTATCCTTAATAACGATAGCTGATTAATTCTATTTATTGTTACTTTTCTAAATTGTTTTTGTGTTGATATTTTTTTGTTAAGGAAAAGTAAATGGTTATAAAAAGGAGGGCTTCCAGAAGAGCCATCTATCATATTAAGGATGGAAGAATTTAGAAAAGAGACTCAATTGTTTCTAATAGTTAGGATAGCTTTTGAAGCAAACTGTGATGCAGTAGAGGGAAAAGAAGTTTGCAAAGATTTTAAAAGGTGGGATGCATAAATATTTTCCAGAAAAGCGGATTTATCATTTGTGGATGAGATGTATTCAGGGAGAGATATAGGGCCCTTCAAAGAAGACTTATAAAATAGATCAGCAAGCTAGTCGGCAAAAGATTGACTTTCGGGGTTAGGAGCCAAACGCATATTTGTTTTTAAAGAGATGATTGACATGTTACCAAAGAAAGGACTTTCTAAGGGAGGCTTGCACAATAATAGAACTATTTCCATGTTCAACTACAAGAAGAGTTTGAGCCCAATCACCACCCATGATGACAGGAATACCGGCAAATGGGGGACTGTTATCAGGGTCTAACTTTTTGAGGTCGCAGATGCTTCTATGAACAGCTTCAAAACAGCAGTGATTTTGCATGGGAACCTCATCCCAAATGATAAGACCAGTGCATGCTGAAGAACATCATATGAATGCAAAAAGGTGAATAAGCGGTTTTACCTCCAGGAAGAAAAAGAAAAGCAATTCCAATAGATGCGACACATAATACAATCTTACCTTTATCTCTCATATAGGAGCAGAGAGGTTTCCAAAGAAAAGTTTTTCCAGTTCCAGCAGGACCTTGAACAAAACAGAGACTTTTTGAGTAATTGTTTTAATTTTCATTTTCAATTTCAATGGCGGACATAATTCTATTGTAGACACGGGCTTGATCGGGGTTAAACTGGGACCGGTTTTGTTCAGCAATTGCAGACTGTTATTGAGGATTATAAGCCATTTCTTGAGCTATCAAACGATTTGGTTCTTGAGAAAGATTTGAAAGATAGATGGACCAAGGAAAGCGAGGCTTAGGAAGGTTAATTATGGATTCGACTAACAATTGCCAACCCGAATATAGTGAATAATCAGTGAACACTAAACTAACATGTTCAACAGAAGTGACATGGCAAAGATTTTCAGAAATGAGATAAAGACCCAGAGCGCATTTAAGAGGATACTCGTCGGTGTGAGGAAGAGAAAGGTTTATTTGCTCAACAATACGGCGGGGCAAGTCTGAGCAGATATGATTTTTGAACCTATTCCATAAAGCTAAAGGATAAACAGATTTGGAAAAAGTTTCTACAAACAAAGCACAAAGCTGGTTACCAAAGACAAAAGAGGAGGCATGATTAAGGCAATAAATTTGTTTTTTATTGTCATCGACTAATCTACGCGCTTTAGCACAGGCTAAAAAAGTATTGTAGGTAGTACCTTGAAAAGTTCTAAAGTTTTCAAATGAAGTTGCGCCAGTGACATGGCAAAGTAGTAAGCAACGATAAAAACGGTCAAAATCTCTTTGATTGAGGAAGGACTTTCTTCCAATAGCTACACACCTTTCTGACGTCGTTGCCATTTCTGGCTACCAGACTGAGTATCGATAAAAGTAAAGTATTTTGGAAATTCTTCATAAGTATAAGAAAGTCCATCAGCATTTCCTTTGTTGTACTTAAACCAAGCTAATAAAGTGGTCAACTTTGTTGTGCTAACTCAATCTTAGAAACCATAGTGAATAAAATAAAATTAATAAATAAGAAGGATAAATAAGATATTGATTTATTGTGAATGATTAGACAAAGAGAGGGTTGTTTATGAAAAGGGGAAATAAAACGAAAATCCTCTTTTTATAACCAGTAACCTTTTCTTATCACATAAACAATAACATAAAACAATTGGAAAAATAGCAGCAAGTAAAATGATACGTTTTATTCATGAAGGTCGGAGTCCGTCATCACTTGCCATTCCGAAACAGGTATCGTTATTAAAAATGAAACAGATATTGTTTCATAAGTTAAAACAGACATCGTTATTAAAGATAATACATCATTCATCATTTCATGAAATGAAGCAGATCCTCAAACTCGGGATTCCGCTAACAATTGCCAACCCGAATATGATGAATAATCAGTGAACATTAAATTAGCATGTTCAACAACAATTACCATTTGATATGGTTTCCTCCTGATAAGGTTTTGGAAAACGTTTGCTGCAGGAATGATTTGAACTAGCACAACATGGAGTAGAGAAATAGTCAAAAGAAGGGCCTCACGGGCCATGTATCATAGAATTTATGACAACTTTATAAACCATTTCATAAGATTCCTAATCATAATTATCAGCAAGGTTGGGAATTTCGGCGCCAACCATTTGATCTATATTCTCAGGATGAAGGAAATTCTCTTTTAAAGCATTGTCAAGATATACCAATAGATAGATATGAGGTAAGCCACGCTTTTGATATTCTTTTGTCCAAGAGTAACCTGTGCAGTTACCAAAAATGTTATTTGAGTAATGTCATGTAAAAGTTCTTGTTTTTTTCAAAGATTCGGGAGATAACTTCTGGCCATTTCGGATTAGCAGTAAAAATAATAAAAAGGGTAGGATGACTGAGAGCACGACAAACACCGACTGCATCTTGATATTCACGCTAAAGACATCTAGGGCTATTAGTTATGGAAGCAGGTAGAATTATTTTACGCCCGATAGTGGTCGTATAAGCATTGGATTGGAGGGCATCTTGGACAGCTTAGTAAGAATCACTTCTAATTTCTTTTTGGTGGAATTTAAAATAATCAAGTGTTAATTGATCAACCAAGGCAAGGCCAATAGTGAGGAATTCTTGAAACAATTTATCAGTAAGAAAAAGATTATTATTGACGCCATTAGCTCAGGGGAATAGAAGGTAGCGGTAGTACATTTGTTGAGTAATACGATTATCTTGGCGATCACTTCGAGAAGCTTTATTATTATTATTAGTAGTAGTAGTAGTATCATCAAATTTTTCAATTCCAATTGATTCAGGAGGATAAACATTTCTATTATTCATTTTGATCATATGCAATATTATTATGCCAGCCTATATCATCTTCGGGAAAAAGAAGGAAAAGGAAGGAAATATTTTAATGGTAAATAAGCAGAATGGTTGACGGGTATTATATTTCATTTTTAGCACGTCTAAGCTTTAAAACCGTTTCTTCTGGTGTACTATATTTTTCTTCAGCAGGGAACTGACTAAAATACCGATTTCTTCTGGACTAGTTGGTAGGTTAACAGGTTATATCTGCGTTGATCAGTTCCATTTGGCACAAAGTTTAGCTAACTGATTACAGGCTTGTAGTACATTTTTCAATCTCTGCAATAAACCCAAGACAACATTGCTATTAGTCGATCTAGGTTCAGTGGCTGAATCATAAACCAGAGTGTTTGTACAATTTTCAGCAGCCAGAGTTTTTATGTCGGATATAGGCAGCACATTTAAAAATAAACCGTATTATGTTGAAAAAGGGGCGAAAGCCTCCTTTTTATAATCAGTTACTTTTCCTTATCACAAAAATAGTAATCACAAAACAATTATAAAAATGACAATAAGTATAATAAAAATAGATATCGTTATTAAAAATAAAACTGATATCGATATTAAGTGTAAGACAGATATCGATATTAAGAATAAGACAGATATCGACATAAGTGATGACATATTACTTCTAAGCCATATGATCAATTAGATCTTCAAATTCGAGATTCGGCTAATAATTGCCAAGCCGAATATAGTGAATAATCAGTGAACACTAAATTAGCATGTTCAACATATTATTCCACCAGTTGTTGTGTCAAATTCTGGGTGGCTGTATTTGGCAAAGACTACACTAAGGCCATTATTGTAAGCACGGATAAATTTTCTAAAATGTTTAACTTCTCTAGTATCATCCATAAGTAAAGAAGCGATAACATCATTTGCTGATAAAGGAGGTAATGAATAGAGGCCATTAGAGCAACACTTAGAATTTTTGTCAAGAAATCTAAGAGCAGAGCAATCGGGGCATTCTTCAGGAAGGGGAACGACATGTTCTTTGATGACAGAAACATTAGCAATAGGAGCGGCTTGTTCAATCTATAAATTTCATAAATATATAAATTAAAAAAGGTCTAAAAAGAGTTTTAATTCAGATTATAATTACTTTCTCTGCAATTATCGCATTTCTTATAAAAAATACGATTTGAAAAAAAGTGATGCTATGGTAAAGATAATTTGCAATATGAGCAGTTGGCATAATTAGGTTTATGTCGGCATTCAACACAGCGTTGTTGGAAATTGGATTCAATAAATACGAAATCGGAAATTGGGCAAAACAAATTGCAACCGAAGCATTTCTTAGCAGATCGACAATCATTACATTTTGCGCCAATTTTTCTATTATTGACAAACTCATAAATCGGTAAGATATTGTTACATCTGGAACATCGTTTATCAGTCAAATCCGAGGGGGTTACCCAAACAGTCAGCACAGGATTTATTAAAGTCAATTTGATTTGATTTGAAACATAGCATCTTTAAGATATGAAGAGAAGATGAGGGGAGAAAAAAAGAAAAAAAAGAGAAGGGGAGTAGAACTGATTGATGATCATATCTATGTTATAATAGCTATAGGCGTATATTACAAACCGAACCAAAGTTAAACCAAGCGTAAATTCCAGACCAAACCACAAAAAAAGTCCTCGTCCTCCTTTCATCAAACCCCGTGATATTCATGTGATTTGTTTCACGTGAGCCCTTATCCCGAGAGTTGTTCCGATTATCCAAAAATTTTGCAGTCAAATATGCCAATTGCTTGGTGTTGTTTTCATACTTATCATCGTATTCTCTGAGTTGCTCAATACTTCTAGGTTGAGTAGTATTAGCAGGCTCTTGTAAATATTCTGGGTCCAGATAGTCGTTAATAAATGGGAACAATTTACGTTTTAGCTCATCACTAGGCTTGACAAAATCTCTAGACATAGAGTATTTCAACACACCAGCTTCGTATCCTCCACCAGCCAGGACTGCCAATGGATCAGTCGGAATATTGTACATATAACTTCCTAGAAGACTACTGCTTATAGTCCCAAGATGCCACATGCCAAATCTCTCAATATCGGTTGTAGGCACACCACAACTATTGCAAAGCTGAGCCCCACTTGCTCTTGAACCATGGGTAACATGGTCAGGACCAATTCCAATGCCTTAAATCAAAACTTTATAATTCTCACAGTGATATTGATAATTCATTGGTTTATCCCTGTCGGCGGTTTAATTAAAGTTGGTGAAGAGCTTCAGATTGAAAAAAGACTCTCTATTGGAAAAGTCTATGTCATCCTCGTTATTGACATGGAATCTTTCTACCAGATATGCCGCGAGCCAGAATTGAGCGCAACGGAGAACGTTAGCATGCCTAAGGCACCCAACCGTATTGCGATTTTTCTCCCGATTAGTTTTGCTCTTTCTGGAAATTATCATCAGCAGTTCTACTGAAAGACTAAGTGACTTTCTTGTAGAAGAGTTATCTGTTACCCTTACAAATCGTGGCTGATTATCTATTCCTTCACTCCCCATGTCAATGGTTTGGTGTACAGCATCATTAAAAATAAAGGTATGAGAAGGGGAGTATCTCATGACCATTCAGCATGCCCGCCAAAGTTCAAATGCTCTTCTGCAACCTGTTCATGGTATAAGCTAACAATGGCAGAAACAATCTGATCCATGGTTTTATAGAGGAATCTTTTTTGTAACAAGTTGTCTATTTTCCATGATTCTCCTCATCTTTACTTGCTCTTGTCTGTGGTAAAGATAGACTAATAGTTTTTGATCTGAGACTTTCAGGGGGCTTAGAAGTGATATGTCATCACTTATGTCGACATCGGTTTTATACTTAATATCAATATCTACTTTATCCTTAATAACAATATCTGTTTTATTCTATTTATTGTTATTTTTCTAATTGTTTTATGTTATCATTTATGTGACAAGGAAAAGTAGCTGGTTATAAAAAGGATGCTTTCGCCCCTTTTTATTTACTCTTCTTTTTTTCCCTCTTTATATAAACCACTCTCTCTTATATCTAATCATTCAAAATAAAGTTCTATTTGTATTTACACCACTTATATTTTCTTTAGTAACTTTGTGCACTATGGTTTCTAAGGTTGAGTCAATTTAACAGTTATTAAAAAGTTCATATTACTATACTTCTCACCTTTACGCTGTATGCCATAATAGTAGGAATTTACTCAAATGGAATTGCGCAGCTTTTCAGCACATTCGACAGTCAAAAAACCTTGTTCCTCCCTTTCGGCAGAGAGGACTTTTTAGAAGTTTTTCAACCAAGTCTGATGCTGTTTACACATTACTAAATAAAGTTAGCTGTGACTTCATATACTCCATTACTCCCCTTTGCTACCATCTATCACCCCTAGAAATATGGCAAACGCTCTGCAATTAGGTGAAGTTAACTGCACTCTTGCAATCAAATCAGAAGGTATTGACATTTTTCACTTTAATTCCATTGGTACCCTTTTTTCTAGAAATAATGCATTCTTCGTTTGTCAAGCTGACAATTTAATTGAGTGCTTACTTGAGACTATACACTCTTGATCGAACCATCTTGAGAATACTAGGCTTCTTTATATATACAAAGGTTTTATTATTAATTTTTTACAGTTCGAAGGCGAATTTTCCCTAAAAAGTTATTATCCCAAGAATGCCCCAAACAAATGCTATTTTTATGATTTCTCCACTTCTTTCAAAACCTTTGTTAACCAAATCAAGGGGTGTTATAACATTCAATTTCCAACCCCAAATCAAATTTAGCAAATGGTTTTAAAGCAATATATTTCTGGATTAACAGAAGTCGAAGGCATCTTGTTTGCAATTGTCAAAAAACTTCAATCAAAACCCTTCCGCGCCTACAATAAAAAGCTCAATAGTACAATCATCCCCTTTAATAAAAAATCTTTTGATACAGTATCTTGAACATTTTGAACAGGGCTTGAATATAGTGCGTGTTAATTATGCGGTAGCTACTGTGGAAGAATCTGTTGAGCTAACTCAATTTTAAAAACCATAGTGAATAAAATAATAATAATAAATAAGAGGTATAAATAAGATATTGATTTATTGTGAATGTGTTGGAGATTGAGAAATTAGGTAATGTAATTGAGAAGATGGAAGATACATACAAAGTTGTTTGTATGTTAGATGTTACAGATGTAATTTTTATAAAGGATTCTTGGTGCATTACGACCAAGGATCAACCAACAACACAACTTTCAACAGTTATGCATATTTAAATAATAATAATAATTTTTTCAACAAACCCTATCGAAGAAGAATCAAAGCGTTATATTACTGAATCTAATAGAATAATTAAACAAAGAAACGGTTGTTTAGAAAAAGAGGAAAAGAAAAAGAAGAGTAAATAAAAAGGGGCAAAAGCCTCCTTTTTATAACCAGCTACTTTTCCTTGTCACATAAATGATAACATAAAACAATTAGAAAAATAACAGCAAGTAGAATGATAGGTTTCATTCATGAAGGTTGGATTCCGTTATCACTTCCCATTCTGAAACACATGTCGTAATTAAAGATGAAACACGTCCTTAAATTCGGGATTATGCTAACAGTTGCCAACCAGAGTATGATGAATAATCAGTGAACACTAAATTAGCATGTTCAACAGTCCAATTCCTGAACTCATAAGCTTACTCAGGCAATTATTAGCTAGTTTCAAATATACTTAGATGTTGAACAAGCTAATTTGATGACATCTAATTTTTCACAATGTTCAGCTTGGCGACTATTAGTCAAATCATGAATATGATGCTAACTAACTATTGTTCCTACTTGCTGTTTGCTAGTTAATGTTTACTAACTGCTATTCGTCGATTGCTAATTATTGTGTGTTGTTTTGTTTGTTAATGTTATTATTCATAAGACAAAAAAAGTAACTGATTACAATGAGGATGTTTCCCGCTCTTTTTACATTAGATACTAAAGCAAAACTTAATTAATTAGTCAATCAAATCAATTTTTTTTTTCCCTTGTTTTTTTGTTTCTAATTAAAGGGTTATACATAATGTGATGACCCTGTTATGACAATCCCCAAATTTGAGTCAGAGTCTGTCTTTAGATGATTCTACAAGAAATTAAGTAAAAGGTTATGTAGCGGAAAAGTGAATCTATTAGTCTATCTATGATATACCTTAGTGATTCTTCTGGTTCCACTCCTCAACTTCTCACTGTATGTGTCAGCACTTTGTTCGATAAACGATTAAGATCAACTTAAGGAGAGGGGAAGAAGAAGAACTATTCTCATGGATCGGATTGGGTATATGATTGTAGGCAGGCTAAGGTAGGGTAAACATATGACTAAGTATAGGCATATGTTTAGTAACAGTTTGTAATGTCACCGATCCAATATTCCAGTTGTGTTTGGTTCACAACACATAATATAACTAGTAGGCTCTTCACCAACCTTTTTGACATATCAAATTTTCAAGATTTAAGGTTTGATTGTACATGCATATTTTTATTCCTATACGGCAACTTTGCTCATTGCAAATTTCGTAATGATGTTTGGAATCATTATGTGTACTTCAACCAGCTCAAACAAATGTTGGATTGACTCAACCTTAGAAACCATAATGCACAAAGTTACTGAAGAAAATATAAGTGGTGTAAATACAATTAGAACTTTATTGTGAATGATTAGATATAAGAGAGAGCGATTTATAAAAAGAGGAAAAGAAAAAGAAGAATAAATAAAAAGGGGCGAAAGCCGCCTTTTTATAAACTTTTTACTTTTCCTTATCACACAAATAGTAATCACAAGACAATTATAAAAATAACAATAAGTATAATACAAATAGATATTGTTATTAAAAATAAAACAGATATCATTATTAAGGATAAAGTAGATATCGACATTAAGTGTAAGACAGATATCGATATTAAGAATAAGACGGATATCGACATAAGTGATGACATATCACTTCTAAGCCATATGATCAAATAGATTCTCAAATTCGAGATTCACCTAACAGTTGGCAAGCCGAATATCGTGAATAATCAGTGAACACTAAATTAGCATGTTCAACAACAAAGCCCCAGTTCTCGGCTGTTTTTGGGTGAAGAAATCACAAGTAATTACTTATAACACCTCTCCAGCTCTGATCACTGGTCTTTATCATACCAATACTCATTGTTGTTTTATGATTGCTCTTCACGAGCCCTCATGAAGGCTGCAACTACTTGCAGTCCTTCATATGTATTTAGGAGGCTTGATAGCCCCATCCTTGGAGATACCTTTCTCAATCCTTCTTTTTCTGTTACAAAATTGGGACGTCTTAACAGGATGTGGTCAGCTATTTCCAGCTGTCCACATTCACAGTTATAGATGTCCTGAGGTATATTGTGTTTTTAGAACCATGCGCCAAACCAGCCATAGCCTGTCCTAAGTTGTGTGATCCTGCTTAAGTCTTTCCTGGTCATTTTTCTCATAAAATCTTTGGTAATCAGCTTTGCAATTCTAGTGTTGCAATCAACTTTTTCAGTTATTCTTCTATACTGCACTCCAGAAGACTTCATGATGTACGAGAATCTTCACTCCCTTAAAAATACATTCCTCTGAGTTCAGAAATCACTGTGCTATCAAATGGTGTCTGCAAGTGATTTCTCACTGGGTTATTCTTGTCAATGGTTTGGAAAATCCTTACCGCCTTTTTTCTGGTAGAAGCTACCAGTCTCAGTGTTAGTGGGGGTATAGCAGATTCCTTTTGTAGTTCAAAAACTGGGGTAGTCTTAAAAGCACCAATAATTCTCCTCAATGCAGAATTTTGGATCACTTCTAATTTGCGTGCCTGTCCTTTCTGTAACTTGTGATGCCACACTTCGCATCCATATTCAATAATCGCCCTGACACACATCAAATATAGAGATCTGACAGCCACACCAGGCATACCACTAGTGCAGCCACCCAGATTCCAAAACATTCCATTGACTCTTCTTGCAGAGGTCATCTTCTTTAAGATGTACTCCTTGAATTCGAGTTTTTCGTCCAGCGTTATGCCTAAGAGTTTGACCGTTTTTCTGATGTTCTCACTTAGTTATTCGGGAGCGTCAGAACAGTGGTGTTTCTGTCATTCTCTGTAACATTTTTAATTGAAAAATGGATAAATCCAAGCTTTGGGCCAAGATTTATCTTTGTCTTTCTAGACTCTGCCCAATCACAAATCTTCTTCAAAATGTGACTTAGCTTGACAGAGTTGTCAGCTATAGGGCCTTCGACCGTGATTGTTAAGTCATCGATAATGTTGAACATGCTAATTTAGTGTTCACTGATTATTCATTATATTCGGCAACAACCCCAGACGGTCCCAAGCGGTAAAAGTCTGTTGAACATGCTAATTTAGTGTTCACTGATTATTCGCTATATTCGGGTTGGCAACTGTTAGCCGAATCCAGAATTTGAATATCTGTTTTATCCTTGAGATATTTTTAAAAATATCCTTATACTATTTTTATCATTAATAACGATATCTGTTTTATTTATAATAACGATATCTATTTTTATTCTACTTATTGTTATTTTTATAACTGTTTTGTGATTACTATTTGTGTGATAAGGAAAAGTAATTGATTATAAAAAGGAGGCTTTCGCCCCTTTTTATTTACTCTTCTTTTTCTTTTCCTCTTTTTATAAATCACTCTTTCTTATATCTAATCATTCACAATAAAGTTCTAATTGTATTTACACCACTTATATTTTCTTCAGTAACTTTGTGCACTATGGTTTCTAAGGTTGAGTCAATTCAACAAAGTCCACCGACTGCGCATCAGAAATGCCACTGAGCTTCATTGTCTTGGAATACTTTTCCTGCTCCACGTCAACTATGCATGAGGATGGTGGCCTATTATTAAAAAACATAGTTACGTTTGATGGAAACTGGAAATACGAAATACGAGAAATCGGCCGCACCAACAGTCCCATATCATAATGCCCCAAATCAAGAGATGATGACACAACATAATCAGGAATATCCGTGAGAAAAATCTCCTTCAATCTGCTGCCCTTTGAAAGCAGCAACTGCAAATTGACTGAAATGACTTGAAGACCCTTGACTTCAAGATACCTCAGAAACTTAACATTTCCAACCATCAAGAATAACATTTCAATCATCCAAAGCTCCGTCACGGTTTTGCTAGTAGATCATATTCACCAAGCCCAACTTGATATTCGGTTGACTAAGAACAAACTTCCTCACCCTGGTAAAAACCTCAGCTTCCTTCATATTCGGCGTTTGCGCAACCAATTCTCGAACTATAAACAGTACATCAAACAATCGCTCAACCCTAAAGTTCCATGTTTTTGTAGTAACTCCCAAATACTCCAACGACTTGAACTTTGGCAAGTAACAAATGGTCATCAAATGCAAATCATGGTTTACTATTTGGGTATCAAAATCTAGCCGCATCACCTTGAGCTTATTGCACAATCCTTCTTCAGGTATCGAGTCCAATATCAAATCCATGCTAAATGGAGGCTCCACTTTAACAGATATACTCTCCAAGTTTGGACACTTGACACACTCAAAAAAACGATCAACAATACAAGAAGCACTTTCGACAAGTACAACAACATCGACAATCTGGGGTATCTCAATCAATTTAATTGACTCTACATCCTGCCACCGAATGCCTCGGCAAAGGGTGATTCGGCATTTGACACTTCTGGGTAATCGAGCAAGCACTGGAAGAAGCACGTCAACAAAGACGTCCGTGTCTCAGAGTGTAATCAAATGCCTAGTGGTCAAGCCACGAAGATTTGGACAGCAAGTGTTCAGAGACTTGACAAATCTTTCAAAAGTTTCTCTGTCAAGAACCGCTTTGGACAAAGAAATAAATTCCAATCCAGTATAGTGCTGCATAAAGTCAATCTCAGAGGTCACATTCATATTCACAAAATGGGTCACAAATTGAAAAAATAAAGATGGAGTTAATTGTTGGTATTCATCTGCTGGGGAATTGAGTGGGGATATAGCTTGGATTCCAGAAAGCCTTGGTGACTGGGTACCTTGCTCAAAATAAGGGGTAAAATACTGGGGTATATAAGACATGGTAAAGCCCTGGTATATGTTCAACTGTAAAGCTTTGAATAGTATATGCTTTAGTTTTGGAAAGCTTTCTTGTAGTCTTGGAAATTTTATCCATCTTAAAAGTATTACAACCAGCGGATCCCTTATGTCTGTAATCGAGTTGTTAAATATCAAACTTTTCACCATTTTAGAAAAAAACCAGCCATATTTTTCAGGGTTACTGAGCATTTCAATAGTTATAGGCCGGTGCATATAATACAAGTATTCCGACTTTTTGGGCCTAAACGTCAATGCAACTTCACATGTTTCAAAGGTGCTGGCTGTGTATACGCCTCGCAAAAACCTGTTGACTTGGCCAATGCGGATTCTTTGCTTCACAGTCAAGTCAAGTATTCTTGAATCTGGAGATGAATTTCTGCTGGTAGGCGCGCAAAGGTCGCTTTCATGGAATTCCCGTTTTCCATTGTGTATGGTTCAAAAAGTGGAATTAAAAACAAGAGGTATATTTGCAGACGCTATTTGTAAAGCCAAGGTATTGAAAGCACTAGAAAAAAAAAGCAAAGGTGAAAACAGTCTTCTTGTCAAGTCTGTGAATATTATAATTAGAGAGGATGGTGAGGAAGAAGAACGAGAGGAGGGGAAAATAAAATATGGTAGTATGTTAGGGTCACAAACGACTAGTAGTCTTCAATTAGGTTTATGGTTAATTCAACAGTTATCATGTTGGTTTGATAGATATTTCTTAGATATTGATATTGAAATAATATACTAGTCGGAATATCAGAATATACCATTCTACGAGGTTCTTTTGGCATTTTCATAGATTATATGATTCATGTATTTTACTTAATGGTTCTTATACGCAAAACATCTTCCCTTTTTCAAGCCTTGCTAGCTCAATCGGTAGAGCGTGAGACTCTTAGAATACAAGTTATCTCAAGGTTGTGGGTTCGACCCCCACGTAGGGCTTATATTTTTTGATTTGCTTTCTAATAAACATTTTTGAAATAAGGTGCATATAAATGCGAAAATAAACTATAAGTTAACCTTTTTGATTTTTTTTTCACTCAACAATTAGCCAATTTCTAAAGTTCCATTAATATTAGCAATTTCCCAACCCGAAAATGAAACAGATGGGGGCAGAGGAAGACTGGAACGAAACCTATGAGGGCAGATGGGTGTTAATCAACCAGCGGCCAGGAAGGGACAAAAGGATCGGAAAGGGAAGAAGTAATTAAGGAAAGTTTTCTCTTGATATCTAACATATTCTAACTAGCTAAGAATTTCCTGAGTTCAGGAATTGGACGTCCTTTTATAGTTGTCCAGTCCTCTTCTCTACTTTTACATAACAGCTAAGATATCATTAATATAACATAAGTAAAGGGCGAGGGATCTTCTTGAGAACGGAGAACCTGATAATTGAAGAACAGATAACATCATGATTGCGGGACAGAGAAGCATAATCTTTCAGGGGAAGATAAGCGTAATCTTTCAGGGGAAGATATGATTGTTGTCGAGGGCTTCTCAGTTCTGTTTTTTTTTTTTTTTGTTTTGTTTTTAATTAAAGGGTTATACATAATATAACTAGTAGGCTCTTCACCAACCTTTTTGACATATCAAACTATCAAGATTCGAGTCTTGATAGTACACACATATTTTGTTCCTATATGGCAACTTTTTCTCATTGCAATTTTCGTAATGACGTTTGGCATCATTACGTGTACTCCAACCAGCCCGAACAAAACCCCAGTTCCCAGCCGTTTTTGGGGAGAAGAAATCACAAGTAATTACTTGAAACCCCGCTCCAGCTTTGCCCACTGGTCTTCATCATACCAATACTCATTGTTGTTTTTATGATTGCTCTTCACGAGCCCTCATGAAGGTTGCAACTGCTTGCAGTCCTTCATAAGTATTTAGGAGGCTTGATAGCTCCATTCTTGGAGATACCTTCCTCAATCCTTCTCTTTCTGTTTCCAAATTGGGACATCTTAACAGGATGTGGTCAACTGTTTCCAGCTGTCCACATTCACAGTTATAGCTGTCCTGAGGTATATTGTGCTTTTTGAACCATGCGCCAAACCAGCCATGGCCTGTCCTAAGTTGTGTGATCCTGCTCAAATCTTTCCTGGTCATTTTCTTCATTATATCTCTGGTAACCAGCTTTGCAATTCTAGTATCGCATTCAGTTTTTTCAGTGATTCTTCTGTACTGCACTCCAGAGGACTGCATGGTGTACGAGAATCTCCACTCCCTTAGCAATATGTTATTTATGTTTATCCAAGACTCCTCTAGAATTTTGTATTTTTCCATCTTTGCTCTAGTTGTTTCTAGATCATCAACCCTGTTCATATCCCAAGGTGGAGGATCTTCAATCGGTGGCCTTATGTATTCAAGTTTGCTTACCCTGAGGAACATTCCTCTGAGTTCAGCAATCACCGTTCCATCAAATGGTGTTTGCAAGTGATTTCTCACTGGGTTATTCTTGTCAATGGTTTGGAAAATCCTTACCGCCTTTTTTCTGGTAGAAGCTACCAGTCTCAGTGTCAGTTCTGTTCTGTATCTCTTGGGTGTAAGAGGGTTTGCTGGATCTGGGGGCGTTCTATTACACAAAAATTCTAATAAACACCTCTCGATAGCTTAGCTGGTAGAGCGCAAGACTGTAATGGAATATCTTGAAATCTTGAGGTCGCGTGTTCGACTCACGCTCGGGAGATTTTTTTATTTGATACGTACTCATAAACACTCTCCATAGCAAAGTCAGGGCAAAAATCTAAAATAGCTAGTTCTCATTGTTGAATTGATAAAGCTAGTGGTGTGAATTTCTTAGCATCTATTTAATTATTTTTATTAATGGCTGATCCATACTTTGTATAACCATTTTTTTAATCATCAATAAGCACAGTATAATTTATCGGACATAGCAAAATCATGGATCGAATTGATAAATTGGTAATAAAAATACATAGTATGGCATTGCTTTGTTCAGGGTTCAAAAGTTTAAACTAGTATATAGATTAAGTCCATTGTACTTATTTATAATTTGAGGAGTTATTTGTATAAACTATCAACAGAAAATACAGACAACTAAATAATAAATATTTCCAAACTACATGTGTGATTCTACTTCAAATGTAGACAATGACCAAGTATTACAATCGCAACTGGATGGAACTCAGTTTTATAATCCAAATTATGTTACGCTCTGCATTCAGTAATATATTCCCAATGGAATATTCTGGAAAAGGTATTAACAAAAAGCATGCTCGTTCGACAATATACAAGATCTTATAGAAGTTAGCTGTTGAAAATGGTTTATATATACAGTTGGAGATGGAACAATTAGGTAATGTAATTGAGAAGATGGAACATACATAAATATAGTTTTGTATGTAAGATGTTACAGATGTAAATTTTTATATAGGATTCTTGGTGCATTACTACCAAGAATCACCACACAACACAACTTTCAACAGTTATACAGATTTAGATAATAATAACATTTTTTTCAACAAACCCTATTAAAGAAGAATCAAAATATTATAGTCTAGAGCTCAAAATTATAAACTTTATAAAATAAAGTTTTTATTACAAGTTATATAACTAATAATATTTAGAAATTTGAGTTTTTTTCATTTTTAGTTTGTGTAAATTTTTTTATGACCTTGTATTGATGTGGGAGGCCAAAAAGATTGTCGCAATAGCATCTTGTTATAGTATGATTAATCTAAACATACATATTCTGTTTTAGTAAAATTTTTATATAACAACAGCCATTGAGGTTTCCATTAACAGTTTCTTATATGCACCTCAAAACTTGAAAGCAGTATCAAACTTGACTTAAAGGAGACTCTGTTTAAATCTCTAAACTTTCTATGTTGGCTCAAAATTTTCTAAATAGGTTGCGCACTGTTTATGAACCTTTTTCTCTAGCACCTCAAAGTCAATCTCAATTAAGACATAATTTGACTACCATTACATCTACTTCTTTTAATTTCCCTAAATCTTCTCAAAGTTTTAGTGGTTCTTGACGTACAAACAGCCTGTAATTATGATTAGTATGCTGGAGAAGATGTATTAAAAGATGACTGTGGTACACTGGGTGGATATATTAATCTTCCAAATGACTGGGAAAGTCTCCACCCTCCGCCCTCTAATTCTGCTAATATACTTGAACGCACTCACAATGCCCATCAAGATTCTAAACCTTGGAAGAATCAGGTAGGAAGAAATCAAGATCTACTACTCATTATATTCTGAATTTGATTTTTACTGGAAATTTATACATATATATATATATATATATATATAGGTATGATTGACTCAGGAAAACTTCTGAGCAAAACTTAAATATGATTGATACTCTCATGGCCGATGAAGCAGACGCTATATTGCTCTTGGCTTTAAACATTGTAATGCAGCTGTTTGCATTGAAGTATCTAAAGGTTATCACTCTTATAAGCTTTTTAAAAATGTGTGCTCAATGATAGCGATAGACTCCGTAAAATTCATTATCAAAGAAACGAGGCCATCATGTAATGTCGTCTAATCTAAGTATTGAAAATTTACTTCTCTGTGTCAATAGGCTATGTTTCATACAAGTAAGCATCCCCTGTTTTAGTTAGAAATATAGGTACAAATCGTGGAAATTAACTAATGTTTAGTACTATAGTAATAGTTACACATGTGGTTTTTCCAGAAAGACCCAGATTATCTTTCAGATAACTTCCTTGTTAAGGTAAGTATGTCTCTTTCAGAAATCCTTGGTACTATTTTTTTTTAGTAGGAGACCCCATTATTGCCATTAATACTTCCATTGATAGTCATGAGTTTACCCCTGTTTCAAAATGTTCAAGAGTCAATCAACAGATTTTTTAGAAAGATGTTGATTGTAGATTTAACCCATTTATGCAGTCTGTAAATTGAAAATTTTCTATTTAAGGTCTCTAATAATTTCAAACAGAATCGGTCGTATCAGAGTCACTTGCTGAATTTGAGCTGTTCTCAGACCGAAAATTCATTGGTCCAAAACCGTTTTGGAATAAATAAAAATCATTAGATTCCTGAAAATAAAGACTTAGCAAGCTGGAAGATACAGAAATACTCGGCTATGGCCATTGGCCATGAATGTTCTCATTTGCAAGCGGTTCCATTATAAACAATTGAAGTTTGAGTATCTTCTCAGTTTCGCTATGTGAAATGCTTAAAGTCAGCAATAATAAAGTTTTCCACCAGAAACTTGAAGTATAGTTAGTACTAAAGTTAGTTATGCCAATAAGCGTTGATGAAGAAAATGCTACTGAAGATATATTTAAAGATTAGATTAATATGAAATTGATAAAGTAGGGCATTGTTCTTTTGATAGGGCTTAGCTAATTTATGCATTGAGAATATATTGCAAAATGACAAGTATAACTCATCCTGATTATTTGTATTCTATTTAAGGCTTAAAAAAAACTGAAATATTGCTATGATGATAACTTGAATTTTGGACTCATAAAAGCTTTGTAGCCACGCTTAATCCTTAAAACCGAATAAAGATTATGAGAAATAGGGAAAGATGGATGAAAATGATTAATAATATCTAATGTAATGTGTGCTGTTATTCTTTTTACTTCACAGTTTATTATTACAATTATTAATATATTCATTATAACTATATACATTTAATATAGATTTATTGATATAAACTTTTATTTAAATTAAAATTTCTTATCATATATTGTATATTTAAATTTTAATTTTAAATAAATAAATATTTCTTTTACATAATTTAAGTTATAGAAATATACAAATAATACACAGTAAATGTATCATATAATTAATGAATCTCTATTCAAAAAGCCCTAGTAGAAGTTTATATCATCTAGGAGGACTTTTAAGTAAATTTGACACAGAATGTATGACACTGGTATTCAATTGGGTATTTTTATTATTGTATATTCTGTTTAATATTATTCTAGTTGTATAACAATCAAATTGAG
Source organism: Magnusiomyces fungicola (assembly GCA_900654225.1). Lineage (NCBI taxonomy): Eukaryota > Fungi > Ascomycota > Dipodascomycetes > Dipodascales > Dipodascaceae > Magnusiomyces > Magnusiomyces fungicola. The sequence continues at coordinate 1,259,896 of CAACAH010000004.1, forward strand.
GTTAGGGATCCTCAAGTCTCTAAATATGCCAGGGGTGTAAGCTTCAATTGAAATCAATGTGATAAGTAGCACTCTGTAACTAACCGTTAGTACAGTTTTTAAACCCCAATCAATGTTCTCTGACATTAATACACAATCTGGTCTTTTACGATTTTAGTTTTGCCATGGTTTATGAAAATTGATAATTTGGTGTGATGTACTATACCACGATTTTCCAAGCTAATTTGTTGATTTCCCAGCTCTACATGTATGATCATTCATGTTTGGAATACACTTTTGTAAGTTAATCAACAAGCCCTGGCTTATATTCTTTGAATATTGTGTTCCACTTATAGGCCACATTTCTTTTGATACTGGTACAATCAACACAAAAGATGAGACAGATATACTCTGTCACGTGATAATGAAAGTGATCGAATAATCAAAACTTTGTATGTGCAATTTCTTGGGTTTAAATGAAGGAAGAGAGCAATAAGAAAATGTCAAAAGACAAGATTTGATATTAAAGGTTAAACTTACATATATTAGTCATATACATAAAAGCAAATGCTAGTGTTGTTCTATCTGGTACATTGTTTCCACCAGTGAATTTCGTGCTTGTCGATTATGCGATTTGATTGGTGCTTTTATCTCTTTCCTGTCAACAAAGTTTGTGTTGTTTCTGTTTCTGTTTCTTTTCACGCTATAAAGTAGTATGGCACCAACGATAAAGGCGCTTAAAAAAAAAATATTGAAACGCTGCAAAAAAATTATGTGCGCAAATTAATTCAATTCATTGTTAAACAATCTTGAACAAATTGGGTTTTTTTACTTTAGTTGTTTTTCCTTTACTAGCAAATTGGACATCTTCTAGTAAAAGGGCTGCAGCATTCTTGGCATAAGTACTACAAGATATGGCCAATAACGAAGATACCAAATTTAGCCAAATTCACATTTAAACAAACCCCTCAAAATAAAATTTCAATTCTAAAAGTCATATAAATACAAATACAAATATTAATAAATCATATCCGAACCTAATCGTCATATCTTTCTTCTTCTTCTCCCTCTACTCCTCCTTCTTCTTCTCCTATGGTTGATTGATCAGCGCCAGAAACAATGGGGGAAGGTGGAATAGGAGTAATATCTCCATTGGCAGAATTGTACAACAAAATGTGATTTGAAAACGCTCGTTGTCTTTCTCGCTTCTTATAAAATATTAAAATAACCACAGCAAGTAGAATTGTCACAATGGAAGTGGCCACAGCATAACTGTAACCAACTAGGTACCGCGGAGCATCTGACGTTTTCCAAGTAAATGGCGAAGTGAGAGCAGCAGTAGCTTGAGCAAAAGTAGTCATAAAAATAACGGTGATAATTCGATGACGAGCATTGTTGCTTAGAGTATCAACTGCCCAAGAATACAATGCAATTATAACTGCCCAACTTGGATACTGAAGAGCATATGCGAACCAGAAACCACCAGTAGGCATACTCCATACTACGAGTAGAAGATTGCCGAGAAGATTGAGAACTTGGGTAAAAATAACAGCCCAAAATCTACTGTGGCCATAGTCGCAAATTACACTGACAATCCAGATATAGAGAATACCAAGAGTTGGAGTAATGGTTGAAAGCTGGTTTATTCTGGTGGCAGAGTAAATATTGAGCGACTTGAGCCAAAGAAGATAGGAGCCAGAGTAGACATTTGATGCATTGTAGGAAAAAGCACTGACCAAAACAAAAAGATAAAAGGGCCACTGCGTGAACAAGCTTTTGAGCATCTTCTTGTCCAAATAGGAGTCGACCAATTCTTTGATTGTTGAATTATTTCTGCCATTGCGCTCACGGGCAATAAAGATTTCTTGGTCGGTAAGGAATAAAGAGTAGCACCTGTTTGGAGTTCCGGGGATGACAAAAAACCCAATCACGGCGACAGGAATAGCAATAATAAAGTCGATAATAAACATCCACCGCCAGCCCGCAAGGCCACCGACACCGGCAAAAGTGTCCAAGACACCAGCTTGAATCAAACCGGCAGTCAAAACTCCTAGCATTTGGCCAGTGTAGAAAAATCCAGCGCGACGGACAAACTGATTTGGCTTGTACCAAAAACTGAGGAGGAAATTGATTGTTGGGAAAAATCCAGATTCAAACGCGCCGACAAAAAAGCGGCAAACTTGTAATTGTCGAACAGTGCGGACTTGAGAGGTACCTAGAGTAGCAACGCCCCAGCCCAAGTCCATGAGAGGAAGAAGATAGTGACAAGGAATAGCGCTAGCAAAGTAGATGAATGGGATTTGAAAAACGACCGAGCTGACAGTGTACACAGCTTGGGTGTACACCAAGTCGTTTCCATGCATATTAAGATCTTCCTTCATGCCGGAGACATAGGCGTTGGTGACGTTGACTTCTTCAATGTACTTGAGCCAATGCATAATAAAGGCGTACAAACATAGGAGGAGATCGATTTTAGAGACTAGCTTTCGTTCATCATCTTTTTTTTTTCTGGAAAACCAGTGGAAGGCGTGTAGAAATGATATTGGTTGGATGTTTCGTCTGTATTCGTATTCGTCAAAAAACTTCCACCAGGGTCGGTTAGCTTCGTCTCGCACCTCCCAGGTGTAGTTTGCAGACACACGGTCGGATTCTCTTGGAGGATCGTCATCATCTCGAAAGGAAATGTGTGATAGGAACTTGGCCTTTTCGTTTGTATTGTCGCTGTCGCTGTCAGCAAAGAAGAAAGACCCTCTTGGAGGGAGAGGACTGCCAGAGTCGAGATTGTGTCTCATGCGATAAACTTTTGCTTCATGTTCTTCGTCGATTTCCCTGAGATGTGGGAACATTTTGGATATTGAATTTAGGAGTTTCATTTTTGTGTTAGGATGGTACCAAGGAATGGTATTATGATAAGATGTGGAGAAGAGAGGAGGAAGAAGAGAACGGGGAAGGCGAGAAACTTTGGTTTTACAGAGGACATTTTTTTATTATTAAAAAAACAAACAGATCCAAGGACTAGAGCCACTGTTCTTTGTAAGTTCGGGATGTGTATACAGTATATATGGTCTATATATGATATTATGTCTATAAGAGGCATCTAGTGCTCGTGCGTAGTGCTAGGATTAACAGCAAGTAGGAGATTTCCTCCGGCGAAAGCGGCTAAGGCTGTCTTCGCACAACGTATGTGCACGGCTGAGATGCCATGAAAGACCTAGCCCTGTGTGGCTGCGCGGCGGGGATTGAGTGTAGCGGCTGTGGATATGTATGTAGTCGGCAAACGGTGCCTTCTGTCATTGGAATTAGAATTAGAATTTAAAAAAAAAAAAAAAAAAAAAAAAAAATGTACTCTTTCTGTAGGCGCTGGAAAGAGAAGATTGCCTGTGTTGTCATTTATTGATTGATCAAATGTCTAAATTGGTAAATGGATACCAGCTCAGTTCATATATAGCACTTAAAGAACAAGCATAAAAACATCACATGGGGAGTGTTTTCAGGTCCGGCAGGGTAAGTCAAACCAGTAGTATTCTAAAAAAGTTAGGAAGCAATCGGAATCGAACCAATAACCTACGGAGCTGCAATCCGTTGCGCTACCATTGCGCCATACTTCCTATATTTTTATTTAAAAGTATTAGTCTATAAGACTCTGTGATCTAAAAATTTGCACTATCTTTTTAGTTTAACTTTTTTTATTATTTATCCACAAATAAATATTCAATAAAAATTTAAAATATTAAAAATTTTACTTGTCGTGAATAACTACAAAACTTTTAACCAGTTCAACATGCCAACATCAAACATAGTTATCGTTGTGCTTGTCAAAATTTCAATGTAGAGCAGCCAGGCCAGGTAGTTTAGTTTAGGGTTCTCAGATGACCACAAATAATTCCCTAAAACGGAACTCTCCAAAACCAGCATTTTGTTCCAGGAGTAGCACTTTATAGCTCCAGATACCCCTCCTTGTAACAAATAACGTATGAGAGATCTTTTAACCAGCCAAACCATTCTTTCCCCTCATATTGTCTACCCCACCAGGCAGCCAAAGGAAACAGTATAAATAGGCTCTGCTTTCCCCCATTCAATGTGATTTATATTATTTCTTATATGAAAAAGTATAAAAAAGAAAATAGTGAATGGGAACATCAAAATTGAAAAAGCAATATTACATTCCAATATTCCTCTTGCCCAGGGTGCGATATACTCTAAATCTAGTGATTGGAAAGTTGTATAAGCTTAGAAATACCATCCATTGATATAACTACTGGTTTCGTGATTCGTGGATTACTCTTCTATACCAGGGTCACAAGCAGCGATCAAACATGCCATTCGTTTGTATGAACTGAACTGAACTTTACATTTTGTCACATTGTACCCATACTCATTATGTAATTACTATTTCAATTAAAGGTCAAGCGGTATTCAAACAAAATCATTAGCTCACTCTCCACAACCAGACGAGGGAAAGCTAATAGATTAGTACTATCTGTTAGGAATGTTTCCTATTTGGCAACTTACCACTCAAAACTTGGACCACATAAGGTATTCTTATCAAGCAGCCGGTGTCTGTTTATACGCCATGTTTACAATGAACTGAAAATGGATCTAAAACTGATTACAGATCATTAATAAATAGAGAGATCTAGCATGTTATTCTTTTCTACAAGTGAAAATAAAATACGCTTCTTGTAGTTAAAAAAATAAAAAAGTTCTGGACGACACCGGAATCGAACCGGGGACCTCTCGCATGCTAAGCGAATGTGATAACCAACTACACCAGACGCCCTGAGTCATTAGTCATCCTGCTGAAGGGAACTATTAATATAGCGCCTGCCTTTAGGCTTTATTTTAACTTGTCTTTTTTGTTTTTTAGGTTATTTTTGATCAGGAAGAAAAAAATAGTTTGTATTCTAGTGATCAATATGTCTCCAGGAATTATGATTTCTTGTCCTAAACATGGGTTCCAATATGTTTAAAACCCTGTTTTACCAAGTTCACTCCAAATCTCCAATCATCCTACATTTTTTATTGTCTCTTTGTATGACAGTGTATTTAACAGAGTATACCAAGATGGTCCCATTCCCTATAATTTAACACAAAACACTGCCTAAAAGTTCTTTATATAGCTACTAGGATTTGTAATAAAAAAACATTTGTTAATGAATTTTAAGACTTAAAAATTAAACTAGCGAAGCTAGGTTTCGATCCTAGGACATCAGGGTTATGAGCCCTGCGCGCTTCCTCTGCGCCACTTCGCTTAATTGTATGTAACTTGAAGATTCTAAAAATATAAGCTCAAATTTACCAAAAAAGGAATATTCTAAATTCAAAGCCGATTTCAGTGACGAAGAAAAACCCTTCGAACTTCCGATGTCTGAAGAAGATCCGACCAACTACAATAACTACGACCCTAGACTCCTTGAAAACGATGAGAACAGTCTCGAATGGGGAGAACCACCCGGTCCTCACATTCAGGGAATGCATGACGACGGTGGGGGAGCCGGTGTTGCCGGGGGGAGACCCGAGTGCACCGACTCAACAAACACCACCGGAACAACACAACGAATTATTGCTGACGGAGCGAACCAAGCGGGAACGGTTAGGAGCATGGCTGCAAGGAGAGCAGCGAAGCTCAAGGCCACCACTTCGTTTAAACCGAACATTGAAGCACACCAAGTTAGGGAGTGCAGGGAGTGTAAACGCTTAACACAAGCGTACAAACAGCTTGAGGAAAGAACCGAAAGCGCCATTGAAGAACTTAAGAGACAAATCGATCGATGCGAAGAACAGGACCTTTATGGGCAACAGGCTGATGAAGCCATGACTGACGGCACGGACGAGCATGGTGGCAATGGATCATTAGGAGGTCCGGGATCACGTGAATCGGACTTGCACCAGGTCATCAAACAGATGCAAGAAACTATTGACGAACTTAGGAACGAAGCGCAAACCAATGCAAAGGAAACCGAAGCGAAGTTGAAGGCTATAGAAGATGAGATGGCCACGCTTAGAACGGACATTAACTCTATGACAGGTATGGCTGGCACAAGTTTAACCAATTCTGAAAAAATTAAGACCTTGAATAAGGCTGTGACTGGCTTCGAAAAGAAGGTCAACGCAATGCACGAGGAGCTCAAGAAAGACTTCTCACAGAAGGTAAACTTCTTAGACGCGGCACACAAAAACTCGGTTAAAAACTTGACTGAGATCGCCAACAAAAACCAACTTGAGATAGCTGGTATGAAGAGAACTGTTGAATCCAATAAACTTTTGGTACAAAAATCAGATCAGAGATCTCACGATATGGCTAAGAAGATGCAAGGAGTTAAGAATACCGTTGAGAAAAAGGTTGACGAGTGGGTTCAGGTTGCTAGTAGAGGTGGAGGCGAGTGGAAGACCATTCGCAAGACCAAACCAGTGAATATTGCCAATCAACAAAATTGGATGCTGCGCAAAATGAAGCTAAAGAGGAACTCAAGAAATATCCAAGAGTTTGCATCAAAGACTCAAAATACCAATTACTTGAATTGAACGGGTTTGCGAAGGAAATCGAAAAATTACATGGCGATAGAGACGTGGTACATAGAATAGGAAACACGATTAAGGGCCATATTTGGGTGACCATTAAAGACAAAGAAGTTGTTAAAATGCCAAAGATTGGATTCCAAAACTGGGCCCTATGTACTCACTTTTGGACACGGATCAATGGTGGAAACTAGTTGCTTATGGAATACCTAACTCGACACAACCAAGTGAATTTGTCAAATATCTCAAAGACAATTATGGATACACTATTAACAGGACTCCCAGAATTATCAGTCAGAATGAAAGCACTTACAATGCTATTCTCTCGTTTACCAACGAAGATGACTACATTGCATGCAGTACAGGAATAAATTTCGAGTATATCAGAATCCGAACGAGACCCTTCCTTGAGCGAATCAAGACAGAAAAGGAGATTGGAAATATTAGGCAGAAATGGGATTTGATAAGGAAAAGCCAGAGAGCCAGCATTCAGGGAAAGACTGAGACCATTCCCGACGAGCTAGCCGACGGAAATGACGACCATACCACATCCACACCAGTCAATAATGATTATTAAAGTCTGTCAGTGGAATTGTGGCAAACGAAAGGAAGCAACAAGCTATGCATTAGGGGAGTTAGGTTACCCTGACATCCCTCATGATACAAGAGCCCGGAAAGTACAAAGACAAAGAAGGTAAGATATGCATCATAGGGTCCAAAGACCCCAACTGGCTGCTCCTCTACAAGGAACACCAGGAGGATCAGGTCCGGGCAGTCACCTATGTGCATGCTAAATCTCATCTCAGAGGGATAATATCCAAAGTCGATGAAGAGACAACACCTGACAAGGTTACAATAACTGTTGGAGGCGTGAGAATCATAAACGTCTATAATCAGCCGTGGAAAGGAAATGACAGTAATTGGCAAGGTGAAATAGAACAAATGTATAAGAATGACTGGTCCATTCCGCCAAACACTATACTTGCTGGTGACTTTAACTTACACCACGAGATGTGGAACCCGGGTGCTCAACCCCGGTTTCATGAAGCTAGTGTTGTGGAATGGCTTAGATCAAACGATATGCTATTATGCACTCCAAAAGGGGTACCGACTCATGAACGAGGCAATGTTATTGACCTCTGTTTTGCTAGCCCTGAGCTAGAACACAATACCAGTTTGACTAAATTTATACCACCAGAGGATAACCTAAGTGACCACGCAATCTTTATATGGACTATCCGAGGAAATCAGCTTATTAGTGAGTTTGAAGCAACACTTTCTGCGATGAAGAGGTATAACCTAAAAGACGGGGACTTTGAGAAATTCTCTAATGAGATTTCAAAAGAATCCGTAAGGTGAACCTTCATAACAGAATACCCCATTCCGAGCTTCAGATTGACTATCTGGCTGAGACCCTAGAGGATGTTGTCAAAGGAGCCATGGAAGCAACTTTCCGACCACTTAAACTGTGCCCGAAATCCAAGAGATACTGGACTGATGATGTTCGCGATGCTCATGCGGAATATATCAGGACCAAAAAGGAGGCTAAAGCCCGTAGAAATCCAGTAACAATTAACAACGCAAAAGAGGCCATACGTAGGTTCCATTCTACCTTGAAAGAGGCAAAGAGGGCTTGCTGGGACAAGTTTGTGTCAGAAATAGAGAGCAGGGATATTGGAAAAGTGCTAAGATTCGTCAAGCCTAAAGGTGAAGACAGGATCACGCCTAATCTAAAAAAGAACCCCGATGGAGCGGATACCCCTGAAAATTACACTAAGAATACCCAGGAAAAAATAGAGGTACTAAAGGCAAGGCTTCTACCTGACATTGAACAGGGACCAGAGATTTCCTTTGAGCTCGGTTACGATGACAGGTGGCGGAAGCTTGAAATGTGCGAGGCAGAAAGTGTAATACACCAACTACCCAAAGATAAGGCTCCTGGAGACGATGGAATAACTGGTGACCTATTTAAGCATGCATGGCAAAACGAAGAATTTAAGGTTAGATTCTTCAACCTACTTAAAGCCTGCGTAAAATTAGGATACCATCCAAAGATCTGGCGACAAAGCATAATTGTAATAATACCCAAACCAGGGAAGAAGGATTACACTGACCCAAAAGCTTATAGACCCATCTCACTTTTGAAGATAGCCTCCAAGATTTTGGAGAAAATCTACCAAAAAGAATCGCGTACTTCACAAGAGACTTACTACCCAAGGAGCAGTATGGAGGACGAACAGGGTACTGTGCTACAGACGCTGTTTTAGACCTAGTGCAACGGGTGGAAGAATCTTGGAAACATCCAAAAAGAACCTGGAAGCCAACATCAGCGATGATGGTTGACATTCAAGGGGCTTTTGACCATGTTGACAGAAATATATTGATTCAAACTATGAAAGAGATGGAATTGCCAGTTGCGGCACAAAAGTGGGTCTACCACTTTGTCTCTGAAAGGACAGGGAAGCTTTTGCTGGACAGAAGTATTGGCAGCGGAATGCCAATCAATGCAGGAATACCACAGGGATCGCCAATCTCACCACTGCTCTTTATGATATACACAACACCTTTGTATGGAGAGATCAAACGATGGGGAGGAGTACCTTCAGGATTTATTGATGACATAACAATCACGGTCGAAGGCCCTATAGCTGACAATTCTGTCAAGCTAAGTCGCATTTTGAAAAAGATTTGTGATTGGGCAGAGTCTAGAAAGACAAAGATAGATCTTGGCCCAAAGCTTGGATTTATCCATTTTTCAAATAAAAAGGTTACAGAGAATGACAGAGACACCGCTGTTCTGACACTCCCGAATAACTCGGTGAGAACATCAGAAAAAACGGTCAAACTCTTAGGCATAACGCTGGACGAAAAACTCGAATTCAAGGAGCACATCTTAAAGAAGATGGCCTCTGCAAGAAGAGTCAACGGAATGTTTTGGAATCTGGGTGGCTGCACTAGCGGTATGTCTGGTGTGGCTGTCAGATCTCTATATTTGATGTGTGTCAGGGCGATTATTGAATATGGATGCGAAGTGTGGCATCACAAGTTACAGAAAGGACAGGCACGCAAATTAGAAGTGATCCAAAATTCTGCATTGAGGAGAATTATTGGTGCTTTTAAGACTACCCCAGTTTTGAACTACAAAAGGAATCTGCTATACCCCCACTAACACTGAGACTGGTAGCTTCTACCAGAAAAAGGCGGTAAGGATTTTCCAAACCATTGACAAGAATAACCCAGTGAGAAATCACTTGCAGACACCATTTGATGGAACGGTGATTGCTGAACTCAGAGGAATGTTCCTCAGGGTAAGCAAACTTGAATACATAAGGCCACCGATTGAAGATCCTCCACCTTGGGATATGAACAGGGTTGATGATCTAGAAACAACTAGAGCAAAGATGGAAAAATACAAAATTCTAGAGGAGTCTTGGATGAACATAAATAACATATTGTTAAGGGAGTGGAGATTCTCGTACACTATGCAGTCCTCTGGAGTGCAGTACAGAAGAATCACCGAAAAACTGAATGCGATACTAGAATTGCAAAGCTGGTTACCAGAGATATTATGAGGAAAATGACCAGGAAAGATTTAAGCAGGATCACACAACTTAGGACAGGCCATGGCTGGTTTGGCGCATGGTTCAAAAAGCACAATATACCTCAGGACAGCTATAACTGCGAATGTGGACAGCTGGAAACAGTCGACCACATCCTGTTAAGATGTCCCAATTTGGAAACAGAAAGAGAAGGATTGAGGAAGGTATCTCCAAGAATGGAGCTATCAAGCCTCCTAAATACTTATGAAGGACTGCAAGCAGTTGCAACCTTCATGAGGGCTCGTGAAGAGCAATCATAAAAACAACAATGAGTATTGGTATGATGAAGACCAGTGGGCAAAACTGGAGCGGGGTTTCAAGTAATTACTTGTGATTTCTTCTCCCCAAAAACGGCTGGGAACTGGGGTTTTGTTCGGGCTGGTTAGAGTACACATAATGATGCCAAACGTCATTACGAAAATTGCAATGAGAAAAAGTTGCCATATAGGAACAGAATATGTATGTACTATCAAGACTCGAATCTTGATAGTTTGATATGTCAAAAAGGTTGGTGAAGAGCCTACTAGTTATATTATGTATAACCCTTTAATTAAAAACAAAAAAAAAAAAAAACGATTTCAGTGACAAATAAAAAAATAATGGTAAACTCAGTATACCATGAGTTCGTTATATATAGATTCTACAACTCACTGTTCTAAATAAGAGCGTTCAATAGAATTTGCTTACAAACATAACAATATCATAAAAATAAAAAAATATGGTCTCTGGCGGGATCGAACCGCCGATCCTCGCGTTTACTCGCAAGTAGTTGCTTGTTATTAGCACGATGCCTTAACCAACTGGGCCAAGAGACCTATTCCATAAAAAAGTTTGTACTGTAACGTAAATATAATATAGTTTTAAAAAAGAAAAAATAAAGGAGTACTAAGCTGGCTGAGTAAATTTTCTTGATACAAAAAATACAAATAAAGGTTGACAGTAGGCCTTATTTGAATTGGATCATTGTTTTGCTGCTACTTTCAAAATTTTCGACACTAGGTGAGACACTTGTAAAGCTTCACGAGAATTTCATTTTTTGATAACTGATAGTAGAACTTTTGGTTTCTCCATTGACTGAATACGATCGAAACAAGTTATTGTTATTATTTTTTTTGAAAATGGTGGGTAATGAAGCAGAATGCGCCAGATGCACCACTTGTTGTAAACGATTATAGGATTTCAGTGAAACTTCTATGTGGCCTTTTTTGCGTCATTGATTGTCAAAGGATTTCTTCTCTTCTTTACCTCTGTTTTGGACCTGACCAATATGTTTTAATTTCTATAGGCACTGTTTATATCATCTGTCTAGTACTGTTTGAATTTGGGACACAGCCTAGGTGGCCGAAAAGCTGGTTCTATAAATTCTTTGAGGATTGTTTGATCAATTTGAAGCTGGAGTTAGGCTACTCTGCTATGAAGCTTCACTTTGTTAGTTCCTTTTAAAGTCTTCTCTAAGAACTTTTTAAAGTCTGGCTCTCAGCCTTTTTGTTTTTTTCTTCTTTAAATATTTACTAAATTTAACTTTTATGATTTTTATAATTTTATACAATTTGGCCGAACAATACGGTTCTATAGTGTAGTCGGTTATCACCACGGATTCTGAATTAAGATTATTCCGTTAACCCCGGTTCGAATCCGGGTAGGACCTTAAAAACAACAATTATTTTTTAATTTAGAAATCAAAAAATCGTAAACATAACTAAATTTTGTTGAATTATTTTTGGCTCAAAACTAATATACAAACTAATAATAAATAAATTACTACTCCCAAGCCATCTTCGATTAGCTCAACAGTTTAAAGATAAAAAAAATAAAACCAATATAGATTTAAATACAAAATTCACAATAAAGCCAGTGACAAATAATATAATAATAAGAATTCAAAACATGCAAATATATTTCTTGTAACAGAGCATTGCTATCAAAACAATTGCTTTAAACAATACATTTCCCTCAAATATAAATAGTATCAGTGCCCCTATGTCTTTTGGGTAAAATAATTTGATTTCCTCCATCAATAAAATCGTTCATTGTTGTCGCCATGCTATCTCTATCTTCAGCTTTACGAACTGGGATCCGCCTTCTTTGATAATGTTTGTCCTCATCAATCTGATCTTCAACCTCTTTAACTTCTGCATCTTCTGCAGATGAAACAGGCTCTTCTTCCTTGGGAGATTTTTGCTGTGGCTCAGCTTCTTCCACATCATTATGCTCTTCATTATGTTTATCAACTTTAGGTGATGAATGTTGAGCAAGCTGGTGCTGTCGACGAGCCTCAGCAAGTTCCGGATATTGCAACTCTTCCTCATAGGCCAAAACCTGCTCAACCCAAGGTTTGAGTTCAATCTTCTTCTTTTTCTTCTGCTTAATTTCTTCGTCTGTTGCCTTTTCCTTCTCTTCAGCATCCGCAATTTTGGCACTTGTAACAACCTTGCGTAAAGCTTCAACCCATTTAACCTTTTCATATTGGTCATCGGCATAAAAATCAATAATTTCACCATTGCCAAAACGAACTCTGAATCCCTCGTCCACAAACATAAATGCTTCTTCTTGTTCCGCAAATGCTGACTTTCGACGATTCTTCTGTCCCTCGCCGTTTCCAACAGAAACCATTGGCTCAACCAAAGAGTTCTTGTCTTCAATTACACGAACAGCTTTCTTCAAGTTGATGGACACGCGAGCCTTGTGCGATGTTTCGCTATATGCTGTTAGGGTAAACGTTGCCCCGTTGAGTTTGAAATAACGTCGTCGCCAATATCGGCAATCGCCACCTAACTGAGATAGGCTTCCCTCGCAAAGTAATCCTCTTTCTTCGTCTTCCGCTTTCTTTTTGGCTGCTTCTTCCTCTGCTTGTTTCTTAGCCTCGACTTCCTCCTTCTCCTCAATAATTTGCTTTCTGATCAAATCCATTTCCTTGGTTGCGTCACGGATTGATCCTGGTAAAGATTCATCAAGTCTTCCTCGTGGGATGAACATTAGTTCACACTCCAAGGTGGCAATTTGGTATGGAGCTTGGCGTTTACTCATTGGATCAACAGGAGTGCTTTGAATAACAGATGAACGAGGCGTCGCAACAGTTGAGACGCCTGGAGGAGTAGTCCACTCATTGTAACAAGTAATAGAAAATCTTTTAGCAACACCATAAATTTCAGGCTCATATTTAGTAAATGAAATGTAAGCACGACCAAAAGACCCATCTTGCGCAACAAATCGATCCCATTGATCAACAACCGGCTTTTTGGGTTGAGTGAGCACTTGTTGTTGAGTATTTAAATTACTGGTTGGCGTTGCAAATCGAGAGGTGTTGCCAGTAGGGCTTGAACCGGGAATTCTAGATGAAGAAACAGGGCTTGTTATATTCTTACTTTTGTCACCTTTATTTCTGCCAAACAGTCTAGAGAATCCCAGCTTTCGAGTGGTAGATGCGGTTGATGATGCAACAGAGTGAGTTGGCTTCAAGTGAGATGAAGTAGTTGCATTAGAAGTAAGTCTAGATTCTGTGAATCGAGGTAATTGACTGGGGGTTGGTGATGGCACGGGTGTCTCCTTGGGTTTGGGCCACTTAGCCTTAAAGGTAAGAATAAATTCTAAGCCTTGTCCAACAACAAGTTCGAATTCTTGATCAAGAGTAGTGGACGCTTTGTGTAAGGGCTTGTATGGTGTAGTAATCGAATGCAAGCCATTATCTAAAATCATGCAAATCTTTGCATTCTTCGAATCCACATTTGGAAGCTTCTGAATGTCGTTAATGCCAATTATTTTAACAAACAATCTACCTCTATCATTATAAAATATTTCGGAAGTTTTTTGATATTTAGGCTGCTGTATTGGTTGTATAGGCACTTCAGGTTGAGATGAAACATCAGGAGAAGATTCAGCTTGTGAATTAGACTGACCTCCAAGAGGTTGCTTTTGGGCTTGTCGATTATACTGGCCTTCAAGGATCTTTGACTCAATGGAACCCATATTCTCCTTATCTTCGTCATTTGCATTATTAGGAGATGGTGAGCTAGATTGGTTAGACCCTGGAGAGAAAGGTGCCTGGGGAGAAGGAATTTTAGAATGCAGGGGAGTCGCCGTTGGTGTTCCAACAGTCAGAGACAATCGGGGGGATATCATGTTACGAATTGGTCCACTTATTTTGCGTTGACGAATATAATTATGGTGCTCCAGCATGTTATTTAGAGCTTGAGACTTACGACGCTGCTCTGCAGTGGCCACCACAATATCTTGATTCTCTCGAACAAAGTAACCATGTCGTTTCTTTTCTTCACTATCCTTTTTCTCAATCTAAACATATTCAGTAAAAAATAAAAAAAATTAGAAATCGCGTCAATTTTTGTTAGTTCAAAGTAAGCAATTATTAGGTTTTCCAAGAATGAAACATTCATAAACATGTGTGGGAGACCAAATAAATTTAATGGGTCACGCATAGTACTTACCGAATCATCACTGTCATGTAACATTTTATCAAATTCCTTATCCAAATCGTCAAATAGAGAGTCTGATTCAGTTTCATTAATATCGAAAGCCAATAGAGAATGGGGTGGAGGCAGTCCATGGTCTGCAGCTGCAGTGAACCCAAATGAGTCCTTACTGTCAACAGTGGGGCGGTTACCAAAAGAGCTATCATTCATAAAATGTCGCTCGTTTCCATAAGAATCATACGAATAGGAAGATGAGGGGCCTGGAGCATATGACGTAGATGAATTACTAGGACCTGGAGCTATAACTGAAGAGGAATGGCCATTAAGCCCAGCTAGAAGAGAGACAGAAACGTCGTAAGGCAACAAACTTGGCCGTGCCTTCATTTTAGTTCCCCTGGCAACGATTGTCGACACCTCGGCATCATGCCCTTCTTCTTCTTCTTCATCTTCTTTTTCTTCATCGTCATCATAATCGTAAGTGATATCTCCATTGTAATCGCCATCTTCTGCTGCTTCACCATCAATCTCTTCATCACCATTCTCAAAGTCCTCGTCCTCGTCTTCGTCCTCCTCCTGGCCATTATTGTTATGTGAATAGGAATAGGCATCAGCATTCTTGAATCCAAACTCGCCAGTTGGAGAAGACTTTGAAGCAGTCAACTTGGTAGAAGGGTTCAATTGGAAGTCAAGTTTATCAGTCTTGAGTTGGTTCTCCAAAAACACTCCTCCTTCTTCTTCTAATGCCATTTTGCTTTCATGAAGCAATTCATCGTCTTCATCTTGATAAATTCCAAGGCTATCAGCATTAATCACCTTACTGAGTGCAGACTGGGGCGTATCAATGGGAACTTCTGGCGCAAGAGTAAGAAGTGGTGACGAATCGTCTCTAGGTGTGAGGTCTCTGATCTTTTTGTATCTAGCATGAGCTTCCTGTAATATTGCAGCATTAGCATCGACGTCAAATGGTGGCTGAAGTGACTTGGTGGATGTAGTATATTCAGTCGCATCGTAAGACTCATCCTGCTCATAAGGTTCATCAGGAAGTAAATCCTGCAAAGATGGTCGTCGGTGCGTTAAGATGTGAGTGCCAGTTTGACTGGAATTTGATGACATGCGAGGTCTTGGCTCAGCAATTACATCGTTTACTTCGTCTTCCTGATTATCATCGTCAAGTTCTTGGGACAGAGTCCTGAATTGTTTGTTATACTGTTGTCTAAACTTTCGCGCATCAGCATGCGTTTCAAATCTAGGAATTGTCTGACTAGGAGGGGTGTGAGCTCGGTTTGGTTCTTCCATTTCTTCCAGTTTGATACGAACTGCTGCAGGGTAATGATGCTTAAGAGTTTCAGCGTCCTTAAGGGGAATGACAACTGGTAAGTGATCGTCAGTTGGCTCTTGCTTGATTCTTACAGGCGGGCTTGACTCTAGCTCTTGACCAGAAGAGACTTGAGAGTATAATGGAAGATGTAACTCTTCAGGTTGTTTCTCACAATCAGCGGGACTTTCAACACGGTGTAAACCTGGGGGTGTCTTCTGAATGGATTGATCAACTCCAAAACTTGCTTCGGTAGCTTTACGGGTAGGAGAAGCTGTAACAGATGCTATCGATTGTGAATTGTTGAGATTCGATTGAATTGGGCCAGATGAATATGCTGGTGGAATAAACTGTGATATATCAGAAGTTGAAGACTGGTTGCTAAGATTTTCAAAACGTTCTTCCGTTTGTTTACTTTTGGAAAAAGCGGCAGATTGAGACGTATTAGTTGATGCAGAGGCACTCTGTGAAGTGCTTTTCTCAGAAGATGTTAAGAGAGTGTGTTGGGAAAATTCAAAGATTGGTAATGAAGAAGGATGAGATGACACAGTATCTAAGGTGTTATTTACAAAATCAACATCATGAGGGTTTGTTATTGTTTCGAAAGACAACTTTTTGTTAGCCACTGAACTTGAGCCCTTGTTGTTGCTTTTGTTTGGAATGTTGATATCAGTGTCAGCCTTGTCAAGTCCTTTGTTTAACCCATCTTGTGCAGACAAAAGCACGTTGTTATGGTTAACAACATTGTCTATAGAACTCTGTCTATTAGTAGGTGCCACCACCAAACTGTCAAAATCGTTGTGCAATGATTGCGTTTGAGATTCTCCCTGTTTATATTCGGCTTCGACCATATTACTGTCTTCAGATCCCAAAGAATGCGTATTGAGCTTGTTTGGTACTTTGGCAAACAATGTATTGTTGTTGCTTTTGAGTGTCGCTTCAGCCGCTCTATCATCGGATGAAAAAGCATCAAGAGAAGACAAGGTGCCACCAAACTCGTCAAACACAGCGCTGTCACTTGCTGATCGAGCATGGCCTGCGGTAGGACCAACATCAGCGGGTGTAGCTAAGAAAGATCCAAAATCAGAAACTCCAAAATCCAACGTAAGGTCTGCTAAGGTTAATCCAAACCCTGATGAAGTTCGTTTGTGTTTGCTGCGTTTTCGAGGAACACTGTTAAGCATTGGGCCTTGGCCCAGAGATAAAGAGTTTAATGCACTATCAGCCCCTCTAACAGGTGCTGGTGAGCCTGGATCCAAATAGGAATGATTAGCTCTGCTTCCAAACAAGGCAGGCATCATAGGAGTTCCACCAGCATTTGAAGTACTTAGTGTGTTTGCTGGAGGTGTGGAAACACTGGCAATTGGTGTTGTCAAAGCAGATGTAGTAGGTGTGTTCTCATTGCTTGCAAGAACTTGAAAAGGTGCTACTATTGGTGCATGAAGTCCTGATCCTTGTGGTGTAGGTGTAGATGGAGCAGCAATAAAAGCGGGGCGGGGTAATTGATAATATTCAATAGGTTCCTGCTTAATCTTAAAAGTGGGTGATGAGAATTGAGAATGATCTTGGCTGGTGTTATCAGTAGCATCGCTGAAAAGAGTATGGCCATCTGTATCGCTACCAGAGTCGAACTGAAAACCAGGGAAAATCGGGGCATTTAAAAGAGGTGAGTTGTGCAGTGGAGGGGTTGGAGAGTATGAAACCTCTCTGGCTTGTGGCTGCAGAGCTGGACTTTCTGGACCCTGAATAGGAATAGCGACTTCATAGTCATCTTCTGGCTCTGATTTGATTGGAATATTAAAATACTCATCAATAGGCTCCTGTTTCACCGTAACTTTAGGGGAAATATCAGATTCATTTGGTTGCAATTCATCTTCTTCTTGTGCAAGCTCAGCTTGGTATGAATGCCGCCTATTCCACTCGTCAATTAACGATCTCCTTCGTTGTGAAACAGTTCGCTGAACATCTCTAGGCTTGGAAGCTGAATCAGTATCCCTCGTAGGTGTTTGGTCTAAAGATGTTTGGCTTAGATTTTCAGGAGTTTCAGTGCTGTAAACTGGAGGAATTATTGGCGGTGTAATTGAAGCAGCCAAATCTAAAGATGGGGCAGTAGCAACAGAGGTGTGAACTGTAGTAACAATCTTTCGTTGTGAATCATTCAAAGAATCTACTCTTGAAAAAGGATCTGCCGGAGGTAATTCCATCTGGTTAAGAGCATAATGACGGTCTTGCTCTTCATCCCCGGAAAATATACTGGATTCCGAAGTTGGGCTCTGTCGATCATTCAAGCGGCTAGTGTTTTGTAGTGCATCTCGGAGAAGGGTATCATTACCAATCGCTACGCTGTCTATCTGGACAGTGCTGACGAGTGGTATTTCTGTACTTGGTTGAGATTCTGGTATCATATCAATTTCACCTGGTTCGGAAGTTGAGGTCAAAGTAGGATCTGGAGATATAGAAACTGGGGTTTCCGATGTTGGACTCTTTTGTCCTTGTGGAGCTGATCGTGAAAATGTAGGATTTAGATACAAAGGAATCTGATCATCTGGCTCACGTTTGATATATACCGACTCAGATCTTGGTTCCTCTTTAATTGGAACAGATTCTTGGCTACTTTCAATTGCATTATTCGTATTTCCTTGGACCGCAGTGTGATTTTCACTTAAACTGGATCTAGACGAGCCGTTACTGGCAGCAAAAATAGCATCATCAATAGGTTCTGGCTTGATATGTACCTGAGGCTCTTGACCAACTGACTCAGGGCGAGCTTGAGCCGTGTTATGTTGGCGATATTGATGCTGGAACTGATCATGATCAGCAAAAGGTTCTGGCTGGAAATTGTCTGGAAATGGTTGCAAGCCGGGAAGTTGTGGCAATGGCCTTCTGATTGATTCTGATCTCTGTGGGGTATCATTTTTCTGTGAATAAGATGCCTGATTGTTTTGGTCCTCATGATGGAATCCAAACATTTCATTCTGATTCTGAGTATCCGCAATTTGAAATTGCCCATCTGTTTGCTGTATCGACATGAGAGTAGGGCTCATGATTTTTGGGGGTTCAATAATTGGCACGTTTGACATACTATCTTCATCCTGACTGTGATCCTCCTCATCTTGAACAGAAGGCGGCACTTCCAAGTCAAAATCATGCATGTCTTGCTGATCCTTTTCGGTTGCAGGCGATTGGAATTCGTTGTATAACTCTTTGGGTGTTCCCATTACTGAACCTTCACCGTCTTCTTCTTCAGTGTCATTTGAAGAGCTTGAACTGGAATTAAAAGACATTTCAGGTGTGAGTGCTTCATACTGAATGACCTCTGGTGCTGTTTTGACAAACGATACAGCCTTTTTAGCACGTCTTTCAGAGTTTGGAGAATTAGTATTGGTTGGTTTGGGTCCCAATAATCTACCAAAAGAGCCCTTGCGTAAAAATGAAGCAGCTTTTCGGTGGGGAGATCTGGAAAGGTCTGATTGAATCGGGCTAGGTGAAAAACTGGAAAGAGCATCTGAACTTGGTTGCTTGAGGGCACTTTTTGTGGGGGAAGGGACTGAAACGGGAGGGGTATTACCATTAGAACCAGATGAGGGATGTGTATATCGTGGTGGTGTAGCAAAAGCTTGGTTAAAAGAAGCTCGTGATGGCCCAGTCACTGGAGTGGAGGGAGGATCAATTGTATTAAACGATTCGACTGAGTTGTTGTTACTAGGAATAAAGGACGGGTCAGGGCCTGCACCAAACCTAAAATTTTGAGAGCCTTGGGGAGAATGTGAGTGTGAATGCTTGTGAGCATAATGCTGCATAGGATACGGTTGATGGTGTGGTGGAGAATATTGAGGATGTTGTTGGTATTGAGGAGAGAACCGAGAATGGTTAGGGGGACTGGGGTAAAAGCCATAATGTTGAGGTTCCATTCCAATTGGATAAGTTTGAGGGGGGTAAGATCCATAACCGTAAGGACTTGTGTTTTGATACTGGTTCGAAGGGTGGTGTGGGTGGTTTTGGCTTTGATTTTGATTTTGATTTTGAAACGTATTACTGATTGGAATACCAGGGTTGTAATAGCCTCCATTCAGACTTGTAGTTGAATCAGACATTTGTGATGAGAATAGGGATTCTTGAGAGCTGATTGCAGGATGGTATCTATGACCAAATTGACCGTGCCCACCAAAGTGATTCTGTTGGTTCTGGTATTGAGGATGGTGGGTATGTGTTCTGTACCTTTGCCTTTGCTGTTGGTCTGATTGTACAAACGCATTTTGTCGGATTGAAGGAGCATCGACTCGGCTTTGCTTGCCAAAGGTTGGTGGAGAATTGAGCAAGGACCCGGGACTGCTGCTACCGATAGATGGACTTGTGGAAGCAGTCGACTGTTCATCGGAACTCTTCTCGAGGTCAGACCAAAACGAGCGAGCTTTGCGAGTTGTACCACGTTCCATATTTTGGAGAAATCTGGTGACTGATGGTGTTAAATAAGGGAGATATGGAGTTAGGGAGATTTCAATAGTCAAGTTTTTTTTTTTTGTAACATCAAGTGCACATACCTTGTAACTAGCTATCAAGCAACGGAAAAGAAAAAAAAAAAAAAAAAAAAAAAATCTGCTTTGGATGCAGTCAATGCCTGGCCAAATACTATAGGAGAAAATAAAATAACTAAAAGGGCAGAAACTAGGGATTACTTTGTGCAAAGCATCAGGTAAAGAATGGTGATATGGAAGAAATATAAAGGTGGAATGAATCGAAATTTGTGTGATCTTTTTTTAAACGAGTCCTTGATTGTTTACTTTTGTTTGTTTTGGTTTGGTGGGTGGGTGGTTGTCACGACAACTGGCGCTGGCTGTCTGAGACGACCGACTCCTGTCTTCGACCACTGCTGGAAACCTTTTTTTATTTGACAGCGATCAACAGGAACAAACAGCTGCCGCGCTTTCAGATCGTCCAAATCTTTCAAATACAAACGTACTACACTGAATCGTATACAGAACTGTCTTTTTATTCATGTGCGGATGCATATAATCAAATAGCATTATTTATTTATACATAGTACGGACTCTTTATCCAAAAAGACATAAACGATCATAATTCATAACTGTAGTCATCATCATCAAGTAAACCATGTCTCCAATTACCATCCTCTAGCATGATAATTGAAATCAGCATTGCTGGAATAGTCCATCTTCCATTCCTCTTCTTCACCTCTAGTGCTAGAGTAGTTTCTGCTGTTTTGATTACCAGTGTTGCTTTCAGCAGCGGGGTCACCTTCACCGGGAAGCAGCGGTGGGGCAAAATGGTCGTAAATCCTCACATTATTGGCGTTCCCAGCATCTTCTTCCATTAAATTGCCAGCTTGAGTATTATGAGAAGCTCTGGCCGGTCCCCCCTGCTTAAGATGGTGGCGGTCTGCGTCTGTTATAGGCCCTGTTGAAGCTCTGCTCAGCGGTCGCAAACCACTTCTTTTTGAAGGACCAAGATCTGCCGTTAAAGAGCGACGGGGTCCATGGAAACCATTATACGCCCCAGCAGTGCTAACAAAAGCTTGACCATCTCCATTAATACCACCATGATCTTCATGGTCTTCATGATCTTCTTCTTCTTCCCCATGTGTTTCTTTTTCTTTTTCTTTTTCTTCCTCTTTTGTAACTGATTGGTTGGAAGAGCTAGTTAATGCTTTAGGAACATCGTTAGATGTGTGCCGTCTCACAAGTTGAATTCTTTTATTACCTTGTTTATCCTTTTCATTATCATCCTTTACATCTTCGGAATCGCCATCTTTGCTTGAATTGACTCTGTTGGTATCTTTACGAGCTAGCAAACTTCCAATTCCGCCACCAAGTGGAACCGACGGCCTCATAAAATTAGTGGTTTGTTGTCTTTCCCACAGCAAGTTTTTGCGAACAGATTCTGAAAGATCTGGCGCAAGGACAGAACGGCGCCCAGTCACTGGGGAAAGTAGGGGAGGCTGGGGATCGGTATGTTCAAAATTTAGGTTACGACGATTGGGCTGTGGGCCATACTGTGGCTGTGGCTGAGGGAAGTAGTTTCGTGAGTGATGGTCTGCCTCTCTAAAAGTATGTTTGTTGTTACTTACACTCATGATTGCACCTAGAGCTGCATTAGACGAATTATGTTGAGATCTAGGATCTCGCGCAGCAGCAGCGGTATCAGCATAAGTGGTGGTGGCCTGGGCAGAAGCAGCACTAGAAGGCGATGCATCATCCGCCGGTACAACTGTTGATTTGAGCTGTGCGTTCAATAATAATGGCTGTTCACTTCCCGGGCTCTCGGCTGAAGGCGAATGATTTGGATCTAAAGGACCGGCTTGGCCGGTTTTGGTATGGGGTTCCTGCGTCTTGGTGATAGTAGATGTAGAAGCTGTAGTGGGTGCTGTAGTTTTTCCCTTGGTTAGTGCCGACCGAATGGAATCTCTAGCTAATTCATCTTGCTTTTGCTTTTCAGGATTGGTGAAAAATAAAGAAGACAAAAGAGAAGGTTTGATCAAAGGCTTTGGGGCGACAACCTCTTCTCTTCTTTTAAATGCTTTTTGCTCATCAAACGGTTCACCAGCGGAGCCATCGTCACTTTCATCATCAACAGAATCCCAGGAAGAGCTATCACTAATATCTTCATCTTCATCACCGTCTTCGTCGTCGTCTTCTTCTTCCTCTTCCTCTTCTTCTTCATCTTCATCAATAGACTCATAATCTTCATCGTCTTCTTCATCGTCTTCCTCCTCTTCTTCCTCCTCTTCATCGTCAACTTCTTTAATTGATTCTTTATTCGGCTTTGATGCTCCCTTAAGTGACAAGTAATCGGACTCCTCTCCATCTGAACTTTCATCTTCATCATCAAGACTACCCTTTCCTGACAAAGTAAACTTGGCTCTATTTGTTGTTATTTCTGTAGTAGTAGCCGGCACAGTCTTTTGAATAGTGTTGGTATTATTAGAAGCAAACAAGGAAGTCTTTTTCTTTTGTTGCAACTGGCTTGGTTGATCAGGGGCCTCGTCCAGCTTATGCAAAGATTTGGCGGCCCTAATTAATCCAGGAGGGTTACCTATTAGCGGGGTTTTGGGGCTTGGTTTGGTTTTAGCTTCGACAGGAGAGTTTGCCTTACTAGTATCTTTCATATCTTCCTCTTCTTCCTCATTCTCCCAAACATCATCTACCTCTTTCTGATTATCACGCACTAATTGCTTGTCTTGTATTTTGTTACCATTACTAATAATGTTTGCAATGTTATTACTAGCATTAGAATCATCAGATGTAGAAGCTGCAAAATGGTCGCTGGGAGGCGATGGGCCATATTGTGAAGAGAAGCTATTAGTTCCATTCTCACTTTCTGAAGGAGACGATTCAATGAAGAACATTCTTTCGCGAGGTACCTTGTCCGGACGAGCTTTGGTTAATTCATATGTCGGAGCAGCAGCAGCAGCAGCAGAGTCGCCTTGTTGAGGTGTCTCTAGATGCTGTTGGCGCTGTTGCTTGGTGTTAGCCTCAGACTTACTAGTTTGAGAAGGTTGTGATGATTTTTTAGAGACAGGCCTGGTATCTCGGTTAGCAGATCCAGTGGATGAAACCGATCCTTGGCTTCCAGCAGAAGATGGCGCTCTCGCAGCTGCTGCCGGATTCACTGCTTGGGAAGCAGCCATTGACAACAAGTTTGGAGATCTACTGGTATTACTAGTATTACTAGTATTACTGGTATTACTGGTATTACTGTTTGTTGATTGACTGTTGAAACTCGCTGTTGATCCTGCTCTTGAAATCGACACGTTGGATGGATTGAAGCCACGAACAATTGATGTATAAGTATTGCTTCGTTGCTCGTAGGTTAACCGAGATCCATTTGAATCGATGCCAATAAAAACAGGCTCCTCTTCTTTTTCTTTCTTCTCTTTCGGGTCGTGTGGAGTACTTGGCCTTCGCTGAGCTTGAGTATTAATAGGGGCTATAACAGGCGTAGGGACGGGAGGGGGAGCCGTAGCATTAGACTTGGTATTTTGGTTTCCAAATAGCGAAGGGCGTCTATTTGGAGCAGCCTGTTTTTTAAGAGGAAATAAAGAAGAGGTTGCTCTAGGTAATTTCCCTGCCCCGGCATTCTGTTGTTGTAGTTGTTGTGGAGCGAATCCGCCGAGCTGCTGTCCTCCTGGTGCCACTGGCCGTGTAATTCCTGCCGCGAGGTTATTCCCTGTTCCACCAGGCGGTGCTAGCTGTGTTGTAGAAGCAGCTTGCTTGATGGGGAACAGAGACGAGTTATTATCGCGGCGATTATTGCCGTTCTGAGCTTCTAATGAGCGGCCAGACGGCAAGCCGAAAGCAGACGCATGGGTATTTGATGCCAAACCACCCTGTGAAGCGAGGTCTACAGCTGAGCTGCTTGTCATGGCACTATAGGCTCTGGCGGCAACGGCGGCAGGATTCAAAGATGAGGTTTGTGCATTATTTGAGTTATTTTGTGAAGTGAGACCTTTTGGACTGGTGAACTGGCTGAGAGCAAGGTCAATAGTGGAGGTACTACGGAGGCGTAGGTTTTGTAGATTGGTGTGAGAGGTGTTGGATGGAAGAAACAGCGAATGGTGGTGAATATTATTATGAGACGTATCATGAATCACTGGGGAAACTTGAGACGATGGAGATGGCGAAGATTGTTGAGGATGAGGCTGTTGACGCAGATCGGCGGGACTGGTGGTGGTGGTGGTGGTGGTGGTGGCGTTGAGGGCATTTAAAGGAACAAAGGACGGGGGTTGGGTGACAATGGGAGAAGGCGGCTTTTTCTGGGAAAAGGTTGGAGATGTTTGGTTGAGCTGGTGGACTGGTGATGATTTCTCGTGACCAGGTGAGGGGTTGTTGGAGGGAGACGCTCGTGGCTGGTGTTGGTAGTGCTGTTGCTGTTGGTAGTGCTGTTGGTATTGCTGTTGCTGTTGCTGTCGCTGTTCTTGTTGTTGTTCTTGTGAGTAAGGCTTACTTTGTGGTGGGTTTTTGTGCTCGGCCTTTTCCATTTTGCGTGATTCATAGAGAGATCTCCAGTACTCCTCTTCGTGGGAGCCCGGCATAAATAGAAGCAGCAGCTCTTTGAATAGTTCAGGAGAAAGCTGTCGTGGCGGTTGCCTTTGGCGAGGGGCATTTGTAGGCTTTGCTGCTGCCACGCGATGGCCCGCCGATGAAGACGACTTTGTGATATTGACCTCTGGCCTTGACTTTTGAGATGCAGTGGTGATGGCTGTTGATGTTGTTGATGTTGTTGTTGATGGTGGTGGTCGTCTCTTGGGCATGCGTTTAGCCGGCTCGCTCAGGCTGGAATCAGAGGCAGACTCTGCCCACTGGTCTGATGATGCTTCGGAGCCTGTTGAAGTTGCAGAAGGCAGTGTGGTTACACTGTCAAAATGAGCGGCGGAAGCACCGGCGTCAAATAATAGCTCACGATTCAACAGCCGCCACGACATGTTTGCTAGTCTGCGGCCGTGCTGCATGGAATCGGCGCATTTTGAAAAGACCGACCATAGCGAAATGACGGACTCTACGTCTGTCGGGTCCACTTGGCCAATGGTCTCGAAATTAAGCGACAGTACGGGTGGTATGCGAGGTCTTGCTAGTGAGTAGTGGCATGGCTGAGGAGGGTCATCAGGCTGAGTGCTATCGCTGTGTTCGGCATCGCTGCTCTCTTCATCAAGGTCGTGGCTGGACTGTTCGTGCCTTTGTTGGGGCGGCGCCGGTGTTCTGGCTCTCGTTGTCCCGTGGATGGCCTGCCTATGTCGTGTATGCTTTTGAGGAAATAAAGAGCCCTTGCGAAGTGGTGCGTGCGTCGAGTGGATATGAGCAGGGCCTGAAGATGCGGGTTTCGGCATTGATCATATAATGTGAAGACGAGAGACTGGAAAAAGAGCAGGGTGTGTCTAATACCGCAGATGGAAGAATACGATGGTGTTTGCTGAAATAAGAGGTTGGGTGGAGTGTTGGAGAAAGCAGGGCACGGGGTGGGGGGAGGATGGAACACTTTACAAAGGGCGAACAGGATGCAGGAGTGAAAATAACAATAAAAAAGAGTTTGTATACGAAATGGCACAGAATCAAAAAGAGCGAGATTAATGTGGATATATAGTAATAGTAATAATAATAATCGTAATAATAGTAATAATGCGAATGAGTTGCAGGTTTTGTAAAATGAGAGAAGGTTAATTTGAAAAAAGTGGAAAAGTGAAAAAGTTTAAACTGGTGCAAAAAAAAAAAAAAATTAGAAAATTAAAAAATTAAAAAATTAGAAAATTAAAAACTGGGGAAAAATTAAAAAAAACATTTCACGTGTTCCTAGCCCTGGCGGATTCGGCCGTATTTTCACACCCAACGCGTGCCACGCTCAAAACCCCTAGTTTGGCCATTTTAGGAAAACCCTAGTCCTGGAATTTCTTCACAACCCACCCACACACACACAGGCCCTTGTCGGATTTCTCTTCTTCTTCTTCTTCTTCTTCTTCTTCTTCCCTCTGTCGGTATATATTCACAACATTCTACATATTCCATATATCCAGCTCAGGTCCCGGTTCAACACTTGTGTCGATGGCTCCCCGTCCTTTTTCCTCTTGAGTGCTATCAGTCATGTCTTCAATGATTAATTTGCTCAATAGAGTGGGTGTTTCTTCTTCCCGTCTGTCTCGTCCAGCCAACCAGATCCGGCACTTTACCTATTTATCATCCTTACACAGAACCTCCCAAGCACTATCGCCTAGCTTGGCGCGCCATTCGCCGTCGTCTCCTTGCTCATCTCCGCATGCGCATTCCCGTACATATGCTAAAAAGTCCATCTTTTCCCCTACTGAGCTCTACAAGACTCTGATCAAGCAGTCCATGGCTGGTGGCTCATGGGAAGTCGCCGACTATGAAGGTATCGACATCTCAATCAAGCCACACCAATCTACTGCCAGAAAACTAAAACAACAGCTTGCTGCTTCTCCCGACTCTAACACGTTAC
This sequence comes from Magnusiomyces fungicola, assembly GCA_900654225.1. Taxonomy (NCBI): domain Eukaryota; kingdom Fungi; phylum Ascomycota; class Dipodascomycetes; order Dipodascales; family Dipodascaceae; genus Magnusiomyces; species Magnusiomyces fungicola. Next base: position 1,286,697 of record CAACAH010000004.1, read on the forward strand.
AGTACTCTGCAATCAAGGCTTTATTGATCCAACTGCTGCAAGAGCTTCCTGCATATGATCCAGGTACATCATCCAAACCCTCAGCGTCTCCGTTTTACAAAAACAAGTCTCTGATAGCCAACACATTCTCCATCTTGCTTTCAACAAACGAGCCGTCTGGATTAAAGTCCAGCGAGAATAACGACCTGCTACTTCCATCTCATCTCTCAGCAGATGATCTCAATCAGTTGTACTTTCTGATGGTTGAAAAATCTGGAGACCTGTTCAGTAAAGACGGTGCAGTTCCAATTATTCCTAATCTTTTTTCTTTACTCAATGCATCGGCAACTCAGCTCTCAAAAGAAGACCCGTCCATCAACTTTGAAACTAGCATCTTGCCTGTGCATTTGACATACTTTAAATATCTCAATGCCCAGTCAAAAGTCAATGATTCGGAGCAGTATCTTAAATGGTTGCTAGGTATTCACCATCCACAAAGTAACCCTGCTCTTTTTGACATGTTTCTACGCTCAATGTCTTTTCACCCAATTCAAAAAGCTTGCATACCATTACTTTTCAACCATCTTTTTACCAATCGTACTTCAAAACAGCTGGAATCTAAACACGCTGCTGATCCAGTTACCACTCCGCCATTAATGACTCCATCCAACCAGTCTTTTGTCTATGCATTAACTAATCTTTACGAATACCCCAAGGTCTTCTCCCAACTTGCCGATTTGTTACTAAGCCAATATCCACATCTATATGAAGTCGCACCTGTTGTTAGTGTTATATTTGACGTCCTCAACAACAAAATACGAAAGGCCGAAGCATCGCGTTCCTTTTTGCAAAAGTTTCTGGAATACCATAATAACGGATCGCGGCCAATCACTGAGCTGGATCAAGTGCTGCGGTTTGATGACGATCAACAAAAACTGGCTTTTCACAGGCAATTGGCATTGGCATTTATCAAATATGGTCCGGAAATTATATCAGCAAGTAATAAATCCAACCAATCTAGCGGTATTTTGGATCAAAAGCATCAATTTGAACAGCAGATTGCTTCTTATTTGGATGTATACATTCCTTCAACATTTGAGTCACGTGATATCCAAGATATCAAGCTCTTCATTGCCCTGTCAAAATCTAACCCATCAAGTACGTCAGACGAGATTGTTTCAATCTTTCGACAAGCTGTCGAAGGTGAAGATGGCCTAAACATTACCCATAAGATTATCAACAACTCTTTTGACATTTTATGTTCGAGGGGCTTTGATATTGAGAAAAACTTTGATCAAATTCACGAGTATTTTGAATTAGAGCTCAATTTTGAGAGCAGTATTGATACATTTGAATGCTTGATTCTTGGAGCACTTAACGGTAACATCATGACTGAAGGGTTGGATTCTGAAACGGGAACTACTGGAACTACTGGAACTACAGGCTCTACAGGCTCTACAGGCTCTACAGCGACAGACTCTCAGAGAGCCTCGGCTGAACGTGCTCTTCTCTTTTTTGAAAAATCAGTTTCTGTTGGAACCTTTTGGGACAAGGCTTCACGCGACCAACTTGAAACACTAGACAATATGTTGATAAGTTTATGCCAAGCCATGCCGGATGATGTTTTTAAGATTTTTAAAGCGTACCAGCGTGTTCGAATGTTTGTGCCGAATGTAGGATACAATGCTCAAGCTGAGCTTCTTAAACTTTTCCTGTCCTACAACTATGTCGGCGATGTGGAGCGTTTCATTTCAGATGAACTTGGCGAGAAGGACCGACGAGGAATGTCCTGGTCCATCCAGCCTGAATTATACCAGCCGTTGTTCAAGTTTGCATGCGAGTGCTCTGACTACAAGGATGCATGGGCCATTTATGGTTTGACTGAAAAGTACTTTGATCCTCCCTTTGAAAACTATTTCAAGATTATGACTCGCTTTTGTGAGTTGGGCAGACCAGATGCTGCCCAGCTCATTTTCAAAAACCTCCGCAATCGTTCGAGAACACAAGGCGGGCCGCCTCCTACTGCCGAAATGTATGCACTTTTATTCAGAGAATTTGGAAGATCGGGTTATGTTGTTGGTGTTGATGAGCTGCACACCCTATATAGGGTTGATATACTTATTGAGCCGTCGTTACCACTGCTGAACAGTATTTTGGAGGCGTATACCTTTCTTGATGACCCCGAGAACGCGATTGAGATTTGGTCTCAGATTAAAGACTTTCCCGGGGGGCCTGATAACCACAGTTATACAAATCTGCTCAAGCTGTGTACCAAGGCTTCGATCCACGATGTGGAGAACATGTGGCAGCAGCTGTTACAGGACCCAAATGTGCAAGTTAGCGAAGCAAATGTCAAGCAATACCTGGTTGCCAACTGTTACCATGGATTTTATGCGCGCGCTTTGGAGATTGCAAAGAGTGTAACGCAAGGGACGCTTGCTGGCATTGCCGAGACACCGAATCTGTTAACAAGCGGATCATCTAGCGACGGGCCGGCCGTCAAGTTTGAGCTTTCCGAGTCGACTCTTGCCGCGCTTTATAACTGGACGCTGGTCAAGTCTCGCAAAGAAGATGTGGCGGAGTGGGCGCGGGCTACGTTTCCTGACAAGTGGGAGAACCTGAGAGAGTCGGGGGCTTTGCAGATGTATCTTGTGGATGAAGAAAACCCTAACCGAGACAGCGATTCGAATCTCCGACACGGTGTGCATGAGCAAATGAGCGTTGATGGCATGCTAGTTGGCGGCACCGCTGGCAAAAACATTTTACCACATGAACCTGATTTGAAGCCGCACAACTAATGAATTTACGAGTTTTTTAAAATAAAAATAAAAGGAGATTTTGAACAGAATTAATAATTTAATAATTTAATAATTTCATGTCTTGTATAGAATTAAATGTACCTGTAAATATAAATATTGTTTTAATTGTTAAAAAAAAAAATACATAATGATAGATACTAAAATGAAATATTAAAATAAAATAAATTAAAATAAAAAGATGGACAAGGTTGAGTAATAGTCAAAGAAATGTAATGTCATTATAATGTAAAGTCAAGTATCATAAGTCATGAGTAAATAAAAATAGTAATAATAATAAAAAGTCGTTAAATAGAAACATACGGTGTATACATTTCACTCATTTAATCTTGGTATTGTTCGCCATTGTTGCAAACTTTAGAGACCGCAGGGTTTCATTTTCGTGGGCCTTAAAGGGAGAAACGTTGACCAGCATGAGTGTCTTTGAGTTTCCCGACAGGGAATACTGTAGCAAATAGGTCAATTGAGAGTTTCGGAAAGGAATAAAGCTGCCATTGTTCCCGTTGGGTTTTGTGGGCGACTCGCGGCCAGTTGGAGTTGAAGAGCCGTTACGAGCACCCATGCCAACGGCACTGGATCCAGCTGCCTTGGCACAAATCACGTCAACCAAACTGCTTAAACTCTTGTTGATGGACTGTGTTTCTTTGAGTCTATCGCCTTTAGTTTTGGAATGCGCTAGGCGCTCACTTCCTGCTAGATCAATTAGATTTAATACGCCTTCTCTTCTTTCACCAGTGGCAGCAATACCATACTCGGGATTGCCAACGTGAACTCCATGAACCCTCATAATAAAAATACTATGAGAGCGAGAAGAATGTTCATTTGCACAGGTTGCAGCTGTAGCACGGTTTCTTGAAGATTGTCTTAATAACGAGGTAGTCTGAGATGCGCTTGTGAGAGGAACTTGAGTCAATCCCTCGACAATTGTCGTTCGAGTTTCTTGATAATGCTTGATAGAAAGCTTTGAAGAGGGTCCTGGCGACATTGGGACATTGCTTTGAGACGTTTTAATAAGATCCTTCAACCCTTCATTGTAAATTTCAAGCATTTCACCAGTAAACTCATACTCCCAGCCAAACCTCTTCATCTTTTCTCGTGCATCAAAAATTTGATCCGCAGCCTTCATCACTAGTCCCTCTCCTGGTTCCATCATTGTATAGGTTTTACCAGATCCCGACTGGCCATAGGCTAGAATACAAACATTGTACCCATCAAGAGCTGACTGCACAAGCTCTGAAACTTCGTCAAACACCTTGCTGGTAGGGTCTTGGGGACCAAAAACCTTGTCGAATTCAAAGTTGTGCGCTTTGGTGATCGGCTTTCCCATTGCCGAAACTGAGTACGTCTTCATACATAGCCTTTGGCCATCAGTATCATTATCGGGAAAGCCCAGGTCGATTGAAGCGTCTTTTGCGCCATTTTCAATCGCAAGCTGTTCTTCATGGGGCAGTAATGGTCTAACTCGGCAGTAGACGCGTAAATTTCCCTTCATGTCCTGTATGGTATTGTGGAGCTTACGTCGCAACGCTTCTTCTTTCACCAAGCTGACTTGAGCTTCTGTCGTCGTCTCTTCTAGGGCCTGTACTTTACTTTGTAACGACAAGATTTCACGTCGAGCTGTGCTCAAGTCATCATGTAATTGCCGTTGAACGTCTCGCGCAGAAGAACTATTTGAATCAAGCATTGCCTTGTATTCATAGACATCCTTTTGAAGCGCCTGTAGTTCTTGTTTGGTAGCATCCAACTCTTTTGTGGTGTCGGTATACTCTTTTGTAGTTTCCATAACCTCGTTGGTCTTGAAATCAAGATTGCGTCGTAAAGCATCATTGTCTTCTTGCAGTTTGTCAACCTGTTGCTGGAATCTTTGCAATTCGTTTTGTCGGGATATCGTGATTTCAGCCTGTTCTTGAATTTGGAGTTCCATTTCTGCCTTGTGGTTCTGATGCGCTTCCTCGTACCTCTTCTTTTCTTGCTCCAATTGATTGGAAAACTTTTTCATCAAGTCTTTTTCGTGCAAATCAAAATGGTGTTGCATTTCCATCTTTATCTGCTTTTCACTTTCTTTAAACTTTTCCTCTTGAGAAAGCCTGATAGAATTGATCTCAGATTTGTACATGCTTTCAACTTGTTTCAGCTTTTCTTCAGCTTTTCTTTCATACTCGAGTCTAACTTTTACAAGTTCTTCTTTTGCCTCGGCTTCTTTTTCTCTAATGGCTTGGTGCAATTTTTCCTTCAGTCCCATTACTTCATCTCGTTGAAGTTCCTTGGCCTTGTTAATCTCATCTTTATACAATGCTTCCATCTTTAGTTTTTCCACTTCAGCAATATTAAGCTGAGCCTTGAGATCGTTGACAGTTTTTTGAAGATCATCAATCCTGTCGGAATCTTGTTGGATGCGAAGTTCAAACTTTTTGATGTTTGTTTTGTATTCTTCCACTGCTTCTGATTTCATTGCCAGCATCTTCTCAAGAAGGCCACTACTAGGCGCATGGTTGTTGGATTTAGTAAATGAATATGTATTACTGGTACTTCTCATGCCTAAAGCAGACTTGGTGCCGCTTCTTAGAGGAAGTGAGCTGTTGAAAGAGAAACCAGTACCAACGTGATTTTGTAGAGTGCCATGAGGGGCAATATGGGATCTTGATGATATTGTGCCATTTTGTGCATTTGAGCTGGCGGTATGATGGCCAGCTGCACTTCGGCTGCGTAACGAGGATGCAGCTTTGGGAATGTTTGATTGGGAGTCATGAAATCGGCGTTTTAAACTTGGTTGGTTTTCCTTTTGGGTGGTACTGTATGCTTCCATGGGATCTCTATTTTGAATATCGTCGGACGCTGCTGAGCCCGGTCTGCTGATAGTCATTGAAGCCATTCGATTTCCAATTGTCATTCCAGCTAGTTTTGTTTCTGTAATTTCTGTCAGTGAAGACGATGGTATGCTAGAGTTGGATGATGCATGTGCGACTTTTGTTCTTTTTATTCTTGCTTGCTTTGGAGTTGTTGAAGTCAGCGTCTGAGCAAGCATTTCATTGTCTTCCTTGATCGGATCTCTAGTTTGAATGTCATCGCTTTTTGAAGCTGTAGGAAGAAATGACTGTCGCGATGTGTATTCCGGTGGAACCTTGAACACTTGACCTCGGCCAGGGTATCTTTGTCGAGAAGGGGTAGTAGTTGAGTCTGGAATGCTTAATACTGAATTAGAGCTCTTGGGTCTTATGGGAGATATTGCCGGAGATGAATGGACTCTAGTATGTTTGAGATGAATTCTGTTATCGTGGTGTGACATGATTTAAAAAAATGTTTATACTAGATGCAAAAAAAAAAAAAAATAATAATAATAACAAAATATTTTAAAAAGTTTCAAGACTTTTGAACTGTGATCTGTGGATGTGGAATCCAGATAGTTGATCCCTTTCCAAGGGGCGAGTGGGAGGATATATAGGTCAAATAGAGGGTTTGAGGCGAATTAAACCCAGAAAATGTATTGAATCTGGTATCAATGAAAGGGTATGTGTATGGGAAATAGCAGTTGAAATATTGAACGGGATTGAATCAAAGTGTTTGTTGTCAAGTTGATTTGATTTGGTTTGGTTTGGTTTGGTGATGTTTACTCAAATGTAAAGTAACGACGGCATACATAAACAAACATAGCATCACGTGATTGTGTTTGTTGTCATGGCAACTTTGATGTGTGCGGCTGTTTATGAGACAAGCCATGTAATAATTATCATGTAACAAGTTGCCGTCCACGTGCAAAAAAATTTTCCAGACAGCCTTTCCAAAAGCCTTGATTAGGAACTAGCCGAGCGATACTTGGCCAGCCATTGTTGAATCTTTTTCTCTTTTTCTTCTCTTTCTTTAGACGTTTACATTTTATTATATCTAGAGTTAAATTTAAATTTAAATTTAAATTTAGATACCCTTTTAATTCCTAATTCCTTATCCTCAAATACAGATACACACAATGGCATCTTCAAAAGCAACCATGAAGGTAAAAGCTAAGGCTTCTTCAGAAATCAAGAAAAGCCTTGAAAGCAGTAGGAGCAGTACCAAAGACAAAGCTTCGCTGAAAAGAACTGCAAATGGTAATCTCAAGAAGAACATAAAGAAGAGTTCCAAGAAGGAAGAAAGCGAGGATGAAGACGAAGAGGTTGTGGAAGAACAAGAAGACGATGATTTAGAAGAATTAAATGACGAATATGACGAATCTGAATCTGAGGATGGAGGTGCTGATGCTGAGCCAGAAGACGAAGATGAGGACGACGACTCTGAATCCGACTATGAAGATCTTGCCCCAGACAACGGGCCATTGGCCTCTGTTCCCAACAAGCGACAAAAGATTGGAAGCGAAGCATTTTCAAAAGCCATTACTGCCATTTTAGGGTCCAAGATCAAGGCACACGATGTTGCGGATCCCATTTTGGTGAGAAACAAGAGGGTCGCCAAGGACCTTGAAGAAAAGAAGCTTGAGGCAAAGGCCAAGCGTGCGATAGCGGTTGAGAAAAAGTCTACGTTTGAAAAGGATCATATCAAGCGGGTTATTCCAGAAGATGAGACCAAGCTCCACGCATACTTGGAGCACGAGAAGGTGTTGAAAAAGACTGCACAAAAGGGTGTGGTCAAGTTGTTTAATGCGATTCGAGCAGCTCAGAAGAATACTCAAGAGACATTGACTGCCCACAAGAAGGGCAAGGTTGTTAAGGCTCTCGATAAGGAAGCAGCCAACAACATGTCCAAGGAGCAGTTTTTGGATTTGATTAGATCCAGTTAGAAGAATGTAATTATTTATCCAAATTGATTTAAAATAAAAAAATAACATCAAAGGTTGTCATAGTGTTATTATGTACAGGTCATTAGGTATCTATGTATAAGCAGAAGAAGAAGAAAAAGAAGAAAAAACCACAATTCTTAATGTCTGGTGGTTCTTATTTCTTTTCAAAGTCGCGAGCTTGCAAGTTTCTAGTCATTGCGGGCAAGGCGACTCTGATCCCGTCCAATTCCTTTGTCATCAGGACCTGGCAGCCGAGTCTAGACGTTTCCGTGAGGCCAAAGGCCAAGTCGAGCATATCGTTTTCGTCATCATCAGGCTCTTCCATCTCGTCGTAGAACTCGGGGTCCACAATGACATGGCAAGTGGAGCAGGCACAGGAGCCTCCACAGGCACCTTCCATATCCAGGTTGTTGGCTTGGGCAATGTCAAGCAAGTTGTCGCCCTCGGCGACCTCGTATGTGTTTTGGGTGCCGTCCTTGCTGATGAATGTGACGTGGAGCTCCTCGCCGGCCTTGGGCTTGTGGAGATGGCCGTGGAACCTGAGCTGGTTGGCAAAGCCTGGGGTCCTACAGGCGGGCATGGACGATCGCTGCTGGATCAACAGGCTGGGGTATGATGGTTGACAAAGACGGCCACCAGCAAAGGCGCGGGTACTCCGAAGAGCGGCACCGGCAACTCGAGTAGCGACAGACATTCTGATATTATTCGAATAGTAAGTAAAAAGCAGTCTCAAAAAAAGAGAGAGAGATTAAAAGAATAAAAGAACTCTGCCGGAAGAAAGTTCGGAGTCGGGAAGCTCTTTCTTGGATTTCAAAGATTTCGGATGGGGGAGTAAGAAAAATGTTAGAGTCAGACAGACGGAAATCTGGCTGAAGCAGGCAGTGATTGTCATGTGATGTGATAATGTGTGAGTTAATGTCATGTGGTTTTCATGTGATTTAATGACGTAAGTATGGATTAATACATCATGTGAATCGTTGCAGTGCTATCACATGATGGTGTTGCCACACATACAGTTTGCTAAGCTGCTTTTCTAACACAAGACGCTTTTCCTCAGACTACCTTTTTTTTTTTTTTTTTTTTGGTTTAATTTTTGTTAATATCTGGCAAGCGAGATAAATAAGCTCATACCCAACCGACCGAATATCACAATGGCATCTATCGACAACGATCTTATAGCAAAGTACGAGTCTGATTTTGGGCTCACGTACAATGAGGTTCTTCAGAAAATGGAGTCTGTCCAGACAGAAGCAAATGTTGGTAAGTTGGAGAGCATTCCTCTTGAGGGAAAAAGCATATGGTGAAGATTAGTTTCTAATTTATTATTATTATTGTTGTTATTTTATATTTTTATTTTTGTTTCAAATGCACTTTTGACAGAACAGAGAAAGAAGATCATTTCAAGTGTTGATAGAGCAATCGAAGAAGGCTACGAGATTGTAAGTATACGACGGTGCTGTATATATTTCATCTAGCTGATAATTATAACTAACCAGGAAATGTTTTATAAAGCTCGACCAATTTGCCATTGAGATCCAAAACATACCCTCTAGTTCGCGAGGCCAGTACAACTCGCGACTACGCGACCACCGCAGCAGTCTTGATCAAGCCAAGCGGGACTTGAAGCGAGCCAGTGAAAACAGTGCGCGGGTCGAGCTTTTTGGCAGTCGGGCCCTTGGCAACGGCAGCGCCAATGGATCGTCTGACGACATTGCTCTTGACCAGCGACAGCAGTTGCTGTCGGGCACTGCCTCGCTCGAACGATCTACACAGCGCCTAGTCGACTCGCAGCGTATTGCCAACGAGACTGAGCAGATTGGTGCCACTATTCTTACGGATTTGAGAGGTCAGCGGGAGCAGATTTCCAACGCCAGAAACACGCTCCTGGAAGCAGATGGATACGTTGACAAGAGTATTAGAACTTTGAGAAGCATGGCCAGAAGGTATGGAATTGTGTAATGAAAGAACAAGCCAATAATGAGAAGCTTGTTTTTGGTTTTTGGTTATTGGTTACTGGTTATTGGATACTAACTGTTTTTTTTTCTTTGAATTTGTTTAGAATGGCTACCAATCGTATTATCACCGTTGCTATTATCACGGTGCTTGTGATTTTGATTCTCTTGGTGATTGCCAGCAAGTTTTGGTAAAGGTGGTTATACTTTTTGAAGAGAGGGAAGTTTGCTTATGGTAGATGTTGATTGCTTTTTTAATTCTGTTTTTGATTTCAATTTCTTTAATTAATGTTATATATGATTATATTGATAAAAAAAAATAAAAAATAAAAAAAAAGAGGGGAATCCATCTGTAAGATGGACGAGATGTAGTCTTGTTATACAAGTTATACAAGTTATACAAGAGGTATCTATATTTCTCGTCACCGAGTATCCGGGGTAATTTAAGCTGAGAACAGAGAGCTCTCATTGTGATATAATATAATAATAATAGCAATAGCACAGCTGGGGTAAAGAGCGAATTAGCGAGAGACCTGTGTAATTGAGCAAAAAGACTGAGTAGTTGTGACTCGGTGAACAGTTTAACATGAGCTAATTTGTGAGCACAGTCTCAGACCAGCTGGATAATTGGGCCAGCGGACTTGGACATATAGTATATAGGAGTATATGGTATAACTGGGATGAATTACGGGGGGTATCTATGCAGAGAAAAAAATAAAGAACAGAGGAAGAGGGATTGGAGAGAGTATATATATAAAATAAAATAAAAAGATGAAATAAATAATATATAGTAAAAATATAAAAAAAAGAATTAGAAAAAGAATTAGAAAAATGATGAGATCACCCACATAGGCAGATCAGCCAAGGTTAGGCTTAGGCCATGGAATTCTCCGAAGGTGTCCCACCACTGCAACAGGAGTGGCCACACCGCTTATATGGGTGTGTGGGAGGGAGGAAGAGATTCGAGGCGAACAGGCAAAAAAATGAAAAGGCAAAAAGGCATGGGCAGTAGGCGGGGTGAAAAAGAGTATAAGCCATTAATAAGAACGATGGTAGCGCCGGTGGTGGATTTGAACGGTTCAAGCCCAGCAGTGGTGGTGGTAGTGATGGTGGTAGTAATGGCGATCGTACTGGCGATGCGGTCATAGTAACAGTAATAGCAGCACTTGTGGAGGGCAACCAGCGGCTGTAAGGTGAGCATCAAGAATGAGTCAGACCGGGGACCTGGTTTGGCTGGCTTATATAACATTCGATAAATGGGGAAGGTGGAATACGAGACCTTGGCTAGGGGTGCAGGCAGACTCGCACGATAAGCCACTTTTGGCACGGAGGGTGCAGATACATGACATTGATCATGCACGATAGAGTGGGTGTATGTATGCTGATTCGGTTTGAGAACACACACCCCGCAATATGGCAGAAAGCGTCACGTGGTGTGCAAAGTGACGCATATTTTTTTTTTTTTTTTTTTTGGTTCTGGATTTTATGGGCGCTAAGTGCGTTGGCCATGAAAGCGAGTGCCAAGCCTGCCGAAAAGCAGAATGAAAATAATATGAAAACAAAAGATCGCCGAGGCCGCGATTTGAGAGGTGGCAGCCACAAGGACGCCGACATTTCTTTTATTCGCACCTGGCTGCTGTCATAGGCGGATTGGTGTTGCCCATACTAAAATACAGGACATATGGGAGTTGAATATAGACAGGCAAATAAAGAGAGTGATTGAGAGCTGTTGAATTGGACGGGTGATTTTGCATTCACATGATCCAATCAGTGCAAGGATTATTATTTTTTGGCAGCCGGTATCGGACAAGGTGATATTCACATATTCACGCCAGGCTGCACGTGACCCGTGTTTAAATATATATGACACATACAGACACAGACACACAAAAGCTAACAAACACATGGGACATCTGCTTATTACACCAAATACACGCGCAGAAAGCACCAGAGTGAGAGAGATGAAGACACAAGCCACACGTGGATCAGGCTTTTTGCAACAGATGGGACCTCAGCCACACGATGGGTAAACCATAGAGACCATAGAGGCCACAGAGATCACAGAGGCGAGTGAAAAAACCAAGAATCAGCAAAGATTCTTAAAAATTCTTAAAAAAAAAAAAAAAAAGGCTCGAAAAAAAGCTCGAGGTTGTGGGTGTATTTGGATTGAATGGCATTTGCCCCCACGGTCAGGTGATGCGCATGTCATTGGTTCGACTGGGTTCCGGATTTGAAATAGTCATACCAATCAGACGAGAATAATAGTAATAGCAATAAAATAATAAAATAATAAAATAATAATGAGATGAAAAAACAAAATACCCTTCTCTGGCCGGAGTATGCTCGCACAGGTCTGACCAAAGCATGCATGTCACGTGCTCGGTTTATCGGAAATCCCCGCTTTTGGCTACTGAAACTCCCGATGACTAAGAAAGCACGAGTTACATAATAAGCAGGCAGCCCACAAGGAACAAGCAGGAACAGCCATCCGAGTGCTTGCAGACCGGCCAGGTCACCAGACACACCAGACACCGCGCGCGCCACGCCCATCGGTTCATATTTCTAGCAAGCCCAGGTTGTCACCAAGGTTTTCAGCGCGTTCTTCCATATGAAAAAAAATAAAATTAATAATAAAAAAAAAAAAATAAAAAATAGCCTGCTATATCAATATCACTCAACCAGCGATACACAACCTTTCAATACTATCCAGCACGTCAAGTTTCCCCCTTGTATAGACTAGTTTTTAAATGATTTGCAGTTTGACACTACGGGTTAGCCTTTGCACTACATGCGTACAGCCTCGTGTGCAGCACCAGCTCGTCGAGAGACATTGCGTCGCCCGTGTGTGCATATAGCGTGGACAGTGAGCCTGTATGGACCGCCGTCAAACAGGGGTTTGGCAGCCAAAAGTGCGGAGAGCGTAAACCGGAATGGAGTAGTGAATGGCCTGCAGCCAATCACGGCCGCAGAACTGGCTGTCACCACTATGGCCTGCATGTGTAATACACACACACACACACACACACACACACACTGTATATATATATATAATACAATACACCAGCTGTATGTATGCCACCACTGGGTTCCCCTCTTGCCTAGACACCTGTAACTGCTGGCATGCTCGCCTCTGGATATAGTGTATTTACAGGTGAAAATTTTTATATCGTACAGGCAGGCAGCCAGTTGATTAGGGTTTTGCTGTTCTCCACGACCTTGAGCGAAAGAGCTTGAACAGGCTTTTGACGTGACTAAAAAAATAAAATAAAAAAAGAAGCACTTTTAGTAGTAGTGGACACACCGATTACACAGTCGTCGTCGTCGTCATTAGTCTACCGAAAACGCACACACCGCTGGCAGTGTGCAGCACTCCGATGCCAGTTAAACGGTGTGCGATGAAAAAAAAAAAAGAAGAAAAAAGAAAAAAAGAGAAATTTAACACGAAAATACAGAAACAGCAGTAATTACACATGAAAACGATGTTTATTATTATTATTATTATTATTATTATTACTATTATTTTTACTATTATTTTTATTACTGCCATTAACATCATTATCACCATTGCTCCTATTATTCCTATTCCTATTCTTATTATTCTTATTATTCAAATTCCAACCATATTTCCAGATCAAAAACTAACCCATGGGGCTGACCTGATCTCTTCCCAATCCGGTATATCGATAACGAGTGCTTTGGTTCACCCGCGCTTTCATTGGCCAGCGCAGTGCCAGAGCTAAGCGTGTCTTGTCAAACTCTTGATCCTATATCCTTCCCCCCCTCCAGACGTAGGCGACCATCGGGCTAATTGGCAGCAACCAACCCACCTACGCTCCCGCACACACCTAAACGCACCACCCACACCCACTCACCCTCCCACTCTCTTTAAAAAAACTCTTATATAAACCCCTTCAACCTCCCACTTTTCCCCAAAAAAGCTTTCGGTCCTTTTTCTTCTTTCTTCTTTTTGCCTTTTGTCTTTATTTTATCTGGTCATTAACTTTTCATCTGGTCTTGTTATCGTTTTACTGTTATTATTCTATTGTTATTCTTGTACTCTCTTGGTCTTTTACAAAACATCATTGGTCTTATCTTTGTCCATACTCAATTAACTACTACTACCCACCCCATTTGTTCAGTTGTTCAGTTATTCAGCTATTGCTACTCATTCATCTAATCAAGCTCTACTAAAGGACTTTCACATTTGTATGTACTTTCATCTACACCTCCCGTTATCATACCTTGCTCTAACTTTTGATTCGCTTTGTTTCTTGCTCATACATCTTTTAGATCCTTATCAATTTTCACCTCTTACCTTTTTGATCTCTCCAGCATATCTCTCTCTCTACATTAAGGTTATCAAAATTTGCTCAGTACGTATCTTACTTCTCTCTCTCTCTCTCTCTCTCAAACTCTATTATATCCAAATTCTAACCATCTTCCCAGAATGGCATCCTTTCAAAATGATGAAATCCCAGAGGAGTACTCTCCCTACGACTATGTCAACACCCCAGAAAACAGCTCATGGGCTGGCGCCCTCCCTGTGAAGCAGGGCTTGTACAATCCTGAACTCGAAAAGGACGCCTGCGGTGTCGGCTTCTCTTGTCACATCAAGGGCCACGTTTCTCACAAAATTGTCTCCGACGCCAAGGATCTGCTATGCAAGATGACTCACCGTGGTGCCGTCGGCGCCGATGCCCGTGACGGTGACGGTGCCGGTGTCATGACTTCTATTCCCCACAGATTCATGGTCAAGCAATTTGAAACTACAAACGACTTCAAGCTCCCTCCCAGAGGCCAATACGCCGTCGGTAACCTCTTTTTCAAGAATGACGAACAGGTCCTCACTCAATCTAGAAAAACCTTTGAACACATTGCCGAATCTCTCGGCTTAAGAGTCCTTGGCTGGAGACACGTCCCCAGAGACTCTACAATCCTTGGTCCCGCATCTCTTTCTCGCGAACCTCTTATCCTTCAACCCATTGTCGTCCTCACCGAAGCTTACGGCCACGGAAACTCTCCCGAACACACTGATGAAGAGGATTTCGAAAAGACTTATGACCGCAACTTTGAACGCAAGCTCTACGTCTTGAGAAAACAATCTACACACACAATTGGCCTTCACAACTGGTTCTACATTTGCTCTCTTTCCAATAAGAACATTGTTTACAAGGGCCAACTTGCCCCCGTCCAGGTCTACCAATACTATTTTGACTTGGCAAACGTTGACTACGAAGCTCACTTTGCTCTCGTCCACTCTCGTTTCTCTACCAACACTTTCCCCTCCTGGGACCGTGCTCAGCCTCTTAGATGGGCTGCCCACAATGGTGAAATCAACACCCTTCGTGGTAACAAGAACTGGATGCGTGCCAGAGAAGGTGTCATGCAGTCTGATGTCTTTGGTGACGATCTTGATCTTCTTTACCCCATTATTGAAGAAGGTGGTTCCGATTCCGCTGCTTTTGACAATGTCCTTGAACTCTTGATCATGAACGGCGTTCTCTCTCTTCCCGAAGCCGTCATGATGCTCGTTCCCGAAGCATGGCAAAACAACCCCGACATGAACCCAAAGAAGAAGGCTTTCTACGAATGGGCCGCTTGTCTTATGGAACCATGGGATGGTCCCGCTCTTTTCACCTTTGCCGACGACAGATACTGCGGTGCTACCCTTGATCGTAACGGTCTCCGTCCATGCCGTTACTACATTACTGACGATGACCGTATGATTTGCGCTTCTGAAGTTGGTGTTATGCACATTGAGCCTGAATCCGTCATCCAAAAGGGCCGTCTACGACCTGGCCGTATGCTGCTCGTTGACACCAAGGAAGGTAAGGTTGTTGACGACCGCGAGCTCAAGAAGAAGGTTGCTGCTCGCTTTGATTTCAAGAGCTGGGCTTCTGCCAATCTTATCGAGTTGCCTGAGGTTCTTCACAAGCTTGAAGCTCGTGAAGGTGGCGCTGCCATTGACGCTCTCACTCCCAAACTTGATTCTGTTTCTGTTCAGTCTGATCCCCGCCTCTTGTCTTTTGGCTACACCTTTGAACAGGTTTCTCTTCTTTTGGCTCCTATGGCCTCTGACGCTAAGGAAGCTCTCGGTTCCATGGGTAACGATGCTCCCCTCGCTTGCTTGGCTCCTCAACCTCGTCTTCTTTATGAATACTTCCGCCAGCTTTTTGCCCAGGTTACCAATCCTCCCATTGATCCTATCCGTGAAGCCATTGTCATGTCTCTTGAGTGTTACATTGGTCCCCAAGGTAACGTTCTTGAAATGAAGCCTAACCAAATGAACCGTCTCATGATCAAGTCCCCAATCCTTTCCAACACTGAGTTTGCTTCTCTTTTCCAGCTCGCCAAGTTTTACCCAACTTGGACTATCGCCAACATTGACATTACTTTCTCCAAGTCTGAAGGCGTTGCTGGCTACACCCGTGCTCTTGACCGCATTGCCCAAGAGGCTTCCGATGCCATTGCCAACCACAATAAGATTATTGTTCTTACTGACCGTGCCGTCAATGAGGACCGTGTTGCTGTTTCTGCTCTTTTGGCTACTGGTGCAGTCCACCACCACTTGGTCAGACAAAAGCAGCGTTCCAAGGTTGCCATTATCGTTGAGACTGGTGAGGCTCGTGAGGTCCACCACATGTGTGTCCTTGTTGGTTACGGTGCCGATGCCATCAACCCCTACTTGGCTATCGATACTCTTCTTAAGATGAGCCGTGAAGGCCTTCTCAAGGACCAAGCTGACGATGATACCATTGTTGAAAACTACAAGCACTCCATTGATGGCGGTATTCTCAAGGTCATGTCAAAGATGGGTATTTCCACTCTTGCTTCTTACAAGGGTGCCCAAATCTTTGAGGCTCTTGGTATCGACAACTCTGTTGTTGACAAGTGTTTCACTGGTACTGCTTCTCGTATCAAGGGTATTACCTTTGACTTGATTGCCGAAGACGCTTTCAGCTTCCACGAGCGTGGTTACCCATCCCGTGAGACCATCAAGCCCCAAGGCCTTCCCGAGTCTGGTGAGTACCACTACCGTGATGGTGGTGATGCCCACGTCAACACTCCTGTTGCCATTGCCAACCTCCAAGATGCTGTTCGTAACAAGAATGAAAAGGCGTATGAAACTTACTCTAAGAACGAGTACGAAGCCATTAAGAACTGTACTCTTCGTGGCCTTCTTGACTTTGACTTTGACACTTCTCATCCCATTCCTATTGATCAAGTCGAGCCTTGGACTGAAATCGTTCGTCGTTTCGTCACTGGTGCCATGTCTTATGGTTCCATTTCCATGGAGTCCCACTCTACCCTTGCTGTGGCCATGAACCGTCTTGGTGGTAAGTCCAACACTGGTGAAGGTGGTGAGGACCCTGAGCGTTCCAACGTTAATGAAAATGGTGACACCATGAGATCTTCCATCAAGCAGGTTGCTTCTGGTCGTTTCGGTGTCACCTCTTACTATCTTTCTGACTCTGACGAGCTTCAGATTAAGATGGCTCAAGGTGCCAAACCTGGTGAGGGTGGTGAACTTCCTGGTCACAAGGTTACTGGCTCTATTGCTAAGACTCGTCACTCTACCCCTGGCGTTGGTCTCATTTCTCCCCCTCCTCATCACGATATTTACTCAATTGAGGATCTTAAGCAGCTTATTTACGATCTCAAGTGCTCTAACCCTCGTGCTAGAGTTTCTGTTAAGCTCGTCTCTGAGGTTGGTGTTGGTATCATTGCCTCTGGTGTTGCCAAGGCTAAGGCTGATCACATTTTGATTTCTGGCCATGATGGTGGTACTGGTGCCTCCAGATGGACTGGTATCAAGTATGCCGGTCTTCCTTGGGAGCTTGGTCTTGCTGAGACCCACCAGACCTTGGTTCTTAACGACCTTAGAGGCCGTGTTGTTGTTCAGACTGATGGTCAGCTTAGAACTGGCCGTGATGTTGCCATTGCTTGTCTTCTTGGTGCTGAAGAGTGGGGTTTCGCTACTACCCCTCTTATTGCCATGGGTTGCATTATGATGAGAAAGTGCCACCTTAACACTTGTCCTGTCGGTATTGCTACTCAGGATCCTGAGCTCCGTAAGAAGTTCAATGGTACTCCCGAGCATGTTATCAACTTTTTCTACTACATTGCCAATGAGCTTCGTCAAATTATGGCCAAGCTTGGTTACCGCACTATCAATGAGATGGTTGGCCATGCTGAGAAGCTTAGAGTTCGTGAGGATCTTCGCAACAGAAAGACTGCTAACATTGATCTTACTCCTCTTTTGACCCCTGCCCACACTCTTAGACCTGGTGTCGCTACCCGTAATGTCCGCAAGCAGGACCACCGTCTTCACGTTCGTCTCGACAATAAGCTTGTTGATGAGGCTGAAGTGACTCTTGAGAAGGGTCTCCCTGTCAATATTGAGGCTGACATTGTTAACACTGACCGTGCTCTTGGTACCACCTTGTCTTACCGTATTTCCAAGAAGTTTGGTGAGAAGGGTCTTCCTAACGACACTGTTCATGTCAACATTTACGGTTCCGCCGGTCAATCGTTTGGTGCCTTCCTTGCTCCAGGTATCACTTTGGAACTTGAGGGTGATGCTAACGATTACGTTGGTAAGGGTCTCTCTGGTGGTCGCCTTGTTATTTACCCACCTGCTGCCTCTCAGTTTAAGGCTGAAGAGAACATTATCATTGGTAACACCTGTTTGTATGGTGCCACCTCTGGTACTGCTTTCATCCGCGGTGTTGCTGCTGAGCGTTTCGCTGTCCGTAACTCTGGTGCCACTGCTGTTGTTGAAGGTACTGGTGATCACGGTTGTGAATACATGACTGGCGGTCGTGTTGTTGTTCTCGGTCCTACTGGCCGTAACTTTGCTGCCGGTATGTCTGGTGGTATTGCTTATGTTTTGGACATTGGCCAGGACTTTGTTAACAATGTCAACTCTGAGATGGTTGAGCTTTGCCCTCTTGCCGACCCTGCCGAGATTGCCTTTGTTCGTGGCTTGATTGAAGACCACAGACACTACACCAACTCTGAGCTTGCTGACCGCATTCTCACTGACTTTAACCGCATCTTGCCTCGCTTTGTCAAGGTCTTCCCTACTGACTACAAGCGTGTTCTTGAAGATGAGAAGAAGAAGCAGGAGGCTCTTAAGAAGGCTGAGGTTGTTGACTTTTTCCACAACATTAAGGAGGACCCCGAGGCTGATATTACCAATGGTGAGATTGCCCGTAGCAGAGCTCCTACCCCTGCTCCTGCTCACACACCTAAGAAGGACCACAAGGCCCACCACCATGCCCACAAGAAGGAGCCCAAGGTTCTTGATCTTGAAGACACTATTTTGGATCACGATGTTGAGAAGAAGAAGGCCCATCACCTCAAGCTTGACAAGACCAAGGGTTTCAAGCTCTACAAGCGTCGTCAAGAGAAGTACAGACCTGCTACAGACCGTACCAAGGACTGGGCCGAGCTTTCTTCTCGTCTTACTAAGGACGAGCTCAAGTACCAGACTGCTCGATGCATGGACTGTGGTGTTCCTTTCTGCCAGTCTGACTCTGGTTGCCCTATTTCCAACATTATTCCCAAGTGGAACGAGCTTGTTTTCAAGGACCGTTGGTACGATGCTTTGCAGCGTCTTATGATGACCAACAACTTTCCAGAGTTTACTGGTCGTGTTTGCCCAGCTCCTTGTGAGGGTGCCTGTGTTTTGGGTATCAATGAGGATCCCGTTGGTATCAAGTCTGTTGAGGCTGCCATTATTGACCATGCCTGGGCTCAAGGCTGGATGATTCCCAAGCCTCCTCAGATCCGTACTGGTAAGAATGTTGCCATTATTGGTTCCGGACCATCTGGTCTTGCTTGTGCTGACCAGCTTAACCATGCTGGTCACAATGTCACTGTCTACGAGCGTGCTGACCGTATTGGTGGTCTTTTGATGTACGGTATTCCTAACATGAAGCTTGACAAGCGAGTCGTTGAGCGCCGTACCAACCTCATGGCTGAGGAGGGTGTTGTTTTCCGTCCCAACACTAACATTGGTGAAGATGTTACTGTTGACGAGCTTCGTGCCACCAATGATGCGGTTGTTCTTGCCTGTGGTTCTACTATTCCCCGTGATCTTAAGATTCCAGGCCGTGAGTTTAAGAATATTATGTATGCTATGCAGCTTCTTAAGTGGAACACCAAGTCTCTTCTTGAGGAGAACCTTGAAGAGGTTCGTGAGCTTCTTCACGGCAAGAATGTTATTGTCATTGGTGGTGGTGACACTGGTAATGACTGTATTGGTACCTCTGTTCGTCACGGTGCCAAGTCTGTCATTAACTTTGAGCTTTTGCCCAAGCCCGCTGCTACTCGTGGTAAGGACAACCCATGGCCCCAATGGCCTCGTATCTTCCGTGTTGACTATGGTCACACTGAAGTTACAGCTCATTACGGCAAGGATCCTCGTGAGTACTGCATTCTTTCCAAGGAGTTTGTTGGAGATGACGAGGGCAATGTCAAGGGTATCAAGACTGTGCGCGTTGAGTGGAAGAAGTCGGAGTCGGGTGCCTGGCAGATGTCTGAGGTTCCCAACTCTGAGGAGTTTTTCCCTGCCGATGTTGTTTTACTTTCTATGGGATTCCTTGGCCCTGATGCTCAGAACCTTGGAGTTGAGCGCGATGGCCGTGGTAATATCAAGGTTGCCAATCCATCTTCATACCATGTTACTGACAACCTTTATGCTGCCGGTGACTGTAGAAGAGGACAGTCTCTTATTGTCTGGGGTATTCAGGAGGGTCGCCAGTGCGCGCGCACGGTTGACCTTGGATTGATGGGCACTACAAGACTTCCAGGCAATGGATCAATTGAGCAGCGTGAATTCAAGGAGTCTAAGTAAGAAGAGAGACTTGAATAGCGATGTTTGAAGCATTTTTTTGATATGATTTATACCAATGACAAGGAGGGATTTTGTGAGCAAACCAGAACAAACCAGAACAAACCAGACCGGAACAAACCAGACCAGACCAAACCAAACCAAACCAAACCCAAGCTACGAATGAACTTTTTGTTGTTGACGAATATTTTGATAGACCGGATGAAATTTTATTTTTATTTTTATTTTGTTTTATGTTTTTATGAATTTTTATTTTTTATTTTGTATTTACCAGATGACATTTGTTTTTGAGATTTATAAAAGAAAAGCCTTGAATAAAAAGACCAGAATTATTTTTTTAAAGCAGTGACGATGGTGAATAGGAATAACAGTGAAGGTGATGAAGTACAAAATTTCAATGGGAATAAACAAAAAA
The DNA here is from genome assembly GCA_900654225.1 of Magnusiomyces fungicola. NCBI lineage: Eukaryota > Fungi > Ascomycota > Dipodascomycetes > Dipodascales > Dipodascaceae > Magnusiomyces > Magnusiomyces fungicola. Next base: position 1,307,488 of record CAACAH010000004.1, read on the forward strand.
AAATAAAAAATAAAAAAAAGGGTAGTTGATAATGCAGTTGATTAATGATGACGGTATTATTGATGGAGTGTTGATTGTTGATAAGCGGTTAATGACGGAGGAAAGAGGTTGGATATATGAAACAAGAAGGATGTTAATGGAATATAAAAGGAGGTGATGTGATGATGATAAGCACAATAAGAGAGGCAAGAAGGATCAATATTGATGATCATGAGAAATAGCGGCAATAATAATAATAATAATAATAATAATAATAATAATAATAATAATAATAATAATAATAATAATAATAATAATAATAATAATATTGCGTATTGTTATTATTGTTATTATTATAAGTTGTATTATTTTTTGGGTATTATTCGTTATACAAACAGGGGTACGCAAGTACGAGCGAGGCAAGATTCCATCGATCCGACCACGAGCGGCCACGACAGAGCAGAGTCGCAGAGAGTGGCAGAGAGTGGCAGAGAGTGTCGAGAGGCTAATCTGGAGGTTAAAGCGGTCAGATGACGCGGGAATAAGGGGGGAGAGTTAATGCAGGCAGGCCGGGTAATCTAGCAGCTGCTTGCTTGCTGGTGGGGGGACAGCCGCTGTATGTAAGAGCACGTGACAATCACACGACGTCATAGGGGATTGTCCAAAAACAAATAAACAATACAGAAAGATTAAAAATAAAAAATAAAAATATCAAACAAGTATTAAATACTAAATAAATACCAAATAAATACCAAATACTAAATACTAAATAAATACTAAATAAATACACATACTAGCAGCAAGTGCGGTTCCGGCACCGTCTGTTTGTTTACACGCTTGCCTGGCGCTGAAACGTTGCGTGCACGCGCAAAGGACCACGACGCCGTCATGGCACACCTGGATGCGTTTTCTAACTAGGCAGCTTATCGCCATGTCGTCATTGACTCATTCTTTTTTGGCGCTCTCGCTCTACACACGCCATGCTCTACAAACGCTCTTGCTAAATTTCTTGTAATTTAAAATTTAACTAGCCATCACAGCTATTATATATATATATATATATACCTCGCCTTTCCCCCCCTCTCTTTCAGCTTTGCTCTTCCCTTTTCTTTCCCTTATTTCCTTCATTTCCATTCTTTCCTTTCCTCTCTTCACTCGTGTGTCCACGCCTGTGAGTGTTCCTGCGCTTCTTCAGCTACGTACCAGCTACTCACCACCCCTTGGCTCACGCCTGCTTAGCCCACCCTTGCTTGCACCTGGCCCTGCTCAAAAACCCAATCAATACCAACAGCTCCTGCTTTCACCTGCCAGCTACTAAAGTCGCGCTCCCAACATGTGCAAAGAAATCCGGTACGAGTTCCGCTGCGGACACCTGCAAGGCCCCAAGGTCGTCCCGTGCAACGTCACTCGAGGCATTTGCCATATCAAGCGTGAGGCTCGTTACGTGCTTGAGCTATGCTACATTTGTAAAATGGCTGGAGATGTTCGATGATTGCAAATGCAGGCAAACACATGCGCTCTCTCCTTCCTCTCTCTCTCTCTCTCTCTCAGTCATGAGTGTACTACCAATTAAAAACATTACCCATCTGTTCTAACCACCTCTTCAACCCAGCATAACACCCTGTCTTGTTCCTGGAAAGAGCCTCGGCTTTTGAAGCTTATTCTTCTCTTTAATGCCTTGCTTGGCCTGCTCAAAAGAAGAATGCGCTAATTTTCTACAGCAATGGCGAGGAAGACTCTTATTGCAAATTGTTTTCTTTTCGTACAGTTGCACGCTCTCACATTCTGGAATGTGAGTTCATCCATGCCAAAGGCCGCAAGAGACCACAGTGACTCTTCTTTGGTCCCCACCATTCGCATATACATAGACCATATATCATGTATATACGCACACAACAACAACAACAACAACAACAACACCAACTCACATCTCGTTATCTCTTTCTATCTTACCCCTTTTTGCCATACAAACCGCTATAGACCAATCCACCAATGGGTGGTTTTACTTTTGTTTTTACCAGCTTTTATCTATACTCGCGATGCCTCCGTTTCTCCGATGTTAACCGCTCGCGATGCCATTGGCCTTTATCTTTTTGTGATGATTTGCTTTATTTATTACTATTTATTATTATTTATTATTATTTATTATTATTATGATGATATGATACTTGTTATTATTATGTTTTCTGGCTGCTTCTTTTATGACTTGCTTCTTTTGTTTATGTACTATAGATTATATTTATTTGTTATTACCTTTAATTTCAGTTTCAACTCCAACTCTATTCATCGTGGCCCTGGCCGTTGTCCCGCTCTTTCAACCAACGTTTCTAATCCTTGTACCCTCTTTACATGCCCCTTAAACAGCTAAACAGCGCCGGTCCATGCTGTTGTCCTGTTTGGGGCCATACCTGCGTCCGCCCCTTTTAGGCAATTTCTTCTCTGTGAGGCTCACCCATCTGATTCAATTTGATTCAATCTGATTAAAGAGTTGACAAGCAAAACAACACCATCCCTGTAGTAATACCATCGCCAAAGCTCCAACCATTGTCCTCTTTCCCTTTCTTTCCTTTCCTTTCCTTTCCTTCCCTCTTACTGCAAATACAAATACCCACCATCATGTATCGCCATCTGTACTCACACAAATTCCCTGTCAGCGAGCTGGACTATGGCCAGAACCTCGACAGCCCCGAGACGCTCACCGTCCCGGCCGCTGAGAACGCATCTGTCGCTTTTTCCAACCACCTCATCAAAGACTTGCTCTACATTGTTCACGCCATTGTGAAAGACTCGTTTGAACCGCAGCCGGCGTTTGCCCATCTCGCGCAAACTGCGGCTCCGTTGGTTGCTGACAAGATTCCCCAAGCTATAATCCACCACATTCAAGCTACTGATACTTTGGAGTTTTTCTCATTCATCAACTCCCAGGTCCCTTTCATTGATAAGGACCTGCTTCCATCCAGTTCAACCCCAATCGCGCCGCCTCCTATCGACTTTGCCCTCTTTTCTGATGGCGACTTTAGACTCAAGATTCCCAAACTCCATCTCTTGGTCTCTCGAAACTTGTTTTATCAGTCCAACATTCGTGCCCGCAACAGCTTTAAAAACCAAGTGGCCTACATATTCATGTCGTGGTACTTTTACAAACTATTATCCATAAGTGAAACGTCCTTTTATAGCCTTGTAATCGGGGCTTATTTCAAGTGGTCCCTCGCCTATCCTTTTTCTCATGACTTTTGCGGCATTGTCACTGAAACTACCACCCCGTTGGTGCAACAGTGGACCAAGGCTTTGAACTTTTTTGCAAAAGCTCGGTTTTGTGTGCCGGGCCATACAACCTTTATTTACATTTACAAAAGCATTTATTACCGTCTTAAAGCCGCCCTAAAACATAATCCTGCTGTTGCAAAGATTGTTGCCGCAAGCACTGATTATTTTTCCCTCACTGAGCCACTCAAAACACTTGTCACCAACACTAACGCTGAGACCTGGCCCAAGAAGGAGGTACCACAGCAGCAGCAGGAGCAGCAGCATGTAGTGGTGGAGAAGGATCCGCGTTTTCCTGAACGTGAAATTACCAACAAGGAATTTGAAAAATATCTACCCAAGACTTATCGATTATCCTACTTTACCAAATTTGTCTTTCCACTAATTTTAAATGGTAAAGATTTTGATAACACCAATGTTGCGAATAGCTGCAATGCGTTTCAACACATTAGAAACATGCTCAAGGATGAAAGAGTACCGTTGGCTCACTGCGAATATGAACTTTTTTTGGAAAGGCTAAAAATAATTTATGGCTTTTTAGTCTACACCCAGCCCTTTTGCAATATTCCAAAACTCAAGCTGCTGCTTTATAAACATCTTGAACGGATCTGCCAGACCAAGGAAACAATCTCAAAGTTTAGCAAGAGAATGTACAATGAAATTCTGGACAATGTTGAAACTTGGATCAAGAGCTTTTTGCCAGTGACTGCAAGTTCCCAGCAGAAACAAGTTGCTAAAGCGCGTGATTACAGCATTGAAATGGTGCCTAAAGTAAGAGGTGGAAATGAGTCACTTGAGAAGTTGATTGGTCTCTACAATTATTTGATGGACAAGATGATGGCTCAAGGCTATGGATGCCGAACCAACAAATGGATGGAGGTGGACAGTATCAAGTTTACAAGCTGTGCGGAATGTGGTCATGCTGAGTGTACGTTTGATTTTGACTGCCTTCGGGGGTGCTCAAGTTGCCGGAGGAAGCGAAGAAGAGTAAAAGAGAGTAGTTGGTATGACTGAAAAAATTGAAAAAATAAAAAAAAGGTAGAGTCATGGGCGATGGGCCATGGATTGATGTAATTTGACTCGAGGGTATTATTGTCTACCAATACTGTATAAACTAGCCAACTAGTTTGCAAACAAAAAGCAATATTAAAAGGCTAGCAGTAGCAGGATCTTAAAGGAACCAAAGATAATATAACTTGTACTATATACAATATAACTTATAGGTTCAAGATTGACGGTTAAAGGAAATAAGTGCATTTCGATTTAACCGCCGAGTGGGCAATCCTTTTTAGACGCCGTAGATATTGCATTCCCCACACTTTAAACTGAGCACAGATAACAACAGGGTAGTAGTAGTAACAGTAGCAAGTATAGTGAATAAGTCAAAGAATATGAGTATCCTTTTCTGGAAAAGGAAGCTTGATTCGGGGATCCTGAAAAGTTGTATAAAACCAGAGAGATATCTTTTATTTGTCTCTTTTTTTTTTTTTTTTTTTTTTTTCCTTTTCCTTTTTACTTTCTTATCACACATATATTTTATTCACAATCTTTGCTTTTAGAAACCCGTTTCAAATACCAGTCACATTTACGTTTAAATTTACATTTATTTACTAATCGGCCATGAGCATTACAGTACGCCAGTTTCGAGAGGGCGATGCCGCGCAATGGGCCGACCTGTGGCGGGGATACCTCAAGTTCTACGCAGGCACCGGGGTCAAGTTTGCGCAAACGCTTTTGGACGAGGACAATGCCGAGTCGATCATTGCATTGGACGTGGCCCGGTTTCTTGATGCCGCGTCGCCCGTGAATTGTTTTGTTGCCGAAGTTGGCAGTGGTGACGGTGGTAGCAGTGACGGGGGCAAGCTTGTGGGGTTTGCGACTACAGTGCAGCACAAGAATACCTGGTCGCCGGTCGACAAGCTGTACCTGAACGACCTGTTTGTGGCGCCCGACTGTCGACTGGGCGGCGTGGGCCGCGCGCTGTTTGAGCAGGGCGTGTACAAGTACGCGGACGAGGGCGGCAGCGAGGTCGTGGGTGCGGAGGAAGCGCTGGCCAAGCATGAGACCTCGCCGTTGCAGGTCTATTGGCGAACCCAAGAGTTTAATCATAGAGCTCAGCTGTTGTATACAAAGGTGGGTTATAAAGATGGCTTTGTGACTTATGGTCGAAAGTAACGGTGCACGGCTAAGACATACGGCTGATTCATTAATGGCTTTCAAATTTACACATGTACATTTAAGTTTGTTTCATATGACATAAATAATATAAACAATATCCTACGAGATGCTATTGCAACGATCCCTTCGGCCTCCCGTGACAGGAAGTGATAGGATAGTAAAGGAGAAATAAAATTGTAAATTCACAAGTCATATTAAAACACATGATTCATACAAGGGGTTGACATTAACATTAACAGTGGTGGAGTGATCGTTGTGATAAAGAACATTAGTGAGTCTGGATAGGCCGAGATATAACTGGCCATGAGTGAGAGGAGGAGTTCTCAAGTCCAAGCCAAACTCATCAGTGCTGATTCTTATGCGAAAATGATAAGAAAGGTTGAGTGACTCCTAACGGAAAGACTAACCTTTGGATTAAGATCATCCTTCAACTTGAGATGATATTGCAACGCTCCCTTCTGCCTCCCCGTGACAGCAAATATAAAGTTGTAAGTCATGATTCATCTATGATATTTTTGCCATGACTGAAAGGAGCAATTTCTAAAAAAGTTATGATTGTAATCTAAGTGTTTCCCCTGTAATGAAGAAGTAGTTGGCCTGTAAAAAGGAAGTTATCCTGATCCTGACTATAATCTAAGTAGCTCGCTCTCCTGTAAAGAAGAATTGGTGACAGTAATCTAAGTAGTCCATCTGTAAAAGGAAAGTTATGATTGAAGTTCACCTGCAAAAAGAAAGATATCCTGATCTAAGTGTTTCCCCTGTAAAAACAGTTGAAACTACCTTGAAGTTCACCTGTAATGAGAAAGTGTGTGATTTAAGTAGCTCACCTGTAATATGGAGAAGAATCGCTACGCGACTAAAAGGCCTCCGGCGCTAACAAACTTGAGAGTTGGGAAATAAGACTAACTAAGATAGTTTCCGTAACACAAAGAAAATACAGTAATCAAAGTATATCTTCTCTGTTAATAAAAAAAAGTTTTGGTTTATGCATAATGTGTGGAGAAGAGTAACTACGCGACTAAAAGGGTTTTTTTTTAAAATAGTGAAACTGAAATTACACTGTTGGGAGAAGAATATAAAAGTTGAGTTGGGCTTTGCACCTGCTGAGTGTACGTTTGATTTTGACTGCCTTCGGGTGCTCAAGTTGCCAAAGGAAGTGAAGAAGGGTAAAAGAAAGTAGTTGGTATGACTGAAAAAAAAAAATAAAAAAAAAATAAAAGGTAGAGTCATGGACGATGCGCCGCGGATTGATGTAATATGACTCGATGGTATTATTGTCTACCAATACTGTACAAACTAGCCAACTAGTTTGCAAACAAGAAGCAATATTAAAAGGCTAGCAGTAGCAGGATCTTAAAGGAACCAAAGATAATATAACTTATACTATATATAATATAACTTATAGGTTCAAGATTGACGGTTAAAGGAAATAAGTGCATTTCGATTTAACCGCCGAATGGGCAATCCTTTTAAGACACCGTGGCTATTGCATTCCCCACACTTTAAACTGAGCACAGACAACAACAGGGTAGTAGTAGCAGTGGCAGTAGTAGTAACAGTAGCAAGTATAGTGAATGAGTCAAAGAATATGAGTAACTTTTTCTGGGAAAGGAAGCTTGATTCGGGGATCTTGGGAAGCTGTATAAAACCAGAGGGATATCTTTTATTTGTCTCTTTTTTTATTTTATTTTTTTATTTTCCTTTTTCTTTTTACTTTCTTATCACACATATATTTTATTCACAATCTTTTCTTTTAGAAACCCGTTCCAAATACCAGTCGCATTTACATTTAAATTTACATTTACTACGATTACATTTGTTTACTAATTGGCAATGGGCATTACAGTACGCCAGTTTCGAAAGGGCGATGCCGCGCAATGGGCCGACCTGTGGCGGGGATACCTCAAGTTCAACGTAGACAACGGGGACAAGTTTGCGCAAACGCTTTTGGACAAGGACAATGCCGAGTCGCTCATTGCATTGGACGTGGCCCGGTTTCTTGATGCAGCGTCGCCCGTGAATTGTTTTGTTGCCGAAGTTGGCAGTGGTGAAGGAGGTAGTAGTAGTAGCAGTGACGGGGGCAAGCTTGTGGGGTTTGCGACTACAGTGCAGCACAAGAATACCTGGTCGCCGGTCGACAAGCTGTATTTGAGCGACCTGTTTGTGGTGCCCGACTATCGGCACGGCGGCGTGGGCCGCGCGCTGTTTGAGCAGGGCGTGTACAAGTACGCGGACGAGGGCGGCAGCGAGGTCGTGGGTGCGGAGGAAGCGCTGCCTAAGCATGAGACCTCGCCGTTGCGAGTCTATTGGCGAACCCAAGAGTTTAATCATGGAGCTCAGCTGTTTTATACAAAGGTGGGTTATAAAGATGGCTTTGTGACTTATGGTCGAAAGTAACGGCGCACGGCTGAGGAATACGGCTGATTCATTAATGGTTTTTTCAAATTTACACATGTACATTTAAGTTTGTTTCATATAACATAAATAACATAAATAACATAAATAATATAAATATAAATATATTTTCAATTCTTGTTATTCCTCTTCTAAAATACATTATTCGGTGGCATGCGCATTGAAAACTCTTCTCCGCTCTTTGTCAAATATCTAACCCAGGGTAACGCTTGGTATTGTAATCTAGGCTCTTCCACTTTTAGATACCTGACCTGAAGACCAGACATGGCGTGATACGGAATTTCAAACTTGACATTGATCGGCTGGTTCTTGATTCGGTTGATTGTTGCTGTTCTAAAGGCCGTTCCCGAGTCGGCAGTAGTTGCACCCGATGTTACAACGTCATCTTCTCCCTCATCATATCCTCCGCTAGCGACCGACGACAACTGAACTTGAGCCTTCATTTTATATTCCTGGCCGCCGGGGAAATCTTTCAGCTTCCAAACTACTGCATTCATCTCAGGCGCATAGATCACTGTTCCGGCCGAGGTTTTGAACCGGGGTGAGTCAGCATCCCGCGGGACTGGAATTGCAATCTCAACATGGGTTGCCGTCAACCTCTTTCGAAACTGAGACTTGGCTGTCACGTTGATTACCACTCGAGACCGGCCCTTGAGATCAATCGTCGCATTTATATCGAAAAGAGGTCTTGTAGATATATCAGATGCCCGATAGGATAGCAGTTCAAACTTTCCGTCTGGAGGAATAAAGGTAATTGCTCGATCGTTTTCAAACTGTTCAAGCTCAACACACTGGTGAAATCTAATGTCCTTTAAATGGACCTGCTTGCTGCCAGTTTTTCGTTTTTGCTTCTTCTGTGCAGCCGCCAAAGCCTCTTCTGTAAACTTCATGGCCAATGGGTTATTATTTGCTTCTCCGTCGGGATGAGAATTCTTTTCTTCTTCAATAAGCTTCTTGTCAATATCATTCAGCCCAAGCTTAAGCTGGGGCATTCCTGATAGATATGCGTTAACTTGGATCTTTCCAAGTACTTCGTTTCTAATCACCTTGCCATCGGCTCCGAGGAGGAAATCAATGGATTCAACGACATCTAAAAACAGCTCATTCTTTTTGTAGTAAATGCCTTCAGGACGCCAGGAAACCGCACTTGTGACAACCGAAGAAGCTTCAGCCAGGGGATGTGAGTCTTGGGTAATGTATTCTTGAAGAACTTTATAGTCCGAGATTTGGGGATGGCCAAAGTCCATCATTTCATCCAAAAGCTCATATATAATCACAAAATTGTCTCTGATAGTTTCCTCTGTCAGACGCTTAAAGTACTGGTTGAGAGTACTGACAATTTGCTGGAGAAAATACAAGGTGGAGATTGCATTCGAATTTTGTTTTGAGAGTCCAAGAACGTAAATGTCGTTATGCGAAACAAACATGTAGCTGATACCTTTATGGTGAATACACGGTGGAATGGCTGTGGAGGTTTGCTGAGCATCGACTAGAATCATTGGAAACGCTTCTATAGCCGAGGCAATTGGAACGTCACCTCGATAGTTTCGAGCCAAAAGGGAGCTACCCTTTGAGTCTGTAAAAAAAATAGCAGAAATGGTCATTATTCAAATGGGAAGAGGTATTTTTTGAGGGGTTGTGTATGTAAGTAAATCTATCAGTTCAATTGCTTAAATAACGAGTCTGCTTTCTTTGCCATGTTAATGTCTTTTTCAGTAACCGATGTTTCGTCGTCTGTAGTCAAATTAAGCGTGACAACGTTGTACTTGGTGATGATCTCGGGGTGGTGACGGGCTTTATGAGAATAAAGGGCGAGCTGAGTCAAAAAAGCGATAGTAGGGAGGTATCCGCCGGCAAAAGTAAAAGTCTTGGAAAGAGATTTGGAGGAGGAAGTGTATATCCAGCCAGCAGAAACAATGGTAGAGATGGCCGATTGTAAGGAAATAGGAGGCATGATATACAGGAAAGAGAGTCCTGAAGAAGAAGAAGAAGAAGAAGGAGAAGAAGAAGGAGAAGAAAAAGGTATAATGGTGATTGTGGAGTGCAATATTGATGACGCTGGCCTTACAGAAAAAAAAAGGGCAGAGTGTGTCATGACACTCACGTGATTTGTGACAACTGACGCACGGCTGGGCAGTGACAAAAAATTTGACAATCTGCTGGTAGCCCGCCAACAAAGCCTTCCTTTTTCCTTTCCCACCATCAATGCTAGCAAGGGCCTCCGCACAGCGACAGTTCAAAACACTGGTCCATAGCCGGCTTCTATTTCGAGGGTACACCACAATGTCGTACGATTCTTGGTCCAAGGAAAAGCTCATTTCCAAAATCAGAAAGCTGGAAGAGGCCTTGGGCAAGTCAAAGCCAGCGCCAACAGCCGCTCCTTCACTGTCAGATCCAGTGGCTTCCGCGACAACGGCTCCGGTTGCAAAGAAAAAGAAAAAGGAGTTTGATTTCTCCAAGTTTTCTACCAGAAAGATTGCCATCAGATTTGCATACCTTGGCTGGAATTACTCTGGGCTGGCTGTCCAAAACGACCCGGCAATTCCCACAGTAGAAGGCCACATTCTCGCGGCTTTGTTCAAAACCAAACTCGTCCCCTCCATCGAGCCTGGCGACTGCGACTTTTCACGCTGTGGACGCACAGACAAAGGCGTTTCTGCTTTCAGACAAGTCATTTCTCTTCGTGTTCGATCTCAGCTTACTCCAGAAGAGCAGCAGAATCCTGAAAACGATTCCAAAGAGATTGATTACCTGCACATGCTCAACCAGTTGATACCCGACGATGTTCGGCTATATGAGATTTGCTTGCGGCCTGGCGAAGACTTTGATGCCCGGTTTTCTTGCCAATTTAGACACTACAAGTATTTCTTTCACAACAGCAGCAGCAACCCCAGCGGGCTGCTTGACATTGACAAGATGAATGAAGGGGCAAAGCTATTCCTGGGCGAAAATGACTTTAGAAACTTTTGCAAAGTGGACGGCTCTAAACAAATTACCAGCTTTCGGCGTGAAATCCTGTCGTCAGCAATAATACCCGTTGATCTCGAACAGAATTTGTACTGCTTTGATTTAAAAGGAACTGCGTTTTTGTGGCACCAAGTTCGTTCAATGGTCGCTATTCTTTTCTTGGTGGGTCATGGGCTTGAAGAGCCCCAGATTATTCAAAAGATGATGGATCCAGAACTGATGCCACGGAGGCCGACCTATGAAATGGCTGCCGATATCCCTCTGGTTCTTTACGATTGCGGGTTTCCCGACTTGGAGTGGAAGTCCTTTAGACTTGGCAACTCTGTGACTAGGCTGCAAGACAGAACGTACACACTGTGGCATGAACACTGGATGCGGAACACAATGGCATCAGCCATGTTAAAGGTGGTCAACCAAAGCATTCATCCACCCTATGGAGAAAACGACCAAAACAAGATCCATGAGCAAAGGGTTGTTGTTGATCTTGGCAACGGCAAGGGTAGAACGCTGACCAAGTATGTTCCCTTGGAAAACAGAGACACGCTGGAACCACCCGAGGTTGTAAATGCGCGATGGCTCGAGCGTAAAGGAAAGGAAAAGGGCGTGAAATGAAGAACTATTCCAAAAGAATGTAAATGTAAACGTAAATGTAAATAATTGCATAGAATTGAGTCGTACCGCAGTCTGTCCACGTGACACAAACATGGGTTAGGGTGCACGTGCTTACTGTTGTTTCCTGCTGCCAGCTTTTCTTGACCGCCTTTTTTTTTTTATATATATTCTGTTCCTGCCGTTTGTCAACTTCCACACCATCACCTCCGTCCTAAACAATGAGTAAGTCAGTCGCATGGTTTTGTACTTTTCAGTCACTATTCTAATTCAATTCTTCTTCTTTATTTTTATTTGTTTATTTTTTTCAGTCCGTCCCGTTGAAGCCAACTTTGTCAACAGCAAATCGTTCCGAACTCTTAGTTTTTCCACCCTCAAAGGTGCAAAGATCGGTATTGATGCTAACAACTACATTGACAACCTTGTCAAATCCCACCCCGAGCCATTGGTCCAAGCGCTAGGCGGCTTCCCGTTTGCCTTGCTTGACCAGGTCTCTGCTGATCTCGCCGCTTTTCGCGCTCACAACATTACGCCTTTTTTTGTCTTTGACGGTCTGTCTCTTCTTTCACAACAACCCGTTACTGCAGACAGCGGGAAACGCGAAACTTCCGTGTCACCAACTGGGCTTTACTCTACCAGCTCCAATGTATTTTCGGAAACCACTCACATTCTCCAGAAGAGGTCCCAGGCATGGGACGACTACGAAAAGGGCCGTGCTGAACAAGCTGTCCACACCTTTGACCAGGCAACTAGTCCGTCCTACGACGCCAAAAAGCAGAATGGCGTCCGCACATTAATCAACTTTTTCCGCACTCAAAACCCACCGGTCGAGTTTGTTGTTGCTCCTTACACAGCTTCTGCTCAACTCGTGTACTTTTACACTGAACGCTTCATTGACGCCATTGCTGGCTCTTTTGACGTCTTTCTTTGGCCAGAGGCTGATAAACTTATCACAAACTTTGACCACCGCGGCCATGATGGCCATGGCAGCTTTACCTTTATCACTAAACGCCAAATTCTCAGTGAAATCCAGCTTCCCCATGAGCTGTACGTTGATGCGTGCATTCTGTCCGGATCTGTTGGATTCTCTCCTTATTCCGACCTGCTTTACCCTGGTCTCACACCTCAGCTTCTTCACGGCTTTGCCGGTGGCCCAGCTGCTGCCGCTACTGCTATTTCCAGTGTGGGAAACCCTGTTGCTGCTGGGCTGTACGCCCCATTTATGCCATTCAAGGTGGCAGCTTCCTTGATTGCAAACAGCCCTACCAGTGTTTATCAGATTGTTCAGCTATATTCAGAACAGCAAGAAAGTGGTCTTGTTAAATACGTGGAAAAATACCAAAAGACTTTGGCGGCCATTATGTTTCAACCCGTTTTAAAGGACAATGGCAAGGTAGAGCCCTCAGCCCCAGTGTCTGAATGGCCAAAGGATATCCATGAAATTGTTGGACAAAGACTCCCAGATGAAATTTATTTCTATTTGGCCCATGGCCTTATTGGCCCAGAACTTTTGAACTGCTTGACTTCGGGATATCTGTTTGAGCCGGCGCCATTGGATGGTGGAAGACCTACTTCATACCGTCGTTTTGTTGGCCATATTCAGGACGATGTTCAAAGTAAAGCTTTCAATTACGTTTCTTTATCTCTTCATCGTTACTTTCAAAGTAAGCCAGTCAAGTTGGTGTCTTGGTTTGAGCCTTCGAGGGATCAAGTTCGACGACCAGGTTCCATTGATAACATTTTAAAGAAAAACAACTGGAGTGTGACTTTTCAAACTTTAGAAGGAGCTTATGCTTTGAACAAAAAGGCCAGATACCAATCCCTTTTGGGGAAACTATTGTGTCTTTTCTATGAATCCAAGGATGACGACTCTAATGCAGTTCAAGAGTTTATGTCCAACACATTTCCCAAGGCCCCCAAGAGTTTGTCGATTTCTGGCCCTTCCAGTTCAGGTTCGCCGTCTTCTGGTGGTTCAAACAGCGCATCAACTGGCCCAGGCACACCTGTCAGCGTTCCTTCTAGTGGCCCACCGTCTGGTTCATATGTTGCCCCGTCTCTTTATTCTGTGGAGGAACTAATTGATAACGCTATATTGAGAGATTTGCAAACCATTGGATTGTTAAACAGTGATCACCACTTGACGCCGTGGGGTAAAGTCATTGCCAAAGCTCTTGATAGCTTGGAAACTGATGCCAAATCCAAGGAGTTTGCCAATCCCCTTTCCGAGTCTTTGCTTCTTGCGTTGCTTCTTGTTCGTGATGGATTTCTTACGGCGTCTCCTTTGGAGCCCGGATACCCAGTTGGCTCCAACGAAGTTAAAGTTCCTGATGCCATTGCTTCTCATATTTTGTTACTTGGTCGACTTGCTTCTTATGTTTCATTGTCACACAAGCCGACTGGTTTCAGTGGTCCTCTTTCACGTACGATTTTGGCGTTTGGATCGATAATTGCTCGCCAATATTCAGCTTATCGACAATTGATTGAGGCTACAGTAGTTTCTCTGTTGGCTACAGGAGAGTCGGAGCGCATCAGCTTAAAGTTGACTAATAAAGAGTTATTGGAAGGCGCAAACTCTCACGAAATTACCGATGTTTGGGATGACATTGCACCGCTTTTGCCATTTGCTCAAGCACCCAACTGTGGTACAGGTGTAGCCATGAAGATGTACTTGGAGCGGGCCGCTACTTCTGATAGTGCTTCCACCACTACGACAGTGGCTAGCACTACGCCTACACCGACTTCATCAGCCAACGGCACCAAGCCAGGATCAGCGGCTAGTTCTGTAGCTACGTCGGGCGAGTTTACCAAGGCTGGAGCCATTGAGGATCTGAGGGGCATGTTTAGACAGAGTGTTGATGTTGAGGAAGATCTTAAGAAGGCCTTTACATTGTGGAGGGAGGTTTACAATGGTGTTTTGGATGCAGAAAAGGCTGGATTATTGACAACTTCAGCAGCAATTAGTTTCCACGAGGCTCAGAAATGGGTTGAAAGCTATGCAATTTAAAAGAAAAGGGTAAAAGCAGATGATTGGAAGAGGATTAGTATATGAATTTGCTTAAAGTCCAATCAAAAGAATACCAAAAAAGAAAAAAAAAAAAAGATGAAAATAATAGAAAAAGTAGAAAAAAAATACAATAAAATTTTTGAATAAACAATAATGCAATAATGGGGAGTAAGGTTATAATTGAGCAGGTTTATTTCTAGATATAATACACAGTACATGAGGATGACAAGAGATGGGATTGATGTAACCAGGACGATTTAAAAAAGCATAGCAAGTGGCGTATCATGATGGAAGCAGGTTAATCAGAGGCCAGTAGCCATAATAATAAAGTATTGACTTGAGGAGGGTGTAGGATTTAGATTTAGATTTAGATTTAGATTTAGATTCAGATTTAGATCTAGTTGCAGTTAAGGCCAGAGCCGCCACCGCATTCGCAGCCAGAAGTGTCATTGTTGTTGGAGACAAGAGCAAGAGCAGCGGCAGCAGTCAGGCCAGTGGCGGCGGTAGTAGTAGTAGCAGGGCTAGCAAGAGAGGCGACGCGAAGAGCGACACGGGGCTGCTGGAGCGCAGAGAGTTTGGAAAGGAGGCGGAAGTAGGGGGACATTATAGATTGATTGGTTATAGATTAGGTGACAGTGGTTTGGCAGATTGTAGGTTTGGATAAGTAGGATTAAAGAGACAAGAAGGAAAGAAAAAAAAAAAAAAGAAGAAGAAGAAGAAGAAGAAGGAAAAAAATAAAAAAATAAAGATGAGCAATTTAAAAGAGGTTTTGTGTGATTGTGCGACAGAAGAAGAGAGTATGATGATATGACGATGGTGTGATGGCGATATGATGAAAGGAATACATGGCAGTCGCGAAAGGTCACGAGACTAGTTTGGGGTGGTTATCTAGCACGTGACGATGTCACGATATGTGACGTGATGAGGAAGGCAAGGAGAGATACATACATATATGCATACATACATGTACTATACATACAGCACGTTGGCGGCAGAGTCAAACCCAAACCCTTTTACATTATTTAGACATGCCATGTGTGATGAAGAGTATGTTGGGGAGCAGCCGGGGTTTGGGGAGAAAAAAGACGGGAAGAGAGACAAGAGAAGACAAGAGACGACAAAGGTTGGAAGTTTGCCTGTTTGCCTGTTTGCCTGTTTGCCTGATTGTGGGGGGAAAATAGGAGTGGGGAGAGATGAAGCATGGCGATGGAATGGAATATGGAAAGCAAAGCAGAGCCGGGGAAGGGCCTGAATCAGAGCAGTTGCAGCGGCATTAATAAGGCGTATTAATAATGCTGGCGCTGGCAAAAGTGGTGTTTCCACGGGACTTGGAATTGTGCTGTTGTTGTGGGTTTCCGGGGGATGGGTGTGCTGACTAATGGCGGTGGCAGGGCTCAGTCAGCGTGTGTGTGTGTGTGTGTGTGTGTGTTTAAGTCCCCGGTGTTAATGTCGTGAACAGGCGGACTGACGAACAGGGTGCTTGCGTGAGATCAATTACAAAGTATGTGATGCACGACAGACGATATACGAGCGTGGTGATGGCAGCATGGCCAACAGGCCTGGCTTCAGACGACGCTGGGAGAAAACCTTGTCATCCGAGCCCGGATCACGACATTAACACCGGGGACTTAAACACACACACACACACACATGCCTTGTCCGAATAGCAAATATGATATATAACCAAGATGGTGGAAAAAGGGTATAAATACCCAGGGAATCCTTTTGCTCTTGGGTTTTTTTATTTATTTACTTTAGTTTACTTGTTTCTCTTTATTACAAACAGACACAAACAGTTACCATCTATATTCAATCACATTTAATCACATTTAATCAGTCACAATGCCTATTCCTTCTTTTGTTCTCAACAATGGCGTCAAGGTCCCTGCTGTCGGCTACGGCACAGGAACCAAGTGGTACAAGGGCCCTGGCGCTTCCAGCCTTGATCCAAAGGTCGTTGACGCTGTCTCCACCGCTTTGAAGAATGGCTACACCCACATTGACGGCGCCGAGGTTTACGGCACCGAGCCCGAGATTGGCGAGGCCATTAAAAAGTCTGGCATCAAGCGCGAGGACTTGTTCATCACCACCAAGGTCTTTCCGTTCATTTCCAACCCAGAAAAGGCGCTTCACGACTCGTTGACCGCTCTTGGGGTCGACTACGTTGACTTGTATCTTATCCACGCCCCATTCCTGGCAAAGCACAACATTACAGTGGAGGAGGCTTGGAAGAAGCTGGAAGGATTCTACAAGGACGGCAAGGTCAAGGCCATTGGCGTCTCCAACTTTGCCGTTGCCGATTTGGAAAAGGTGCTGAAGGTTGCCAAGGTCAAGCCCGCTGTGCACCAGATTGAGTACAATGCCTACTTGCAGAACCAGACCCCCGGCATTGTCGAGTTTAGCAAGGCCAATGACATTCTCGTCTCGGCCTACTCTCCACTTGCGCCCGCTACTTTTAAGGGCCACGAGAAGGCGCCCTTGTACCCAGTTTTGAAGAAGCTTGCAGAAAAGTACCACAAGTCTGTTGCTCAGGTGGAGC
The DNA here is from genome assembly GCA_900654225.1 of Magnusiomyces fungicola. Classification (NCBI taxonomy): domain Eukaryota; kingdom Fungi; phylum Ascomycota; class Dipodascomycetes; order Dipodascales; family Dipodascaceae; genus Magnusiomyces; species Magnusiomyces fungicola. The sequence continues at coordinate 1,324,443 of CAACAH010000004.1, forward strand.
TTCGATGGGTGTACCAAACTGGCGTTCTTCCCATTACCACTTCACAAAGCGCTGAGAGACAGAAGGAGTCTCTGGAGATTTTTGACTTTGAGCTGAGCAAGAGCGAGGTTGAAGAGATTACCAAGGTTGGAGCCACGTTTCACCACCGACAGTATTGGACTGAAGAGTATGGCAGCTACAAGGGAAGCAGTTTGTAAATGGCATGTAAATGGCATGTGCTTTTTGTTGTTTTCTTACCCCAGTTTTTTTATTGTCAACAAGCGTTGTTCCCGTGATGTTCCCGTGACTCAACTTGCGTGTAACAGCAAGTATTCTTTTATAGCAAGGTTATTAATTGAGTTTTTATACGATTACTTTAGTATTGGTAGTTTGCTAACAGTTTTATGAATATATTTCAATCAAGGTAATCAAGGTAATATATATAAATCTGATGCTGTGGCAGAATGCCAGGTGATGCGTGTAGCTGGGTGTAAGGTATACAGACCCCGAGGGTTGGGGTTTGTCGACAATGGACGAGACACGTATTAAATAGCCGCCAGTGGTGTGCCTTTTATTTTTGTTCTTTTATATTTATTTTTTATTCAATTTTTATTCAATTTTTATTTTATTTTATTTTTATTTCTTTATTTTATTTCAAGGTCATTACTCTGTGCATCAACGTTGGCTCATCATCACCAGTGTAGTACGTTTCACGAAAGATACAAAAAAAAAAAAAAAAAAAAAAGTCTTCCCCAAGGAGTGTGCTAGATAGTGTAGGAAAGTATGGGCTAGTGCGAGGACTCTGGTTGGTGGGTTTGCTTGCTATATATACTATACACTACCATATATACTATAGGCTGTATATATATTTTCATAAGACGGTGGCAGCAGCCCCGTGAGACGGCATTGTCGGAGCGAGGAGATGCAAAAACCATATTGATATTGGAATATTGAAACGCAAGCAGAGCAGAAAGGCAGAAAGCAGAAACGCAGCAGCACGACAAGGACAACAACGGTTTAATCGGTTTAATCGTATAGCGACAAGCATGCTAGCAGAAATTAGCAGAAATTCTAGCAGAAATCCAACTGTTCCATCTACATGTTTGTAAAAGCGAAAGCGATTTGGAGTTATATTATCAAACGTGTGGCTAGTAACGCCAAAACCATCGGCTATACTTTTTAATGCTATCACGGTTTACTAGCTTGGCCACAAATTGCTGCCTTGCAGCATTGCAAGAATCGACAGTAAATACATGAGAAAGCGTCCTCTGTCGTTTGATCTGTTGTGGACCCATATGCCATTATCAATGAATCATACTTTGTGTTTGAGTAAAAAGATGGTACTCTCAAAGCGTTTTCTGAATCAAGCAGATTCCGGTTCTCTTTCCCTTTTACAATTCCTAGTTATCTAAACACAGCTCGTTCAATGTCCGTTTCTTTTGACAAAACTTTCACCAGTCGCTGACAATTCAGCGTGCGTCGCTCATTCTACTCATCTTGAAGGAGACAGCGTGCCTCTTGTTTTGAGAGGTTTGCCTGTAGGAACCGGATATTGCAGATATATCAGCAAACCGTTCCAAGGCAATACGGAAGCCTTTTCGTTTTACGCGAGAGAAAATAAAATCACCAATGCAAATCGACATATTCATAACAGGAGATGTTATAATAGGAATGTAATAGGAATATAATAGGAAAGCTGCTTGAAACAAAAGACTTGGACGGTCATAATATGGTGACTTTCAAGGCCCTCGACAACAAAGTCTTTCAGATCACAGTCAAAGTTGATTTAACCGGTAGCTATGCCACGATATTTGGATGCTTTTTATAAGAAGAGCAGTACTTATTACATCAAATTAGCCAACCTCGAGTTCAGTATTGATTTGTCTTATTGGTAATCTTGCAGCCAATTTCTCGGCTGAATCTTTGGAAACAAGAGTATCTGCAGCGTAAATATTATTGGAATATTCTGAAATATTGTCATTCTGTTTTCCTATGTTTTATTATGGTTTATTATGTTTTTCTCAAGCGTTATGAGATGAAGGATATTAGATATTCCAGCACCTTTTGCTGTTGTGAGCAAGTATCAATAGATCACCAACATGTCAGCATGCGGCTTTTGGTGAGGCTTTGCTCTTTGGCGCGGCTGAAACCACCAAGCACAGCATTTTTCTCGCCATTTTGTTGAAAGAAACAGATATAAGTAAATTTAATTAGCACTAAAGATTTATTTGTTATCAAATTTTACAATAAAAGCCATGTTTTCTATTTTCTATTTTCCAATTTCCAATTTCCATTAATTCCTACATATAATTTTCAATCTATAGTTGAACTTTTAATATCAATCCACTAGTATTCACAAAGCAATTCAATCCAATTATTCAGGATTGTAATTTTAAAAACAAAGCAGCCAAGTGGTACAAATACCATCTAAAGTGAATGCCGCCTATGAGCTAAAATGGTTCCTTACAAGTGCTTCACGCATCACGTCACAACTCACCAAGCTCAACGATATTCAATCTGATTAGCAACACCGCCTTAACTCTTCTTACCAGCAGCACTTTGCTGAATCTCGCCGGCAGCTTTTATAATCTGCTGGGAAATCTGCTGGGCCTTTTTGAAAGCTTGCTGAACCTCATCGGCATCTTGGGGAATTCTACTTCTAGCTTTCAGACACTCCTCAGCAGCATTCTGAAGCTTTACAACAGCATTCAGAAGATCCTCGCCGACAATTTTTTGATCCTTTCCAATTCTAATCTGAATGCTGTTAGGATTAATCTCATCTTGTTGATCAGTGGCATGGCCCTGGGCAACCGCCTCTTCAAACTGTAAACGGGTAGTTGGACCTAATCCTTGTTGCCCAAGTATTCTGGGAACAAAAATGATACCATGGTGAATGAAAATAACGGCAAACGCTAGAAAGCCCAAAAGCCCACCGCCACCCTGCTGCATTTTTATAAAGTCGGGAATGAGTAAACCATAGCAAAAAACTGCTACTAGTATGGCCATGTAGAATGCACGTTTGTTGCGCTTGTCTTTGGCATCTCCAAGAAGTGCTTTATTGACAGGCTGATAAAGAGGATCTTGCTGGGGCATAGTTACAGTTTGTAGGCATTCAGCTTGTAAAATGTAGATGGAATTAGAAAAGTTAAAGTAAAAGTGGTGTATTGGTGGAGGAGAAGGGAGGTTGGAGTTGGAACAAGTTAATTTATACTTTTCAATTGTTGTCAAAATAGCACTTGGATTGTGTTGGATTGTGTTGGCTTGTTTTGTTTTTTTAAACTATTTGAATTGAAATGAATACACGAATATATAGTAGTTTGTATATGTCATGTGCTACAAGAACTGTTTCATATAGGCTTTCGGATTTCACTCCTAGATAATGAACAAGTACCTAACCCTCCAACAAAATACGCCGTGCGATACAACTACAGCATACACTTGATGACGGTGATACAAGGTACATTTATGCTGGCTTCAGAACCATATAGTATATACTAGCTCTCTGACATTTCGCCGTCGTGCATTTCACGTGACACACACAAACAGATAAACAAACGTCATCACCAGGCGCGCTGTTTGTATATACGGCGGCATGCACCACGTTGGATTCGGAAAACGGTTACTTGATATGGATTAATCAAAAAACAAATTAAAAGCAAATTAAAAAAATTAGAAAATTAAAAACAAATAAGAATATAAGAATATAAACAAGAATACAAACAAGAATACAAACAAGAATAAAGCTAAATATAAAAATAGATTAACTGATTACATAAGTAACCGACTGCTTGATTCTTTTTAATTTAATTTAATTTAATTGTCGTTTACATTCATCGCCTATATGCTGCTAATCAGTTGATTATTCACCAATCAAGGAAACGGCCCACTTTGGCGAGTCTCTTTGGCAAGACAAGAAGAATAATATATGTTTGGTATCTCCACTCGGGCTCTATTTGTATTTAAATTCAAATTTAATAATATTTCATATTGTATTTTATTTCATCCAATTGCATCATCACTGTTTTTGAAAAAAATAAATTTTAACTAAAATATAAAAAATAAAATATGAAATATGAAATATAAAAATATAAAAATCTAACAAAATAACAAATAACAAATAACAAATAACAAATAACAAAATATACAATGTCATAACCATTTATAATAATAAAAAATAACAAAAAAACCATAAATATATATATATACTTTTCCTTTTTTTTTTTTCTTCTTCTTTTTTATATCAAAACACTCAATACATCATCTATAATCCGCTCCTCTTCGTTTTCAAATCCGGCGCGGATTCCAGTCACAACCACCATTTTTCGCTGATGCTCGTCGGCTGGCCCCTCTAGTTTGAAATTGCTGTCATTGAGGCTGCTGCTGCCAAAGCTATTTAGTGAGCCAAGTGAGCTGGAGGATGGAGCGCTGCTTCTACTACCGTTTGAAGAATGTCGTGAATCAATATTTAATTGCCCCGGCTGTTGTTGATGTTGTTGGTGTTGTTGTGAAGAAGACGACGATGATGACAATGCCATTGTATTATTAGTATTATTACTAATACCACCAGTACTATTGTTATTACCACTGCTGATTGGCTGGCCAATTCCAACAACATGAACCTCACACCCTTTTTGTGTCTCTGGCGACCCGTGATCATTGATATAAATCGTCACATCGGGGGCTGGAAGCCCTTGCAACAAATGTGCTCGTGATATCCACTCGGTGCGGTATTGAAGCTTCTTGTTGAACAATTCAAACTGCGCATCATAAATGCTAGACGCTTCCTTTAGGTCCATGTCCTCAGAATTCAACACAATGTTTGGTAAAACAAACGCGTCTTCGGTCATTACTGCATCTTCTTTATCTTTATCATTAGAAGTGGTTGCTGTGGTCGTTGTCGTTGTCGTTGCATCATTATCCTTTTTAGATTCATTCAATCCTTCTTCATAGCCACTTGCTGTTTCTTTAGCATTGTTACTATTATTATTATTATGGTTATTGCTGTTTGGCGTAGTAAGGCTGGCTATCGACAAATCTGTAGAACTTCGTGAACTTTGAATAGTCGTGGAATTTGTAACATTGGATGCTGATGTCGTAATTCCTGCACTTGTACTTCCAGTACTGCTAGATGAATTGACCAATGCTTCAAACATAGTCTTTTCTTCCTCTTCTGAAACTTCAACGTCTTTGGAAAGCAAATTGGCCGCTTTAAGAACATATCCTGTAGGAAACAATACACACCCAATTGGTTCATCACCATGTCCACAAAGTACCGGTGAATTGGCTGCTGTAGACTTTGAAAAACTTGACGATTTCGGTGAGGAGTCTTCTACATTTTCCCTCTTTATATCATGCAAATTGGCTGCCGGCGTTTCCTCAACTGGACTGTTGTTTGTAATTGCTGCAATCTTCATTGACTTTTTCACCTTGAGCTTCTCATTATTGTTGATTTCCGAGTTGGCCTTTCTAATAGACTCTGTAACAAATTGTTCAAGTGCCGCAACTTTAAACAAACGCGCTGCTGATGTCGACGTAATCCAAGAAGGAACAACAAAACGATCATCTTCGGTTCCTGGTTCGATTTTAATAGGCGATTCGTCAAGCATCTCAACATCACTGTCTCTTTTCACTGTCACTGCTGAAGTTTGCGAGTTTAATTGAGTCAAAGCTTTTCCAAGATTGACCAAATCTACTGCTGTCAAATTCTCCAGCACTTTGGATCCCTTTTCTTCACCCTTGGATTGTTCCTTGAGCTGGTTAATTCTTTCAGTCAACATGTTTCCAAGTTTCAAGCCGAGCTTTTCATCACATCCTTCGATAGTAACAACCTTGACGTGACTATTCCACCCGTTTTTGCCAGAAAGCTCGTCATCATCTTTGCAAATACCCATAAGAAGTTCAATCTTTTCTCTAACACCGAGAGTGATCATGTCTACTTCTTGCTGGGCCAAGTAAAGCTGTTGCTGAGGATCGATAATCTTTTCAGTCCTAGGAGGAACATAAAGACTGCCTTGGGACGATTCAAATCCACTAAAATTCCGAAATAAAAGTGAACCGAGTCCAGACATACTTCCAAATGATCCAAATGTGGAAGACCGCAATTGACTTAGAAAGCTAGAGCTTCTTTCGCCGTGCTCACTAAATGAGCCAAATCCAAAAGGACCAAAGCTTCCAAATGAGCCAACACTGCCAAATGAGCCAAATTTAGAAAGTGACGAACGTATAATTTCTCGTCCATTTTGGCCGTTAGATATAGACTCGGTTCGTTCCACAACAGCAGCAGGCACAGTGCCTTGATGAGAATTAGGCTCTGACGTTTGGTTGCTTGAAACGGAGCTTTGGCGAGAAGATTCTGCTTCATTAATAGCACTCAAATGATCAGGATGCTCGTTGGAATTTAAAATGGAACGGTGCGACCCAGCTAAACTAAAGGCTGATTTGTATCTTTCTGACCTTGAAACACCCAAACTGTTATTTCCAGATGGACCACTGATACTTGTTCCATAAATTACTGGAACCATTAAAGGATCGTGGTATGAAGAAGTTCGACGGCGCTTGTACCATGTTTCTTCTTCTGAAATGATATTATTGATCGGAACATTATTATGTGAAAAGGAGAATGAATTATTTTTGATTCCAGCAGCAGGGGCCAATGTGTCGCTGGTAGTATTTCCGGGTGTAAGGTGGTGACTGCTGGATGGCGAAGATGATTTTGGTGGGGGAGATGTATTGGAAAAAACAGAACGAAGCTTTGTAGTAATGGTTGGAGCATGGGCAAAATGACCGTTGGTAGCAGGCGTCCCAGGAGCAGAACCAATGTTAAACATTGCAGAACTAGGACTGGCACTAGTGGCATTAAGAATATTAGGAAGATTGGAAAACGCCTGTGAAGGCGGCCCTGAGGTCCCTGAAATACCAGGTTTGGGATCAATAGCAATTGACATGTGTTTTTTAAATGTAAAAGGACGAAGAGGAGGGCCGCCAGAAGGATTGGAGCTGGAGTCATTGTCATGATTCATGATATGATCCATAGACATGCCTCTCGTTTCACTACCGAGTTCGGGTTTGTCGCTTGCATGAAAAGTAGGAGTACTGCTCGCTGATGTAGAATGTTGATAGTTTAACAGACCACCTGACCCATTATTGATACCGCTGGATGAGGATATTGAAGACGGGGAATTAAGAGAGCTTGCTGCTGAGAAGGAACCATTAGAGCTCATGGAGCCCGAGTGGAAGGAAGAGTATTGAGAAGAGGTGGAGGAATAGCTAGAGTGGTGATTATATGAGGATTGGGAGGAAGAGTTATAATGGCTAAGGTTCGGCTCCGAACCAAGTTTTTCAATTCTAGGAAGGCGCGGTAAAGGGCCATGCAACGGTGGTAACCCATGTGAACCATGGGCATTAATGGGACTATTGATAATGTTTGCATTTGAAGACGGGCCTGACAAGCTATTAGAACTGGTATATGAAGAGTAGGCGGGATGGAGGGGAGGAGAGTTGGAAATTTCTGGAGCAGACTGATGGCGTTGAAAGGAGTGAGACGATGGGTTAGGAGGGATATGGTGTTCCATAGAGGTTGAAGGAGCTGAAGAGGAGTGTTGGTGTTGGTGTTGGTGTTGCTGCTGTTGATGTTGATGTTGATGTTGATGCTGCTGTTGTTGGGGATGGCTAGAAGGTATTGGAGGATGTTGCTGTTGTTGGAGATTTGAATGCATAGCATGTCGTGAAGGGTCATTTATAAGATTTCCAAGATTAGAAGAACCGTGATCATGGCGAGGAATTTCAGAGTCAATAGAGCCAGTCGGTGCCGATCTTTTATGAGACGAGGACGGGTAAAGAGATGGAGAGGACGAAGACGAAGGTCCGGAATAAGGGCTGGATGTTGCTGGCGGTTGCGGAGGGTAGTTTGGAGGAGGATGGTACTGTTGACCAAAAGGAGATGGCAAGACGTGTTGAGGTTTTTGTTGGTGGTCAACAGGGTAGGACGGCGGTAGCATTGGATCAGGATTAGCTGGGACTGGCGGTTGTTGCTGTTGCTGAGAGGGATGGAGGGGCGGTGGAGGGGCAATTAGAGTCTTTTTGTCGGGTTTAGAAGTAGCAATAATGCCTTTACACACGGGACATATATTGCCTACAGCGCCAGCAATGCCGGCAGAAGTGCCGGGGCCCTTTTTAGAGGACCGGCGAGGTTGGTATCGGTAATCAGGAAAGCGTTCCAGGTGTGATTTTTTTTCTTCGTCGCCCAGGTGGATCCAAAACTCTTTTTCTTGCGCGGAAAGACTTCTCCATTTCTCGCCAATGATTTTGGAAATTTCTGGGTTGGTTTTGCCGGGGTTGCTAGCGACTACTTTGGCATGGTGGTGTTGCCGGTAGAGAATGAAGGCATTGCGCGGACGGGGGACACGTGCTGGAGCCGGCGTCGACGAGGAGGAAGACGAAGCAGTAGACGAGGAATTGGATGTGCCGATGTTGTTGTTGTTGTTGTTGGGACATATACATATATGTGTAGATAGCGCCAAGGTAGAAGATGTACCGGGCATTATGGAGAGGTTGCTTGCTGCTGGATCTCGAGATGCACTGTTAATAAAGGGAAACCCGAAAGAGTCGGGACAACAGCGACGGTAGAAGGTGAGCTGTGAGCGTGAGAGTGAGAGAGAAAGAAAGCGTGGAAGTGAGAGAGAGAGAGAGAGAGAGAGAGAGAGAGAGTTAGTAAGAGAGAGGAAAGAGGAAGGGAAGAAAAAAAAAAAAAAAAAAAAAAAAGTTGTGAGGGTCGAACAAGAAACAGAAAGAGAGGTGAGAGGTGTGCGAGAAAAGGTGACAACAAGAGAGAAAGAAGGCGAGTTAGTTGACGATATATGAGGAAAGAAGAAGAGGAAGAGGAGGAGGAAGAGGGAAAAAATGCTCAGGAAGGAAAAGGAAAAGGAAAATAGAAGGAAAAAAAAAGTATTTCGATATAACACTAATGATCTGTTTTTTCTCTTCCTGTGAGCAGGCAAATTGTATGGATGAATGAAATAGAAGTGAGATATACACAGGTAGTAGAAATAATAATAATAGTAATAATAATAATAATAGTAATAGTAATAGTAATAGTAATAATAATAGTAATAATAGTAATAATAATAATTGTAGTAATAGTAATAGTAATAGTAATAGTAATAGTAATAACAATTTAAATATACAAGACAAATATAATTCAATTCAATTCAATTCAAATATAAACACACATATATATACACACAAAACTCGGGCTTATATTATCATCATTTAACACCCTTTGGATCCCTGTTCATGCCTGTGGAATCCCTTCAGTAGTCCAGCTTAATGCAAAGTCAACCAGCTCTCTCGTTCTCTTCATACCCTTCTGACAACCTCGTAGCCTCGGTCGCTCTTGCGCGACGCGAGCTCCAGGCTTCTGGCTGCTAGGCTTTCCACCACGTCGACCTTGACAAGCTCTTTGATCTTGACAACCTGTCCGGCAATGGGGGGAGACACCTTGTGGTACACGACCCGGCCGCGCTTGGCCAGGCCGAGGGACCGGCACGTGTCGCCGATGGTCTTTGGCAGGCCGATGGCCGACTTGAGAAGCTGGATTCGGTAGTACATGTTGCTGGTGTGGACGTGCCTGTACTGTTTGCGATGCTGTGTGTACGGAGTATATGTTGGATATATACACGACGAGCCTTTGTTGGTTGGCGGCGACTGAAAAATTATAAGCGCCTAGTTGTAAAAATTTCACTGCGGTTACTGGTGGTAGTGAAACATCCGCGGACGGCAGGGTAAGTGCGTGGGTTAGGGCCGGGCTGAAACGGGCTGCCTGGTTTTAATTCCAATGTCAATTTCCATGTCAAATAAAATGAAATAAAATACATAATACAATACATTCCTTTTTATTCTTTTTATTTTATTCTTTTTATTTCATTCTTTTCTTCTTATTCTCTTCTTCTTTTCTTATTCTCTTCTTCTTATCCTCTTCACGGACTGTTCCCATAGTTATACTGCTCATCTTCGCTCGCGTAAACATTCTCATTATACTCTTCCTGACTACCCCCAGCCTGCCCTGCCTCTTCCTCCTCTTCTCCTCGAGCATGTCGTTCCCTCCTGTTGGGCATGTCCACTAGTGACGAATCCACCATTCGTAGCACATTCTCTGCTTTCACCGTGTTCTCCTCGTTATAAAACTCTCCTCCTTTCTCCCTCTCACTCTGTGCCTTGACGGAAATGCTGTTTCCTCGGTCAATCCTGGCCTTTTTCTTTTCCTTGCCTCCCTCACCCTCGCCGTCAACAGCAACGTCTTCGTCGCTCTCGTCTTCTCCTCCCTTGCGCTTTAGTATCCTGTCGAGGTACACCCGATTGGTCACAAGGCTTTCTTCTGTCAAAACATGCTTCCCAAGCATCAGCGCCTGCTTGGTGCCAGCTAGCCTTTGAACAAGAGCCACCGTAGGATCGACGTGGACACTTCCATCTTTTCCTGCGCCTGGACTGGCGGGGTCGGCACGTGGAATTGCTTTGCGTGACAGTCGCGTTTCACTCGGTCGTTGCAGTTCGGTATCAACAAACGTGGCTCCAAGCGGTCGAGGCACTCTCAGCGGGAGTCGTTCGTCATATGTAGGCAATGGTATGTCGTTTTTGAAATCTTCTGGTCGGACAACCGCTGGATCCGAAAGTGTGCCGTATCCCAGCGGTGCGTATGCCTTGGGAGACTCTGTTGAAAAAATATCTCCATCCAAAATCCAAGGTTTGCTAATGTAAATACATATTCATAATTAGTCCACTGAAGATGACAATAATCGCGTGCAAAGAATACAAAAAAAATTGACACTCACGAAGACACAGACCCAGGCTTTCCCGGCCATCCCTTCTTGCCGTTTCCATGGTATGTCGATGAGGATGAGGATGCTGTTGACATTGTGTTTAATCTCAATTTGTTGCTGGGGTGCTAAAAGAAACAAGCTCGGCTGGCTGGTGGCTGCTTGAAAAGGACAATGCCTGCTTATGTAACAGGATCCTATCTGATTACTAATACACTACTCTGACCGCCGATTCGGTTTCTGACATTCTTTTCCTACAACCACGGCCAGCAGCGATCATCCGTCTGATCACTCTCTTGTAAACCTCCAAAAGCTGCTTGGAATTCCATTGAATCTCATTGCATCTCTTTGGAATTTTATATCATATACAATCTCATCATGCCTGGCCAATACCCCTCCCTATACCCTGCTCCCCATGCCAATCAAACAAGCCTCACTACAGACGTTGCCGTGAATCACAGCGACCAAAAAATGACTTCAACTAATAGCAAAACTGGTCAAGATTATGCAGAAGATGGCTATGATTACGATTGCGATTACGACGATTTAGATGACCTCCGGGAATGTGCTGCTCCTCCTGAACCATCCCTCTTGTTTACCAAAATTGACTCGTTCTTTGAAAATAACCCAACACAACAAGACTTGGTTCATGTCTTAAAATCTCTCGACAACTATCAAGAATTGCCACAATTGCTTGACTCGTATCTTTATAACTGCATCCAAAAGTGTGCCAGTCACTATCTCAACCCTCCTCCAGATTCAAATTCAAATTCAAATGATGCCCAAATCTCTCAAAATACCTCCTCGCACACTAATCCCCCAGTTTCAAATATAGACCTCGATGAAGACGGGTTTCCCACTTCTTTTGACCAAGAGGGATTTCCATCTTCCTTCTCCATTGATGAAATTACCCAGCCACTTGATGCCCAAAATACCTCGAATCAACAACCTCTTGCCGCCGGAACTTGGCCGTGCGAATTAATATACACCTTGGCCAAAGTCCGAGGCGCTAAAACCATTTCGCGCTTTTTGCCTAGTGATGTCAAATACCTTGTTGAAATAGTCCACCGACTTGAGCTGCTATCTGAAAATGCGGCATTGTCCAAGACTGATACTTCTGCTGCATGGCAAGAGCCTTACACACTGCTATTATGGCTCTCAGTTTCCGTTTTGGCGCCTTTTCCCTTGTCAACGTTTGGAGAATCCACATTTCAGAGGATTTATAACATTAGCCAATACTATCTTGCGGTTCCAGGAAAAGAACGAGATGCAGCTGCATTATTAACTGCTAGGCTAGTTACTAGACAGGATGCCAAAAAAGACGGCGGCTTACTTCAATTCCTAATACATGTTAGAGATAATTGTGTCATACACCTTGCCAATCAAAGTGGCTCATTTCCAAAGCCCACCCATAATTCCTTGTTTTACCGACTGGGTTCTTTGGCTACAATTTCGCACATCTGCAAGCTTTTAAACCCGGCAGAAATTTACAACAACATCCACATCAAAACAGGTCTACTACTTGACTTTCTTCTGGCTCAATCTCCAAACGAATTGGCTGGTGGAGCCGTATACGACAAGTTAGTTGTCAAATGTTTGAGCAAGATTGGCGCCAGCCTGGTACTTGTCGATGAAGATGACATACCCGAAACTCAAAGCTATGAACCTTCAGAGCTGTTGGAACTCATTTTTCAAAATCTCACAAACTCTCTGCAAAACTCAAACTCAATCGTTCGATATACCGCAGCCAAAGCTGTTGCGACGATTACGTCAACACTACCAGCATCTTTCCAACATGAAGTCTTGCAAAACTGCTTGGATGCATTTGAGATACCTCAAAATATGGAACAGGAAGAATCAATGTTAGAGGCTGTGCCTGTAGATCGATGGCATGGAAACCTGCTGCTATTAGCTGAAATGATTAGACGCAAAATTCAACTTTATCAAGATGTTGCAGATATCAGTCTTTTGAATTTTGATCGTCTCCTTTGCATTCTTCAATTCACGCTACGGTTCGAGCTGCAAAAGTTGACAAGAACTGTCGGGGGTCCAATACGTGATGCTAGTTGCTATGTTTGTTGGTCACTTTTTCGATCCCCATCGTTGTGGATTCCTCCTAAATCAGGAGCAAGCAAGCCAACTAACCGGCTGGATTCTCAAGAGTTTGTATATCATCAAACACATGTTATTCCTCAAAACTTTGTCCAATCTTTAGCAAACTCACTAGTCAATACTGCATGTTTTGACCGTGAGATCAATGTCAGGCGTGCAGCTGCTGCTGCTTTACAGGAAGGCATTGGGCGGCTTCCATCATCATCTAATAACGGTGTACCAGCCATTTCAAAGGGTCTAGATCTTGTTCAAAGTCTTGATTTTTCCCATGTTTCTGTCCTTGAAAAAGCATTCACTAGAGTGTTTCCAAAAGTATTTGATCTGGGATATCATGAAACGTTGGATTACATGATCAAATACACACTCCAAAGCTCCTCCTCAACTATTCGAAAGCTTGTGGCTCAATCAATCACTATTCTTTTGAAAAAGAGACTCTCTAGTAACCCATCTCAAGGTATGGAACTCTGCAAGACTACATTAAGGAAAATTATTGCCAAACGCCCAAGAGTCTTTAATTTGTATGCATTTCACGGAACTTATTATGCAATTGGGCAGATATTAATTGAATGTGGAGTTGAACCTTTTGCCTCTTCAAATGAAGATGAATCTAACAATTATACTACACTACCTTTGAATGTAATTAATACCCTGGAAATTCAACATGGCGATTTGGAACTTGCCGAGGTGTTTGTTCATTTGTTCAACGGTGTTCTTTTGCAAAAGAGCTTTTATTTTAAAGATTACACCACTGTTTCTCCTGTGACGGATTTGATTAATAACGCATTTAATCTTCTTTTGGAATTACTAAAAACAAATAACAAGGTGTCTAGGATTTTTGAAAGCCCTGACTTGTTGTCAATTGCTCAGAATTTTCCTCTCCGTTCTGGCCCTTTATTTTCTCAGTTTCTAGACCAAGCACGCAACGAGATTGAGAAATTCAACACTTCAAATGCAACGGCAAAGTTTCCAAATATACAAATCAAATCTCAGTCTATGGGTGGTGTCAAACCTTACAATACTTGTCTGTTTTTGAGTAATGTTCCAACCATTTCGAAGCAAGTAGTTATAGACTTGTTTTATAAACCCATTGTAATGCCAAATTCTACTTTTGGTAACAGAGAGGTTTCTACCAAGTGCTTGTGGAAAGCAGTTGAAAACAGTTTTGATATTTTGATTACAGATTCTCAATCAAAGAATATATTAAATGTTCCATTACTTCAAGCATTTATAAACGGCCTTACCGATTATACTACGGATGCCAAAGGTGATGTGGGATCATGGCTACGAAAAACCTGCATTTTGGCAGGTCGAGAGATTTGTTTACGCCGACCTCAGATTTTGTCGCTTGTTGATACAAAGGCTCAAAATGGTGTTGAAATTTTTGATCGTTTTGAAGAGCTTTATGTTTCTAATTGCATTCGCATGTCTTGTGAGCTGCTTGACAGTCTCCGTCAAGAATGCGTACTTTCACTTGCTCAGGTTTCCAGATACCCATCCATTCAACATTATTTTAACAACTATCTTCGCTATAAAAGTTTTCAAAAAAAGATTGAGCCCAAGGAATTGCTAAAATACATTGCTACCGAAGAAAAGTCACTTTTGCTTATTCTTGCGGCCGAGGATTCTACAAACTGGAACTTTGTGATATCACTATTGAAAGGGTTGGTTTACTCAGCAGGGGCACAGCAGGCAAGTTATGATGTTCTCTCTGATTCTTTCACTGCGCTCAGTGCAATTTTAAATTTGTCTTCTCCACATACCCCGTCGTTGGAAAGTGATGTAACTTGTAAAAATCTCTGGGCAGTGATATCGACCTTTATCAACTTCCGTGCCCCGTCGACAGATCGGCTTAAATCTACTCAGGATATTACTTATCGGCCCCCTTCGTGTGCTGACTTTAGTGGAATTGTCTCTACAGTATCCTGGACCCCCCGATTAGCATTTGCTGCTTTGAGATTTGTTGAACGGGCGCTGAATGGTGGCGTGAATTTTCCTAACGAAGATAATGAATCTGTTTCCAAGTTATCAAGCGCTGTTCTTCATGCTTCTTTTATTCCTGTTACTCCATCATCCGGTCAAGAATCAAAGTCCTTAAAGCCAACACCTGCTCAGCGGGCTCTTTATTCCAGGCTTTTGGCAGTGATTCCACCTTTGCTTTGCCTGGCAAACCTTGGTAATTCAGCCGCCCTTGAGCGGCTCTTTGAACTAGCACAGTATAAAGATAATGCCATTGTCCGTGAAAAGTCTGGAAATGCACTGTATGAGGCCATTCTTATTTCCCGAAGAACAGTTCTTGAGGAATACATTGCTCGGCTACCAGAGGAATACCACACAAGAGAGTTTGCAGTTCAGTGCCAGGCAATTACACACAAGATTTGGCAAAAGAATATTACAGAAGAACAAGCTGAAAGGGTTGGAGAATTGCTTGACTCTGTGCAGTGGAAAAAGCCAGTAGAGACGCATCAGAATGTGTGGAACGAGTTGAGACTGATTTTAGATAATGGTGTATTTGTGAGTTAATACTAATTTTTGGATAGTTTTGTTAACGATCCTTGTTTTTGATTTCAACGGCAATGTTGTGCTTTTTGGGTTGTTTTTGGATACTCGATTAGCACTATATAACTTTTTCTTTCCCCCTCCTTTGCTTTCTTTCTTTTTTCTTTCTCCACCCCCACACTTGGGTACT
This sequence comes from Magnusiomyces fungicola, assembly GCA_900654225.1. Taxonomy (NCBI): domain Eukaryota; kingdom Fungi; phylum Ascomycota; class Dipodascomycetes; order Dipodascales; family Dipodascaceae; genus Magnusiomyces; species Magnusiomyces fungicola. The sequence goes on from CAACAH010000004.1 coordinate 1,340,031, forward strand.
TTGCTTCCTTTTTGACTTAACATTGGCTTTTTCAAAGCTTTGATTATGTTGTTGTTTATCATGTAATACACCTCGAGTTCAATGTTCTTTTTCTTTTTATCTTTTTTTTTTTGAGGGTTTGGTTGTGGTCTCCAATGACTTTATTTCATGGTTGTCTCTACATGGCTTTGGAACTGGATTTTCTTTTACCATAATGCTTGTGTCCTTGATGCGTACCGTTATCTGGTCTTGTTTTTGTTTGGTTGCTGGATGAGCTGTTGTTGTTGTCGATGTCAGTTTTATGGATATTATTTGTTTGATGTCTTTATGGATTACCCGGTGCACAATGTTTCAATCGTGTTTCTCGAGCTGTGGTCCTACATGGATAGATGTTTTTTTTTTTTTTTTTTTTCTTGGACCCAGTTCATAGTACAATCAGTTGCTGACTGCTTGGCTCATTATAACAGGAGTGTTGTACACACACATTTTTAACACTTTTGTTACACCCAGACAGCCAAAGAAAAATATACAATTTGCTGAGTGTTGTCGTTGCTAGTGGTGGCTTTACCAAGCAAAGGAATGATAAGCCACAAAGCTCCTCCACTAAAACTAGCATTGGAAATACACTACATTAATACCCTTTTAGTTGGCAAGGCAAAATATCACTTTGGATTAGCAATTGGGCTATGTGGCGAGATTCTGCAGCAGCAGAGGCGCCCGGGTACAATGTATTTGGAATTTATGGTGGAATAGAGTCTTGCGTCACTTTTATCAAGGGATGTATTTGGTTTACTATGTGTTACCAGTGGGTTATTATTTCAAGGGCTGAAAAAACAAGGGATTGTCGGGTCATTCAGTTGGAGGTGGGCTTGGTGGTATTGAAATAATTGCGACACTGCTGATGTAATTTTGTGCGCTTGTTGCTGATGTTATGAGGTGCTTTTTGGATGCTCATTTTCACTTTTGTATAGTTTTTGTCTAGCGGCACGTACCACTTGTTGCCTTGTTGCTGGAGTTTCTTTTCTCGTTGGTCTTATTTGTTGTGGTGAGTGTGTATGCTGTTGATGGATTGGAACTATTGTAGGGGCTTTTTTTTGTAACCTTGGAAATCTTGTGGGAGGATTCTTTTGTAGGCTCTATGTACTTTTTATAGTTGTTTGCGTAGGTTTTGTAGGTTGTAGTTTCTTTCTCCCGGTTTTTAACGGGATGAAAGTGCATCCTGTCTAAGAAATGACTGGATGCTAACTCTATTTACATGGTCAGGTACATTAGTGCTCGATTTAAGAATCTATAAAAACACTCGCTTGGAGAATATCCTAAGAATTTTGCTATTAGGGAGTTTTCCTATTATAAATATTGCTATTAAAGTACTTGTATAGAGAATATTTCTTATTAGAGAATCTTCTTATTAGAGAATCTTCCATAGAGAATCTTCTATAGAAAATCTTCTTAATAGGAAATTCTTCCTATAAAAACTATCAAGAAAGACCCGACACTGGGTCCTCCTTAATAGTTCCTATGGAAGAGTCAGGAAGGATCCGACATAGGGTCCCCCTAACTTCCTATATGGAACCCGTCCTAGGATTCACACAGGCAGAGTGGCCCTCGTTTGGATCCGTAAACGGGGGTCCCTTCTACATGTATGAATCGCCAGTTCCCCCTTGGCACTAGCACTAGCACACGAGTGTGTTGGGGGGAATGCCGGATTCCCATCATCCTCAGGCCCGTCTACACCCCCTCAACCAAGTGAGCAGATGCAATAACAAGACTGTTTTGCCAAAGAGTGAAACAAAGCCTCGACGGATAGTAGAGGTGATCCCGAGGATGAGTATCACATACGCCCCGTGGGAAAAAAAATCTTGTCGATTCCAAACCAACAACCTAAACGTTAGAAAGCAAAGTCTACAATAGTAAACAAGGGCAAAGAGTTACAAGTGGAGAAAAAAAAAGCAAGGTACAAGAAATACTACAGCCCAAGAGTCGAGAAAAAGGCAGAGAGGCCAGTGGTCGTGTGAGTGGGAGCAAAAGTGTGGCAACAAGATGCAAGTTGCAGAGTTGGCAACGCCAAAGGAAAATAAACGTAACAAAAAGAAGAGGACAAAAGGAAAAAAAGGAAAAATGTAGCGAGGTGGAAGAAAGGTAGAGTTGGCAATATATAATCAAGTTGGATACAAAAGAAAGGTGGGATTTGAGAAGAAAGAAAAACGGTTGAAGAGAAAAAGGAAGGAAGAGAAAGGAAGAGAAAGTGGGAAAGAGCCCAGTTATATACTACTTTTTTTAAGAGACGTTACCAACAATACCCGTTGCAAAGATAAACAACGTCCATCTTGTTGCTCTACAGTTGGTTATTTTTTCAGGAAATAAAAACCCATTCACATGCAATTGTTACAACCCCAAAAGAAGAAGAAGAAGAAAAAAATACAAACATTAGGCAATTTTATTAGTCTATAATTACATTTTTTTTTTTTATCATTCAAAAAGGTATCAAACCATTACTGCAATCAAGTAACAGCTTTATTTTATATTTTATATTTTATATTTTATTATATTTGACTTTAATATCAAGTTTCAATAAACTATCGCTTAAAAGTCTTGAGCGGATCAGCACGGCGGCCACCTTTGGCATTGTTTTGAGTTCTTCGCTGTTTTCTGATTCTGTTTGTGCTTTGCTTTCTGGCACCGACGTATTTTTGGTTGGGTTGGAGGGTGTTCAAGTTGTTTCTGGCTGTGGTTGGCAGCAAGTATGTAGGAACACGCTTCAAGTGGGCCTGGACCTTGGCGGCGTGGAGCTCCTTGTCGTGGCGCAAAAAGACCAAATCCTCAGGGTTCTCTTCAAAGTGACGCTTGAGCTTTTCGGAAGCCAACAGTTCCTGGCGGATTTCTTTGAGACGGGCCTCGCGGATGGCAATCTTGGTAACAGCCTTGAATGCACCTTCCATACGGTATCGGAAAGATTCCATTTGCTGCATGTCAAAAACATATGGCTGAAGAACAACACTAGGATTAGAATCGCCTTCTGTACTTGTTTCCCAATCTGGAACACCGGCTCGACGAAGGTTCTTCTTGCGTCTCTTTTCCTGCTGTTTCATGACTCGGGCCAATATCTTTTCATCCTTTTTAGCAGTGTCAATACTGGCAGCCCTGTTCTTGCGCCAATCTTTTCTGGGGACCACAAACGATAGCGACATTCCCGACTTGTTGGCTCTAGCAGTACGGCCGACACGGTGGGTATAAACGGTGGAAGATGGTGGCAAGTCAAAGTTCAAAACACATGCTACATTCTTAAAATCAACACCTCGGCTAACACTGTACTCCTTATCCTGCTTGTACTTGTTCTTTCCTGACTTCTTTTCCTTCTTTTTAGACTTTGAGTCTTCATCATTTGTCTTGGTTTCCTCGCCTTCATCGTCCTTGTCTTCTTCATCATCGTCGCCTTGAGCAACATAGTGGGTATTCTCGTCGGTAGCAATCAGCAGGTCGTAGACATTCTTGTTGAATTCTTCGACAATGTGGAGACGAGATGCGATTGGCAGTTCCGAGTTGAGAACAATGGATCTGATACCAAACTGTTCCAAAAAGAGCTTGAGCTGATAGCATCGTTCAGTGTTGTTGACAAAGATAAGAGTCTTTCCCCGGATAAGTTTGAGCTTGAAAATGACATAGGTCAACAAAAACTTGTCAATTTCACTAGTCTTGACATAGTATTGTAAGAGTTTGTTGCCGTTGGCACTGGAACCATCGGTGTTGGTATTATCTTCAACTCGAAGAACAGCAAGGTTCTTTCTGCAGAATGTAGCCTTGATTGCGTCAATGTCTTCGCTCATGGTAGCAGACATTAACCAAGTTTGAACGGTTTTCTTGACGGGTAAAAGATTAGCAAGAGCATCCAAGTCTTCACGGAAGCCGTAAGACAAAATGAGATCAGCTTCATCGATAACCAAGTATGAGATGGCACTTGCATCAATAGAACCAGATTGGACGTGTTCCAAGACTCTAGCAGGAGTACCTACAATGATAGCAGGCTTTGCAGCAAGTAGTGAGATCATGATATTTCCGCCAGCAGAGCTGTTTCCAGAGTTTGACTGGTGTTGCGAAACATTGACGACGCCGACGAGTTTGTCGGCAAAGATGGTGAGACTTTTGAAAAGTTTGGTAACCTGATCAGCGAGTTCTCTTGAAGGAACAAGGATGATTGTTCTATTGCCAATGGCAGACTTGTTGCTGCTGCTGTTTTTGCTGTCCTTGCCCTGTTGTTGGCTGTTGACGGATTCTTGGAGGATGCTTTCGACAATGGGAATTGCATAAGCAACAGTTTTACCGGAACCGGTTTTGGCACGGCCAATGATGTCCTTCTTGAGGCCTAGGGCCAAAGGAATTGCTTTGGATTGGATGGGTGTTGGCTTGTATAACTTTATTAATGATAATGCTTGTAAAAGACGGGAGTCGAGGTCGAGTTCGGCAAAAGTAGTTTCTTCCATTTCTTCTTCGTTTTGAGAAAGTAATTTTTTCTCTTCAGCTGTGTATTGATCATACTCGTCTGTAACTTGTTCTTTTTTTTCTTCTTCTTCTTCTTCCTCCTCTTCTTCCTCTTCTTCTTCTTGCTCGCTTTCAGAATCTTCCTTTTCTAAGATTTCTTCATCTGACATTTCAACATCATTGATTTCCTCATCCTGCTGTGGCTTGATCTCTTTCTGTGTTTTCTTGGACTGCAAAGATTTGTCAGTGCTTTTGGACATTCGGTCACTAATAGAGGTCTTTTTCTTTCCCATTTTGAAGAGTTGTATGCAAAAAAAATGTGTGAAAATTTGAAAATCTAAACAGGATTGATGTGGTTAAGAAATACAAAATAAAAAAAATAAAAAAATAAAAAAACTAACAAGCCTTACCTAAAAAAAATTTCCTGGATGACTGGAAGATGATTAATGATTAGGAAACATGTTATGTAATGGACAGCCGTGTGTGTATGTAACTGTGCAGCAGGTGACCTGACTCGCCCAAGCTTATCAAAGACACACGATTGACTGATAACCATTGAGACTGGTTCAAGCAGTTGGTTTTAGCTGTAGTGATATAAAAAGAATGAGAAAGGTATTCATATTTGTATTCATATTTGTATTCATATTTGTATTCATATTTATATTCGTATTTATATTTGTATATACTTGTTAATTCATACAACTTGTCTACGTATTGTTATTCTGGCACTCGTCATGATCAGCCATACCTTACGGCACTTTAAAATCTACATACTACTCCACATACTTTCTTGCTTCTCTCCACATTCTTTTCGCCTACACTTACTTGTTTGCCCAAATCTTCAAATCCTCAAACCTTCAAATCTTTACAGTTTTCCATATTTACAACCATTTTCTTTCAATTCACTCCATTTTTAATATCCAATGGCATCTGCATCTTCATTTGTACCCCCTCCAATCAAAAATTCCAAGAGTTTTAGTTTCTGGGCAACGCCGCCTAGCTCAATTGCCAATCTGCAGTCATCTTCGGCATTGCCTGAAGAGTCTGATGTCGTGATTATTGGCTCTGGCTTTAGCGGAGCTTCTGTGGCTTATCATTTACTTGTTGACGACGCCGCCAACAACAGCGAGGCGCAATCGTCTCCATACTATCGCCAAGTATTTGACGAACTGGGAGCAAGCCCATATGCAAAGCCCCGAGTCGTCATGCTAGAAGCCCGCCAAACCTGCTCTGGAGCAACTGGTCGCAACGGTGGACATTTGCATCCCAACGTGTCCTTTGGAGCTGAGGCTTCAGCAGACACTAATGAAATTGTATGCACAGAAGAAGAACTAGCTAGCGTTGTGCGAAAGATTGACTTTGACATGCTCAACTATAAAGAGCTGGAAAAGTTGGTTAAAGACAATGGCATTGATGGAGCCATGTCCATTTTCACAGACGAGAATAAGGGCCAAAGTAGCCAGGAAAAGAAAAAGAAAAATATTTCAAGGTCTGCTGGCTGGTCAGTTTATGATAACGAGGCCGAGTTTCGCCACGTTTGCAACAGCATTGTTGCGTATTTAAACTCGTCGTCGACGTGGATTAAACAGGAAGACAAGCCACAAATTCGTATTTTTGCAAAAAAAGAAGCGCGCATTCGAACAGGCTTGTCGAACATTGTAGGCGCAGTTTATTCGCCAGCAACGCCATTTTGTGGTTACACGCTTGTCACTTGGATGCTGATTCAGGCAATGTGCCAAGGCAATTTGAACTTGCAAACCAACACGCCAGTCCAATCTGTGACAAAGCAGGTCAAGGGAGCAAAGCCAAAGTACATTGTGTCGACACCTCGAGGATCGATCCGAGCTTCTGTGGTTATCTTTGCTACAAATGCGTATACTGGAGGATTGGTAGGAAAGAACGCATTGAGTGCAGAAGAAACTAGCAAGGCTTATATCAATAACCAGCGTCAGAAGATCATGTCGCATGGCCCAGTGTTTTCAAAATTTGCTAGTTCTGATACATTACAGTCTGCTAACAGAACCGAGTGGTATAGATCAAACGATGCCAACCCATTGCACATTACAGTTCCATTAAAGACAAGGCTTCGCACGGAGATTCTTCCAGTTCGTGGGCAGGTTGCACTGTACAAGGTTCATAAGGAGATTATGAATCTCCCAGTGCTTCCAGTGGACAGCAACGAGAGCTCTAATGTTGGAGCCAAGACTGGCAAGTTGAGTTTGATATGGAAGGATGAGTATCTGGCAGTGATTCCATCAGAAGAAGCGAGCCAAGGGTGCAGCAGCGGCAGCAGCAGCAGTGACATGATGGATGTTGTTTTTGGAGGATGCCGACGATATGGGCCATTGCAGCAGGTTGGATATGTGAATGACAACAAGGTGAGTGATGTTGTTAGTTGGACACTGGATGATTTCTTTGCTACTAAAATTGGGATACCGTTGGATAGGTCAGTAGCAGAAGAAGACGATTACGATGAGGAGAACATGAGCTCGGGACATGGGACAGCACTGGCAATGTCGTCATCCATGGTTAGCTCGCAAGTGAATGAATTGAGTTCACGGGTAGTGGGCCTTAGCATTGGCGGCGAGTCGGATGCGGAATGGGCTGGGTTTGAGAGCCGGCATACAGCGACAGGTGGAGTGGCGGGTAATCACAACGGTAACACTATTAGCGATATTAACGATATTAACGATATTAACGATATTAATAATATTAATAACCTGGGCAAAGGTGAGATCAAGGCCCACAAGGTTAGTGAGTGGACGGGAGTCATGGGATTTCCCAAGGACGAGGATCCGTGTATCGGCACACTTGTTAGCGATGCCGATCAGGAGGATGACGGGACGCGGTTGTTGGTCATTGCCGGGTTCGGAGGGCACGGAATGCCTCGAATCTTCCTGTCGGCAAAGGCACTAGTTGCGAGGTATTTGAGACGAGTGGAACATGAAGAATGTGATAAAGGTAACAAAGGAGATGGTAGAGAAGAGGAAGAGGAAGAAGAAGAGGAGGATGGGAAAAAGGAAGGAGGAGGTCGCTGGCCCAAGTGGTTTCCTCACGAGTATCAGAATTAGGAAAGAATTAGGAAAGAATGTAGTCAATAGGCTAATAGCCAAACTAGTTGAAAACTGACAAGACGGAGAAGAGAAAAAAGAAGAGAAAAAGAAAAGAAAGAGAAAAGAAAAAGAAAAGAAAGAGAAAAGAAATGGGAGGTGTGTGTTCAATAGGCAGGCCGTGTTGTAGGAATGAATACGCTCGAGTCTGGACGCTGGTGGAGACGAGCTTTGGCAGTCGAACCCTAGTTATCCGAGTGGAACTGGAAACTGAAGGGAAGGCTTGTTCCGAGTGAACCAAGCAGCAAAATAAAAAAAATAAAATAAATAATAATAAAATTAAATTAAAATAAAAATAAAAAGAAAGGAAGAAGGCCTAGCTAGGCTGGCCAGTTGGCCAGTTGGCAGTGAGCGATGATGGTAACAGCAACAAGTAGGCCGGGAAATGGCTACATGTATTATTATCTAGATATATATCTACATCTACACACACACAATATATAATGATATATATATAATGATATATACATTGTATTTTCCACTATTTCAATGATTCCAAGTGCGGAGAAACCAAGAAAGGCTACATTTTGAAATACACATCATATTATCCGATACACACACACACACACCACTGGTTCCACTTGCCGGCATCCACCTTGGTTGAAAACCTGTGAAGATGGCAGCCAGCCTAGTCGGAATACAAAAACCCTGGGCCTATACGAGAGAAATTGCAGGTATGGTGCTATATATGGGACATGGCTAGATGGGATTCTACTCTTTTAGTCCTTTTGTTGTTGTTATTATTGTTATTATTATTATTATTATTATTATTATTATTATTATTATTATTATTATTATTATTATTATTATCACTTTCTTTTTATTCTTATTCCTGTTTCTGCTGGCGTCGCTCTGGCTTCCTACCGTGCCTCCTCTTGTGCGGGCTCCCGTGAGTGTCCCGGCGATTGTTTCCTTCTCACTCACCCGTACAATGGAACCCACAGGCCCGACCTTGCTATTCAGCACCAAGCCTGCCGGTGGTGAATGTATGTGCAAGTATGCTAATGTGCTAATAGTAACCACCGATTAAAATATATATATATATATTTTTTTTTTTTTTTCCTTTTTTTTTTTTTTTTATTTTACTTTTTTTTTTTTTTTTTTTTTTTTCACATCACGTGACCTGATCTCTCTGCTCGTACTAGCTCTGGTTTGTGATAGACACCCTGCAGACGCCGGTTCCTAAACATTCCTATATCATGATACATACATGCACCTTGCCTAATCTCTCTGCTTGTCCCTAAACCCTCCGTATATCGCCTAATCTGCCGTCATGTGACAGCCGCTCGCTGTGCGCCCTACTAGGAAGGTCAAGTCGCGGTGCTGGTTTCCTGGCAGTCGTCTCGGGTGGTGTCTGCATGCCTTTTTGCTGGTGCCGTTGTGTGCTTGACTCAGGCTCTTTCCAGCGGTTCGGGGTTCGATTCTCACCGGTGCACACACCACACACACACACACACGCTGACTCTCTCTCTCTCTCTCTCTTCTTTCTCTTCTTATTCTCTCTCTCTCTCTCTCACCCTCTTTCCATCTAGCTTCCACAAAACCGAATCCTCAAATTCCAAATATTCACCAACAAAAGTGGCTGAACCTTCTTCCCTTTCCCTTTGCTCCAGCCTATTCTACAGCACTCGGGTCTTTGCGTGGTCGGGCCCCTGTAGTCCAATGCCAACTACACACTCAATGTCTCCCCCATCAACCATGTGACTCAATTATATATACATACATACATACATACGCACATACATACATGAATCTGCTCACTTACTCCAGTCTATCCATACTACATCTTCAATTCCCTTGTTATCTTTATTTATCTCTCTCTATCCATATTTTATCTGTATTACTATCCATTGCTCGTACTTGTATCCATATATATATATATACACACACATACATACAATCCGTTGCACCCAGTCGTCCATTGTATTTCACGTCGTATCAAACTAACTTTCTTACCATCTACCCTAGTATCTCTACTCTTGTTCCAAACAAAGAATCTCCCTCTCTCTCTGTTCCCAAACCTCCCTCTCTTATTTCCTATCTAGATCTACTATATACTAGTAATCCTAGTAAACAATCCAATTCGGCTCGTTTCAAAACATTGTCCTTTACATGTAACGTTGCCTTGCCTTGTCTTGTCTTGTCTTGTCTTCCTACCTTCCTCTCGCTGCTCACCGCTCAGTCACGTTTTCTCACAGTCTAATTTTGCGTCATTTTGCAATACCAAGCCTTACCCACAACAGCAATCCAACAAATCTCCTCCTCATAAACACGCCTCCATTTCAAATCTTCGTCTTAATATTCAAATCATATATTCATCAATAAATTAAAAAAAAAAAAATGCATATACAGCAACATGATAAAACAAAGCAAAATAACAACAACACACTCAACAAAAGAGAGAGGCAGGGAAAATATATAATAAAAAACCACCAATAAATAAAATCGCAATTTATATAAATCCATGTAAATGTATAAAAATATATATAGTGTATAAATGACAGTTTAAACCAAAAAGTAATCAACTCTAAATATCAATTACTATCGGCTTCATGAGATAATGAGTGAAAATTTGACAGGTCGGAAAGAGTAGACAACAAAAAATTCCTAAACAGAAAGTTCCTTTTGTTTCCATTCACGGGTAGACTCTCGAGGACCAAGAGATAAATTATGCGATCCAAGATTAATAGTCTCAGACTTGTGTTTAGGAGATGACAGAGGTAAAGGTGAATTGGCTCCCGAGGAAGAAGAGGAAGAAGAAGAAGAAGAAGAAGAAGTAGAGTCATCTGGCTTAGAGTCACTACTCTTCGAATTCTTAGCTGGTGATTGTGGCGAGCCCTGAAAAAAGCAATAATTCTTAATCAGCTCTTGATAAGATGTAGCATTGAGAGCAAGCTTGTGTGTTGTAAATGTAGAGGGATCTCGTTGACCAGCAGCAGGCTTAGGAGCGCGAGGCTTCTTAGAAGTAAACGACAGACTAGAATTGGCATTCTTGGTATTGATTGGGTAGCTGTATTCATCATCAGACTCAGACGACGACTCGTCTCGAGAAGCAAATGTGAATTTTGGCTTGGGTTGGGTATCCTTTTGGGTATTTGGTAAATTAAGAGCAAACTTGCTTGTTGTACTTCTATCGTTCTTTGACTGTGTAGCATTAAATGAAGCGCCAAAACTATATCTTGAAGTAAACTGATTCTTTTGGTCCTTGCTACTCTTAAGCTTGGGCGCAGTAAGGTCATCGAGAATGTCATCAACACTGGAAACAGCAGCTCCCAAATGATCAAAGTCACGGTTAAAGTCAGTATCCAACTTGAGAGGTCGCTTGCTAAACACACGACCAGACTTCTTGTCCTTGGGTTGTTGGACTGATCTTGGCATGACAGAATCGCTAGAGGGAATAGAGCTGCTAGACTTGGCGCGACGGTGATGACGGCCGAGGCGATCCATGCTGTGGTTGCTATCTTGTTTGACTCGTGTGCTCTCTTTCGCCTTGGGAACACGAGAAAAGTCAACTTGATAATTGAGAGAGTTGTTATTGTCCCAAAACTCAGTGCCGGCAGTAGAGTATCGGAGACAAAGGCACATAGACTTTGTGCAAAGGGTGTGGTATGGCAAGTCAGAAAGACGAATGGCAAAGGTAAATCTATCATAACCATTCAAGCGCTTCTTCTTGCGGACGTCATCATTGTAGTCAGCCTGGACTTCAGTGAATGTCTTCCAGTAGTCAATAGTAAATCTTGCGCAAACAGTCTTTTGATATTCAATGTTGCGAACGGCAATGTGACCCACAAGACTTTCCTTATCAGACGACAAAAACAAATTTTCCAAAAACACAGGTTTATCAATCGAGCCATCAATAGCAGAAGGATGAAAATTTGGAAGGTCAATCTTCCATTCTGAGCGGGCAAGATATCGTTGAAAGCCAGCACGAAGGTCTTCCTCTTCGCTTTCAGAGGAATCGGATTCAGAGTCTGTGGCCCAATGAAACTCGGCACGTTCTTCAGCAGGAGATGAGTTTGCGCTGACAGCAGTGGGGCGCTCAGAATGCAAAAAGTGACGAACGTGTTCGAGGTTTGTGTCAAAGTGGACCATTTTTGAAGAGGTTGAGGGCATACTCTTTGGTCGAACCAAAGAGGGAAGTTTGAGAGAAGACTTGACTCTCTCGCCAGACTTTTTACGAATGACATTGGTGGTAAAAGAAGATGGTGGGCTGACGGGAAGAGGGGTGGAGATAAGAGAAGATGTTGATGCAGATGCAGAAATGGGTTGATGAGTAAAAGAGGATGTAGGAGTAGAGATATCAACAGTAGATGCTGTTGCAGTAACAGGTTGAGAAACTGGAATAGGAGTAGGAGGGGAGGACGAAGAAGAAGAAGAGGTAAGAGCGGCAATGTTGGATTGGGAGGATGTTTGCGACCCAGCAAGTGGGCTATGGATAGCAGGCGAAGTAGGAGTAAGAGTGTTCAAAGACGTATTAGAGCCGCCAGCCGAAGCTATAGGAGGTAAAGTAGCAACAGGTGTGGTGGCAGATGCAATTTGGGAGGGGGAGATAGTGGTAGAAATAGCAGGTGAGAGAAAATTTGTGGCTGCTGTTGGAGAAGAAAGATTACTATTGGGAGTGGAATTAGATTGGGAGAGCGCCATTTCAGCAACGGCTTGAGTGAGTTTAGTAAAAAGGATGGGATCGTTATCCAGGGACAAAGAGGAGGAGGAGGTTGAGGAAGAAGTAGAGGAAGCTTCCGAAGAAGACTCGTCAGTTGACAACGACGGACTGGTTGTGAGGGAGCTAGTTGAAGCGGGAGAGGCTGAGGTTGGAGAGAGGGGAGGGGATTGGGAGCGACCACGAGCGGGCTTTAACAGATATTGCACAGACAAGGGGGTTGTGATTGAGGGAGCATCAGAGAGAGCACTGGAGAGGTTTGTGTAAGAAGGGTTTGAAGCAATCGACTTTTGTTTGTCATTTGAAAGCGACGTGAGAGAGGAGGACGACGACCGCGATAAGGGCCGACGACTCGAAAATTTAGAAGAGAGACGATGGGATTGGGGAGGAGGAGTCATTTTAGACTGAGCTTGAAGAGGTTGGGGGTGTTGAAATTGTTGCCGTTGAGGTTGTTGAGCATCCGTACCCAACAGTCGATTCATGGCGAGGTGAAAAAAAAAAAAAGGGAAGAGGTAAAAAGAAGAAGAGGAGGTTCAAGAAAAGGAAAGGGAAAGAAAAAAAAAAAATATAGGTGTGGCGACCGCACAGTATATATATATATATATACCCTAAGAAATTTTTTTTTTTTTTTGGGTGCATTCTAGGCCTATATAGCACTCAACACAAATTAGGTTCAACCACAAAATCAGTAGGTCATAGATCCAAACTTTGACCAGGACGCGGGTTCTACATTTTCCAAGGCTGGGGAGATTTGTCTGAAAAGTCGCAGTGAAAATTGTGCAAATGATGAAAACCGCAGCTGGAGCAGACAATCTCGGCACTCTGATAGCGAATTCAATTAGCAGACGCGCGCTCCGATGTATGTTTGACAGTTTTAGCTATAGTGGCAAAGCACACACAAAATGATGTGATGTTGGAGGCATTGGCTAATTTACCTGGCACATAGTGCTGGGATTAGGAGCGCTATGCCTGGTGTTTTCAGGACGGTCGAGAAGGAGCAGGCTTTGGTAGCAGGATCCCAGGTCGTAGGTCGTGAAGGCTCAATTGTTTCAGCAGGCTGGCAAATTTTCATTCTTGACGTTGTCTGCTTTTTTTTGGATCTTTTTTTTGGATAATTTTTTTTTTTTTACTGCGTGTGTAGGAGGAGGAGTAGAAGTGCTCAAAACAATTGCAGATTCTGGCCACGGCCACTATAAATAAACTAATAACGCTCTTCTATAGGCCGACGTTCTACAACATGTGCGGTTCCACGTCTAGTCCCTCAAGTTCTACATGCCGTACAGTGAGGAGGTCCAGAGCAGGCGGGTTCCACCATGCAGCAGGTTCTACAAAAGTGGTTCCACACCGCTCACCACAGAAGCGGTAGTCCAGGTCAATCGGTGCCATGCAATCACGAGGAGCCAGCAGCGCAAGCGACCAGGAGGATCTGTTCGGAAAGGGTTTAAATCAGCCATTGGAACTAGAGGGGGGCACATAATAGTGGGCTGACCTGGAAAGAGTGATTAATGTATTAGTATGAGGGTTTATAATTAAAATAATAATTGACGGAGGCTTCCTTTGGCTTTGGAAAAGTCGTTGCTGGACATGGCAGGATATTCTTATCAACACAGGCTTGGAGGGTTATTGTTATACAAACGCGGGCGAAACCCCTCAGTTGATCCCCGCCGAGAGAGGTGAACAGATAGAGAAGTCCGTGGTGTTGGATAGGTCGTAGTAGGAACAGAAGGAGCACATTTAAATGGGTATAGAAGGGCAATTGTTGTTTATAAGACCAGTTGTGGCTCAACTAGTGTACGATTTAAATGTGATTGAGGTCGAGTTGGGACTAGTGTTTTATTAGATGTTAATAATACGGTAATAAAATAATAACAATAATAATAATAATATATAAATGTCAAGATGTATTACGGTGTCCAAGCTTTAAAAGGGAATGACATGCCTAATTAATATTATTTAATATTATTTAATATTAATTATTTTATTATTTTACTATTTCACTATTTTACTATTTTAATTTTCATCTATCAATCAACTACTTTGTGGTCGACGCTTGTTTTTCACGAGTCAGAGCTTAGTTCCTGTCATTTGTTATCTATACATCATGCCAGCTGTCAACAGCATGGCCGTCATGGCCATCATCGTCACAATCTGCCTGTTCCACCCAGCCCTCTGATTCCAAATACTACTTTGATTCCGATCTTGATAGCTCTGCTTGCAGTCCAAATCTCCCAATCCTCTAATCTAATCTCTTAATTAATCCGCTTTCTAGATCTAGACACGTGAGGCTGAGGCTTATCATTACCACAAAAAAACTGTTGGGGACATGCAAATTGTGTAGTAGCAGCAGTCGTGATTGTGGTCGTATCTACAGCCTTCTTCTTTTTTTATATATATATAACTATATAAAAATAGCTGTGCAGGTTTCCATGTGTCGTTCCCTGCCTCCTAATCATATTTTGGTCAGCATAGCGTACTTTGCTAATTTTCAAATCGTAAATACCAGTATGGCACCAAGGCTCCTCAGATCTAGTGCTACTTCATACCAGCTCCAGACCCTTGATGGTGCCTTTGTCTTTTCAAGAGCAGCAAGCAAAGCAGCTTGAGCAGCTCAGTGCAACCTGCGGCCAAAAGTGTAGATGTATGGTGGCATTGCAACAAAAGAACGCAGAGATCAATATTAAAACAAGCAAATAACACAAGAGTACGGGCCCGTAGGGAGATGTGATGAGAAAAAAGAGCAGCTCGCGTCACATGATGCTGGATTGAGTGGATTTGTTTTTTGAGGGGGCCGTCTTAAACGGGGGATTTGTTCCTTGGAGATCAGCGCCCATGTTCTCGCAGCTGTGGCTGCTGTCGGCGACGACATGGGTAATATCGAGCATATGGAGCGGACAGTGTGGGTTAATTTTTTTTTTAAAATATTTGCCTGCTGGCAATAATGAATCATGGGCGGGTTTAAATGGCTGGAACCAGTCAGGCCGTTAAAATAATGTGGGTTTGAGATACAAGATGCAAGATTTACCAGACGCACTAGATGTAATATATACACACTGGTTGATTCCATGCCAATTCGCTAATAGTGGTAGCAGCTCAATAAGGAGAAGGTATTGGTCACGTGGACGTCACGAGATGTGCCAAACAGCTAGCCAGGGCTTGTGCCAGCCGTTTTGTTACACTCATAGTTTCACGCAGCTCTGGGTTTGTTACAAATAAACAAACACCAAACAGAAATTGAGTTTTTTTCATTTGTGTATTTGTACGTGAAGCTATTTAGTTTTAGTTTTAGTTTTTATTTATTTTTTAAAGTTGACCCAGTTTTATTTCTTCCTGTTAAATCATCCATTGTTTATTAAGATTTTTGTATTGCCAAAGCCGTACTCAGCCGCACCTTAGTTTTATTATTATTATTATTAATGTGACTCACATGACTGGTTTAATAAAGTCACGTGAAAAGGCTTTGCAGTTATAATTTCTTCATGGCAGGAATAGGTATATTAAGCATATTAAACATGAAATATCACAAACAAGAAAGAAAGAAGCGCATTGGTTGCTTGGTGATAACCAGAACCCCAAAGGCTAGCTTTAGTACTGCAACATTGCAACATTGCAACACTGGGCTTGTTTGTTTTCTTGTCCTTGGATAGGTGCTGCCAGACTTGGCGTGGACGCAACGCCAGTCAAGAGTTGATAAATGCTGAAAGGCTTGTACACAAGGGAATGAAAATACAAATGAGAAAAATGAAAATATATAAATAAATAAATGGAAATGTGTAAATGGAAATGTATAAATAAATATATAAATGAAAATGAGTCAAACACCAGCACAAGAAGGGTCCATACTTGCAGTGGAAAACAACAAAAAAAAAAAAAAAAGAGGTTGCTCTAGACAAGGAACGGAAAATAGAAAAATAATAAAAAATAATAATAAAAAAGGTAACACAAGTAACAAAACCAGTAACAAAAAGTTGTTAACAAGAAAAAAAACCAACTATATTGCTACGGAATGTAACGAGAGCTTTCAAATGAGGGTTTCTTTGTCGAGATTGGAACCACAGATTTAGGGAGCGGCTAGTGGAACCAGAACTGGAAATGGAAATAGTAGAAACAGGGCTATTTACTGCGATTGGTATTAACTATTATTGTGAATATTATTTTACTGTAAATACAAATATAAATATAAATATACACATAACATAATAAAATAATACACATAATACACATGATACACACGAGGGGTGACATGTGTTACAAGCAGCTATATTACCATAACTGTAACATGGATCGTGTCTGGCAGCCGTGTGATTAGTTATTAGACGATAAAAACGGAAGCAGCAGCCGTGTTGTTCTGGGTGCTCGACAGAAGCAGACAATGCAATGTCATGACAGGCATTTATTGTTTTGACACTTTTGACGTGTGTGTGGTTGGAGATGTTGGATGTTATGTGGTGGTCTGCTTCTGGGTAGCAATGTCAGCAATAGTAACAATAGCAACAATAGCAACAATAGCCGCGATGTGAGGTTGGGTGTAGTAAGAACAGTGGTAGTAGTGGTAATAGTAGTATCAGTATTAGTAGTAACAGTATTAGTATTAGTAGTAGCAGTATTAGTAGTAGCAGTTCCAACACTAGCTAAACCACTACTATCTCTGCTACTACATGCAAAAGTCAGCAGAGATTCCATCTCACTATATCAAAAGTGCCATCACCCCTTTTTCCTTGCAATTAACCACCCAAGACTAGCAGCGTCCGGAGTAAACACTGGGCAGCAACAGCTGTTTGTTCTACATTAAAAAGGAACCCCACGTCTATCTATCCTAGCCTAGAGTAGAGAAATTGGATGCGATATGATATGATATAATATGATATAATATGATATGGTCTGGGGTTGGGGTGCCTTGTCGGAGGATGTAGCACGCTTGCATGAATGGTCCAACAACAGGGATCAGGATCTGCGGACTACTATAAACATGCCCTAGCCGTAGTTGGCATCATCTCATTAAAAATTTGCAATATAGAGTTTTATTCCGAATAAACACGATAAATATAACACGATATATTGGCGGTTAATTGCTAGCTGCAGTGAAACGAGTGGGAGCATGTCGCTTGGAGGTGGATTATAGTTGCTGTGAGGTAGCAGCCACTAACCCAAAGCAACAACAGCAACAACAACAACAACAACACTATCATCGCCACCGTGCTGGGTTTTATCATCTTTGCTGGACACAGGTTAAAGCCAAAACCAGACCGACAAACCCACGTTTGCTGTTATTGTTCGAATGGCCGCGACGAAAGGTTATATCTGTGGAGCTGATTGTTCAGAGGGGAAACTCCAACTGTAAATACGAAAGATGAACATTGCATGTAGCCTTTTAAAGTTTAGGTTTACTCATTCCAGCACTCTCCTTTTGTTTTTGTTTTTAAAAACAATCTTCTTTTAACCAAGGTTTGAAAAGTTTTCATCATAATAACCAGCATGGCTAGAGGCTATCAGGCAGATAACACTTGGCACCTGGCACTTGACACTTGGAACTTGGGCCAATGGCTGGTAGACTACAAGCAGCCGCCCAGCCGTGCGTCTGTAGTAGAACAGCCACCAGTGATGGCCGAAGATGCGGGCATTAAATAGACACAACATGTCGATGGAAGAATGGCAACATAAGCTTTTTGAGTGTTTTTAATCGCGAGGAGAGTCACATTCCAGCTGTTTCGAACACACGCTCGCGTCGTGGTCACCGCCATCCCAGTGGTACGGCCAGAAGGATTATTATGGCTGTTGTTTTTCAAGAACATGCACTGAACAAGGCCTGTGACCGTCAAGATGGTCAAGATGATTAATGATTAAGATGATGAATCATGCGGACATGGCATTGAGAGATTATTCACGCCTGACCAACAAGGTTTATAAGAGATGAATAACCCCCGTACAGGCTGGTTATAGAATAATCTGCCGACCCATGAACGCACCGGCAACTGGAGACTGGAGACTGGAGCATGGAGCCTGGAAACGAGGAGCCAGGAATCGGAAGTCAAGAACCAGGAACCCGAAGCGAAACAAGTGTGCTGATTATCCAGAAAGGACACAAGGGCCTACTCGCACAGGGTTAACTAGGCGGAGGCACCAAAACCACCAAACCGTGTGTTAATCCAAGAGGAAACCGTATGCACCCGGGGGTCCGTGTTGGACAAATCGTGCAAGCAGAGAATACAGAGTGTGAGCCACTACTACGAATTGCACACACGGTATTATACCTCTATTATACCTATTATACCTCTATTATACCTCTATTATACCTATTATCCCTCTATTGTATATTCGCAGCAGACTGCCATCTCCAACCACATTACCAAAACCTCAAACGGTCAAAGGATTGCGTTGTATTTGAACAAAAAAAAAAGAAAAAGAAAAAGAAAAAAAAAAAACAAAAACAAATGAAAAGTGTGGGCAAAACTACTTGGTCTGAGGACATGGGAAATAGGAAATAGGAATGAAAATGACAAGAGTAGTCTAAAAAAGAAATGCCACCTCTTGCACGAGGTGGTCGTAGTTGGATCAGCCAGTCCTTTATAGAAAATACCAAAAAAGAAAGGAAACCAAGCGCATTTATTTTTGTATTTTGTATTTTGTATTTTGGTTTTTCTCCAAATAATGTAACATAGGCCTTGGTCCAAAGCCAAAATAAATACGCACACACACATGTAGAAATGGAGTTTAAATACACCACCTCTGCCAGTCTTCTTCTGCGCTTCATGTTCTTTTTGTGTGTGGTGGTGAGTAGACACTCGTGTTCCACTTAGCCTTACTATAGTTACTATAGGCCATTGTTCTGTTGGGGTGTATAATATATAATTAACAAGATACGGGTTAAAACCATTTTTTTTTTTATTTATTTAAATTTTTTTAATTTTTTAATTTTTTTTTTTTTTTTAAACAGCATCAATTTTCTTTCTGGCCAAAAACTAATTTTTTTTTTGCCCCTTGGCAATTCTACACAACATGAACAATCATAGTCTCAATGCATATACGATATACAATATACAATATACAATATACAATATACAATACACACACACACACACATTTTGTATTTTATATCCATGGCTGTATGCTCGGGATTTGACCCTTTGCGCGTCCTTTCGCTTTCCGCTTTGCCCGATTCGAGCTAGTTTGGTGGCCCACAGGCGTTGACTTGAAAGATTTGGCTTTGAACAAGTATATCCCTTGCTACTCTATCATTTGTCCAAGGTAACCCTTGCGTCTTGGAGCAAACACAGATTGTTTTTTGTGCACTAGGTGTCAGTGTCAACCAAACCAAGCTGTGCGACAAGCCCTTGGTTTCGAATTAGACCAGTCCTCCAGTCGGCTCAAAACAGCGTGCTTGTAAAAGAGGATGTCTGTATGCATGGCCCCACCCACTCGTGAGGTGCTCTATCGGATGTTATACGGACCCGGACTGGGTTTGGTGAGGAGGTTTTGAACGAAATCCTAGTTGGAAACATGAGCTTTGAAGAGGGGAACTTGGTAGTGATGACTGTAATTAGTAGTGATGGACATGTCTTATGTAATATCCGATAATAATAATAATAATAATAATAATAATAATAATAATAATAATAATAATAATAATAATAATAATAATAATAATAACCCATGCTTATATCCTTGCATGCTGTTTTGCTTCTCGTTCACTAGTAATTATAAAATCTAGCTTGAATGGCCCAACTACATACGGGGTGCTCCGTTTGCATTTTCCACTCTTGCGCTGTTCTACTAATTATCCGCTTGGCTTGGATACATACACAGTGCTCGTACAAGGGCCTGCCTCTTTTTTTTTTTTTATATAAATATTTTTCATGTTTTAAAATTAATTATTTCTGCACCAGCTCGACCGATTCAAAGTTTTTCCGGACGGTTCCATTCCACTTTATACCCAGCGAATACTCGACAATACGCTCCATATAGGTATATCTGGACTGGGATTTCAGTTAGCAAAGACTGCTGATTAAACCAAATGAAATAATAGCCGCAATCGCCGTGATATCTTGCCAATATATTAATAATACTCACAATAGCGCTAACAGCACACTAACAGCAGCAGCAGCACTCCTAGCAATACCCTTCAGTGATACGTGGTCATGTGACATTCACGCGATCTTATCTCTGCCGATAAAGCGTGCTGCTATCACCACTGTTACTGTTACTATTACTATTACTATTACTATTACTACTACTACTGGCACAAGGCACAAGGCACAACAAGCCCAAGACATAATCCCAAGACACAATTCAATCCACGGAATCCGGAAAAACCAGAAAACCAGAAAACCAAAAACCAAAAAAAAACCAACTATTATCAGCAACATTTCATCAATTGAATGTGAAATTCGCCATTTCCTAGTTTCTATTTTCTATTTTATTTCCAGTTGCATTTCCATTGTCATTTCCATTTCACTATTCCCGCCAACGGTTCTTGTACTAGAAAATACAAAAAGTCGACTGATTCAAGCATCCTCTTCTTTCCTAATCCCCATTATGTCATTCTCCCCAGATCACATCATGCTCTTCATATGCCTTTTTCCTCTGCTTGCTTTTAAAACGGGGAAGAAAAAAATTCAAAAAAATGACATGATTTCAAACGGCATGGCTCTACACCTATCCATATTGTAGTACCCTAAAGCGTAGACGATACTTGCAGATAACGGTTCTTTATGCTCCCAGCCTGGTAAAACCCACGTCGCACCGTTACTCATCTATTTATCATATACACACACACACACACACACCGAATCTGCCTCTTTTTTATTTACATACAGCTTGTGACTGTGCAATATATAGCCAATTATCTGAGAGCAAGACAATAATCCCTCGGGTGCGCCAGCGTCTTTCCTAAAACAGAATATTTCCCTGACACAATTAAAAAAAGGTACGATCCAGACAAAACGCATTCATCCAATCCCCAGGTTCCGTGTGATTAAAACCGTTCATCACAAAAACGGAACACAAATTCTTTATATCAAACCACCAATCAGTCCATCTTCGGAGCCTCTTCAGTGTTCAGTCTACTAGGCCATTTCGATTGTGGGGTAGGAAAATAAATACTCGATTCAGATATTGTCCCTTTTAAATGCGATCAAGATCAACACCCTTGTCGCCTAGTTTTCCCCATCCTCATCTCCCTATCAACAATTTCAGCGTGCGGGTGTACATTCTACGTCTATAGCATAATCTGGAATATACTATATACAGCCAAATCGTCCAATTGAAAGTGTCTCAATCTCGCATCCGACGCTTCTCTTGACAAAAACCGTTCACTTTGTCCAGCATTGGACGCACAGGATATCCTACTAACTATCAACGCCGTTGGACGGTAGGACCATTTCTGCTAGGGTACGTCTCCAGCCCGTAGATAAACTGTTGCATCATTCAAGATCCACCTGGTGGCTTGAAAAACAAAACTCCACATCTATATCCATATGTTCCGGCCATGTTGAGTCTTTATCTTTCACATGGAATCGTTACGGAATCGTTATACATTTTCGACTCGAGCCTTGCCAAATACAAGGTTTATAAATATCTACATGCCGTTGACATGTATACCCTTTGAGAGCGAAATCCGTTTATAACTTGTATTTCTATTTCTACAACCCACCAAGCCCAACCACAACAATCACCAATCACCAATCATCAACGCACAGTGCAACTGTCAAAATAAAAAAAAAAAACGTTTTTGGCTAGGACAAATTAATTGCCGCAGCTATATAACTCCAATAATATAATAATAAATTGCAACAGCTGAAACTTTTTCAAAATGACGACCCATGAATGTGGCGCTGATAACAGAGACTAAACCAAGTGCATTCAGGATTATAACCCCGAGACGAAGGGTTATCCCAACAAACGGCAGACATTTGGTTATTTTAACTAATTGTAACTAACAGACTCTTTCCCATCCTATTCTTATTATTATCATTATCATTATCATTATCATTATCATTATCATTATCATTATCACCATTATTATTAGTTTTAATTAATGCGCTATACATAATATAACTAATAGGATCTTTGCCGTCCTTGTACAAATCAATTACATATTTTCGTGTGGCAGCTTTTCATTGCATGTTTTCACCGTGCTCGTAAGCACTTGTCCTAACTTGGGATCAAGCCGACCTAGACCCCGACATAGACCCCGATTCTCAGCCCATGCCGGAACGACACCTTGTGTCAAGTAAAACCCCACCAGTCTAGATCTGTGATCTTGCAGGGTTTCTTTGTCGAGAAAGGATGTGTAATTCCGTGTCAACTGTTCCAAGTGGTAGATTGAATCATCACAAAGACGAGCATAACTTCTGGAAACGCATCAACCGCAAGACTAACTTGAAAAATATGGAATTGTTTATTTTTCAAAAACAGTAACAGTGAGAAATTTGTTCAAAATTTAGAATAAAAGTTTATATAATCTGTAAATTTTCACAAATTGTACAATTGGGCGTCTGGTGTAGTTGGTTATCACATTCGCTTAGCATGCGAGAGGTCCCCGGTTCGATTCCGGTGTCGTCCATTTCTTTTTGAAACTGGTTCCATTTATGTATATATAATATTTTTTTAGTTTTTATTATAACGAAAGACTAACCTTCTACACCTCTTTTAAATAAACAAACGAAAGCAAATAACCTGTCTAATCGTTTCAAACCGCTCAAAAAAAAAAAAAAAAAAAAAAAAATATCTCATAGCAATTCATCAATCCTGTTCTTTCTCGTTGGCTGGAAAAACAAACAGCCGGCAAATTGATAACAATGTTCCATCACATGACTGATATATATATCTACTATGCCTATGTGCTGACATTAAATATATTCATCTCTCAAGGGTGCTTTGTAATAGCCTATTGTAATCCCTTATTAAGAGATTTGGAAGAAGAAAAACAATCTAACCATCATTTCAAACAACGACAGAGTTTAAAGCTTATTCCTGTTTTTATGCCATCTTTTGATGAATTTTAAAAGCAACCATGACCAATGCCATTAGAAATCTTCAAATACGGATTGTTTCTGACCTCTATCTGTAACAGTTGTGGAGTCAATATCAATATCAATATCAATACCAACAAGCTCAGCCAAAGACTGTCTACCCTAAAGAGCAAGTAGAAACCAGTTTCACTTGCTTAGACTTTGCTTTTGTTCAACTGGCCGTTTACGACTTTGGAATTATCTTTTTCAATGAGTTATTCGAAGGGTAGTTGAAAAAAGTCAATAAGCATAATTTGAAATGTCGGAGGTTTCCTTTAATATTTCGTTCATACCTAGTATTGGTCGGCAATGAATTCATGTCGAGGAGGATAAAGAGATTTGACATTTATTCAAATTAAATCCAATGCTGCAACGGCTTTCTTGCTAATCCAAGTTAGATACGCATTACCCATATCGGAACCAAAAGAAGAGGGAAAAAACAAACAAACAACAACACTTGAACTGCTTGTATATATACATTACATTTACTTGAAATACCCGTTCATAGCCTTGTTAATCTTGTAAAAGATTTAAACATTTGATAAAGCAAGCATCCCAAGTACCGAAACAGCAAAATATAAAAGAACAAATGCTATTTGCCCAACAAAGTGTTGCTCAACTTTGGTAGTCCTTCTACACACCAATCACTCTGTTTTCTCCCTTGATTCAGGTCCAGAACCTTGCAAACTTTAGATTACCAATATCGCTTAACTGTGCTTGCCCTTGAGTCATGGGCCAGGTCTAATGTCCAAAACCAAGTGAGGGGAAGTTTAGCTCAGCAGTTGGATCAATCAATACACAATCATTAACAAAAGTAAACAAATACATTGAATACGAAATGGTGAATCTTTATTGCCAGCAAACTTGCTCGTTAGGCAAAGGTTCCAGTTTCTGACATTTTTTTAAAATACCAAAATCAAGGCTTTATTCAACATTTATATATACGCATAAAACAGGATACACATGTCTTATATCCATCCAACACGAGGTTCCACTCCTGCCGGTTCTACCTACAGATAAAGGATCGTCGCAGCATAAACAAACGTCGTAAACAAGTAGTCATACAATGTAGTCAAACGCCTAGCTCATCATACTTTGAGACATTTGCGGTTCATGGAAGCACCTCCTGAAATTGACAACGGGACTTACTGTTTTAATATAGATGTGAATATATAAAGCATTAGCAATTGGCAATTGGTCGAGCAGCAGCCCTTTGAACCTTTGAAACCCACCGCAAAAGCCTGGTATTTACGCACCCGTACTTGCATCTACACACTCAAACTCACATTGCTGGATTGGGTGATTTGATTTTTTACAACTCGGTTGTGATGGCCCAACCTCTCATCCGGGTGGCAAATTCTTGCTTATTTACTCTTTCCTCCCCCTTTCCTTCTTCTTTCTCCTCTCTTTCCTCTTTCCTCTTTCCTCTTTCTTCTTCATACCCCTGCCTTTTCCTACTCACCATTCCCTTTTCATACATTGGTTTTCCCAGTCTTGCTAGTTTTACATCTTATTATGTTTTGTTCTTCCACTTCACAATCATTGTGACGCAGCTGCTCTCATCTACTGGCCTTTTTCACACCCATTGACACCTCCATCTACTTGTCTCGGTTCTGTTACACTCAATTGATCTCCATGCCAATTGACCCACATCCTGGCATGCTATAAAGCTGTGACTTTGTTTTGAAAACATGTTGTTTTCCATTTTCCAATTTACATGTTTCTACTTCTTTTTTTTTCACAGCTAGTCTCTCATGCCTTTGAATCTTGTCATTATATTATTGACATTTCTGCCAATGTCACTGTTTTCTAGGTGTACCCTGCCAATTCATCTGGTCGTCTCGGTTGTCTCTTGTCTGCCTGCAAATTGAGAGCTTTGATTACATTTTGCATTTTGCTGGTTTATTGTTTATGTTACATGGCTGTTGTTTCAAACCAATACTTCAACTGAATGTCTCAACTTTAGTTGTCAAATAGGGAAAGCTCACTAACGACGACGAGGAATTTATATCATTATATCTTGGTGATGAGCTCTGGTTAGTTACATACGAGCTGAAAAAGAATTACCAAAGGTCAAATGCCACTTGATCCTTGAATTGAAACTGAAATGAGAATTTCAATTAGTTTGAAGCCACGTTTTAAGATTACCCATTGTTTACCATTTGAACTTTTGCCTTTGACCCTCCACAATATCTACACAACTAATCAATGGTGTTTATGAATCCTATCATTACGTTGTTTACATTTCAAACATGTCGCTGTTTTCCAGTTCTACTATACCAATTTGGCTGTTAATCTTATTCTATGCTGCCTCTTGTCGGCCTGTCAATTGAGAGCTTTAAACTACCTTGAATTTTGCTAACTCGTGGGCTAAATGTGACATGTATTTTGTTGAAAACTATCTGTTTGTGACAGGAACTGTCTTGGCCATCAATTCTTTTTGGGCGTTGAAAAGGCTAAAAGTACAACAGCTATACTAAATGTTTGCCCAACCAAGCCAAAAGGTTTAATATACCCCTTTCTTCTTTATCTACTAGAGACTTTTGCCTGTCTATTTATTACACTTTGACTGATTACAAGGTATTGAGTTGTCGTTATATCAGATGTCCAGTGCTTTCCTTTGCAGAATTGACAACAATAAATAACCACTTGTTGAAGCTCTGTGATTACCACCTAACTCAACTAAATAACTTGGCATTGCATTTAGCTGGACTTGGGCTTAATTTCAACAGCAACTGCATTACATTTAACATATACAACAATTACCTTATCTCTATATGAATTTCGAGAATGTCTGATTGAATTGACCGTAATGCACAGATGGGTTATTGTTCAAGGTGTAGCACAAGGCCCCTCCTGCCTAGGCAGCAGAGTCCACCTGACTCTCAATCACAAGTACACTGGGATATGATTTTAAAAGCTCTGATTATTTCCATGGCCTGTTTGGAATAATCTAATACTTGAGCACTGTCATTCTCTTGTAATATATATATTTTAATACTCTGTACTATATATAGGGGTTGACTAACTTGATCGATTATAGGTGATGGTACCCCAGTTAAAGAGATTCTGGGAAAAAAGCAAAGGGGTATGCTGCAAAATCTTTCCCAGAAAATAATAGGAATATAGGATGGGGCATGTCAAAATATTTTTCCACTTTCTACATAATTTGCAAATGTACTATTGCTGTATTCTGTTGCTTCCATTAAAACCATTTTCCGTTAGAGAATTTTAATAGTGAAATCTTTCTTAGAGAATCTTCCATAGAAAATCTTAATAGTGAAATCTTTCTTAGAGAATCTTCCTTAGAGAATCTTTCTTAGAGAATCTTCCATAGAAAATCTTAATAGTGAAATCTTTCTTAGAGAATCTTCCTTAGAGAATCTTTCTTAAAGAATCTTTCTTAGAGAATCTTCCTTAGAGAATCTTCCTTAGAGAATCTTTCTTAGAGAATCTTCCATAGAGAATCTTCTTAATAGGAAATTCTTCCTATAAAAACTATCAAGAAAGACCCAACACGGGGGTCCTCCTTAATAGTTCCTATGGAAGAGTCAGAAAGGATCCGACACAGGGTCCCCCTAACTTCCTATATGGAACCCGTCCTAGGATTCACACAGGCAGAGGACCCCTCGTTTGGATCCGTAAACGAGGGTCTCCTCTACATGTATGAATCGCCAGTTCCCCCTTGGCACTAGCACTACCACACGAGTGTGTTGGGGGGAATGCCGGATTCCCATCATCCTCAGGCCCGTCTACACCTCCTCAACCAAGTGAGCAGATGCAATAACAAGACTGTTTTGCCAAAGAGTGAAACAAAGCCTCGACGGATAGTAGAGGTGACCCTGAGGATGAGTATCACATACGCCCCGTGGGATATCTTGCTATTGATTCCAAACCATATAAGAGATAAGGAGTCAGCTAGGGCTAGAATTGTTAGCAACTACTATCTAAACTACAAAACAAACCGGGTATACACGCTCCAATGGAAATCGGTTTCACAATAAATAACCCATCGCATTAAAAAAAAAAAAAAATGAAAGGCCAGCATGAGTTTCCCCAACTGAAAATCAAATTCCCAAAAACAACAACAACATTTGATTGAGCCATGATCTCGAGTGATGACACCACACCGTTTTATCTGTGATTATGGAGACGGCGATAGCGCCGAGAAGGGCTTTGAGGTCTTTCGAATCCTAATTTAGTTACACCACTGACTTCAATAATGAAAAAACAAAGCCAGTAAAAAGGGGAAACTTGGAATTCTGTCACCAATACAAACAAAACCAGGAAAGCAGACATCTTTCAGCAAACAACAAAGCCAAAAGACCAAATGAGCCACCAACAAAATGCAATTTTGATAATCTTGAACTGAATGAGAGAAAACAAAAGGAGCAAAGGCCAATGTTCACAAAAAAAAAGTGACGCAACTACCAGTCTGTTGGGTGATTGACAGCATCATCAGTAGGTTAACAGAAGTGAATATGAATCCTGATGGATCCGAGGTCAAAACTCTGCAAATGACAGTACAACTCAACCTCATTGGGGTCAATCAAGAACAATAAAAAAGTAAATTGGCAGGCAGGGAATGATAAGATTAACCAAAATAATTTGCTCGCCAGAAGACGTGAGACGAAAATAAAAATATCAAAAGGTATCCAGCAGGTGTCAGGGAAACAGAACACTATCACCAAATGCTCAATAGTAGGCAATATATCATGTCATTAAGATATAGAGATTAAACGCTATCCAGCTTGAATGGTAATCTGATCCATGGGTGGATAAAAAAGTTAATGGTATCTTGGTTATGAATCCAAATAGACAGGAAATAAAACGTAAAAGGGCAGCCAGACATCATAAAATATGATACACTAAATAGCATGTGGCAATTAAGCTTGAATCCAGAAAAGATGCGACAGAGCCCATGTTGCAAACCGTGGATAACAGATATCAAGCTAAAGATCAGCCAAAAAAAGTTAAAAAGATAAAAGAAATAGACATGATGATAAGCAAAAAAAGTTTTAGGCTTTCATGTTACAAATATAAGGGTAATAATGTATGGAAATGGTATGTGTTGATGTTAGAGTTTGGGTTGAAGAGTAATGAAATATTGGGAAAGAGGGGGATAATTGATGAGATGGAAAGAAGAAACAAGAAAAAGGGGAATTGGAGGGGTTTATATAATTGTGCAAGACTGGATAAATGAGGGGTATGAATGACTAATTATCCCTTGGAATATTATAATAAAAAGCGCAACTTGTATCTAGTTGTACTTCCAAAACATGAAATCTGATGCCACAGGGATATTGCTGTTTCAAGCCTCTGATATATTGGACATCACTTGCATCAATTATGAGTTACATGTAGCATGTATTTTAAAAATAATTCGTGGGTAATGTAAAAAAATATAAGATAAATTAGTCTTTATCATATTTCAGGTAGTCCGATTGACATATTGTAATAAATCATAGTGTTTCCAGCAAAACCTCTTATACACCTACTAGTGCCGTTGAGGACCTAAAGATAGATGGCATTGCTCATCAATTTGATATCCTGGGAAGAATTGGGTAATGTTTAACATAGCAATATTTGTATGCTATTTTTCAACATTCAATAGATGATATCAAAGATTACAATCCTTTCGACAGAAACCGGCAATCACGATAAGAATTTAAAACTTTTCACAATAATAAAATAGTAAAGTGAATTGATTGTGATTTCTTAACGATTCTCACTTCATTATCAAATACAGCAGTCTTTGTCTCAAAAGCCCAATCACAACTCTCAAAATTGCGTGGTAATAATCAGATCATATTGCGTGTTAAATTACTGCATGAAAGTCAAGTTACTGGTCATCTTGGGCCTCAAGTGATATATCCTCCATTTGGAACTTCTAATGCCATGCCAGCTCTCTCACCTATCGGTCGTACGCTATGCTAGGTATTGAGAAAAAAACATAATTCTCTGAGATCATACTTGTTGATAGTTTCTCCACGACGGCAATGTTCCTTGAAATTGTCCAAGGTTATGATTCTAAATACACATTATAGCTTGTTGTATTTTCTCAAGCCTTTGCAGCATTCTCACACTATTACTCTCCCTTTAATATCAAGACCGCTGCACCAAGGATTGTAATTACCCTTCTTCTAAGGGCTGTTGAGCGCGTCAATCATGGTATCAAACAAAATTCTAGAAGCTATAGGTTTATGAGCTATTCAACCTCTATGATACTGGACTGTTCGTCAAGTATTTCCATCATACCGTGTGTGCCTCAACAATATCAATATAATCATTAGACCATGCATCTTGATAGAAAAGCATTACAACGGTAATCAAGCACCTCCAAAATCATGGTATCTTAATAAACAGCAAACATTGGTACGAAATCGTAGCTGTCTGTGCACATGTTAACTGAAGATGAACAAGAGATCCACCTGAGAAGTAAGCATTCAGAGCACTAAAAAACAGACATGGTATCCGACTGATTTAGTCAAAAGAATATGAAAGCAAACAGTTAATCGTAAGGTAGACAAAGAATAAGTAGCACAAGAAAAGTAACAAAAGGGATGTCTTCTTTTTAAAGTAAAAGGCAGGAAGTATAAAATTAACAAACCTGTGGCCGTACAAGAAATATCACCATTTCAACCCTAACCCTGAAAATACGACATGAAGGCTGTCAGGTTCTTCTTATACTAATTCTAACTATTTGCTTTGCTGCCTTGGAAGAGTCCTTTAAATCAAATTAACATACTGTATCTTCATCTCACTTTGCCCTTTTTATGATGATCTAATTTCCACATTTTTATATTTGACTCACTCGTCTTATTTTAGTGCTTGGGTAGTTTGCCATTATAGAATTTGATTTAGAAAGTTTAAAAGAATAATGTGACTACACAAACTACTGTCAAGTTGGTTAAAATCAGCTGGTTCGCTAGAAATCTTACAGACTATTAATCCAAAACTATCTAGTTAACGTCACGCTATCATAACTACCAATATTTCAGTCATGCTAGTCTTTTAAAATCTAAAGTAGCGTAGTTTCATTAATAGAGAATTTATCAGTATATTCTATGTCTAAATTATAATACAATGATGTTTATTTACTAAAGCAGGCTTGACTAGCTAATAAAGCATGTTTAGGTAAATCAATAAAACCTATACTTTTATATTTCAGCAGTATTTTATGATATTTTTCGTATACGTCATTAACCCACCAGCCTTAAAGTTCGTTAATCAAAGGTGTGGGTAACAAAAAAAAAATTCCATCTCAAATCCCAAGGTTCAATATTTAAGCTCCATCAGTAGCATTTGTCGTTAAAAGAGATCAGCTTCACTTTTAGCCTGCTTCTGTAAAGTCTCAATGCACGAATCAAGGCATCCACTGCTAGCAGCAACAAGACCCAAGAAAGGTGGGGATGGTGTCAAAACCTTTGAAAGGTATTCTGGGTGGTACTGTGTTCCAACAAAGTATGGGTGGTCCTTTTGAGAAAGCTCAAAAGATTCCATACGAGCGCCAGTATCATCACGAGCAATAAAGTGTAAGCCAGCAGCTTCTAATCTGTCAATGTGATCTGGGCTAACTTCATATCTATGTCTGTGACGTTCATGAACTTCACTGGCCATATCGTAAAGATTTCTTAACTTGCTCCACTCTGTTCCCTCCTTGAAAACTGAAGGGCGAACACCAAGTCTCATAGTACCACCAAGATGAGTCTTGCTAATCTCGGGCATGAAAACAATAACAGGTTCTTTAGTGTTTTCGTCCAATTCGATTGAATTGGCATCTAATCCAAGAACATCTCTGGCATACTCAATGACAGCGATTTGGAAACCAAGACAGATACCAAGGTATGGAGTCTTGTTTTCTCTGGCCCACTTGGCAGCGGCAACCATACCCTCAGTTCCACGGGAACCAAAACCACCGGGAACAAGAATACCATCAGCAGAGCAAACTTTACTCCAAGCTTGGTGGTATTTAATCTTATGGTCATTATCAGCAGATGAGTCTGAAGAAGAAGTTGGAGCTGTAGGGTTATATTCACTCTCCAAGTCGGAAGAATCGACCCAAACAATCTCCAGTCTCTTTTGAACAGCTAAAGCAGCATGCTCAAGAGCCTTGACGACTGAAATATAACTGTCTTGCAAGTTGGTGTACTTACCAACGATGGCAATAGAAACCTTCTCAAAGCTTCGGTCATGAGAGTTGGTCAATTTCAACCATCTGCTCCACAAATCCCTACCCTTACTGATGCGTTCGTTCGAAAGCACAATTTCTTTCAAGTTGAGTCTCTTTTCAAAAAACTTGACAAGTTTCTGGTCTTTAAGCAATAAAGGAACGTGGTATGTAGAGTTAACATCATGAACTCCAAGGACCTGGTCCTGACCAACGTGGCAAAACATGGAAATCTTCTCAGTAGCAGAAGGATCCAAAGGCTGAGTGCATCGGCAGGCAATGATATCGGGAGTCAAACCCAAACTTCTAAGATCCTTGATGGCAGCCTGGGTAGGCTTAGTCTTCTTCTCACCACCAATAACAGGGACAAGAGAAACGTGGATCAAGGCAAAGTTCTCAACACCAACGCGGAACTGGAACTGACGAAGAGCCTCAACAAAGGGAGCGGATTCGATATCGCCAACGGTACCACCAAGTTCAATGATACAGACGTCAGGAACATCACCGTTAGAATCAACGGGAATTCTAGCAACCTCTTCAATCCAGTCCTGGATAGCGTTGGTCAAGTGAGGAACGACCTGGACAGTCTTTCCAAGGTAGTCACCCTTACGTTCACGTTCAATAACATGCTGGTAAACCTTACCAGTGGTAATGTTGTGACGACGAGTAAGGGTCACGTTGAGATAACGCTCGTAGTTACCGAGATCCAAATCAACTTCACCACCGTCATCAAGAACAAAGACCTCACCATGCTCGAGGGGACTCATGGTACCAGCATCAATGTTCATGTAAGGATCAATCTTAATAGAAGTGACATTAAGACCAAGAGTCTTGAGGAGTAAACCAGTAGAGGAGGCGATTACGCCCTTTCCAATGCCACTGATAACACCTGAATTTAAAAAATAACAATAATAACATTTAGTTAAACATATTCACGATCCCATTCCATTTGCAAAAATCTCACTTACCACCAGAAACAACAACAAACTTCATTTTAGTGCACTATTGGTGTTGAAAAAAATAAACAAATGAAAATAATAAGGATTCCAAAGAAATTCAAAGAAAAAAGTTTAAACACCAAGCGACAGAAATATCCACGGGTTGAAGGTAATTGCTGGGGCAGTAAGCAAAAGGAAGGGGAAGAGCAGGAAAAGAAGAAGAAAAGGAAGAAAGAAAGAAATGGGATGGGAATAAATATTAGACAAGGAAAGAGAAAAAAAATTTTAGAATCAGCCGTTTACTTAACAAACATATTACTAATATATATGTCATGTCCATGTGATCTGTATCATGTGATGTATGCTCACACAATATTGATACATCCTTCAACATTAACCTTGTACATCATGCTGTTTGCTACATGAATCCCAACCCTCTGTCCATCGCTTTATACCCCCGTTCATTTCTCATACTTGTGTGTGCTACTTTGTGCTCAAGTTCTAATAATAGCTCTTTTTCTATTGGGATTTAATTAAATTTCTTTTATTTACATTTGCATCCCACTCGGCTTTTTACTGCTTCGTGCTCAGCTATTCATAGTTGCTTCATTTCGCGCGCTTTTTCATCAGCTCTACCTCGGCGACTGTAGGATTTTACCTTGTTGACTGTTGCATATCTCAAACTCTCATTTTATATATATATTTAGGCAGATACTTGCAAAAAAAAAATGCCTAGGAAATCCTCTTCTTCTAAACTTACATCTGCGGCTAACTCAAGCGTCTTAAAAGCCAAACACCCTTCCTTTTCGAGCAGGAACAATACCAGCCTTGAAGAAACTACACCTCTTCTCGAGTCTTCTAGTTCAGCAAGGAATCTATCATTGTTAGACGAAATGGACCAGCAAAATCCTCAGTATGGGTCTAATGAAGATCTCACAGACCCCAGCAAACCCTTAAATCCAACAACAACAACCTCTCTTACCGCTTCATCACCACCTTTGATAAATTCTAATGGACCTGATTTATCGCAAACTATTGCTAATGCAGGATCCAAACCCCTAACGCCAGTCTCACCTACGCCAATCTCCACTGCCACACCACAACAGCAACTTAGGCAAAATGGCAGTACCACAACTGGTAACAACAGTAATGTTATGATTGGCAGCAAGGTCCCTTCAGGGTTTTCCTACCATCGAGTTGGTCCCCAAAGAACGTCATATACTACCCAAAAACTCAAACTGTTACCAGACCAACCTGATGGTGTTGATGACGAGGAAAGTGGACGTGAGGTTTATTCTCAGGTTACAAGAATCAAAGACACACCTGCACGAAAAGATGCCGAGCGATTGGGAAAAGCACATCGATCATTACTGCCTAGAGTAACAGGTTACTGTACTGCCAGCTCATTCAGAATGAAGGAAATCACGCGTTATCTCAACAGCCGAAAACACTACAAAGCTTCCCCAAAACTGTTTGACGAGTGTTTGTATACGCCTTATACATATAAACGTGAGGGAACTAGAAGTGCGGCCACAAGTCCCACGAGACGTGAACACAATGGACACAGTAGTAGTAATAACGGCAAAGACAAGGATAGGAATTCTAGTGAGACTGGGCTAATGAGGTTAGATGACGAAGGAGGTGAAATTGACGTGGAATTGACTGGTCATAGCGATGTGTTTTTGTTTGAGTATGGTGTCGCTGTCTTTTGGGGCTTTACTGAATTAGAAGAGCGCCGATTTTTAAAAGAACTGGCCCGTTTTGAAAATGAAAAGCTTGCAGATGAAGATATACAGGTTGAGGAATTTAACTACTACATTACCAAGAGTTATCAGCCTCGAATTTATAATGACTTTATTACTCTCCGAGATGGCTCGAATTACATGGTCAAGCTATCTATTTCACATGCTATTGCTCAGTCCGTCAAAATTTCATTGTTTGAGGAGCTGGTTGATAACACTATTGAAGACACTCAAGACTTTCCTCAGGAAGTAGCACTCACTGGTAAGATTTCCATGAGCAGAAAGGATATTATGAAGAGTATTGGAGAGTTGTTCATATTAAGAATCAACGTGAATTTGCACGGCTCGGTGTTGGACTCCCCAGAACTAATGTGGTCAGAGCCACATCTTGAGCCTATCTATCAAGCCACGCGCGGGTATTTGGAAATCACCCAAAGGGTTCAGCTGTTGAACCAGCGTCTTGAGGTTATTTCAGATTTGCTACAAATGCTCAAGGAGCAGATGGGTTATGCTCATGGAGAATATCTAGAGTTTATCGTCATTGTGCTGATTGCAGTCGAAGTCTTGGTAGCAATTGTTAACGTTGCTGTTGACTACTTTGCCTCTAAAAAGTAGTTTATTCCTAGCGACCTTGTTAGATTTGGCGCTGGTCTCCTGATTTAATGACCTAATTGTCATAGTTGAAATGACTAGTTACACTCGTTTTTTTAGATGTTGCATTTGTATTCTGCTATTTGTAATTCAACAGTAGGAACTGTTTTAAAAAAAAATTATATATATTGAATAAGAAATGATGAAAAAATTTGTCAGATTAAACGAAAACGCTAGTTTTCCAAGGCTACCAAGTACTCGTTACCAGTAAGAACTTGTCTGTCCTTGACAAAGACTGTAAATTTGACTGTATATTTCCACTTGACTGGACCGTTCAAGCCAACGCTTTTGGCAATATCCTGGGCATCAGTTTTGGTCAAGATTTCGGCAGGATCATGATGAGCCAATAGTTTGATTTTACGTTCCTTGGAAATTTTAATAAGTGAAGGAGGAAGCGCGCAGCAGTCTTTAGCGTTGATATGGTTTACAGAGACTTGGTATGAGCTGTGGATATTTTGATCATGGGTTGTTCCATTGCCATTCTGATTAGAGTCTGCAGATGTTGGCAAAGAGTCAATGCCTTGCAACAGTGTGGTAAGTCTGTGAGTAGAAAACTCGGAAATTCCGTATTCCTTGATGAATGGCTGGTGGTTTTTAAGAGTTTTGGAAGAGCCATAGTCAACAGTACGCTTCCAAACCTGGAAGAGCTGGGTATTGGATAGTTTGTTTTTCTTTTCATTCTCTTCGTCATCATCTTCATCATCGTTTTCATCATCTTCCTCGTCATCAGAAAAGTTTAGCCCGCCAAAGGACAAGATTAGTCGGTTGATGGGGGTTTGCGTTTCCGATAACGTGTTATAAAGTAAGGTGATGGCTGCCTCGATGTCGGCGTAGGCATCGGTAGCAGAGGTATTAGAAGGGACAAAGATTTTAGCAGTGATTTCATTTTCTAGAGCCTTGACAGCAGTTCCGTTGGAAGGTGGGGTTATGGTGGTTTTGAGAGATTCTAATACGACGGAAGCGTCCTTGGAATCAAAGGATTTATTGTTGATAATATATTCGCTAACCGACGTATCAGCAGCTCCTTGACGTCCTCGAAGAGTGTTGCCGGTAGAAAACACTGAAATGGCCATATTAAATAAGATTAAATGAATGTAAATGGGTGTGTGAATGTGAGGTATTGAATGAAAGTGAACTAACTATTAGGAAATAAATAAAAGGAAAGAATCTTTTAGGGCGGATTTTAGTTAATCACGTCAAATTTCACACACACACTGTTTGATCCGGCAACGAAAAAAAAAAAAAAAAAAAAAAAATTAAGGTAGTGCTTAGTAATGGATCAACCCGGGTTGACATGACACTTGCGGAAACATCATCCCGCCAGCCCTTGAATCCGTATTCAGTTTTATATCTATCAGAACTTTCAATAGCTCGCTTTTTAATTAACAATACAAATAGTAAAACAAACAAATACATAACAATCCATTAACTCTCATAAAATACAGGGCTTTAAATTACATTTTATTAACGAGGGGTTGCCTCGTCCTTTCCTTAAAATCATTCCTTAGTTATGGAGACGCTTCTCATAAGAGTGAAGAGAGTGAACGCCACCTTCGAGTTGAGCAGAGGGAGATCTAAACTCAAATCTGACATCACCAGTGTCAACCTTTTGCTGGAGTTCCTCAATACTTCGGATACCAATGTCTTGAAGACCGTGCTGGAGACCAGAGATCAAGTAGGGAACAAACTTGGTGATGGAACCCTTGTCAACAACGGAACCACTGACACCTTGGGCAACAAAAACAGAGTCACCTTCAGAAAAGTATCGGCTAGTAGCAGCGTTATCGTTAGTGCCCTGCTTTTCCATAGCCTCAATAGAACCCATACCTCTGTAAGACTTGAGACGCTGGCCATTCTTGAAAAAGTACTGACCAGGACTCTCAGTAGTACCAGCCAAAAGACCACCCATCATAACGGTAGAGGCACCGAGAGCAATAGCCTTGGTAATGTGGCCAATGTTCTGGATACCACCATCAGCAATACATGGAACACCAAAACGCTTGGCAAACTGGGTAACTTGGTAAACGGCAGTACCTTGAGGGCGGCCAACAGCCATAACTTCTTGGGTAATGCAAATAGATCCAGAACCCATACCAATACGGAGACCGTCAACACCGGCAGCAATGAGCTCAGCAGCCTGCTCACGGGTAACAACATTACCACCAACAACCTGAAGGTCAGGGAAGGTGGCCTTGGCCCACTTGATCATTTCAACTTGAAAAACAGAGTTACCTTGGGAAGAGTCGATAATAACGACATCAAGACCAGCGGCAACAAGCTTAGCAAGACGTTCACGGTCATCAGGACGAGTGCCAACAGCGGCACCACAGAGAAGTTGTTTATCCTTAGACTTGGAAGCATTGGGATAGTTGTGGTTCTTTTGTAAATCGGTTCTGGACAGGAGAGAAACAATGTTTCCATTATCAACAATTGGGAGTTTGCCCTTCTTGGACTTTCTAAGAATGTCATTGGCCTCCTTAAGGGTAATTGGTTGGTGGGCAGTAATGAGATCAGTGGTCATAATCTCAGAAACAGGAGTGGAACTGTTATCGTGGAATTGGATATCTCTTGAAGTAACAATACCAAGAATCTTGCCAGGCATTTTTCCATCCTCTAATTTATAGTTAGCATTGAATCAAAAAGGATTTGAAGCGTAAACATAATTAATAATCCCAATGTCAAGTAAAAATATCAGTGAATCAAAGTATCCCCAAGACGGTTAAGTCATTGCGGTAGAACGAAAGTTAAAAAATAAAAAAATCATCATAATCAAGACACGGGATTACAAATGTTCAAAATAGTAGTAACTTACCAGTAACTGGGAAACCAGCAAATCCGAGGCGCTCCCTAAGAGCCTTGACTTCTCCAACAGTTTGGGTAGGAGAAACAACAACGGGATCAGAAATGAAACCGTTCTCGTACTTTTTAACCTTGCGAACCATTTCAGCCTGCTCATCAGCAGAACAGTTGTGGTGGATGATACCAATACCACCCAAAAGAGCCATGTGAATGGCCATGGATTCCTCGGTAACAGTATCCATAGGAGAAGAAACAAGAGGAGCATTAAGGGTGATCTTCTTGGAAATCTTAGAGGCGGTAGAAACTTCGCTGGATGGGAAGTCAATCTTGCCAGGAAGCATCAAGATGTCATTGTAGGTAAGACCACCACGGGTGTTAGAGTCCATAAGAGTGGCGGCATCAAGACCGTCACGGGTCTTGTACTCGGACAAGTACTCGAGAGCCTTAGCATGGTCCAAAACGTTGGCAGACATTTTAATTAAAAGATGAAAGAGAAGAAAAGGAAAGGAAAAAGAAGGGAGGTTCTTTTGGGAAAAGAAAGGAATTGAAGGGGATGTGTTATACTCCAATTTTTCCAAATTTCCAAGGAAAAAAAAAGGAAAGATCAAGGGACTTTGTCGGGGTTTTTATAATCCAAGCTTTGGGCAAGGTTTTTTTAAAATTTTTTCAACGAACGGCTGACAAAGCGCTGAGCCGCGGAGCATGCACCGGTGTCAGTGATATCCGCTGGCAACCCGGTGTGCACACCACGTTGATAACGATAAAACGCGGGGATTTTTTTATTTATCAAAACAAATGGTTTAGAAAGCTCAATTCAGAGCAAAAAAGGCAATTTAAATATAGATAAGGGGTTAATGCTAATTGCGAGTGATTGACTTGGGTGTGTATACAGCTTCCTTGTTACAATTACCTTTAATTGTCACATAGTACCCTAACCCTGTCTTGCCAGGCTAGATCTCCTTTTGGAAAGACCTCCATGAAACTTTAGCTTTGGCAGTAACCCATTCACAACCACCATTATCATGAAATCAGCTCCAGCAAATACTAAACGCGGTGGTACTTCTCTTCATCCACTCCCTGAATCTGAAGGTATTGTCAGTGTTTTTCTAACCATGCTTAAATTCAAGTCTAACTATATTAGAAACCAAATACAAGCTGAAATGCATCGAGCTTAGGAAAAGAACGCGAGAAATCGAACAGCACAATGAGTTGATGGCACTATCAATTTCACGGACCAAGCGCGATATCAAACGACTACGACTGGAGCGAGCGCTGTTTCTGGAAAAATTGGAAGAAAGAACGCTTTTTAATGTCGATGATTCTGAAGGTTCTCCGTCACCTCCAGGTTCGCCTGGAAAGTCTATTGGCTCGCTTCCTCAGGCAATGTTAGAGGCTGCTGCCTCTTCCGTCGCTGCCAGTGCTCAGCAAGCGCTTCAAGCCAATGGATCAATCGGTGCATTGGGAATTCCAGCTTACAATCCTCCCAATCCCAACTCTTCAAACGTGAACCCAGGTGCTACATCTGCTGCTGCCGCGGCCGCAGCGGCAGTTGCCGCTGGAGCTGCCGCAGCTGCCAGTGGTGTTTTGCCTGTTAGTTCCAGCTCTGGTAATAGTAAACGGGCAGGTCCTAGTACGCCAAAGGCTGGAGGACGAGGCAGCAAAAGCAAAGCCAAGGAGTCGGCAAAAAGCAAGGATACACCAGCAGTTTCTACCGATGCTGCATCCATAGCAGAAGCTGATGAAAACGAGCCTAGCACACTTGGCACGTCCAAGGGGAGCAATGGCTCTACCAAGAAGCCTAATGTTCCAAGAGACCCTAACCAGCCCCGCCGTCCTCAGAACGCATACATTATATTTTGTGAGCGCGAAAAGGAAAACGTAAAGGCTAATATGGAAAAGGAGCGACCAGGATTGCCTTATGATCTTACAAAAGCAATGTCAGATGCGTGGCATTCATTACCCGACGATGCTAAACAAAAGTACTACAAGATTTATGAAGATGATAAAGAACGCTATACAAAAGAAATGTCAAACTACCTGCCACCCAACCCGACCCCCAGCGACCAGCGAGAAAAGGCCAAATACCAAAAGCAGTGGCAGGATTTGTTAAAGGCCAAGGAAAAAAAGTTGAAGCAGAAGCAGATACAGGAGAGCCAAGTTAAGGATGAGGTTGAAGAAAAAGACAATGGGTTTGGGGATCCATTTGATGAAGAGGATATTGACGTTCCTAGTGATATAAATGTGGATGAAGATGACGAGGAAGAGGAGCTTGAAGAAGACGAAGAAGAGGATGAGACTTGATGAGAGTTTTGTATTTTGTAATATTTATATAAGTTGATTGATTATGAAATTTATTAAAGTTTAGATTTTTTATTTTACTGTTTATGTTTGTAGACCAAATTTGATTACATAATCATTATGAAAACAAAAACAATAACAACAACAACAACAACAACAACCATTTGATCAACAAGACATTTATCAATTTCTGTTTTGACAAATATTCTTGTCTAATATGGGACACTGGCCTTTTGATGTGACAGAGCATGGTAAGAATTATTTTAATTTGATGTTTAACTTCTATCTAACCATAATGACATAATTTAGAATCTGAAGACGTTCAGTTTTCTGCAATTACCGAAAAGTTAAAAGGACAAGAAGCAAAAGATTTATTCCCACCAGTGCAACGGGACAAGCTGTTTAAAGAGAATAACGTGAACACGAAAGAACCCTCAAGGATCAAGGATAATCTTGCATTTTTAAGCGACATTCGACAAGAGCGAAAAATAAAAGATGAGTCGAACAGGTTTGCCTTTGGCAAGTATCAACCGGCGCCATTAAAGCCTTTAGAACCCAATTCAGAAGGATGGTTTTGGAAGCGGCCGTCGAATCAGAAGGCAAATGGACCGACAACACCAATGAAGAATAATTTAAATGAAAATTTCATCGATAACGACTTGTTGGGAATAATGAAAACTCCAGGGACTTTGGGGCGAGGCAAGAATGTATCGTTTGCTCCTGGTGTTGGCCACACGCTATCAACAGCCTCTACTGTTTCGAATCATAATGTGAATATAAGCAACAAACTGATACCTGATAGTATTTATGAAGAAATTGGCTTGCCAATAGACTTTTCCAAAACAAAGCCGCTGTCACAAGCAACGCCAAAGAAGGGACGTGACGGGTCTCGGTTTCAATTTTCAAACGGAACAGGGCTAAAGGTGAATACATACAACCCATTCATTCGACGGCCAACGTATCCCGATTACTCGCGGTTGAATCTCGACAGTTCGATAGGAGATCAGACGGATGTTAGCAAGTTTATGCAGTCAATACTACCTTCTGGATTTCCAGGAAAGCTGCCAAAGGAATACAAAAACCCGCCAAAACCAGAGGCTTCAAAACCAACAAAGCAAATGGAAGAGGTCAATGATGATTTTTTATCACGGTATCGACTTTTAATGAACCCAAAAGAAAAGGAGACAGTCAAAGAGAAATCGACAAGAAGAAACAGCAATTATGCTAACCAGCAAGTTCAAACTGATGCGGTAAACAACACAACAACTGACAAGTTACGACAGCAGCTAACAGAAGCCCAAGCTCAACTAGCGTCCTTGTCATCAACAGGAGCAAAGATTAGTCAAAAGCAAGCCTTGGAGATTGAAAAGCTAGTGAGTACTCGATTCCAGGAGCAAAAGAAGGTGATTGAAAAGCATCAAAAGCTGCTGGAAGAAGAGCGGCAGAGATCTTTGGATATATTAGATGCAGCTGGGAACAAGGTGGCGAGACTAGAACAACAGCTGGAAACTTGTAAATACCTGCTTGCCGCTCAATTGGGTGAAAACGAGTCGTTGAGAGCGTATGCACTGGAAAAGGATGGACAGTATGAGGACATGAAGGACAAGTGTGCTCAGAAGATGAAGGAAAACACTGCGCTGATTGCCTCATATTTCAAAGGAAAGCTTCCAGATATCCAAGTTACGAAAAGTAAAGTTGAATTGGAGAACAAGGAATTTAAAAAACTTGTTAGTAATTTGGAAAATTATTCGCACAATATTGATTTATTTTTACTAGAGAGACAAGAACGGCAAAGAGATAATGAGCGATATGAAGCGGAGCTTTCCTCGTTTGAGCAGCAGTACAAGAAGAATGAAGGAGAGTATCAGCAAGAGATTATACGGTTGATGAATATTATTGAAAACGAAAAGGTTTTACATGATGAAGATTATGTGGCCATTGTGAATCAGCTGAACACCAAACTTTCGCAAAGCAAGGAATTTTTTGAGCGAGAGCAGGAGATGATGGGAGAAAAGCTGGAGTCCAAGGATCGGATTATTCGCATGTTGGAGAGACGAGTACGAGAGAGCGAAAGAGTGACCCAAAGTGAGCTTGACAAGCAGTATGAAAAGCTAGACTTGATGAGCAAGCCATTGATCAAAAAATCTGCGTTACGAAGCACAGATCGAAGCATGAGTACTCGGCCATTGTCTTTGGGAGTTTCACAAACATCTTATCCAGATGTGGTATTATCTAGGCCATTGAGTGCGGGAACAAGACTTGAAAAGGGTGGTAGCGAGCGGACATTGTATGAAATGTTGTCGCAATTATCTACGCATTTGTCGAACCAAAAGCTGGGCACTCTTTCTCAAATTACCGCTTCATCAGACGCAGTTACAGATTCGGAAATCATTCAACTTGGACAGGAGTTGGGCATGTTTATTTCCGAGATGAAAAAAGTGCTACAAGGGTCTGAGTTTAGATCAGGGAAATTGTATGAGACGATTTCGCAGTTGCTAAGTAGCGAGTTGCAAAGTGTGACGGATATTTTGGAGCAGGTTGGGAATAACAAGGAACAGGTGGAACGGCTGGAAAAGCGGTTAGAAAAGTCGCGGCAAGCAAAGGAATATTATCCCAAGCAGGATGGATTCGGAATGCTGAGGATTGAGGAGGAGCTGAGGGTTCAGCGCGAGGAGATGAAAAAGTTGATTCGAGATGTTAATAACCGAATGAAAAAGGCGTACGATTTGATGCTGGATATTGAAGAGAAGGGATGATTTAAATTTATGATTTTATAAATTTATGACTATTTAATGAATTATGAATTGTTATGATTTTTTGTATGATTTTATATTTTATATTTTATATTAAATGCTTAAATGAAGATTTAGCATGTAATTCAACAAAGATTTTACAAGTATTGTTGCATTTTTGGGGTATATAGACGGATCTGGGCACCAACCGGGTGGTGAATGTAAAAAAGACAAAAGGTTAAATGAGATTGGAATTGAGATTGAAGGGAAATTTACATAGCTGATAAAAGATGGAATATGAAATAAAATATAAAATATAAAATATAAAACATAAAACATAAAATATGGGGGAGATTGCAAGAATTTAAGGGGGTCTACAACTGAAGGATCATGTGTTTTTAGAAGTTTATTAAAAGTGGATTGAAAATGGGATTTTTACATTAAATGGTATAAGCGCTGGTGGTGATATTAATGATAGTTAATACTGTTGTGTTTATTATTTACTATTTGATGTGATTAGTAGGAAATTTTTGTAATTTTTTATATTTTTTTATAATTTTTAAATTCAAGGGAATTCATTACACGGTGGAGGGATTGTGCTTTAGGGATAAGGGAATGCATCGGAAGGACCCGTAGCAGTGCAATTTAATAGTGAACCGAGACCGGCGAAGAAAGAAAAAAAAGGAGCCTCGGGGTGATGTCATGAAGAGGCAGAAGAGCCGAAAGTAATAAATTTAAAGGATTTAAAGGATTTCAAAGAGGCTTGGACGGTGAATTTCATGTATTATTACCATTATATAAATAGAAGACAAGTGTATTTATACTCAATTCAGCATCATTTAAAGACTGTTTCTAATTTAAAAAGGAAACAAAAACAAATCTCAAGGAATTGAGTTTGTTTGTAATAATCAGCATGAATGAATAAGAAGTAAAAAAAAAAATAACAAGGTCTAGAATATACACAAGTACACACAAAATAGTTGAACAAGATTTATATAAATACAGGCAAATTCACTATTAAAAGGGTGAAAATTTTTCAAACGTAAAAAATGTATTTGAATAAGAATGTTCCGTGGATGGGTGTTGAAATTGGCAAATTGTAAAACGAATTGCATCCAAGACACTGCTTGACACGAACGGCGTATACCATATAGATACAAAATTAAGATTTTTGTTGTTT
Source organism: Magnusiomyces fungicola (assembly GCA_900654225.1). NCBI lineage: Eukaryota > Fungi > Ascomycota > Dipodascomycetes > Dipodascales > Dipodascaceae > Magnusiomyces > Magnusiomyces fungicola. Next base: position 1,383,772 of record CAACAH010000004.1, read on the forward strand.
TACAAAGGAATTGGGAATAACATAAAATGGGAAATACAGTCATGCTACTGCCAAGCAATTAGGTCTGGCTTGTCAGACATAAGGTAGTAAAGCAAACTCAATGGGTAGTTGAAGAAGAAATAAATGACAACATCCGCAGCATTAATAATCGGAGAGAATTAAGAGTACAACAATAAGTGGAATAAAATAAAGAATGGATACAGCAATAACAATCACAAATGACAGTAACTGTAGATGCAGCTGAACCCTTGAATGTCGATAGCTGCGTACCAAAAGCCCGCGCACAAAAGCAACAAGCGTGGTGAATTAAATTGTCTTTGGCGCTGAGTAATCTGCCAGTATTGGTGTCATGTGACGTGAAAATTTTCAAGCCGCTCTAATCGGAAATTGGAGTGCTGTTACTGTTTCTATTACTGTTATTGCTACTATTTCTATTACTATTAGCATTAGTTTTGCTTTTATTGGTTATTTTTAACGAAATAACTTTTATCACCGTTGAAATCTGTTCAAGTGTGTCGATATTTGATATTTCAATTTTCTCTTTATCAAAAGGCTCAAGCAGAAGGAAGAAATAAAAGGCTCAAACAAGGCCCTGTGATTATTTTTTTTTTTTTTGTACGTTTTTCGATTTTACATTCAACAAAAGACTTTTTGAAAAATTTAAACTCTTAATTTGTTGTTAGTCGCTGTTGACTGTTTTAATTCTTGTACAAAGAGCTCACTTTTATTTCCTTATCCAAGCCGCACATTCGGGTTATCAACGTTTTGACATTTAACGGTTTTTGTTGTTTGGTCAATTTCAGATAAGTTGGATTTGATTTTAGACGTGGACATAAGCTAGTTGTGTTGTGACTTGGGTATTTGTATGTAAAACGGTGTTGTTTGCCGATTTGTTTATTATCAGCACAACGATTACTATAATCTAAATTGCAATTTAACAGGAGTTTTCTTTCTGTTTTCTTTCTGTTTCCTTTCTGTTTCTTGTTTGTATATTCAAATGCCGGATAGCCATGACTCAGTGGTGGGGGGCAAATAAAAAAGGACTTGCTGGCAAAGTGGGGACCACAGGACGAGTCGATCATAAATAAAAATAAAATAAAAACAAAAACAAAAACAAAACCTAATTAGCAGTTGTACATCAATGTGCTTGTGTTCTTTACTTTTTAGGACTTGGGATTTGGACCTCGTTCAAGTAATCAAGACCGAGTCTTTTTAAGTCAAGTTTGAATAACAGTTTGAGTTCGAGTGCTGTAAAAATATAACAACGGCCTTTGGCTGTAAGAGTTGCTCATTGTCCGTTTAAACTCTTTATACTTTTATTCTTTGATTCTTTTGGATATACTCTGTTTTCCAGTGATTTACCAACAAGGTTTGCAGGACTGGATTGCCACGGAGCGTGAGTTTTAAAATTACGCTTGGAGGGTGTGTTCATGCTCGGGGAATACCAATTCCAATGGAACGCGCTAGAAGCAGTGAAATGACGAAATTAGTAATCTAGAAAGATGAATGTGACTGCTAGCACCATGGTTAGCGTGTTATTAGATTTGTATAGTTTTCGCAACACTTGTCACTTGTTCAAGGTCAAGAGGGAGATTGTCGCATTAGGCTTGGAGGATTTGTACCCCAAGGCGAACAGAAAAAGAGCGCGCCCGGTTGGTAAAAACACAAACGGAGGAAATGTAAAAGGAGTGGATGGCTGGAGGGAATATAAAAAAGATGCGAATTTAACGGGAATTAAATAGCATGGAATTGAGGGCTTATATATATATTATATGTGTTGTACATTTACTATAGCTGTTGTTATTTTAATAAGAAATAACTAACAACTAACAACTAATAACTAATAGCCCGCTACCCATCACCTAGTTTTCGTTGGTAAAAGCCATGTATGTATGTAGCCAAAAAAAGCCGTTGAACCTTGTACATACACGGCTGGAGAGATTGAGCAAAATAAGAAATGGCGTAAACGAGAGTAAACACATATCAATGCGGTCAATGCGGTCAATTCTGCTGAATAACAAGATGACTTGTTTGATTGACATTTGCTGAAACCGATTGATGCTAGACAAATGGCTAAAATAGCAGCAGTCGCCGTAGCAGCAATCTTAGTGTCACGTGCCGGCAGACTGCAAGTCCCGTGAGCTGACTGGACCTTGGCCTTCCTGCCAACGCATTGCGCCACAACCGGAGCGCTGCCTTTGCCACAGACAATATGATTCTACTAGGATTATACTATGATTCTACCAGAATTGCTTGTTAGGACTGATTATATATATGAGTCCAGTAGAAACCCAATTGACTTGACCTTGCGCAGGGAAAATCTTTGTTCCCTCCAGAACGAAAACCACAAAACAAAAGCACCAAAATAAAAATAAAATAAAAAATAAAAAATTTTCATTCCCCCCAGCACCTCTCTCGGTCCAGTTTCTTATAGGAAAATAGTCCGGATTACTAGGCCAAGTGCGGAATTGCAGAGCGCTTATTGCCACAAAAAGAAATGGCGCGCGCCTGTGGCAGCATGTGTAATACCCATAGGTCAATTGATCAATTGAGTATAATAAACAACAGCTCCAGCAGCAACAACCGTCCAACCACCATCACCATATCCACACTCGCTCTTCCGTCCCGCCGTTGCACCAGCTCCAGACAGCTGCCTGCCGTGCTTTTGAGATAATTTCGGCCGGCGTCAGTTGACTCGCCGTTCACATGACCGCCCTCCCAGGCTCAGTTATTGTGACGGTGCAAATGTAAAAAGCCAGCCGAAAAAGAAAGTTTGCCTTTTTCTTTTTTACCTGCTGGTCCTTGTCATTTTACACTCTATAGATTATCCTTATTACCACACGCGTCGGCGTAAAAACCTGCCCCAGCTTCACTCCTCCTGCCGCCATTACTGCCACTCATATTCCCATATTGCCACTGCTATTACTCTTTCCCATTGTTGTTTTTTCCCTTGAAAAAAAATTTTCTTTTTTTTTTTTTTTTTTTTTTTTTTTTTTTTTTTTTTTTTTTTACCATCTCCTTTCTGTCTCACTAACATTTGAGGCCCTATCCTATATAAACCTTTGATTTCCCCTTCCTTTTTAATCCTCCATTTCTCCCTTTTCCTCTCCTTTCCTCCATTTCTCGATTTCTTTCCGTCCTGTCTCATTCCATTTCATCCAAACACACCCTCAACACCCCCTCCGACTCTGCCTTCCCGTCATGTCTTCTTATGATAACACCTATCTCACCCCAACCATTTCTCATAGCGAATTGTCTTTGACAAAACAGTCCTTAATAAGAACTAACACAATGATGCGATACAACTTCAACAGCTCGCGGCCTATTCCAAAGTCTGCCGCCGAGTCAACCTCTCTGCCTGCTGCCGCTGCTTCTTCTTCTGCCGCGACTACTCCTCTATCCTCACGAGCTGACTTAGTCTTGATCCTATCTCCACCAATCTCCCCTAGTGGTAAACTACACAAGCCTAGCAACAGTATCCTGCCTAGTCGACAATGCCATTCTCCTAGTCCTTATCCCTCTCATTCCAAATCCTCTTCCTTTGCCTCCTCTACTCCTACTTCTACGCCCACCGCCACGTCTACCACCCTCCACAACCAATCCTCTGGTAGATTTCCTCACACCTTTCCCCCTATGCAAACCATCGACACACCCATCTATAAACCCGCCCCAGGCACGACCGAAAACACATTTCGACAGCTCATCCAAGAAAAGCACGCTCTTGAACGAGGCCCTATTCCCGTTCCTTTCTCCAGCTATAGTATCAACAATTACGTCGACCACTCTACAAGATTAACAAACAACCCCTCAACATTTCCTATGACTTGTTGCGCTTGGGACCGATGCCGATCTAAAAACCCCGACTCTGATTATACAAACTATAAGCGAGGCGCCGATACTATTACTACTGCCAATGCTAATACTATTTATGACCCATTTTCCTTGGCTGTTCACAAGGTGTCCCAACAACGCTCTACTTGTCAGTCTACTCCTTCAACCCCAAGAAGGTCCAATCGCCGATTACCAACTGTTTACCCCGACAGTGATGGTGTTCTGACTAGATCATCTGCTCTTGGTCCCCGTGTCACGCGAGTGTCCAAAGAGTACTCTGCTACTAATAATAATAGCAACAGTAGCAACAACAACAATAATAATAATAATAGACACAACCTTTCTGGCCTTGCTACTCTAAGTGCCGCTGCTGCTTCAAGCTCCAACGTTACTTTACCTCCTATTCGATCGATTCATGGCACTTCTTCTCAACTCCTTCCTTCCATTTCATCTCTTTCCAACTCTACTCCCGAACCTCAGTTTGTTCGTGCTCCAACCCACCAACCTTCATTTCAATCCTATTCCAATACTCCCACCCCCGAACACTTTAGCTATCCTACTAGCACCGCCACCACACCTATCCAATCTCCAAGAGTGGGCTTCTCTTCGGTCAACAATACGCCCACCTCGCACTCGTTTAACAATAATCTGCGGGTCCAAGCTTCTACGCCTCGTCGTTCCAATGGTCCCAAGAGTAGTCGACCATCTACTCCACGCAAGCGGGTTGCTCCTATTCTCTCACGTGTCCACGACATGGATCCCGAGGAAGTCCCCGACTATACACCTAGTGCTGCCAATTTGCCTGCCGGCAAAGTTCTCCGGGCGGAGTGGAAAGGCACGCCCATGGACCTGTCTTCAGACCCCAACATTAACAAGATTCATCCTTCTGAAGTTTCTTTGGCTGCTACATTGCGTCTTTCTGTTGCAGTCTATCTTGACTCCAAGAAGCGATTATTTGCAGAAAAGGTCCATCGATACAAGCAAGGGCTTCCCTTTAGACGCACTGATTCTCAAAAGGCGTGCCGAATTGATGTGAACAAGGCTTCAAGATTGTTCATGGCTTTTGAAAAGGTTGGATGGCTAGAAGACTATAACTTTGAAAAGTTCAAGGACGAGCCATTAATTACATCACGTACTTAGGTTTGATTTTATATTGCATTTGTTTTTTTGTGTGTTTTTTAACACTTCTTTTTTATGACTTTGGTTTTTTATTCTTTTTTTGGTGCATTTATTTGTTTTTAATTATTTTGGGTTTTTTTCATTGCTTGTTTTTTCTGGTGTTTTTTTAATTGTTGAAATTGTATTTTTAGTTGAATTTGATTGTATTTTTTATTATATAAATGGTTTTAAATGAAGTTGTTTTATTTTTGATATACGGGAACAATAGGAAATGGGTCTAGATACGAAGAAACTCTATTAGCCGCATGACCATGAGACGAAAATGACCAAAGGTCATGTGTGGAAAGGGAGTAACAAGCGTCAGGTTGGTTATTGGCAGTGTATAAATCGCATACAAGGTATACAAACTGTATTAAAAATCAATAAAACTAGCAAAATCAATCTGGAACAATAGTCAATGGGGATCAAACGACGATAATGCAAGTGCCAGCACTGGAAATAGTAGCAACAGTAATAATGGTAATAATAGTATCACAACAGTAAATAGAGATGACTCCTTTTTTGGCCTGTTAGTTTGGTTTTATAAACAAAAGAATGAAAGGAGCTACACCAAGTGATCAATTGAGTTTTTAGTAAATGGCGTGTATAAAGAACTGGTTGTATTTGAATATATATGTACGTTTACTCGTGTTTCGTTGTATATTTATTTATATTTATTTATATATTCAAACCGATAATACACTTGTTATTGTTGCCGTAATAGTGCACATGAATCAAGTCACCAGGTTTTTTATGTATTTATATTTTTATATTTTACTATATTAAATATTAAACCAGAAACAAGGCAATGATAGCGTTACTGATATAATATCGGAGTAATAAATTCATACTCAATCGGATTTATACGCTTGTCAGTATTATTATTATTACCATTACTATATTATCGTTTGATTCTCAAGAGTCTGGTTTGACAGGTGAGCGGCTAATACTAATACTGTGGGGCACCAGTTCTATCAGTTTAGCTGAAAAGCCGTCACGGGTGACGTGAAGGCGGGCTTTTGATCAAAGAGACGGTTTGGATACAGGTGATTTAGTAATAGTCATAATGACAGTGCTAGCAATATACACTTGCAATGATAGTAAAATTAAAAAAAAAAAAATTTACATTGAAATGCCTGTTTCTACTAATCACAACATTGCCATTGACATCACAAGTCAATTGAGCAATTGCCTTTAAAATAACAGAAAATAACAGACGGGCAAACTAACAAAAGGTAAAAAGGTATAAAAAAAAGCTCAGAACTCAGAACTCAAAACCCAATCCATTACCTTGCTTTTTTATTTACTATTTTTATTACTCTGGATAAAGCCACCCTGGGTCCCGGCAATCATGGAAATGAGTTTTGATAAGAAGGAACAAGTGTATTATATTTTTATCAATATTTGTTTCTTATACACGTTTGCCTTTTAAATGCAATACGAGTATAGCCATATTATAGTCAGAGGACGAGTCCATTGGTACTAGACAAAAGCAATTACAAAGCCAACAGGCTGTTATATGTATATATATAGATTTGGATTTGGATTTGGGTGTATTCTAGACATTTGGTGGCACAGCCATGATTTTCAATTTGTTTATTTTTGATTATTTTTATTTTTATTTTTATTCTTATTCTTGATATTTTATGGAAACAAGGTTTTATTTTGCCTTTTACTGTTGTTGTTATTTTTTTTTTTTTTTTACATTTCTTGTTATTATAAAAGCAATTGATAAAGAATGGCAATCATAGCTATACAAAGGGCAGAGAGCCAAGAATTGCATGACGTATTATTGGCATTTGAAAATGAAAATGTTTATTATTGGCGTTGTGATTACTGATATTACTGTTACTGTTGAGCTGAGTTGTTGTTGTTGTTGTTTTTGAGGGCAAAAAGAGCATTTGGTCCGAATAAAATCAGTCACATGCCGTGCACCAACCACGTGAGAGCAAGGCTGTCACACGAGACACAAGTCGTTTTTAGACAAGCCTAGTTATGTAATGGTCATGTGACAATATAGGTCTCACGTGGGACGCACATGATTTACAAATGTAAAAGGATAAGAAAGAATGAAGTAAATTAAATTTAAAAAATATCAATTAATCATGTCATAAATACAAAAATCATTATTCATCAAAACAAAATAAAATAAAAATAAACGGGAATTAAAAAAAGAATAGGTCTAGCAGTAGTGGTAGTAGTAGTAGTAGTAGTAGTAGTAATAGTCGGTGTCTGCTTTTAGTGCTTGTGTGTAGTGTGCTCAAAGCCAGCAAAGGCAAATGGCCATCCAATGAAGGAAGCCATAAACGTTCCCCAGCCAGCAACGTGAACAGCAGTGCGAGCAACACCGGACTGGTACTTGGGGAAGTGGGCAGCAGCCTTTCCAGAGGCGTAAGCGGATCGTCTAATCATAGTAGCGTACATTGTGAATAGTATTAGAAAGGTTGGCTTGGATTGGGTTTGTAGAAAAGATTCTAGCTTTGTGTTTGAAAGTTGTAGACTTGGTGGTTTAATGCGTGTGATGAAGAACAGAAAGAAAGGGAAAAAAAGTTTGGTTCTTCGAGGATTCATTCATGTTTATATACTTTTTCTCTATTTAATGACCGACATTCTGTTCTACGACTGTTCTACGATTGTTGCCAAAAGGAATGCAAAAAAATCAGTCGATAAATGGTGTGTAGTAAGAGTACATGTTGTGTGGGATGATTTTTTCCCCCAGCTAGCTGCAACAATAGTAACGGGAATCGTAATAGCGGTAGCAGCCGAAGTGGGTATGGGACATTTGTAGAAACACACTCTCGTATACACACACACACACACATGCACATTGTTCTTCTGCTTCAAGGATTTTCCAAAGGACATCTCCTTGCTGGCCTTTACTTGGTCACACACGCCTTATTCTAGCTTTAGCAGCTTTTTAAAAAAAATTAAAATTGAAATAAAAAGAGCATCTGCTGGCAGCATTGTTTTTGCTTATTTCCACTAGCACCAGCTTTTCATAATAATATATTATCTATATTATCTATATTGCCTCCATTGTCGACTATACTTGGCAAAGTCAAAATCAGGTGGTTATAAAAAGTGGTGATACCTTTCCTGTCCTAGAAGGTTGAGAAATATCACCAGATTTTCCTGGCGGTTGAGGCACATGTTCCACTCGCTCAGGCCGGGAACAGCCTAATCTGGAAAACCGCCTGTCCTGGCCTTCCGTGGTGTGATTCCACAACAATCAGAACAATCAGGAGAGTTTCCACAGCCGCATGGAAGCCTCCGTGCGGATACTCTAATTCCCTTCTAGTTTGTATACGCTGCGTAAACAACTCTCCCAACGTTTTCTTTCATTTCCTCACATGACACGCACATGCTCAATAAAACACGTGACTATAGTTAATCATTTGTCATCATCTTCTAATCACCAACTTTTCACATGTCACTGGCTTTAATTGCGCTCCTCCACCTTTCACATGATCCCCCGCAACGTCTGCCAGCTTCCCTACAGCTCTTCTTTCTTTCTTTCTTTATTCCCTTTCTCTTCATCCACTCCCCACCCGCTCTCCTTTCATTTCCTTCTGACTGATCTCTAATCCCATTCTCTCATCTCCGAAATGGCTCACTCGTTGTCCACCTTGTGGTGGCCGAGGTACTACACCTTTCTTCGAGAACTATTCACCTTGGCTCGACACAACCCGCAGCTCGCCAACTCTATGCTCAAATCCCAATTTGCAATCCTCAAAACTAAAAAGCGCTTTCACCACGTTGTACTATCTCTCTTCCTCCTCTCAGGAGGCCTTTCATCCTTTTTTTACTACAAATACCGACAAAAGAAACAATCCCTAAAACACCCTTCCTTTAGGTCTTCCTTCAAAGAGGACTACGAAACAACGGCTGATGAAAAGGATGCCTACTCCGCCTCTGAAGGAACCGACAAGAGGCGCCGGACTTCTTCTGTCACTTTCAAGTCTTATACCCAAAAGTACGACATCGACGTGCCCTATAAAGACGGCCTGTCCAAAGTAACAATCACCCCAACTAGATTAACAACCTTTCAAGCCCACCGCCGACTCCTGTTTGATCCAATCGCTAATAACCCAAAAATATCTGCTGGCGTCAATTCAAAGTTTCTTCGCCAGTTTTCCGCCATCTGGGCCATCATAGTCCCGCGCTTAAACAGCAAGTCTTCTGGCTTGCTCATTGTCCACACCTTTTTCTTGTTTTTACGAACTTGGCTTTCCCTGGTGGTCGCTAAACTCGACGGTCAAATTGTCCGCGATTTGATTGCCGCCAATGGAAAACAGTTTTTAAAAGGCCTGGCATACTGGCTTCTGGTGGCTATCCCGGCATCTTACACAAATGCAATGATCAAGTTTTTGCAATCAAAAATTTCAATCGAGTTTCGTACTAGACTGGTTCGATACATCCACGACATTTACCTCGACGAAAATCTCGGCTTTTACAAGGTTAACAACATTGACGGCGGTGTCCAAGGCGTGGATCAGTACATTACCGCCGACTTGACCAAGTTTTGCGACGCTGCTGCTTCTCTTTATTCTAGTTTGGGTAAACCCTCTGTGGATTTTGTCATTTTTTCTTATCAGCTCAGCCGTAACCTTGGTCCCTTGGCGCTTTTTGGCATTTTTGGCAACTACTTTGCTACTGCCTGGCTGCTCAAGTCAATTGCCCCTCCTTTTGGAAAGTTGGCTGCGGTGGAGGCTAGACTTGAAGGTGACTACAGAAACGCCCACTCTAGACTTATCACCAATGCCGAAGAAATTGCATTTTATGACGGAACCGATCTGGAGCGCGGTATTCTTATCAAGACTTACAAAAGACTGGTCGAGCATGTTCAAACCATTTTGCACATTAAAGTTTCCTACAACATGTTTGAAGATTTTGTATTAAAGTACAGCTGGTCGGCTCTGGGTTACATGTTTGCCTCCTTGCCAGTTTTTCTTCCCGACTGGAGTGGGCAATCCACAGTGACTGCTGGCGCTGCCATTGCCGCCAATGCTGCTGCAACAGTGACTTCTGCCGCTGTCACAATTACCAACGACAAGAGCCACCATGGTGTGGATGAAAAGGATCGAATGCGCCAGTTTATCACCAACAAGCGATTAATGCTGTCGCTGGCCGATGCTGGTGGACGAATGATGTATTCCATCAAAGATCTTGCTGAACTTGCCGGATACACTTCTCGAGTCTTTACCTTGCTTTCGACTCTCCACAGAGTGCAAGCTCAGGCATACGGCCAACGCAACAAGTACAAACTCGAAGACTCGAAATCGCAACGCAACTCCATTTGGGGGCACCCAGCCACAAACGCTACCCCCAAGAGCAAAAAGAGCAAACATCGCCACAGAGTTGCTTTATATAGCCTGGAAGACGTCAAGGGAACTACCCAGGAGGGATACGAAGGCGTGAGATTTGAACACACACCCATTGTTGTCCCAGGTCTTGGTCGCGATTTGTCACCGGGCGAGATTCTAGTCAAGGATCTCAACATTGTGATCAACCCTGGTGAGCATTTACTTATTTCGGGCCCTAATGGCTCGGGAAAATCTGCAGTTGCCCGAGTGCTAGCCGGGTTGTGGCCAGTTTTTCGTGGTCTTGTATCCAAGCCCTTGTTTTCCGACATTGCATTCTTACCCCAGAGACCGTATCTTTCGGTAGGCACGTTGCGGGAGCAGATCATTTACCCATACACGCAGTCTGACATGATTGAAATGGGAGTTACAGACAATGACTTGATGGAGATTTTGGACAAGGTCAAATTAGAGTATCTTGTTGCCCGAGAGGGAGGCTGGGAAACCAAAAAGCAGTGGAAGGATGTTTTTAGCGGTGGAGAAAAGCAGCGAGTTATGTTTGCCAGAATTTTGTTCAAGCAGCCCAAGTTTGCCGTGATTGACGAAGGAACTTCTGCCGTGTCTTCAGATGTGGAGGGACTTTTGTACGAAACCTGCCAAAAAGAAGGCATAACGCTAATTACCATTTCCCACAGACCATCTTTACTGCGGTATCACCGCGCTCAGCTCAAGGTTGGGTTGGGCGAATTGGGTGATCAATGGGTTTTGGAAAAGACCGATTCCGAAGAAGCCCGTTTGTCAGTAGAGCGAGAGATTAACGAGTTGGAAGAAAAGTTGAGTTTGGTTGAGACTTGGAAAACTCGCCGTGCTGAAATTGTCAAGGAATTGTCAGGTCAGTAAATATTTATGAAATTTATTATATTATTATTATTTTTATTATTAAAATTTAGATTTTTTTTTTTAAATAAATAAGGAAGAAAAAAATAAATTAAAAGCATTAAAATTTTAAATTTTTTTAATGTTTTTTATTCCAAGGCAACGTTTCAAACCACTTTTCATCCACTTTATTCACACAAATTGTAAATAAATCAAACAATTCAGGGCACGAGACCATATATGGATGAAATCTTCTAAACGGGTTTCTGGCTCGTCTTTTCTCCACCAAAATGGGGTCTGAACATCCGTACGGGTCTCTCGCAAACGGTTCCAAAGCGTTTTTGCGCTCGCCAATCAATGCCTGGATATACCGTGGGCTTTTGTTATTCTTTGCCGCAATGGCAGCGTTGATTTTCTGGGCTGAGTCTTCAAAATTCAAAATGTCGTCATTGTCGGATGGGTTATAATCGCTGCCGTCGACTACTTGGTCTCTGTTGCCATCTTTTGACGACTCCATAAGCTCGGGAGGATCAATGCCCACGTAGCGGAATTTGGGGGCGGGGAAATGGATAGCGGATCGGTGAATGCGTTGGAACCGTTCCTTTTTAAAGTCAAGGCCGACGACAGTGACGAGCTCAGGATAATTGCCAGTGTACTCGTGAAATCGGGCAATACTAAACAACAAGTTTTCATACGAGTCAGTAGCGTACTCCTCAACAATCATGCGGTTCACCAAATGATCTCCATAGTTTCTTCCGCCTGAAACCTTGTTCTTATCCTGTGTGGAGTCAGACTTGTCGTCATTAAAAGACAAATCAGGAACATCGTATTCGTGTAGTACGGAGGCGGCCAACGCCCAATATGACTGTGATTCACTGTATGGGCCAGCAAACTGCTGGGTTTGACCACCAGAAAATACAAGAACGGCATTAGGATCTTTACGGGCAATACGAGCAGCGACACGAATATGTTTTAAAAAGGTCTGGGTTTGGCCTTTTTGAAACGAGGAAATCATCCAATTTGCTTCATCTTTGCCATCAACTTGATTGCGAACGTTGGAAAACACATTAAACTTGGTCATTAACCCGGTTGACGTTGGTGGAGTAGTCAAGGCAGAGTCGGTGTACTCAATGTTATCCATGTTCGTCTTCATAAAATCCAAATCATCGTCCATTGTCTCTCGAATCTTTCCGTTCAACTCTTTAGATCCAACAGGCTTTTCCGCATTCTTGGCAGAAATACCTTGAGCAACTTTTCCGTCCATCATTTGAGTCTGTTCTAGTGTTTTGGCGAGCTTATCGTCGACAAAGTTTTTGGAAGATGCTGGGTTTTGCATACCGTTTTGAGTATATGTTCCACCTGTTCCACCGGTTCCATCAATTTTTGCCAACTGTTCGGCTTCAATATCAACAGGAGACCTTTTAATTGCTGATTTTTTATCTTCGTTATTGTCTGTGGGGTTAGTGGTAGTAGCACTAGAGGGATTGCCTTCTGCTTCAGGGATGGCTGCCCGCTTAACCTTACCGTTATTACGGCTCTGTTGGTTGTTAGGCGAGTCTCTAGGCATTTCCATGGAATCTGGTCGTTCTTCTTCGTTTCGTTCGTTTCGATGAGTATTGTGGTCTTCTAATCCTCCATCGGGTAAGTTGAGAGCCGGTCTGGGCATAAAGATGGCGTGGCCGGGAACAATGACGAGATGCGACGCTTTCTTTACTTCCTCTGGAGGGGAAAGGAAAGTTGATTTGAGCATTTGGTTTTGAATAGTGGAAATAGAGTCCTTAATAGAGTTGACATTTAACAAAGGTGTCTTTTTCACCCCAGCCTTGGGATTTTCCCCTTGCTTGGGCTTTTCTTTGACTGGATCCGCAGCATTAGTAGGCTTTTTATCGACTGCGTCAGCAAGACTAGCAGGACCAGAAGGATCTGGGAGGGTTACAGGCGATATTTTGGAGTCCTTGGTAACGGTACCGGGGTTGATCTTGTCCGCGATCTTGGCAGAATCATAAAGGGTTTCAATATTTTCAATCTTGTCATTATCACTATCAGTAGACTCGGGGGTAACAGGTTTATCTTTCTGCACGTCCTTGGGCTGAGCAACGCTGGGGGTATTTGCCGGAGCTAATGGGGCTGGAGAAGCAGTCTCTAGAGAAGAGGAAGCAAGCGTAAAGAATATGTATGTAAACGTAAACGCTAGGACTGCCACGATGAGCGTCCGTCGCTGCAACTTGAAGCGGATGGACATTGGAAGTAGCCAGTGTTGAAGACGTTGAGGAGGTTGAAGATAGGAAAGATGGGAAGGGAGGAAGAAGAAGAGGAGTAACAAAGCACTGAAAATTGATTTTTGACATCTACAAACGGACTACGTGGTGGGGCGGATCACGTGAAAGGGAGTTTGAAATATATACAAAAAGAATATGTACCATATACCGTATAAAAAAATATATATAATATCATAATATACATGTATCACCATCATAATAATGAGGGATGGTGTACAAAGGGAGGTTGAGGACTGCTCCATCACTTGCGACCTTCTTCTTCATCGCGCTTCTTCCGTAGCTCTCGCAGCTTCTCCTCAGAGATGGGAGGCACTGGGATGTCGGCAAAGTCGTCTTGAACAAGGGTTTTAAGCGAGTATGCGTAGATTGATCCCACAAAGACAAACAGAACCGAGGCGGCAGCCACATTCTTCCAAAAGTATGGCTGGCGCGCTCGCAAAGCGGCCGTTGTCATAGTATAGTTGGGGTTCTGGTATCTAGATACTCGAAGACTAGGGAAGGTGTTAGATGTCATATATATATATATATAGTTGTAGTTTGTAGTTTAGGCACTTACATGGGTCGATATTGCTGTTCGTTAGGCATGATGGAAATATGTAGAATATAGAATAGAGAGACGTTCCAATGAGATTCTCAATTATGAATGCTGGCTGGTGTGAATAAAAAAGGAATGCTTCGGTTGCAAACTTGCTAGCACGAGACGAAAAATTTCCAGCCAAAACTATGAGGTGAGAGATATGCCAGGCCGGGTAACCTGGATTTTGTTTTCTGTACAACCCGAGCCTGTTCCAATAACCATCTAATAACCATCCAACAACCATTGATATCATTACATTGACAATATTCAAAATGTCACTGGTTCCAGATTATGATAGCGATGCCAGCGATAGCGAGGCCGAGGCTATAATCTCGGTTCCGGACCCAAAACCTACAATCACAGTCAAGTCAAATGCCACCAAAAAGCGGAAGCGCGTCATTACAGTTGATCTCCCAGACACTTCTAGTCTTTCAGAAAAGCAAGAGGATGCTCCTTTACCGGAGACGGATGCAACTAAAAAGCCCAAGGTATCGATATCGTCATTTTTACCGCCGCCAAAGAATCGAAAAGCTCCAAAGACGGCTCCAAAAGTTGAACCGATTCAAACCAAACAACAACAACAACTGCCAACTCAAATACCAGACACTACCAAATCAAACACTGATTCAACTACTCCGATCCCATCTCTATTCTCTTTTGACACCAGTAAAAGTATCAAGCCTACTTCCATTTCTACAGTGCCATCATATGGCCCATCGCAGCCTGCTAATCTCCCTTCAGTCCCAAGTCATGCAGAAACAATACCACAGATAATACCACAAACAATAACACATACCCAATTACCTTTACCCCATCCAAAGAAGAAACGTCGTGGAGAACCGGATATCGATCCCTCTGCCATTATCGACTTTAATGTGGACGAATTCTACAAGTCCAATTTGGATGCCCGCGGTGGAGCTGCTAACATGGCAACTAGCCAGATCAACCGACCTGTTAAAACCGTTGCTAGTGGCAAGCACCAACTTTCTTCTCTTGTCAAGTCTGCTAGGGAAAATCAAGATGGTTTGGAGGAAATGTTTTCTAATAATCGCAAGACAAAAAAAGAAATTGGATCAAAATATGGATTTTAATTAATATAAGATTAAAATGACAGTAGATAAAAACATAAAAAACATAAACATAAAAAATAAAATAAACTTTTAATCAAACAAATACTTGTACGTCATCTTTTCAACCTCCTTGTAAACACCCTTTCTCTTCTTAGACTGGGTATCACCAGGCAAGTCAATAAGACCACGAGCCTGGAATGATCGGAATCTTTCAAGAGCATGATTACCTTCTGGTTTCAATAGACGCAGCGAATCCGTAAGTTCATCAGAAAGCTTAATCTCGAGGGGCATTTGCACAATTCGTTCATGGCGCTTCTTGGTGACTCTTCGTCGCTTCTTGTCAGCGTCATACGACTTGATTTTCTCTTCCTGTTCACCAGAGTCATTAGAGTCTTTAGCAGCGTTCACTTGCTTCTTTAATTCTTGCAACAATTCGGGAATGTTTTCAAGACGCTTCAACTGTTGTCTAATTCCTTTTAATTCTTGTTGAAGCTTCATTGATTCAATGTGTCTCTTTTGCTTGTTGCGCTGTGTTCGGGTCTTTTTCTTGGCAATTACCGGTGCATTGACTGACAAACCTGATTTTCCTTCTTCTTCTTCTTCTTCCTCTCCCTCTTCTTCTTCACTTTCACTTTCACTCTCGTCAACTTGAATTTGTATTTGTGGATTGGCATATCTTTCAATCAAAATTTCAAGTCGCTCACGTTCCTTTTCAAGCTCCTTGCGTTGTTCTTCTCGCTTCTCCTCAAGAGCATGCTCCTTGTTGATCAAAGCTGACCAGTCTTCTAATGTAGGGTTATACGAGTTACCAGCATCAGGTAAAGGAATGGCAGTTTTTGTATATGTGTTTCTATCCTTGTGGTCAAGTTCGGGATCATAAACAGCAGGGGGTGCTTCTTTGGTCGATGGTGGGACAGAAGTCTTGGGTGCAAGGAAACTGATAGCCGGTGTCAAGCCATCAATAAATGATCCAACGGTTGGTACAATTCCATTGACATTAGTTTGATCCTCATTCTTTTTACTCTTCTTTTCGTTTTTAGGAGTGTGCTTAAACTTGTTTTGCTTGGTAACAGACTCTGGCGTACTGTCGGGAAGTGCATCGTCGCCCCAAGCATCGTAAACTGGACCAGACTGGAAGCCTGAAGACTCAACGACGGCTTGGGTTGTAGAAACGGGATCGGCCTTTTCGTGACCAGCCAGACGCTTCAATCTTTCCATTTCCTTTCTAGATACCTTTTTATTTAATCGCTTTTCTTGAGACTTTTGTGGCTTGTGCTGGTTAGCAAGAGTCAACCCTGGGTGTCTGGAAGAAAATCCCAGGGCAGCAGAAGCAGCAGCGGACTCTGAAGTTGCAGTGTACTTTCCACTTCGATCCAAAATCTCGTCCATCTTCATGTGTTTGGCAGCCCGCTCACGGCGAGTCTTCAAGCCCTGGTCACCAGTGCTATCTACCTGAAACAGCATATCGTCATGAGCATTGTCAAGGTCGTTTTCCTTCATACCATATTGTCGTTCGTAATCGCGAGCGTTTTCTAATCCGCTATCAATGTCTTTCAAGTCGATGTTTTTTCTCCAAGCCTTTTTGGACTTGCGAGAAGTCTGGGATTTCGTAGAAGGTCTTCCAACTTCCATGTTTAATATAATATTTAATATAATAGATGCCGATAACTTTTCAAATAAATGCAGAAAGGATGAGGAAGAGAAAAGAGAAAAGAGAAATAGCTGGCAAATTTTTTCATAACTTCCGCCGTACAAGATGTAAAAAAATTACATAAGAAGGTAGTAATCCATGCAAATTTTTCTAGTCACGTGAATATCATTCATTTCACATTATTCTCAACTACACTCTAGTTTCAACTAGTTTAATCAGAAATAGGCAAAACCGTGTATAATTTATTGTATATTATTTATTATTTATTCTTTATCATCTATCTTATATCCAAACAAGTTCTAAAGTTCCAGATACTGTCACGGAACCTTTATCATTCTCAATCCACACCTCCAAACTCTCCTTTCCATCCGTTGACGTTTTAAGCCCTGTCGTTTTCAAGGTCAATGGCTTGTCAACCAAAAGAGGAAGCAGGTTTCTGTAGGAAAACTTTTTGATGCGCAACTCTTTTCCGTCACGATCTTTTCCATACTGCTCTTGGAGGCTGGGCAACACTGACTTTGAAAGCCAGGCCAATGCTGTTGTGACAGAAAAAGGACCATGGACCAAGCAGTCGGGCAAGCCTTCAACTTGTTGACAATAGACGGGATTGTAATGGATCAAGTGACTATTAAAGGTGAGAGCAGAGTAGCGAAAAAGTGTCACTGGCTTGGGGTGGACAGTGTGCTGGAAGGCTGCTACATGCTTGGGCTTGATGACCCTCGAGAAAATGTCCTGGCGAGAGGAGCCAGCAGTAGGCGAAAAGTAAGCAAGAGATCGGCTTTCGTAGATGGACCAAGGGGTAGAATCCAGCACAGAAGTCACAGTGTCTTTTGATGGAGTCTCGGTCTCGGGAATTTGAGACGAAATGTTGGAGCCAAACATGTATCGATCAAGGGTAACATCGATTCGCTCAGCTGGGGGTTTAGAAGAGTCCGAAGATGGCTTGCTTTTGTAATCCACATTGGAAATGGTCTCAATTGCTGATCCCAATCGGCCTTGAGTAAGTTGCTCGGCGCTATGGTTGTACTCAACACTTCCACCAAGCCACATACGGTTTGGGAACACTGACTCATCAGGAGCTTGGGCTCCATGATATCCATCACTGGACAGTCCAGCCTCCGGACTGGTGTCGTTAAAAAATATGAGATGGTATCCTGGAGGCACAACCTGGAGAGTTTTGGTGGGCTTGGGTACGGCCAAGGAGGGTGGAATGTTGGGAAGATGACTGCTCAGCGTGGCATCCAGCTTTCCCACATGGTTTGGTGAAATATCCTGGACATAGAACCAGGGTCCGCGAGCCTTGAGATCGTCTACGATGGATTGACGAGCGCTCGAGTAGAAGCGGACCAGGCGCAACGGAGCAGATCCAAGAGATTTTACAGAAACAAGAGATTGAATAGACATGAGTGAAAAGGCAATATTGTGTTTGGAAAATACAAGAGGTGGATTCAAGGGAGGAGCTGCTGGTCTTTATATGAACGATGAAAGAAGAGGGGCACATTTGTTAATCGGTGGAAACCGGGTATAATACGTAAAACCTGTGGGGGAGCTCATTATCACAACGGATTTTTAAATGTACATCTATGATTAAATAAGAATGAGAATAAGAATGAAAATAAAATAGAAATAAAATAATAGTAAAATAATAGTATAATAATAATGAAATAATAATAATAATTACAATTGTTTGTCTTTTATTTACTTTTGAGACTCAGCATCTATAACCTCCTTCAATTCCTTTATCAGCTTTCGTCTCTTTTTAGTCACAATTTCTTGGGCTGCCACTCTAGCTTCCCACTGCTTCCAAAGATTCTGTTCCGCCTCGTTGATTGACAAACGAGCAGACTCCAGGACTGTTGCTTTAAACTTGCCAGCTGCCTGGTGCCAGCTGGCTTGCAGTCGAGAAAATCCAACAACGACTCCCAACGCCATGATTGATCCTGCAGCATACAAACTGCAGAAATCAAGAATGTATACTGCGCACAATGGTAGAACAATCAAAGGAAGTTGAACTCCAAATAAGCTGGTCAGTAATGAACGTAGTGCATTGTTGTGTAACTCTGTTCCAGCAGTTTGAAGGATGTCTTGACGGGCCTTGTCAAACAGTGCCAGGGTTTGATGCCTATACGGCTTGATCTTTTTCTCAAGTACAGGCTCTTCAACCGTTGTAATGCTGCTTCTTGACTTCTCAGAATCGTTACTAGCTTCAGCCTCAGCCACAGCTTCAGCAGGCAAGTGGTGGAGATCAGCAAACTGATCAATTCTCCCTTGCAAGTACTTGTATCGGTCCTGAGCTCTTGGTAGAAAGTAGTATCGCAAAAACACTTGATCAACAATGGAGTACACTTCATCAACCTTCCAATAAAGTCGATACCAAGGTATGTAATCTGGAGTAATATTAGGCTCGAAACCGATATTAGAGGACGAAGCGTCATCAGTTCCTCGCTCATCAGCGCTTCTTCCCAGGAAACGAGCTCGGGCAAAGCGACGGCGTTTTCGCTCAGGCGATCTTCCGCTAAACATTGCCTCGAGATGCGTTTCCAGAGTAGTTTGTAATTCTGTGTGCGCTTCCACCGCCCATTGTTTTCTTCTAATGGACATTTCCGACCCTTCTTTGACAATTGCCTTGATAACCTCATCCGCATTATCTACAATCTCGGAACAAGTGCGCAATACAGTTTGAGCAAGTTCCGTTTGAGCTCCGGTAATGTCGGCAACGTCAGAAGGCTTTCCACCGTAAAAAACATCCTGCGGGGTACGAACCGCCGGATCCACGCCGATATTATCAATACTATCAGGATCAACATCGTCGTTGTATTTTTTGGGAGCGGGGAATAAAAATGCAGAACGGTTCATTGCTGCCAAGTTTGATCTGGAGTGAAGTTTGACAAATTTGTCAGCATTTTGTGCTGGCGACTCTTTTAAAAGCTCGTTTGCATGCATTTGCATCTCCGAAGACACGATGGGAGCCTGAGTATCTCGCTCGATTCGCGCAATGGTGGATTCGGCAGTGTATTGCAGTTTTTCAGACGGGTAATCAATCAAAACCCGGTATGGATTGGCCACTGGTAGAAATCTAGAGGGATCAGACCTAATTGCCTGAGCGTCTGTAGGGTCTGCAGTGATGTAGATCAGACGATGGCACTTGAGCAAATGTTGCAAGCTGTCACCGGGAGAGGTCATTTCGACAAGACTGACGCGATACTTGGCCTTGCTCAAAGCGTTAAATTGTTCCGAACCAGTTTCGGCCGCTGTTTGTTGGTATTTTGCTGCATATGCTGCACTATTCAGCGAGTTCAGACTGGTTTTGGGAGCATTGTCATTTTCAGTAGAAAAAAAAGCTTTCCCGGTACGAGAGGAGTTGTGTTGCTCAAAAAGGCCTTCTTTAGAAACGGTAAAAGGAACCTTGTATTCGACAATCGAGTTGTGAGTGATTGTGGAGCCATCAAAAGTGGGTGAGTATGAAACGACGCAGTTTTTGGAGAGATTACGGTCTTTGAGCGTGGATTGCCATTTTTGGTCGGAGGACAACGGGTCGGATAAAAGAGAGTCTAGCACACCTTTGATGGATCGCCTGGAAGTTACTTGGAGGGTTTGAGTGTTGCGAGAAAAAGGTTGGAGAGGAACAAATCCCACACGAATGGTGGGGTCATTTGAGAGCAAAAGATCGATGCGAGCGTGAAGATGGTTTGAGGTGGAAGTGTCCGGAAAGGCGGATTTGATTTGGTTCAGTAATGATGCGTCGAGGGTTGGAGATTGTGCGGTAGATTCCAAATTAGAGGATGAATCGAATGAATCAAGCGAGTAAGCTCGGGATTGGAAATGTAGTCGTGGCGTGCAAATGTACTGACGAGCATAGCCTAGAGATGCATTTTTGGAAATGGCTCTAGAAGCCAGCATTGTGGAGTAGGAGGGAGGAAGCAAGTATGAAAAGAGAGGCGAGAGGGGGATATATACGCGCCAAAGAAGTGAAAGAGGGCTCTAGTACAAGTCAAATCACACAGATATAGAGGAATGAAATATGAAAAGACCGCCTATGCGAGTGAAATACTAAGGAAGGGATACGGGTGGGTGTTACAAGGAAAGCAATTGCAACAACTAATCACATGATAAATACGTGACCAAGTTATGATCATATCATGTGATGTCATAGGGCTGACCTTTATATATTCTAGTTTTAAGATTAGGAACAGACATAATAGACATAACAGACATAATAGACAGAACGTGCGCCTATAATACAGGAAAAACAATGCCAGTTACTTTGATAATGCAAAATATGTAGAAAACAGCCATCAGGAAATGTGCCATCTATGGGTTAGCGACCGGTGCCGTTGGTGTTTTCTTGGTATGACAAATTCAGGCGCTTCTTTCAAGTATAAAAGTAAGGGCAGCTCCTGTCATATTGTAAATACTGTTAGCATTCTTTTTTATATTTATTACCTATACTTCTCTTATCACAAATGACTGTTACTATTCGCGACATTAAAGAATCCGACAAGGCTCAATGGACCGAGCTTTGGAACAAGTTCCTTGAATTCTATGCCAGCATTGGAGCCAATAGCTCCATTGTTACTGAGCAAGTGACCGAAACCACCTTTTCAAGATTCCTTGATCCGGCCGAGCCAGTCTGGAGTCTTGTTGCTGAGGACGACGAGACTCACAAGCTGGTTGGGTTTGCCAACTACCTTTTCTTTCGACATATTGCGGGCTCTGGCGACCTCCTGTGTTTGAACGACTTGTTTGTCGACGAGACGCGACGCTTGGCGGGCACTGGCCGCAAGCTGATTGAACGGGTTTACGAGATTGCTGATGAGAAGAAGATTAGCTTGGTGGCCTGGGCATCACGGGATAATAACGACATAGCTAAACCGTTTTTTGCAAAGGTTGGATCCAAAGACAACCTTATTGAATACCAAAGACCCAGTTAAAATTACAAACTAGCTAGCTATTAGAAATGATATAAATATTGATAATATGATAAATACAAATACACATTGACTAAATGCTGTTGCCAACTTGGTCAATCATACCTTCCAGATCCATATTACAAGACGATCGCTATTGGCTTTCAGTCGCTATTGATTGTATTATACGCCGTTTAGCCACAACCAGTTGTCTCCGACAGCAATACTCTATATTTCTTGTAGGGGTCTGACTGGAACTGCAGTACTTTGGAGGTGCCGTTGCATAAAAACAAATCTAAAGCGGCTCATTAGCTGGATGTTTCTGTCAAGGTGTATATAAAGAAGCATATCTTCCCATTTGTATATATGTACATATATATTTTTTCACCAGTTAACACTTTTACTAAACATCTATAATACCTTTATCAATATGGCTATAATTCTTCGGTTTCTTGTTGAATCAGACTATCCTCAATGGTATATTCTTTATGTGAAATTCTATGAGGATTTCAGCCGAACCGCAGGTCACGAAATAAGCGTCACTGAGAAAGAGGCCAAGCACACATTTACCCGACTTCTTGACCCCAAGGAGCCCATGTACGGGTTTGCGGCCGAGGACGACGAGATCCATACGGTTGTCGGGTTCCTCAACTTTGTTATCCATAGACACACCTGGACGATTTCTAATCAAGCGTTCATCACCGACTTGTTTGTCAACGAAACTCACCGAAACCATGGAATTGGAGGAAACCTAGTTAAGAGAGTATACCAGTTTGCCGACGACAATAAATATGCCAATGTACATTGGATGACGTTGATCAATAACTACCCGGCCCAAAAGCTGTATGATAAGATTGCGGAGAGGAATGGATTTGAGAGTTATTCAAGAGCTGATGCTGAAGAACAAGCATAAATAAATATACACATGTTGTTAATTACATATACGCCATATTCAATTACAATAATTTGATAGCAATAGCAGTTAAATATTAAATTCCATTTAATTCTTTGTTGCTTGTATCGGATACACGGCTTGATCCACCTTGGTTTCTAATGGCTATTGCTTTCCTTTGGTTCCAAAGTACATGGAATATGAAAAGACTGCTCATGCGAGTGCAATATTAGGAAAAAGCAATTGCAACAACTAATCACATGATAAATACATGACCAAGTTATGATCATATCATGTGATGTCATAGGGCTGACCTTTATATATTCTAGTTTTAAGATTAGGAACAGACATAATAGACATAACAGACATAATAGACATAACAGACATAATAGACAGAACGTGCGCCTATAATACAGGAAAAACAATGCCAGTTACTTTGATAATGCAAAATATGTAGAAAACAGCCATCAGGAAATGTGCCATCTATGGGTTAGCGACCGGTGCCGTTGGTGTTTTCCCAATATGACAAATTCAGGCGCTTCTTTCAGGTATAAAAGTAAGGACAGCTCCTGTCATATTGTAAATACTGTTAGCATTCTTTTTTATATTTATTACCTATACTTCTCTTATCACAAATGACTGTTACTATTCGCGACATTAAAGAATCCGACAAGGCTCAATGGACCGAGCTTTGGAACAAGTACCTCAAATTCTATGCCAGTACTGGAGTTAACAGTTCCGTTGTTACTGAGCAAGTGACCGAAACCACATTTTCAAGATTCCTTGATCCGACCGAGTCTTTAGGGAGTATAGTTGCTGAAGATGACGAGACACACGAGCTGGTTGGGTTTGCCAGCTACACTTTCATTCAAACCACTATGAGCATGGACGACCTCATGCGTTTGAATGACTTGTTTGTCGACGAGACGCGACGCTTGGCGGGCATTGGCCGCAAGCTGGTTGAACGGGTTTACGAGATTTGTGATGAAAAGAAGGCTGGCTCTGTTGTCTGGTTAACCCAGGAGAATAACAACATATCTCAATTGCTTTTTTCAAATGTTGCAGAAAGAGATGGCCTTATTGACTACCAAAGACCAGTTAAAATTACAAACTAGTTAGCTATTAAAATGATATAAATATTGATAATATGATAAATACAAATACACATTGACTAAACACTGTTGCCAACTTGATCAAGCATACCTTCCAGATCCATATTACAAGACGATCGCTATTGGCTTTCAGTTGCTATTGATTGTATTATACGCCGTTTAGCCACAACCAGTTGTCTCCGACATCAATATTCTATATTTCTTGTGGAGCTCTAACTGGAACTTCAGTACTTTTGGAGGTGCCGTTGCATAAAAACCAAGTCCAAAGCGGCTTAACAGCTGGTGTGTTGTCGAGGTGTATATAAAGAAGAATGATTTCTCATTTTGTATAATTGTATATATATTCATCAATTAACCCTTTTACTACACATCTATAACATCTTTATCAACATGGCTATAATTATTCGGTTTCTTGTGGAATCAGACTTTCCTCAATGGTATATTATTCATGTCAGGTACCTCAAACATTTATGCGAGACCGCGGGTTACCCCTTCACCGCCACCGAGGAATCGTGTAAGGGCATATTTGCTCGACTTTTGGATCCCAAACGGCCCATGTACGGGATTATAGCCGAGGACGACGAAACCCATACGGTTGTTGGAATGGCCAACATTTCCGTGTATAGACACTCCTGGACGGTTACTCATTATGTACTCCTCAACGACTTGTTTGTCAACGAAACTCACCGAAACCATCAAATTGGCCGAAAGCTAATTGAGCGAGTGTATCAGTATGCCGACGACAATAAATATTCCAATGTACATTGGATGTGTATGGCGAATAACCACCAGGCACAGTTGCTTTATACAAAGATTGCTGAGAGGTCTGGATTTGTGAGTTATGCAAAACCTGATGCTGAAGAACAAGCATAATAAATAAATATATACAAGTTAGTAATTAAATAGATATTTATGTTAATAATGTTACTTTAATAGTATTAAATGTCATGTAATTCTTCGTTGCTTGTGTTGGTTACACGGCTTGATCCGCCTTTTACTCGTTCCTTGTTCAACAAGAATCAACTCACATAGCTAAAACGCAAACTTAGTCATTTTATTAGGTTTTGTTCTTTACAACCCTTTCTATACTATATTACATTGTTCCATCTTTCTTCATTTCAACTTTTATTATGCTGTCCAGTACGACTAAAGCAATTCTTTCCAGGCTTCATACTTATTGCAGCCATCCACCTATCCATGGGGGTCCATCACCACCATGTGCTTCTTGTTCTTCTTCCTCAATAAACAAATTCACAGCATGGTCCACAACTCCATATGCTCGACGCGCTGCAGTGCTTGTCATTCTGTTTGAAACTTTGGACCCAAAGACTCGCCAGGTTGAGCTTTCTGCTGTTCTTACTACCCGCTCAGCCAACCTGTCTTCCTACTCAGGTCATGTTGCACTACCGGGAGGCAAGTCTGATTTCGAAGAAGAGTCTGCATGTATGACTGCTCATCGAGAAGCCCATGAAGAAATCAACTTTCCATTGACAGAGAACCCAGTGTTGTTTGAACAGACTGGCAAAGTGTTTCCAAATAATCCCAAGCACTCTGCGCAAACTGCCGTGAGTAACAACAACAACGACAACCCATACTTGATTACAGATGTTGGAAACTTTCCAGCATATCTAGCTCGAAACTTGCTAGCAGTGACTCCAGTAATTGCCTATGTTCCATCGCTGTGCTCTGGGGTTCCAAAGCTCTCAACACCGGGTACCATACCCGAGTCATATTACGGCTTACCCCATGTTCTTGGAACAAACCAAGAGCTGGCAGCAGTCTTGTCGCAAAACGGTGAGGTGGCCGAAGTGTTCAGCGTCCCGCTGCGTCATTTTCTATACAAGGAGCAACCCGGACAAGGCATTCCAGGCTCGCCCGTGGCGCGAGGGTCCAGCAAGGATTCTGCTAGACCTTGGTACACGGGTAACAAGGCTAAATGGAATGGGTTGGAATGGTACTCACACAACTACAGCGTGCTTCGGCGCACAGGCAAAAAGGTTGGCGAGCCGTCTCATTTCAGAGTCTGGGGCCTGACTGCCAGGATTATGGTAGATGTTGCTCGCATCGCGTACGGCCAAGAGCCGGAAATGGAGTATTCGCCGCAGCCTGGAGATGAAGAGTTGATCCTGGCGATGAATGAAAAGGGAGTGATGCAAAAAGAGAGATCAAAGGCGGATTTGGCCTTTTCGTTTGAAGATACGTTTGGCAAAGATTCACCGTTATTGAAATCTAGATTATAATAACCAAATGACAATTTACATTTACATTTATATTTAAATATATATTTAATAATTAAATACACCTTAGAGATGATAAACAAGCTTCTCCAAAGCCTTGACAGTGTTTTCCTTTTCTTGCTTGACGAGTTTAATAATCTGCTTGAACTCGGGGATAGAAGCGTCTTGCATAATCTCATAAATGAGAGACTCGCAAGTCGTAACCTGGGCACCCAGCTGCTTTGCGCGATCCAAGGCAATTGGCTTTTCTCTGGAATTGACAGAGGAAATAGCGTCGGTAATCAAATACACGTCGTGGCCGTTGGCAATCAAGTCCTTTGTAGTTTGAATAATGCAAACGTGGGATTCTAAACCGATAAGAGCGACGGGTATACCTTTGGGCAACGCCTTTTCAATCTCCGGAACCCACATGCTAAACTTTGTCTTGTCGACGTTGACGACGGCATTGGACACGTCCAACTCGCTGACGGTTTCGCCAAGACCCTTTTTGTTCTGGGTCGTGACAAAGACTGGGAGGTCCATGATCTTGCCGGCTTCCAAAAGGCGGCGGGATGTAGACACGAGCTCGGCAAAGCCGTAGATGGCAGGACGGAATTTTTCCTGAATGTCACAGACTAAAATGGCAGGTCTTAATGGAGACATTGTGAGTGGATATGAACTGGAAAGAATGTGACTTGTTTATATGAGATAGGGTATATAGGTATATTGGGTATGGATATAGATATAGGTGAAAAAACGAAAAGAACGAAAAGAACGAAAAGACTGGAGACTGCCTGGCCTATTTATACTTGCGAGCACTAAAAGCGGGGTTAGTTATCTCTGGTACTGGGCACACACACACACACACACTCACACCCACGCTGGCATGTTGTCGTTCCTCCTATCAAGCAGGACTTTTTATTCTCTGTCCATTCCAACTCGGATCCTGTTCCCTCCATCGCGTATTCTCCAACCACGACCGCACAGTTGCAAATGCCACTGGAACACGTTCAGCAGCAATACAGTCCAACCTCGTCGGAACTTGAGTCACATAAGCTGTGGCTCTCTTATCCGGCCCGAAAGAGGGCAGCTGTGTTAGCCATACTATACCCACTACGCCAAAGCAATGTGTCATCATCGCCGTCACGAAACGATCTTCCAGAGTACAGCGTTATTCTGACCCAACGCTCTTCCACACTTAGAGTTTCTCCCTCGGTCTCGGCGTTTCCTGGTGGCAAGGTAGATGATGTCGACAACGAGGACGAGTGGACCACGGCGTTTCGAGAAGCCAAGGAAGAGATTGGCTTCGACGTGCTGCAGTATCCACCCGGGGCCGTCAAAAAGGTGGCAATCTCGCCTTGCTACCTGTCTTTAGGAAATGACGCAGTTAGACTGTGTGCGTGTGTCGTTGAGTCTATTCCCCAGTCGGTGATTCAGAAGCTAGGCTTGGATGCCGGTGGTGCTCGTGATTTAAGCTATGATTTCCCAACGGTTCCAGAGTACATGGATCATGACAATGGAGCCAAGCTGCAGCCAAACGACGTGAATGGATCAGTATATGGCCCTCCTTTTCTCAAAGCTCTGGCTCCTAGCGTCTCGTTTGCCGAGGTTGCATTGGTCTATTCTGTTCCTTTGCGCAGCCTGTTGAACCATACGGCTTGGTATATTGACGGCACACCCATGACGGTCTCTGGAGTGCCCTGGATATTCCACGAGTATTTGATCAATATGCAAGAAACAATTGGAATGTTAAAGGCAGTTCCTGACGGTTTGCCGGAATACCAGTTTACTGATAAGGAAGGTGAAGAAGAACAAAAACAGGAACAAGATAAACTTGTGCAAAAGAATAAAGATAAAAAATCAGATACCCCTCCCCAACTCAAATATCAACCCACGGATTCCCAGATTCAGCTCCATGGACTCACTGCTCATATGGCTTTGGACCTTGCGAGAGCCTGTTACCCAGACACAAAGCTGAAATTTGATGCCTTG
Organism: Magnusiomyces fungicola; assembly: GCA_900654225.1. Taxonomy (NCBI): domain Eukaryota; kingdom Fungi; phylum Ascomycota; class Dipodascomycetes; order Dipodascales; family Dipodascaceae; genus Magnusiomyces; species Magnusiomyces fungicola. The sequence continues at coordinate 1,411,633 of CAACAH010000004.1, forward strand.
CCGTATTTGGGCTCGGACATTATTGTGCAAAAGTACTACAATTCCAAATATGTAAACTCATCGTCCATGTAAATGAAATTAAATGCAAAGTGTCTATAAAAATAAAGTAAAATAAAATAAAAAAACAAAAAACAACAACAACAGTATATATATATATATATATATATATATTCTTTTACTCGTCATCTGTATCTTCTACCAATTGAGCACGCTCTGCTTTAATTCTTTGCCTTTCTTCATCATCAACTTCTTCTGTTCCCCATTCCTTTAATTCTCTTGCAACGTAAATTTCTGCCAACACAATAGCCACCATGAACCACCATGCCAAACCAATCATTCCCACGTGGATTCCAATGGAATACAGGTTGCCCAGCACGAAGGGTCCAACGCATCTTGCTACCGACGTAACACTGGACGTAAGACCGTGAATCTTGCCCAACGCACGTCGGCTAGGAGCGGCATTAGTGACAAGCACCGGCATGGGAGGAATGGCAAACGTGCGGGCAAGAATGACCAGCATTGCCACGGGAACAATGGAAAAAGTGGTGCTCCAACGGGCATCTACTCCCGCATCGTACTCGCCAGAAGACTTTTCGGGATCATACCCGTGGCGGGTGAAAAGGCCCATGTATGGGATCAGGGCATACGCGACCGGCAATAACAGTAAACTGGTACGGTGGGCCCTGGCATTGCCGAGCCAAGCAGCAATTGGGGGATATACCATGAACTGGAGAAGAATGCCGGTGGTGCCCATGATCGCCATGGCCGTACCGATTCGAGCAGAAGGCATACCAAGCCCGCCGTTGAAAATAAAGGGAAGGAATTCATGGTTGGTCAAAGGCACAGTAAGGTTTTTGGCCATTGGCAAAAAGGGTTCAGAGCTGGTTGAATTTGTTAAATTGGTGGAATTGGAGCTTTTGGAATGGGTAAAAACGAAACGACTCAAGGTGGAAATGGTGTTAGAGACAGTGTCGGTATCTGGAGGAGTAAATCGAGGAGTAGCCATGAACAATGGTAACAGTTGTAAAAATGCTGGTGAATGAGTCATTAACATTGTATAGCAAGTGATTGTAACACGAACAGGTTTAGTAAGAACATCTCTAATAGACAAGATCTCTTCTTCTTCTTCTTCTTCTTGTTGTTGTTCTTGGGGCTGTGGCTGCTCCTCTTGTACTGGCTGAGCATTGGATCGAGAGCCAACTTCTGTAGTAGTAGGGGTATTTGTTCCTTTTGAAGAAGACCCATCTTCATCTTCATATGAATCATTAACAGCAACAGCCTGGTATCTTCTAAACCTCGCCTCACTAGACGACAGTTCGTCTTCACTAGGTCCTTCAGTCGTATAGTTGGTTTCCAAAGCATCGTCGTCAGCAACTTGAGGCTGCTGCTGGCCGGACCATTTTCTTTTAACCCAAGCCTTTACCTTAACTCCGGCCTTCAACCCCCAGTCTTTATCCTTGGCAAGAAGGGCTCGTTTACCATCTAGTGTCTCTTCCAAAAACAAAATGCAGCAAATCATGGAGACAAAAAACAAGGGCATGGGGAAAAGGTTGGGCAACAGATAAGGATAGTCTTTAAACAATTTGAGCTGAGCCCAAGAGGAATGAGGATAGTTATAAGCAGGGTCCGCCAACAAGCCGCCAATGACAGGACCGATAATGGTACCGATATTAAAGGTCATTGGCATGACGGCAAAGGCTCTGGTCTGGTATTCTTTATGATCGGCAACGATTTCGGCAATCATAGTTCGCATCACGCCAACGTTACCGTTAAGCACACCGGCAATAAAACGGGCGGCACAGGCCATGGGGACGTTGAGAGAGCAGCCAAAGAGAATAGTGGACATGGCGGTGCCAAACATGCCGCAGATGAGAACGGGTTTGCGACCGTAAATGTCGCTCAGGCTGCCCCAGAAGACGCCGGTCAGAGCCTGGCCGAGGGCGAAAATGGAAAGCACGACGGTGCCAATTGCGCTGACAGTGGAAGGATCAGTGTACCCGAAGCTCTTGATCATGTAGTAGAGGTAGGGCGTTATGGAGGTGTACATGAGCGGCTCGATAAGACGGCAGAGGACCAAGAGCAGGATCTGGCCTTTGCGCGGGAGAGTAAAGTAGGACGGTTGGGGCTTTTTTGGAAGGTTGCTGGGGGTATTAGGATTGGAGGTGGTTTGCTTGAACAGTTTTTGGAAAAAGGAGGGTTTTTTGGGAGCACCCTGGGAATATTTTCGGTTAAAGGGTGTAGTTTCGTCATCGTCGTCCTCGTCGTCGTCGTCGTCGTCTTCATTGTCCGAGACGAGCAAAGAGGGATGCTGGGTATAGGCATGATTCCGGTGCTGTTCTTGCTCCAGCTCCAGCTCCAGTTCTTGGGCAAAGGTCGAGTCCAGGCCATCCGAGATTTCGGCTACTGCTTCGGGATCGTTGATGTAGGAGTTGGTTATGTCTTCGGTAGGAGGAGCCTGGTCATTATAAGGTTTGAGGGACACGGGCGACGGGATTGGAGGGGAATGTGTAGGCTTTGGCATTGTCAAGAAGGGAATGCGAATGGGACATGGATGTGGATTCAAACAAGAGAAAGAGGAGGAAGTAAGTAAGAAAGTAAGAAAGCAAGAAAGCAAGAAAGCAAGAAAGGAAGAAAGACGTAGGAAGTGGGAAAAGACAGTAATCTCTTTTTTGTGCACCAAAAAATTTTTGAAAAAAATTAAAAAAAATTAAAAAACTAAAAAATATAAGAAGCCGTTCAACATCCAGAGCTAATAGTCATCATGTCCATACGTAGCACACGCCCTTGAGATGCACATTCAATCGCCTAGATGTCCGATAACGGATATAGATGCGATGGTCGTATAGCCCTGACGATGAGAAATGCTTCATGCAAATGAGATGATGGACGGTGTATAGGTTTGCTGGTTTATTGAAATATGCCTGTATGGCTGTAGCTGCGACGAAGAGCATGCAATCGCCGGCAATGCCCGTGTTTCCATGATTTTTCTGCGGTTTTATTCAGCGTGCTCCCTGTGCCTTTGCCTGGCCCCGTCTCTTCCTCTTCCCAGCTGCAGTCCAAAATACCTGCCTGGTTCCCAGCGCTGCCCTAACCCAGCTGCCTTGTCGGCGTTGAACGGCTTTAAAATTTTTTGAGTGCTTTTCGATACGGGCTACATGCAGACAGGGTTGTGGCAAATACAGCCTTTGCTCGCTGGCATTATGACTGTATTTAATGTTGCTGCTGCTTATTTGTTACTCGTTTATATCTTGTGTACTGCCAGCTGCACATTTTGCTCGCTTCTCCGCCTGGCTTTTGCTCTCCTTCTCACTGTCACGGACCGTGTCTACGTAGTTCTTTTTTACCCGGCTGTGGCTTTCGGCTAGTTGCCACGTGACAGCCATTGCATCATCAACGGTCCGAATCACGGGACACTGCCTAGTTTACAGTTTGGTCTACAGTTTGGTCTACTGCTATTGCTACTACCGTACCTCTATTACTGCTATTACCTCTATTACTGCTATCACCTCTATCACTACTACCACCACTCTCATCATCACCATCATAGCTGTGTCATATTTATATCATTAAATATTAAAATTAAAATTCTATCAAATCTAAAAACAATGCAAATTACAATACAATAAATAAATACAAATTAAATAACAGTTCGTTCAAATGCAATCAAAATAAAAATAAAAATCATAAAGCGTAAGAATCATAAAATGCAAGATTCCTTTTTTTTCTTCTTTTTTTTAAAAAAATTCCTTTTTTCTTCATTCACTTGCGGTATCCATAATACAAATAAATACCCCGCTCCTTAATGGCATCTTCGCACTCATTGCCTCCAATTCCAATCAAGCACGTGCTGATCTTGCGGCACGCATTTTTCCAAACTGCTGAGCCCATCTCCATACCAAGAACATTCACCGGTCTGACCTCTGGCGATGGACTCAAAACCGCGGAAAGTGCTGCTCGTGCTGCCTCCTCTTGAAGCTGCTTGGCTCTCAGCTTGTTTTGTGCAAAGCTTCCAAATGTAAACATGGGTCTAGCTGGCGTGTTGCTTGTCTCAGCCTCAAGGCTATTCGAAATAATAGAAGCTCCGGTTCCCGCAACTGTTGTCAGAGTCTTGTTGGTAGGAACCTTGTCTCCTCGGTAAAGCCATCCGCGGCGACCGCCTTGTCCAAGCGCAATCTTGAATCCGGGAATGTTAACATGATTCAGCTTCTTGTCCAAGATATCACGTGTAAATTCAATCAGCTGGATATTGGTATTAGCGTTAAGCAGCGCCTGATCTTGCATAACCCAGTGATCAATTTGAGGAATGCCAGTCAAATCGACATATTCCAAAGCAGGCATTTGAGAAAGAATCTGCTTAATCTGCTTAACATCAAGCCGACTGTATCCCAATGCGAGTGACTTCAAGCCAGTCATCTCAATGACCGGTTTGAGATTTGTAAATGGAAGCCCATGGATATTCAAGTGCTCCAAAGGTGGCAAATTCTTGAAAATAGCATCGGCATCTTGTGCTGAAATAGGCGAAGGTCGGGTTCCTTCAAACATCATGTTAAGCCAAGAGAGAGATCGCACTGCTGGGTGGTTGGCAAAAAAGTATGCAGTGGCTTCGGATTTGAGGTGTGAACACTTGGAGATGCTAAGTTTGTCCAGTGCACAAGTGGTGGAAATAGAAAACAGACACTCATAAGTAGTCAATGTGTGAGTCAAGTCGAGTCTAGAAAGGTTGGGAAGTCGTTCAAGAAGAGCTTGAATCACATTGCTAGGAAGCGTAGAGCAGCCGTGAAGGGAAAGGCGAGTAATCTTGGGCAGAGGAGACGAATACTTTTCAAGCAACTTTGGGTCAGTGGTGCGAACATATTCTCCATCAACTTCAGTAAAGCCAAGAGACTGGGCAAATCCGCGAACAAACAAAGCATGTGTGGCACCGCAAAAGTCAAGAGACTCCAAGTCGTACATCGAGTACAGTTGCTCAAAAACGTTAACGTCGAGGTCACGCTCAATATTCTCCGTGGCCATAAATTCGCGAAGGTTGGGTGTTAATTTCAAGCACTTGAGAATGGTAGCGGCAGTAACCATTTGGATTTCTTCATTCATGCGACCGGAGCGTCCTAGTCCAACCGAAGTAAATCCAGAAAAGTCGAGAGCGCGGGTAAATCTGCCAAAGCCAGTGTTGACAATAGACTTTAAGAATCGATCAAAGGCGTGAGGGTGCGCAAAGGCAACGTGCTTGTACAAGACTGGGGTGCCGCTGCTAAAGAATTTTGAATGAACAGTGAGCTTTCTGCTGAGGCCTTCTACTGCAGAGTAATAGTTTGCTGGATTACCATCGCATTCTTCTAAAATGACGTCTTTGAAAACCATTTCGAGGATTTCGGCGGGGAGGTCGGTGATTTTGATATTGGAGACGAACGGCTGTTGCTGGCGATGGACCTCGAGAGGGGACAAGGCCATGTCCGGAGGGGTTTGGAGGTCAACGAGGTCTTGATCGTAGTCATATTGAGGCTGGGACTGGGTCTGGTCCAAGTTCAAGCAAGACTGGGCTCGAGAAGGCCCGTTGTCGACGGCCAAGGCATCTTGATTGGAGTTGTAAGAGTTTTCAAGGAAGGAGGATGGGTTGTATGAGTCGAGAGTAGATTGCATAACTTATGAGATGGTGATGAGTGTTAATTAAAATTAAAATTAAAATGTATAAGTAGATGAATAATAACAAAAAATCAAATATATATTAAACAGAAGCGAGTATAATAAATAAAAAATAAAAAAGAGTGGAAATGGGGTTGTATTTATATTGACTAGGAAATACTACGCCTGGGTCTTGTGATCACACTGCAGAATCTGCTAGTATATACAAGAGCAAGAAGGCACAGCGGGGACATCGCCGGTTACAGCAAGCAAATTTTTCCACCATTTCTGCCTTTTATTTTCTTTTCATATTCGGCCCCGGTAATTTTTTTTTATTTTTTTTTTAGAATTAGGATTTCCAGCATTTATGATTTTGAGCAGGAATAGTCCAAGAGTTAGAGGAATGTGAGTTTGAAATGAAAACTCATTACATCTTCGCCATCACTAGAGCCAAGTCCAGCCATCAAATAGACTTTTCCTTCAAATCATTTGATCGCCAAGATGCAAACAAAAGACAGAGATACCCGCTGTCAGCGCTCCATTTCACTCTCCTCCGTCTGCCTGAGCCATATATGTTTATATGCCGGGGTGCCTTGACGGGGCTGTCGCTCGGAAAATCCGTTCGTGAGTCACCGGGCCCGGTCGAGGCGTCACGTGGAGGCTGAAAATTTGCATTTTTTCGCGCAAGCGTGTACTAGTTGGAAAATCCAAACGACAGCCAAAACCCAAATGAAACCCAACCTTGTGAGTAGCGTGAAGCCAAATCCAAGCCAAATCCAAGCCTAGACGGAAGACTCATGGAGCCTAGCGTCTCCAGCAGCGACGAGCCAGCAAAAAAATACCTCCAATAACCAACAACCAACAACCAATAACTAGGGGTCTAAACTAGTCTGAACTCTGATTGACAGAGAGCTGTAACGTGCCTTGCTTTCAGATTTTTGGGCGCTGTCCTGTAATCGCTGTAATCGCTGTAATCGCTGTAATCGTTTACTGTAATACGCACCTGTATTGCCCAAGTTCACGTGCTCTTGTCTGGACGACCCAGCTGCGGGTCTCTGTGGGTGTCTGTGGGCGTCTGTAGGCATCATACCTCTTGGCTCTTGCTGTTCAATTTGGAGTTAGATAGACAGCTTTAGATTTGTGCTTAAATGCTGGGGTTATCACTATTAAAATCGCACAAAATTGCATAAAATACAAGGCCAATACAAGCTTTGTCGTTTGAAACCAGCCAGAACGCTCGCCGTTACCCGGTATCCGCGTCTTGCTCTCGTCCTCATGCCACCCACCGCACGGCTTTTGCTACACCAATCCGGGGTAACATACAGAACCTTAACTATTCTTAGACTTCCTCTTTTGTAGAGTTGCGTAATGGATGACTAACACGGGCTCTCCAGAAGCCAACCTTCACCGATGCTTTATTCACCTGGTTTAATTTCATTATGTGATCTATGAAAATACGCCATCTGTGTATTTATCTGCCGTGCTTCTACTCGTATATTCAAAAAAATAAAATAAAAATAAAAATAAAATAACAATCCGTCTTTTCTTGTCTCCTCTTGTCTCATACCATGTGCTTCCTCTGTATTTGTGCGTAATTGCCAAATATTTGCACCGCTGCGACGAAACTGAGAGCAAAAGGCACTAACCCACAACACAACATCAGTTCATCACCACAGCATCCACTACTATCCAACAAACCCCAAGTAGTCCCTCCACAGCTGGCGCTCTCCAGCCAAGGGCACGCTACCCCGCCATGTCTTTGCCAATTAGGCAAGCTACCCTTTGTCTTGTGCTGTCTCCACCCCTTAATATGGATAGGCCGCTCCTCCTGTGTTTCAATCCTGTATCGTCAGTTAGGCCTTGCTTTCGACATTTATATACGCTCGCTCTCGTCAGACGAATCCACCCAAATTCTCTTTATCCTCTGCCTCGTGATGAATCACAGGACCATGCTCAATTCCCTCACCACACACAGCCTTCCAGCCCAGCCTACCGCTACCCTAACCCTGATCTTCCCACAGCCGCGCTTATCCCGTGACTCCTCCTCACTAGCCCACCATTAAATATTTCAACACACGAATTAATTGTTACAGCTCTCAAATATATGTTACTTCTTTTTTCGCTTGTAACAAACGTGCAATGGCCAATTTTGTAACTTTCACTTGTTGTCCTCTATTTGGAAATGCCCGTTTGCCAATTTTCACCTTTTCCCTCCAAATTTAACCAATCCTTTCGTCTACCACCACCACTCGACTTTTTCTTCTTCCTCTCCTTCTTCTTTTTTCTCCCCCCCTCCATTTCCCAAAGGTTTTTCTACCAGCTTCCCGTCTTCTCCTCCTTTCCTTCAATTCTTCAATTCTTCAATTCTTCTCCCAAAAGAATTGATCCTCCTCCGGTTCCTCCGCTCCTATTAGCTTTTTTTTTGCTCTGAGTCTCACTGACTCATCCCTCCTTTTCCACTCTCTCAACCTTGCTCGTTTTCTCTTCTTTTTTTTTTGATCTTGGTTCACCTCTTCCTCTTCAGCCCTGATATCCTTGTTTGATTGCTTGTTCCTCTATCAATCGCTCGTGTATCCCCTTTCTTTCTCCTGCTGTTTCCATATTTCAGTCGTTAGCCTAATCTCTCAAGCCTTGTGATTTGGTCACACATCCTCTCCTTGGTTATTTAACCTCTACTTGTATATAAACCTCAACTGCACTATTTGATTGATCCACACACATTTTCGATTTTTTTCTCACATTTTCATTCATCATAAATGTCCGCTGAATCATCAGAATCTACCCAGGCATTGAATGCCTCTCCCACCACTTCTCCTGAAGAACAACATCAGACTCAGTCTCCTACCGAATTGCCCTCATCTGTCGGCGAATCAATCCCCTCCGTCTTACCAAAGGATGCCTCTGTCTACGTTTCCGAATTAGATCAATCTGTCAACGAAGCTGATCTCTTCCCGATATTCTCTTCCTACGGTAACATTCTTTCTATCCGCGTGGTCAAGGATCCCGCTACAAGAAGATCTCTGGGATATGCATATGTTAATTTCAAGTCTTCGGAAAATGCCACTGCTGCTTTAGACCACGACTTTAACTACATCAACAATAAACCTTGCAGAGTCTCTCCTTTCCAAAAAGATCCATCTCTCAGACACTCTTCTCCTAAATCTACAGTCTTTATCCGTAACCTTGATGCTGACGTTACAGTTGATGAGCTTAAAAAGGCTTTTGAATCATACGGAAACATTGTCGCAGCCAAGATTGCAACCCCTCTTGTCAGCAATCGTATTGATACTGCTCCTTCCTCAAAAGATACCCAAGACTCCTCGAAGTCAGAAGAAACCCCTGCATCTTCAGAAGAATCTTCTGAAACTTCTGCACAGAGCATCCACACCTTTGGTTATGTCGAGTTTGAGACTTCAGAAGAAGCCGACGCTGCGATTCAATCCACAAACGGAACCGCTATAGGTAAACGCACCATCTATGTTGGCCACCACATTTCCAAGAGATCTGGTGCTGAAAGAAACGGCCTCGTTAAAATTCAACTCGCTTCCGCTGCTGAGGCCGAGGCTACATTCACCAACATTTTTGTCAAAAACGTTGACACTTTTGTCACTGAGGAGGAATTTGAACAGCTCTTTTCTAAGCATGGTGAAATTGTCACATACTCATTGCCTAAAGATGACGACGGAAACTCTCGTGGGTATGGCTTTGTTAATTACAAGGAGCATTCTGAAGCTGTTGAAGCTGTCAAGGCCCTCAATGATTTGGAATTCAAGGGCAAGACTCTTATTGTCACCCGCGCCATGAAAAAGTATGAGCGTGATGAAGAATTGAGACAACAGTATGAGGCTTCTAGACTCAAGAGACTTGACAAGTATGCTGGTACTAACTTGTATATCAAGTACCTTGATCACAGCATTGATGATGACAAGTTGAGGGAGATCTTTGCTCCATTCGGTACAATCACCTCTGCTCGTGTCATGACTGATGATAATGGACGATCCCGAGGATTTGGTTTTGTCTGCTACTCGACCGCTACTGAGGCTCAAAAGGCTATCAATGAAATGCACAATGCTGAGATTGATGGTAAGAATCTCTATGTCACGATTGCCCAGCGCCGTGAAAATAAGCCTCATTTGATTCCCCAATTCACATACTTTAATTCCCCCATTCCTGGTGTTGTCCCACCTGAAGCTGGTAATAGCCCCACCGGATCTAATAATGCCTCTGGCCCCAACAATAACAATAATGGCAACCATGGTCATGGCCACAGCTCGCATCCTAATGGTCGAAATGGCCGCGTTCCTCCTTACGGCAACCCACTTTTTAACCCTTACTACCACCTTGCCGCCGGTGTTCCTCAAAACTATGGTGCTGGTCAACCATGGGGTCCACTACCTCAGATGGGAGGTGCTCATAATGGCCCCCCTGGCGGTCCACCTCCAGTTATGTTTGCCCCTGGTCCTCCATACCCATATGCTGGAATGATGCATATTCCTCCTAACATGAACTTTCGTAAGAATGGCCCCAATAATTCCAACGGCAGAACTGGAAGTGCCAACAGCAATGGCCATGGTAACAAGATCCAAGGCGGTCCTCAGCAGCAAGGTCAACCTCGTGGAGCTAACAGAAAGCATAATGGTAATAACGGATTCAATTCCAATAATGGCGGTAACCCTTCTAACACTCGCCATCACCATGGTAACAATAACTCTAATAACAACAACCACCGACAACCTTACCACAATCCCAATGGATTCAACTCTCGCAATCCTGCTCCTAGCTCATCTGCTACTTCCGGAGCCAACTACTACTCCTCTTCCACCTTGAGCGCAGCCATTGCCTCAGCCGCCAACCCCGCTGCTGAGCGCCAAGTCATTGGTGAAGCATTGTATCCTAAAGTTCAAAGACACCCGGCTGTTCGCAACAGCGGTGAGTTGACTGCAAAGCTTACCGGCATGATGCTTGATATCAGCACTCAGGAGCTTCTGAATTGGATTGATGATGATGCTGTTCTCAACTCTAGAATCCAAGAGGCTTATGACCAGTACATGGAATTCTTGTCCAACAAGGACGAGGAGAATACCGATGCATGATGAATCATAATTTGGTTGGTTTTTGGAGTTTTTTGTAAAATATATATGGTAATTGTTTTGGGAGGAAAAAGATGAATGAAATAGTTGTTTTTCAAGAAAAATTTTTTGTTTGCGGACGTATATATTGTATATAATTTAACTCCATTTTTCAAAGTGTAAGTTGCAGTTGATGGGTTGTTTCATGAGTATCGCTGTTTTGCTGATATCTGGAATACATAGTAGTAAAGTAAGAAACAAATTTTTATAACAGGACAAGTGTTTCATACAAGGCCAGGGCGACCAACTGCTACTTTAAAGAACAGTTGTGAATTACGTAGAGGTCATATTTAAAATGCAAGATTAAACAAATTTATTACTTCATAAACCATGTACATATTTTTATTTTTTGTATTTATATTAAAATAATCAAAGAGCTGGGGGAGGTTGTTGCTGTTGGGCAGTTTCTGCATGACCAGATTCAGCATGGCCAGACTCCTTTTGCTGCTTCAACTTTTGTTCAAATCTTTCAAACTCTTCCAACGCCAATTGTTCAGTCGGATCCAAGACCTGCTCGACGCCTGTGACCTCTTCAATATAGTGCATCAGCATGCTTTCGATACCGTTTTTGAGGGTGACAGAGCTCGAGTCGCAGCTTCGGCAAGCGCCTTGCAACTTGAGCTGGACCACGCCTTCGTCAGTAAAGCCCATGTACACAATGTCACCTCCGTCCTCTTGAATAGCGGGTCGGATTCTTGTGTCGATCAGCTCTTTAATCATGGCGACAATCTCGTCATCGTCTTCGTTAACGGCGGTGTCTGGGGCAGGATTGGTGCCGGCGATAAGAACGGGCAGGCCAGCCGAAAAGTGCTCAGTAAGGACAGCGAAAATTTCGGGCTTGAGGATTTGCCATGAGGATGCAGTGTCTTCAGGGTTGCTGGGGTCGGCCTTGACTCTTTCGACTGTTAGCCAATCAGTGCCAAGCATGACTGACTTAACACCGTCGACGGCAAAAAGCTTGCGCACAAGGGGTGATGAATGTGCCTCTCTGCCGGACAAGAACTCCAGAGTACGGGTGCCGTAAGATTCTGGAAGAACCCTCTGCGAGGGAAGAAACTTGAGGGCATCCTCGTTGGGTGTAGGTGAGGTTTGGATAAACATGGTACGTGCTTGTGAAAGACTGATCCCGGCATTGCCAGCAATAAAGGCAGGGACCGGAGTAAATGAGGAATTGGCATGAGGCACAAGCTTTCGCATAGAGGGACGAATGGTCCGCAGGGTATGAAGAGATGCTGCTGCTGCTGCTGGTTTGAAATTATGTCGAGCAGCTTTGGTGGCTGCTCGCATAATGGAGGATCTAGCACCTGAGAGCATTTTGGTATAATATAATAAAAAGGTATATGGTTTTTGTTAATGGTGAGATGTAACTCGGATATGATAGTGGTACAATAATAATAGTAATGCCTTGAAAAAGATAAACAAGTCAAGGGAAATGAAGAGAATATATATATTAAAAGAGAGGCAAAAAAAAGAAGACTCGAGAACCAGAGTTGGTGCTTAGCAAATCATAAAAATTTATGGCCAGCAGTCCGCTTAAAGAAAAAAGGTCACAATGGGCGGTGATTTGTCCAGTCACCCGTGCAGCATTAGCAATCCGCTCCGATCTCCGAACTCGGAACTCGGAAGTCAGATGATGATGTTACACTGGCTGTAATATAGTTGTTGCAAAGCGTGGTTGATGGCTGATAAGGATTTTGATCCGTTTACAAATGGAGTCGACTTTCTTTTCCCTTCCTTCTCCCTCTTCTTCTTTCTCTACACGTCTTTTCAAACAAATTTGAAGCAACTATTTGCTTGCACTGTTTTTTTTTTCAGTTTTAACTGCTATAAGTTTTTTTGGAATCATTGAAGCAGTTGTTTGTATTAATCTTGATACAAAACACCAACACCAAGTGGTTTTTTATGGATACTTTTTGATTCATTTGTTGACCTGCTGCAACTACTGCTTTTAAAAAGGTATGGTTTGACTTGATTTTGATTTCACTATGGTTTATACTTTTTAATTTGGTATTGTAATGTGACAATTGAATGTCTTGACTCAAAACGACATGGTTTGGAAACTGGTGGTACAACGTTGGGATCGTTGTGGTATGTTTAACTATGGATTGGTTGTATTTGCTTTTGTGACATTCAATTGCTGAAGTTTCAATCTTATTTTTTATGTTCAGACTCATTGTCTAGTTTTGATGTGCATGGACTGATTCAGCTGTTATGTTATACCTTTATGAGAGTTTGAAGAATAGTATTCAATCTTAAAATCGAGCAGACTATTGTGGATGCTTTGATGACAGAATTCAATACCTGATCTTTCCAGGAATAGCTGTTTGACGTTATCACTATTGTTTGTTTTGTGACGCACCGTGCAGTTTACTGGGTTAGAAGTCAGAAGTCAGAATGGCATATTACCCTACACCTCAATACCCACATCGTGGATAAAGAATTCTCTTGAAAATCTTGATTGACGAATCGTGCAGAGTATAAGCAAGTCGATTGGGAATAGAATAATAGGTTCAGTCTACAACGCATATCTTTATGTGGTTAACTTGCAAAAAATAGTTTTGCTATAATAGCATAACTTGGTATTACAATGGGTTTGGGAAGTACTGATTGAGATTCCGCATGAAAAAGAACTTTTGTGACTATAGAATGATGAAACAGTGAAGCAACAATACCAAAGGCATTTCTGTTAATGACGCAATGCAGGTCACAGTCGAAGTAGATTGACCAAGCGGGGGATATAGACGCTGTTGGCTGGAGCGTAGAGATTGTAAGCAGATAATTATCTTATAGAAGGAGAAAGTCAAAAAGTTGTAAAAAAAAGCTAACCAACATCCTTATTAGCAATGACTCTTGCACTCTGTCATAAGAATCCAAGGCGGTTTGAACTTCATGTCTATTAGTTAAATTCAGGATTTCAATCGGACCGCACTACCCAAGCAAGATGCAAAAAAAGACACACACAAAAAAAATTCTTACAAACTTATATTGCCATTGCATCGTGTATGATTTCATTCAGAAAGAATGAAAAAAAAGATGAGTATTTCTATATATTTGCACGACTTTGTATATAAGATGAGAGCTGTAAAGCGAGCGTAGTATTCCTTTGTATTGTTGAATTCCTTTGCAATATTTGCAATAATACATTTTAGCATCAAAACAGAAAGAAAAGGCTTCCTTTGGTCTCCACAAAGCTCCTCTTCTTGACACTTTGCTATCGCGTGGCCGGTACCCGGCACCTTTTCTATTTTGACGAAATAAGCGTCAAAAACATATGGAATCGGACCAAAAACCATTTAGGAGCTTTCTACATGTCTCATACTTGAGTTTCTACGCTATAATAACCAGTTCCGGGCAATCTTTTTTTTCACAAAATTGAAAAAAAAAACCGCTTTTTTTCTCTGAACTTTTGAAATCAGGTCTGATCCTCAAGGGCTAGGGTTGAATAATATTTGGATTTGCAGTACTATTTACCCTGGCCCTGGAGGTAACAACGCATTCGAGTCAGAACCGTGTAAACGACATGGAATTGAAATTTTGGTATATACCGCAAGGGTTAGGTTCAGTTAATTTCTGTACACAGCCTTTAATAATTATAAAAAATGAAAGTTCTGGGCAGGCCTTGCCTCGCCTAAATATATATTTATTAAAAATAATAATTATTAAAAATCTAAAATGCTCTTTTTTAAGCTCTCTAGAGTTATTTGTTTGAATCTTTTAATTTCATATCGAATCCCAGAAAAACCCGCTCTGCTGTATGATGTAGATAGATTCTTTGGAGCGCTACACAAACAAGGGAAGTGGTTTATGAAATGTCAAGATGGGAAAAATCTTAGTATTTGGAGAAACAATTGACAATGTGTCCATGTGGTGTTCACAAACACCTAACCCGAGTAGTGAATTGAAATTGGGTACAGTGTAAACTGAAAAGCATTAGCTGGCAATAGCCGGAACATTTAAACTAGGAAACCTGAATGCACACCTTTCCAACGCCCTCCGAAACATTCAACTTGACACAATCGTTAATCGAGCACTTAATAACACAACAAGATCTCAAACTGAGGCTACATCATCTGCCGATCAGCATCTGACACGAAAAAGAAAACGTTAGTAAACCCAGCTCAAGATCAACCAAAAAGTTTTCACAGATGAAATCTGTAAGTGATGTTATTTTTCAATCTTTCAAAGAAAAAGTCCACCAATTTGCATTTACTGCAAAGGTTTAGTTTTAGTGCTTGTCATGTTATCAAACTCCAACAAATACATCTTCAATCCAATCATGGAAAGTAGTTCATGGTCGATTATAATAAATAAAACATGTAAAAAACATTATTTTTTTTTTAAAAAAAAAGGAAAAATGCGACTTTATGATGATCATTTTCGGCACAAAGAACATCTCCTAACAGCCTCAGCAAGCTCGGGTCTCTTTGCATCTTCCAACAACAAAATAGCCTCTTGTGGATCGGCCCAAACTCTTGTTCTCTTATAATCCTCTGGCCACTTGTCTTCAATTTTCACTTTATCTGTCGATATTTCAAAGAAATGGAATTCTGTTTTGGGGTAGTTTGGGTATGGATGGGATGAGACTAAGCGTTTAGGAATGTCTCCTATGATAGGGCCTCCTGGCAATTCGGAGCCCAAATCATCGGGATGGGATATAACGACGCCAGCTTCTTCCCAAATTTCGCGCATGGCAGCAACACGGTAATCATGGCCTTCGTCATTTTCGACTCCGCCTTTAGGAATGATTCGCTTCTTTTTGTGAGAAGCACTGGATATCAAAAGAATTTGGCGCGTTGTTGGGTTGTAAACCACACCGCCTGCGACAACCCGTGCTCCTTGAGGTGTGTAAACTGTGAACAAGTAAAGAATAATGTGGGAGAGATTGTTAGGATTCTGAAAATAAAATCAATTAATAAACTCAAATTAAAGGGAATAAATAAAAACTAAATAAGTCATAAAAAGTATCAATACATGAGTACCGTCATGTCGCAAAACATGTCAAAAGAATGGAATAAAGAACGATGCATCGCGAGATTTATCGCGCTTCGTGCGATTAGACTTGAACAGAAATCCAAACATACCTTGATTTTCTCGTCCCTCTCTGGCTACCATCGAGCGGCCATCATTTACAGAAGAGGAGGGGGTTGTAGCATCCATCGCTGAGGTATCACTGGCATTAGTTGCAAATCTGGCAATATCGCTGGAGATTCCAGAGGAAGAATCCGAGTTAGTAGTAGGTTGATTGCCTGTCAAATTTTTCGATAAAGTCATGGCAGTATTGGAGGATGAGTCTTGTATGGATATCGATGGGTGGTGAGAAAACTGATTGAGAAAGAGTCAGTAAGTTAAAGCGATATCAAGGTGTATGTATGTGGCAAAGGCCTGAGAGTTGATGTTGTAATAATGGGTCCAGAGAGAAAATCAAGGAATGGTTACTGTATATCGTGTTGAATAACAAAGTTGAACAAAACAAAATAAAAAAATAAAGGAATTTACTGTTTATATAGAAAAATAAGAAAAAATAAGAGCAATCGAGAGATGGTTAGTTTGAAATAGTTGGCTTTATCAAGCCTGGAGGCAACACAGAGCTTTGGACAGTAAATCCACTTAATTAGAGGGCTCACGTGGAACCAAATGCGGAGGCGATAGCAAATTGTTGCTTCCGTGACTATACCTTGCTTCAGCTGCTGAACTTAATTCAAGACGATAAAATGCCATCACCAAAAGGAGGATGAAATGAGGGGTCCATGTTTGATTGCAAGTGTGAATCTAAGTTGATAGTGTATTGCCTAAATTTTCAAAACTCACTCCATTCTACAGTTCTACAGTTCTATTCTGATACAATCGTTTTTTAGCCAGCTCTCGAACCATCACTAGGCTTGTACCTATCCTCTTAATCGGCACGAGGGCTTTGTTCTTGAAAATTACAGACATTCTTTTATTGCCCATATATTCAATGGGTCTTTACTTGCCTTTACATTGGCAGCTATATTCAAAACTGTTCACATCTTTTTTCCATTCGTTTATCGTCCGCCAAGGCCACCTCCACCCATAAACGAGCCCAGCAAGTCTTGAAGCATGTTAGACTGGGAACGAGGGGGTTGAATTCCAAAGTAGGCGAGTGCGATAGCGCCAAGTACTGGACTCCAGGCATCAATATGGTCGATAAGGGAGCTGTACCTGGCCCTCAAGCGCTGATAGAATTGAGTTGATTTTGTTTGACAAGTGGGAATTAATAACTGGAGGAAATTTAAGAGGGGAATGGATTCAAAAACATAGATTTGGTAGTCGCCTTCATTGGTAATCTCGTGCTTCAAAAAGGACCTCAATGCTGCAATATCAGCGGCTATGGCTATACGGATAAACTCTTGAGTAACAGTTCTAGAATCCCGAATATTTCCACTACTCAAGTATCCGAGGGTGCCGCGAGAAAGGTATAAAGGAAGATTAGAAGCAAGCTCTTCTGGGGTTTCATGAAGCAATTCCAAAGACTGGTCGGTGGAAGATGTACCGCTAGAGCCGCCAATCGTTGATGTCTTTTTTACACTATCCGTGGAGATTCCTGGCTCCGTAGCCCACTTGAATAATAGACTTGCGAGTGCTTTGGGAGATTCTCTAGTTCCCAACAGCAAGTGTCGTTCAGCTTCATAGGTATCAGTTGTTTCTTGTGCAAACTTGATACCAAAGACATGGTGGAGTTCTGGATCACCTAAAGGTGTGGTGGAGCCTTCAAATGTAGAAGACCATGAAATGGATTCATTGGCAATTTTCTTGACGAGAGGTTCTTTGCCAGCATCCAGCAAGTTGACGAGCTGGATTAGTTGGCCTCGTGTTTCAGCATTAGGGGTATAGTTGCCTTTTCGGTAGACTTCGACCAAGTAGAGAATCAGATCACAAGCAGAGGAACTCTCGCCAGCTTTGGCAAGAAGTTCAGAGGTGTGGAGAAGGACATGAACGGCTTCGGAATATTTCTTGGTTCGAACGTAACGGGCAACGACAGTACGGGTTGCTTGGTGAGCCTCGTAGTAATCGCTTTCAGAAATCCTAGATGAAAAGGGGTGTTAATTGAATTGCAATTTTGAAGGACGATGAATGGATGCCATACTTTTGTTCTATACGATCAAGAACCTTGTCAAGTTTTCCAGTTGCTGTCGACATTATAATTTAAAGGGGATGTGGAAATATTCTGGTGGGTGCGAGGTGTAAGATGACACTAAGATTAGCCTTGACAATAGAGAGATTGTAATTGAAAGCAAGGCAATCTACTTTGTTTGACAGAAAATGGGATAATGGGATAATGGGAAATATGGGAAATATGGACGGACTTGTAGTAAGTTGGGAGACGTATGGGATGCTGACTTGGTGGTGTGCTGGCTTGATGAGACTTGCCTCTAGTTTTGTGATCTACCGGTTGTTACAGATGGGTGGATATTGCAATGTCATATGTAAGATCATGTGCCACGCACGTGATTTGCATCACAACAGCATATAGCTGCCCAAAGTATGGTATTTTGATATATTCAAAGGTGTTGCAAAACTAATTAACAATTGGCAATGAATTTATACAGGTGATAGAAGAAGGCTCTATGAAGATACAAATTATACAACCCTATTCTCCAAACGAGTTGTTCGTTAAAGACACAATTGACGTATATCGTGGTAAGAAAAAGGAAAGAACGAATCTTGTGAAAGTGAACAATCGCCGCCAGTTTAGTTTGATGTGAAAACAACAAGCTGATAGCAATAGTGATGTTAATAGTGATGGTAAAAGTGATAGTAATAGCTTTGATAGACCTGTCATGTATTTCGCTGTATGCAGGCACGGCTACACCTCATTACTAGTTGAAATACAGCAAGCGCTAGTCGACAGTTGTAACTATTACTACCGTTTACTTGATAGAATCATGTCTGTGAAATCTATAGGTACAAGGCATGCATGGGTGATACAAACGGATACAATTTGGGTAACATGGATATACCAACTCTCAAAACAGTAAGAAAGATATATAGCTCATGGGTATCTAACGTGAAGATAGCATCAAGTGATCATAGGTCTAGATATACTAAGAAACCTGTTAATACAAAGCGGCCAAAACCTATTTATGGTAATAATGGACTGGACCCCACCTTGTGTATCTTTTAATGATTGTACCTAGTTGCGCAAAGCGAGGCCGCTGTACTACCAGTGGTCTGCAGTGTGCCATATCCACCGATTGGCTGGATGGATGAAATGTAGGATCATGCGGATAGGAAGAGAAGCTAATTCCAATACATAAGCCAGTTAGTTGAGACGCATTTGTGGGAAAGCTTCTAGATCAAGGTTTAATAAGCGACATGGATTGTCTAAAGAAAGAGCTCGAGCCAGGAAGCGAGCCAAAAACCTTGTAAACATGGAACAAACTCGCAAGGTTAAACAGCGTCCATATAATAAATAGCTCGAGCATTGACCACGCTAATCTAAAGCGGGTCAAGACATTGGTTTGAGTGAGACGGCATTACATTAATTGCAGATGAAGGTGGTGAGAAAAAAAGGAACGATGAGGGAAATAACCGTCACCCGTAGTGGGTTTAATAGAATAATTGTACTGCCTATTTAGGAGCTGGGAATGAGCGGATTGTTTGTGTGCGCGGCTGTATATGTGAGAACGACATGTTATGAGAGCTAATCGGCAAACGGGGGCCTTGTGTTGATAATAATAATGGCATTTGGTATTTTAACAATGCGATTAAAGTTGGTTTTATTTTATTTTTCAGTAGTTTAAAAGTGTTGGAGATATTAAGAATATTAAGAATATCAAATATATCAAGTGTACCGAGTATATTCATATTTCACGCTTAGTAATATGACGACACTGTTACACGGTCTGAAATACAGCAACACACACGTGACCGCATCCGCACATTCCATGTCGGCTACTGCAAGAATTCCATACCGTCAAGACCATGAGCACAATTATCGCAACGCTGCTGTTTTTAAGCGACTGTATGGCTAAACAATAGGTTAACCTTGTGTGTGACTCTAGGATCCATGCAAGCACCGTTGCTTGGAATTGACGGTAGGTGGATAGAAACCGCAAATTTCCAATGGCTGCGAAACGTTAGAGCAACATTCCAAACAGCCCAAAGTGAAGAAACATTCTTATCGCCGACATTTTTCTTTGTAAAAAAATAATAATAATAATAATAATAATAAATAAAAAGAAAACGGTATTTCAGGGCTTCAGTAGCTCTCCCTCATCTCCGACTAGCCAAACCGTTTTTATTTGAGTGTTTTTGAATGTATTTGCATGCACTAAAAAAATATAGTCCGGGTCACGTCGCCGCACAGGCCCAACGGCGACAACGGCATGAAAGTCGGAAGTCGGGTGTTTCAGAAAACGTTGGCGGGTTAGGGTTGGATTCAAGCCCAACGACGATTGGCTGGTTAGGAAAAAGAGTGGAAAAGGGAGTTATTTAGCTTGAATTGACAATCAATTAGCAGTTGATTATTATAAAGCCGTTACACGCAAGTCCAGCAGAGACAAGTTTATTATTCATCAGCTCTTTTCAAACACCGATGCGTCTTTGTATATCAAAGCAACAGAACAAGAAGAGCAGAAGAGCAGAAGAGCAGCACAGCGGAACAGCAGAACAACAGAGCGCTTTGCAGCCAATGATGCCATAGCGTTCCAAGCTGCGCGTAACCCAAAAGAACTAGTCCCAATGTGGAAATTTTGTGAAGCGCGGGCAGAAGCAGCACAATCCTCCAGGGCTAGGAACGCATTCCTGGCCGGCGTCGAGCTCGGGTGGTGGTTTGGTTTGGTTTGATTTGATTTGATTTGATTTGATTATGGAAAGAATAGGGACAAGCGTCAGGAAAAGGCTGTTTCTACAGAGATGTGCATTCCAGCAGAAGAGGAATGGCAAAAACAGGGCAGGATTCCAATCGGAGGCTGTTTTGAAATAGCTCAGCGAAAGATGTTTAGGAGGGGAATAAAGACGAAATAAAAATAATAATAGAAATGAAAATGAAAATAAAAAATAAAAAATAAAAAATAAAAAATAAAGCGCGCAGAGTATGGAATATGGAGATCCAAGCTATCTGAGGGAATAGACGAATAGCGTGTGTTCTGGAGACTAGCTATGATGGCAATAACATCAATATGAAACAGCCATTACAATTACCACAATTACCACAATTACTGCTAGCATCATTTCTATTCCATAACCAAACCAAATCAAACCAAATCAAATCAAATCAAAAACCAAATCAAAATTCTCGCAGCTCCCAATCCAGAGATAACGGTGGTTAGGCCTCATTTTATTGACAGACTCCAAACGACGCTCGTAAATTCGCTCAACCCTAATCCTCTAAACGCAACGCAGGCCGTCAACAAGCGGCAGATTGACGAGAAAAAAGACAAGAAAAAAAAAAAAAAAAAAAAAATTGTTGCGTGCTGCCTTTTTCTCGCGTTCCCCATACCCTTTCAATTCCTGTTGTTTTGGCTGCGTTCTTTTTTTTTTCTTTATAAATCCGCTCCCTCGTCCGCTTTTTCTTCCTTTTCTCTTTTTTTTTTTTCCTCTTCTCTCTTCTTTCTTCTCTACCCTCCGCTCCCCCCGCTCATCCACCCATATCCAACTTTCCAAATCTCCTCATCTCAAACTAATTCGCAATGCTTCCTCGTGGTGTTATCCTTGTTTTCTGCATCATCTTCGTTGTCGCTGTTGCCATCTTTGCCCTCTATGTCCGCAAGTGGCTCATTGCTAGACGCGCTGCTTCCCCTGAGTTTTAAATCCTGGTTGATTGAACCCTGAATCCCCCCATATCCTCAATCACTATTCCGAACCTACAAACTCGTGTTTATGCATTGTCTGCTCATCGATTAACCCTCTGTTTGCTCCCACTACTATTCACACCCCTACCCACATACACACACCCATTATCTCACATACCCTAATCGCCAGCCTGCCGATTTTTCCCTATAAAACTACTCATATCCAAAATCAAAAACATGATGCTCTTAATCCGCCCACTTGCTCCATTGAACCTCTCTCAATGGCTCTTGACCCTTTTCCCCAATCGAACCCGTCTTTGATTGCCGTTTAAGCGTCCTTTTGTGCTTGGCCTTTCTTGTTTTTAGTTTTTGTGAATCCGTACTGTTCATATTTGTTTGTTTTTGTTTTTATTTGTTTCTGTACTTTGTACTTTTTCTAATCCTAATTCATAATTTGAAGAAAAATATCCGTAACAAGGTTGGTTTTGAGCTAATTAAATGATTCAAGAACGGCTAATGTTTCATCTCTTGTACTGTATTTTCACCTCTTTTGAGGTACTTTGTCTGCCAGAGGCTTCATGCGGAATTGGCCATTGGCTATTGTTTATCTTTGTGCCCAAAGTAAACAGAAAATTTTCAAGTATGACCAAATAGCCCGTCCACCCCCCCTAAACCCACCAGATCCCCGTCCCAATTGGGATGCGTAGATGCGTATGTACGCCCGGCGCGGTTGCCCTCTCACCAGCCAACCAGCCAACCAGCCCGTCCACCCTATCACAGTCCCAGGAAAACAATTTTCCGAAACACCCTCCTCCAATTCTTCCACAATGTAATCAATGCCGTCAATGTTAAAAATGTATCTCGACGTTTGCCGACTTCGATCGCTCTACAATATAAGGTGATAGTTACTTCATGGAACTTTTTGTCTTCCATTGGGAGGTATTATTAGTATTGTGATGCTGCTATTCTCCTTCTGCTGCTACTTTGGATCGAGATCGGGCTACATATCTATTAATTCTATAAAATCTATTACTTTCTTACTTTTGCTATTCACCAAATATACCAATAATCTTCCGATTCTTACCTTCTTGTCGGCTATTTCGTCGGCTCTTCACCGTTTTTTTTTGGTCGTCCACAAACTTCGCCAAATTACGCACCGTTTGGTCGTCCATCTTTAAACCTTCCTTGATATTGGTACTAACCGTCTTTTTACCCACTAATTTACAAATTTACTAGTCTACAAGTCTACAAATTTAAACCCTTTAAATTGCACTCCTATTCATCAGGACAATAAATTACCTAATATTATACATACTTCATACTTCAATTCTACCTAGCCTTGGGCCCAATCTTGTTCAATCTTTCCATTTCCCTTTGCTTGGCCTCTTGAATGCTTTTGGCCGAGGTTTGCGCTGCCGCTTGCTTCATCACTCGAGACTTGGATCCAGAATACCCGTCCCATTGAACCTCTGTCGCTTGCTTCTTGCGTGGCGGCTCGGCCTCTTCCTCATTGTGCTCCTCGTTTTCTTCTCCTTGCTGCAAATGACTGGCAAGCCTCTTAATATTGGCTGCCACTTCCGAAGTGGACAAGTTGGTCGTGGCCCGACGTGAATCCGCAACTGACTTTTGCTCTTTCCATTTGGGATCAAGTAATGTAATGCGCATGTGCTCTTCCAACTGCGACTGGGGGATGCGCTCGCCAGTCAACGGCGACTCTACCATTGGCTCGTTAGAATCAAACCCTGAAACACCACCCTTGCCTTTCGTTCGCCGCGAAGTTCCTGCCGATTTGATCTTCATGCCAGGCGGTAAGCTTGCTGGAGCTGATGGCTCTGGCGACTCTTCCTGTCTTGGAGCCTTTGGCAACGACGCGGGCAGTGGAGGAGAAGGTCTCGACTGCTGTTCCAATCGCATCTTTCGTCGCTTTTCCTCCAACCCTCTTCTTGCTTCTTCCTTAGCCTCGTCCTCATCAAAGTCTGGAGGCGCTTCTTCTAACCGTAAGCTTGACATTCTCTTTTGTTCCAATGATGCATATTCCAACTGAGCCTTGGACATTGGGGCCGGTAACTTTGCTCGCTCATCTGCCTCTGTAAATCGAATGGTCTCAACGACTACAAAGTCGTGCCAATCAATGGAAGAGTATGCCAGCCTTTCCTTTTCTGAAGCTTCTGCTGCTTTCTCCGTCTCAGCAGCCTGATGCGCATCCCATTCTGCTCGTATACGAGATCGATTTATCACAGCATATGCACCTTCCTCACTCGCACCTTTCTTTATTCTCTCCAGTAGCGTTGGCGGTGGGTTGATGACTTTCTTGTATTGCTCCACTAGATTGTTGAACAGTGGAAATAATGAATGCGCTGGTTTCAAAAAGTCATATTGAAAATTGCTCGACTCAGCTCGAGCCAACTCCTTTTGAAACTGATTGCCATTTCTCGCCACATACAATGCCGTAAGCTTTATCACATCGTAGTCTTGTGCACTAAGTGGAGGCAGGTTGAATGAAAATTCAAGCACTGCAGGCTTTGGCAATTCTACCAAATCTTTTTTGTCTTCCGTATTTCCATTAGAAGCGGCCTTTGTGCCATTTGCATCATCAGGGTTGCCTCCAATTGACGGACCACCCTCTTCCAACCCACTAACACGCCACGAGTAATACGGAAAGTATGGATCGTCTTCCTTGATGAAGCTGAATTTGACATTCGCCTTTTCATTCTCGCGAATACGTTCCTCAAACCCTCGGCCGTTTCGCGCAACGTACGCAGCAGTCTTTTCAACAACCGATCGGACCTCAGGAGGAGGCAAGATCACGCCTTGTGGAACTGCAACGCCATCTAGTGTTTGTTGCGAAAAGGTTGGCTGTGGCGTTGTCGTCGTCGTCGTCGTCGTCGTGGATAACTCCTTTACTGATGTATCTTTGTTACTATCAGCCATGATAAATAAAACGAATGAATGTTCAGAAAATAGCAAAAAGGTGTTAAATACCTTTGATGTAAAACTGGAGAAAACGCTGTCGTTTATGAGTCGTAGTAACCAGCCATAGATCCCCAAGCCTGTTGATTCTTTTCAAGGCGTGCAGGCCGAAAATTTGAAAGTCGCGTCTGGGGAGGGTAACTGTTACGTAAGCAAACACACGGCTGAACACTTTGGGTGATCGCTCTTGACAGTTGCCGGCTATTTTTTTCGCATGACTAGCAGGTATCCATTATCGAACAGTACAAACCATTGCCATTACCACCCGTGGCTTGCTCAAGCTCATCCATTTTTTTTTTCTTTTCCCTTTCGCTCTCTCCACCCCCTTGCATAATCGATAACCATTAAGCAACATGGCTTTTCCTCCATTGGATAGAGCTATCCATGATGCCGGGGATGCTTCTGGTCTTCCCCCGGACCTTCTCAAAGTCGCGATATGTTTGCTTCTATCATACCCCTTTAGTGCCATCCTAAAGCGCCTTCCAGACAATAACAAGAAACTGAAAGACGTTTACTGTATTTCAATATCTCTTTTCTACCTGGTCGGAATCTTTTCTCTATGGAGCGGTGTTGGAACGCTGTTGATAAGCGCATTAGGAAGTTTTACCATCACCAAGTACTTCAAGAGCCCTTTGATGCCATGGTTCAATTTTGCTTTCATTATGGGCCACCTTCTTACCAACCACATCAAAGCCCAGTTCGGTGTTGAGGACTTTGATACCAATGTCGTAGACATCACCGGCTCTCAGATGGTGTTGTGTATGAAGCTCTCTGCTTTTGGTTGGAATGTTGCTGACGGTTCCTTGCCAGATGATAAGCTTTCTGAATTCCAACGTGAGCGGGCTATCAAAAAGCATCCTGATATCCTCGACTTCCTTGCATATGTTTTTTACTTTCCTTCAGTCCTTACCGGTCCCTCCTACGATTATGCCGAGTTTCAACAATGGATCGACTTGTCCATGTTTGATGTCACAATCAACGATCCTGTAAAGGGCAGGAGAACTAAGAGAAGAATCCCTAGAAGTGGCCGTGTCGCAGCTCGCAAAGCAGCTCAGGGTATTGCATGGATCGTGCTTTGGACCCAAATTACCAAGTATTTCTCATTAGAGTTTGCACAATCGCCTGACTTTGCCAACATGTTCATCATTAAGCAAATGTTTTATCTCTGGGTCTTGGGATTCACATACAGATTGAAATACTACGGAGCTTGGTTCATCTCAGAAGGCGCTTGTATCCTGAGTGGTCTTGGATTCAATGGCAAAACAAAGGACGGAAAATATAAATGGGACCGTGTGCAAAATGTTGATCCCGTTACTTTTGAGACTGGTATGAATTCCCGCACGCTTCTTGAAGCTTGGAACCAGAACACAAACAAATGGCTTAAAAACTACGTCTATCTTAGAGTTACCCCTAGAGGTAAAAAGCCAGGGTTCACAAGTACCTTGATCACTTTCTTGACATCTGCCCTTTGGCACGGAACCCAGCCTGGTTATTACCTAACCTTCCTTTTGGGATCATTCTATCAGTCCGTTGGCAAGATCTTCCGTCGTAACATTCGCCCTATCTTCATGGAAGCTGATGGAGTTACCCCTGGAAAACACAAAGCATACTATGATATTGTCACATACGTCATTACTCAAATTGGTTTTGGATACGTTGCTCAGCCTTTCGTTATTCTTAACTTTAAGAAATCCATGAAGCTTTGGTCCTCGGTTTACTTCTACGGTCATGTATTTGTGATTATCGCCATTTTTATTTTCCAAGGCCCATTTAAGAAGCCCGTTCTCAAGAAGCTTAAATCCTACTACCCTGTCCCATTAACAGCAGCTGACAAGATTAGACTAGATGCTGAAAGGCTATTGGCTATTAAGAGAGAGATTGATGAGCTTGCTTCAAGACAACCTTCTCTTGGAATTCCCCAAGCTGATTTGGATGAGGTCGAAGAAGATGTTCAAGAAGCTTTGGAAGCTTTCTATAATATCAAGTCTGAGATTATCAAGGATTTGAGCGTGGCTAAAAGACGAGCTAGCTTTTCAAGTGTCAGGAACTCTTTCTCTGGTGGGGCCAAGCCTCAGCTATCTGAAGAAAAGATGAGTGATATCCTTGAAGAAACTAAAGAGTCTGCAAAGACTAAATAGTGTTACAGTTGACTATAATTCTCGGTTCTCGATCATGTGGTGAGATATGATAAATGTCGTTTTATATCTCGGTAAAATTTGGATCCATCCCCATAAAATGATAACGAATAGTTCTATATTAAAAACCCAAAAAGAAGTGTGTATATACATACCTAAAAACCAACCAAATATATTTTAAAAAAACAGTTTAGTTTCTCTTTATAAGCTTGACCAAGTCCTTTTGACCATAAAATCCTGCAACAATTGCAACTGTGGTATCCAAAAACACAATGGTTTCTAAAGATAAGGGAGGTTGAGGTGGCTTCTTTAGCGCAGTTTTTAAATCAGTATTCTCTGAGTCATCTTGATGGGCACCGTTTTCTTCTTCACTATCCTTGGGAGTTTCAATTTTTGTAGTTTCTTTGGATTTCTCCACCATATCCCCCCTTTCTTTTAGTAGCCTTTCGTTTTTATTTTTTATTTTGACACACTTTTTGGCAATGTCCCTTAGTAGTGCTACATCCTGGGCTTCTAAAAGCTCAGGACACCGTGCTAATAATGAGTATAACCATTTCGACAATGGTTTAGTGACTTCTCTCTGAGTCATTAGGCATCTATCAACATGCATCAACAACTCATTCATCATTTTGAAATCAAGTTTGGCTAAAAGAGCAGGTGTGGGTCCAACAGTGGAAGCTGGCGCAAGATACTTTTTCCATTCAGCAAATGTTTTGGGGTTTAATGTAGACTTTGTGGGAACATTGCTGGAGCGAATCCGTTGAACTGTGCCATTGAGTTTTTCACGGGTAGTTAAGAACGATGATAAGAAAGCCTGATACCAGCCTTCGTCTAACTCAATGGATTCAGTTTCGAGCTTGAATGATGCTCTTGAAGAAGAGCGCAAGCCGGCGAATTTTAGAGTTGCCAAGGATTTTGACACATTCGATACTTGAACGTCGTCCTCACAATTTTTCTGATCGCTTAAATCGCTAGGGGTAGGCTCAGAGGATTTTTCAGTTTGCTTTGTTTCTGCTCCACCCGTAACAGGTTCGTAAGATTTGAGCTTTCTTCCAGCCAGATCAACGGGCTTCTGAGCAACTGATAATACTTTAATAGCGTCCTCATGTTTGGGCATAGCAACAAACAGTGGTCTTTGTTGAGCCTCATGCCTGACTCTAGCCAAATATTCAAAAACGTCAACAGAGCACCCCATGTCATCCTGTGAGTGGTGTTTGCTTGTTCCATTCGAAGATTCAAGCAGCCTGGAACTGGAAAGCTTGGGAATAGGAAATGCGGGTCTTTGTCCAGTTTCTTTATCCAGCGGCCCAGAGGTATGTGCATTTCCCGAGGTATCATAATAATCATCTTCATTTCCTTCATCAGAGTCCTCCTCGGAACCTTCATCTTCATCAGAATAATTATCATCGAATCCCGTCTCTTTAAGTAAACTGTTAATTGCCTCTTTATCAACACTAGCTGGCTCTGTCTTTGCACGCTTAGATGCTGGCTCTCCATCCATGTCTTCTGGCTCAGTCCCTGTAGTATCATTTACAGTCTGTGATGCTCCATTGCTAGAAAGAGGAATAGTGAATTGCGTCAAGGAAGAATATTCTGGCAAAAGAGGCTGGTGAAAAAGCGTGTTAAGCATCTTCTGATCAAGATCCGGCAGCAGATGCGGGTTACCGGTGGATGGCTCAATGCCAAAACTTTTGTTAGTTGAGCTCGGTTTTTGCCGATCGGGGCGAGACGCGTTGTGCTGTGAAAAAATTTCAAGTCGACTTAGACCATGGCCACGCACATGAGTCCCTGATTTGGGTGTACCATCGTTTGTTCCGTTATTATTATGCGCTGCAGAAGCTCCGATGTTAGATGTGTATTTCCTGGGATCTCGTAGTAGACTTGGTGTATCACTCGTGTTGTTTGGTGTTGATTGAAATGAATCACCATCGTCGTAATTCAGCTCAGTTACTGCAAATCGATCCACGGTTCCTCGAGAGAAAGAGTTAGCTGCCTTTTCCAAGCCCCCCTTGTTCTTCTTCAATCTCTTTCGCTTTGCCATGTCTAGATGATTGCAATGGTGGTCAGGAAAGCAGGCTGCTGGCTTTGACTTCGCACTTGGCCGCGGCTGAGTCATGTCACGCCCCAGATCACATGATCCGCGGCGTCTCACATCAGAAAAAAATATAAAACCAGCTGCTTCCTCGACACTTCGACTTAATTTTTTTTTTTTTTTTGCTTTACCACGTTCTTCTCTTCCGCTTCAACTACGACAAACAGTATCGACATTATACCTCCAGGACGTAGAAAACTTTCTATCTCGTCTCATTCTTTCAAGCCGTCAAAATTCAGTCTTTACACCACCTTATCCATCATTCAATTCACGTAGTTGTGCGCTTCGTGTCTGATCATCAAGTCGTACATCATATTGGATTAATCCTATTCATCGCCATGTGCTGCTGCTGGTTCTTTTGCAGTGACGTCTTTCTAGTCATCTTGGCTATCTTTTTCCCACCTCTTCCTGTTTGGATTCGAAGAGGTTTGTGTTCAGCTGATGGCTTTATCAACATAGCCCTGTGCTGCCTTGGTTATATCCCTGGACTTATCCACTCTTGGTACATTATTGCCCGTCACCCTGAAGACACCGTTCTGGAATACGATTACGAGTCCCAGTCTTATTACCATGCTAATGGTGACAGCGATCACCATCACCACCACCACTATCACCACCACGACCGTCCCAATCCCGGCGCTGGTTCTGGTTCTGGTGATAGAAGAGTTGGCGGATACTCTGCTACTTCTCAACACACACAACAAAATCTAGTTGTCACATCTCCAAGCTCCATCTCCGTCCCATCTGAGTCGACAAATTACGCCTCTCAAAGGCAGCCATTACTCCAGTCTTCTCAGGCTCAGTACTACACCCAGCCCTCTGGCCAAGGCTCTTCCTCACAAACAGTCGCCACCCACACCCGACAAGAGCCTGATATCGTCAAGAACCCACAGGGTCCCACCTCTAGCGATGGTCTCCCAAGAAGCCTACCACCGTCTTACGATGAAGTCATTAGAGACACTGTTGAGCACTCCAACTAACCGATGGCATAGTTGGACCTCGTACTGTATTCCCCACTTTTTATGTTTTATGTTTTTGATGCATTGGCCTTATTATCTTTGTTTCCCATAGAGTTTTGACTTATATTGATAGTAATCTAGTTTGTTTATTGATTTCCTCAGGGACTCCTTCAGTATTTGCTTAAAAATGCAATTTCACATTACCACCGCTGCATATCTGAGAAACTATGGTCTACAGCCTAGTCAAACGTGATCGGTTACACACTCGGCTCCTGATGTCAAAACCACGTGAGAAAAGCCTTATCTTTCAAGTATTTCATGTGTGAATATTGGATATTTCAAATGTACATTAACAACATTTCAAATGATTAATCATACATAAAAGTGTTAGTAGACTGTCAAAAGAAGTTTTCATCATAAGTCATTAGATATTTATTTTCGTAAACTGGTCATAAATTCATCTCAAAGCTTTTATTCTTAAACGTCTTCAACCTGAATGAGCGGTGCTTCAAACTGCGATGTAGGGAAAGCTTCCTCCAAGCGAGACTCATAGTCTGTCCATTTTTCCAACTTTGTAGAAGACTTTGTAGTTGATGCTTTACGTCTCTTTGCATTCTCAGTATTAGAGCCAGCCTTTCTTTTTCTTTTATTTGCCGGTTGATCTGCTACAGCTGCAATTTCATTTTCGTCAATTATCGCATCAAATGTCATATTGGCTTGTTTTCGTAGTTTGTCACGTAGTGAGGGAAGAGTATAAGTTACCCCCTTAGAGCAGTTTCTCTTAGGTCGAGAGTTAGAGCGGGCTGATTCATTTTCTGCAAATGATTCAGCAGGCTTTGCTGAATCTTTCGTAAGCGTGCTTATAGGTACATCAGTGCTGGAGGTTGGCATGGGTTCTGCCTCTTTGGGAGCGGCTTTTTTGACGTTAGGCTTTCTCCCAGCTACTGATCTTCTTCCTTTTTTCGATTTTGAAGATGCTAACTCAGTGTGCCATCTTGTGGTAAAAGATTCCTCTTGAAGAGCACTTAGCTCCCCGTCAACCTCTTCAATAGGCTCCGGCTCCGGCTCTGAGTCTGAATCTGAATCTGAGTTGATTATTGTAATCACTTGGTCTATATTCTCCTGGGAAAGGTCGGCTGACTCTAGGCTTTCCATATCATCCCCTAGCTGTTTATTGTCGTTGATTAATATTCTGTTGGATGTTCTTGATCGGGGCTTTCTGGAAGATTTCGGGGTAGGTATATTGTCAAGCGATTCATCACTTAGATCAAGATCATCTGGAATATGGAAAATGCTTCGTCTAATCTGAGGTTTATTGTATTGAGCAACCTGTGAGGAAATAGAAGATGAGTTCTCAACATTGGACGGAATGGAATTTCTTTTATTCGAGATCTCCTTAGTGAGAAGATTGGGTCCATCAGTGACAGTTGAACCCAAAGCTTTAGAATGGACTGGAGTAGGTGCACCGTCAACATTCTCTTTTAATGTCTTGGGGTTTGAAAAAACATAACGAGAATGTGATTTCACCGGCGATTTGATGTTGGATAAAATGTTGACAGACTTTTCTTGAAGAACACAACGCTTGACAGGAGATTTAGCTGTTTGGGCTTCATTCAAAGGATAAAAGTTCCGGATACTAGTAGTTTGCTCGTTGGATTTGACTGCCTCAATATTGAAAATGGTAGAAATATGTTTGTGTTTATCGTTTCCATTCTCAGTAGCTTCCTCGGTATTGATTATATTCTCAATACTTTTATCTGACAATTTTTCTATTGTTGCTTCCTTTACTGAACTTGTAAAACAATTTTCAAAATCATCGAATCTTTTCTTTGGGAAAGCCTCAGACTTGTATGGCGATTCATCTTCTTCAATTATGCAATTATCTTCATCTGTCTCTTGTGTTTCCTCTTCAGTAGACACAACCATAGCCATATCCTCTTCATAAACAATTTCAGAAAGAACACTATTTACATCAGTTTCAACACCAACTTCTTCTTCTTCTTCCACCTCAGTATGGTCAATATGATCCCTACTGTACTCAATATCATAACTGTCTATGGAGCTGACTGAATCTGTTAAAGAAATGTCATTGTCGTTTAATGTTTCATCACCGTTTTCTTTAATACTCAAAATCATATGTGCTGTAGACTCTTCCTCTGAACTATCTTCACTAATTGAAGAATCGGATTCCGATTTAACAAGCGCTTCTGATGATCTACACACTGATCGTGGGTTCGAGCTAAATGTGACAGATTTTGTCACAGGTGAAATGTCAACTGAATTTGTCAAGTGTTTTTGTCGTTCATCTTGCTTTTGATCTAAAGGCTTAAAGTCATCTGAAAGAATTAAGCCACTTTGGCGTCTAGATGAAGATGATTTTCTGCTTCGTGAAAGGTTTGAGAGTGAACCCGCGCTGCTGGTTGGCTGTATTGTTGATTCATCAGCAGCAGTAGCCACATTGTTTGTATTGTTCTGTTGAGAAGACCCCGGCCTTGATGGATTTGTGTTAATACTGCTTCTTGCAAAGCTGGCTCTTAATCCTGCATGAATATATGAAGTAGGACCGGCAATAGTAAATCGATGGTGTGAGTTTTGCTGAGGGTATGAAAGAAGAGATACACCAGAATTCGATAACAAAGTACCAATTTCTCCCACTTTTTGTTCTAGTAGAAAATGTAGCATTTGAAATCGACTTGAGATTTCTTCAGTTTGCATTCCGGTCACATTGCTGCGGCCACATACATCTACATCACAGTGATGGTGTTGTGAATTGCCATCACCTTGGTTCTGGGAAGTTAACAGTTGTTGAAGATGCTGAACTTGTAACTGAGACTGCTGAAGATCAGATTGGAGACTAGTAATCTCTTCATCTCTTTCTATAATATGATGCCTATGTGTCGCATTGTCCTGTCTGAGTTTCAAATTTTCAGACTGCAACTCTGAGATGGAACTTTCAAGCTGTGATACTTTCACCGAGAGGCCAGAATGAGCTTTAGCGATTGACTTGTTTTGTCTCAGGAAAAGTTGACGCACTATACACATAACAGATAGATAAGCAATGTTAGTTTCTTGAATAAAACAAGTGATATGAGAAGGGCCAACCTACAGGCATCGGCATTAGTAAAAGCCAGTGTGTTTTGACTTTGTTTGGAGAGTTTTGCCATTGTATTATTCAGGTGAGCATACTAAGAAAAAGCGTGATAGTATTATTGGGATTTCAAAGAAGAGAAACGGGTATCAAAGATATTAAGGTGGTACTGCGAAAACCTGAAAGAAAAAAAATAAGGTATATGTTAAAGAAAGGTGTTGCCGGGTTCATGAAAAGCCGAGATTGTCAAGAAATGTTATGGTCTATTTGGGATTTTGTTTATATAGTTGCCTAATCAGGTAGTTAGTTACCACAAAATAAACAAAGTAACCATAACAACTGTCGTAATAATATATTAGTCATACATGACCAATCAACAGTCATATATCACTTTAGATATAACTAAATTAGTTTGCCTTTTTGCTGTTAAATCTCAAATAGTTATCAACTCCAGTTACGTTAAGTAATGACACTCGTTAAGAATAAGTTAATAGTTTGAATTTAACCAATTGGTGTTTATTAAAGTCATATATAATTACCGATATTACACATATACATCACTCAGTTAAGGATCATCCTTAATCAGCCACTATAGATATCTATCGATAGTTATTGTAGTTGGCAGGATTAAACTTGGAAAGGTGATAAGTAGCACCAACTCTGGTAATTTCTTCGACGTCCTCGTCTGAAAGACTAAACTCAAAGATTTCAAGACTTTGCTTCAAGCGGTCAATCTTCTGGGAAGTGGTAACTGGAAGAACACCATTCTGGTAAGTCCATCTAAGTTGGATCTGTGCAGGAGTCTTATTATACTTCTTAGCAAGCTTTGCAAGAACAGGGGTAAGAGGGGCGTTCTCATCAGTAACAAGAACAGGAGCTAATGGGCCAAAGGCTTCAATAAGAATACCGTGCTTTTGTGAAAAAGCAACGATTCCGGGAGTCTGATTCTGAAGATAAGCATTGTATTCAATCTGGTTAACAGCAGGCTTGACCTTTGCAATCTTGAGAACACGCTCAATGTCCTCAATGGAAAAGTTGGAAAAGCCAATTGCCTTGACCTTTCCTTCCTCGTAAAAACCTTCAAGTTTCTTCCAAGCCTCCTCAATAGTAATGCCGTGTACATCAAGATAAGGTGCATGAATCAAGTACAGGTCAACGTAATCAAGTCCCAACTTTGATAACGAGTCATTGAGTGCCTTTTCGGGATTAGAAATGAAGGGGAGAACCTTTGTAGTAATAAAGATATCCTCACGCTTGAGCCCACTTCTCTTGATGGCTTCACCAATTTCTGGCTCAGTACCATACATTTCAGCACCATCAATGTGAGTGAATCCACTGGCAAATGCATTAGTAACGGCTTCAATTACTTTTTCGCTCACATCTGTGCTGTTAGCACCCTTAAACCACTTGGTACCAGTGCCAAAGCCGATAGCAGGAATTTTTGTGCCATTGTTGAGAGTAAATGTTGGGATAGTCATTGTAGCTGCTTGTGAAGTGTAGGAGGGAAAAGTGAAGTGGATTTGAAGTAAGGTGGAGGAAAAGAAGCCAATTTATATTAGTAATTAGTCAATTGCTCTCTGGCCCCCACGTTTTGACGTTTTAATGGTGCAAGGATTTAATCATATGACAGGGTTCGGGCCGACGTTTTGACCGGGCCCCATTCGGATCCGGGCTAGTCGGGTGAGCGGGGTGGATTTGGTTTCAAGAGTTCAATATGTGTACTTCACGTGACTTTGGAACTATTCTCAAATCCTATTTAATGACGTTTGCTGCCCACCCTTTGAGATATAGATTTGCGTGTTGTCGCCCTTCGTGCATGTTTCGGCCTAAGAGCCGCAACAAACCGAGTGGAAACCTGAATATCTATGAAAATCTATGAAAACCTATAAAATTCTAAAAAAACTTTAATTTATAAAACTCTCAATTTGTGATATGCAATTCTAATAGAAACATTTAAAAATAGTTTTTAAGGCGTTAGTGGTTTAGCGGTAAAATTCGACGTTGCCATCGTCGAGCCCCCGGTTCGACTCCGGGCTAACGCATTCTTTTTTGATTTGAAATACTGTGTGGGAGGCCTTGAGGTGCTTAGCCTCCAAATTCAAGCTCCCACCGTATTTGCAACTTGGCTCCTTTCAATCATTCCACACAATACATAGCCAATTTATACTACAAAGCTATTTTTTTTAATTTAAATATTTACAATGACTGTGCCAGAGATATCGTCTTCAGTACGTAATACAACAACCGCGGTTTGCTAAGAAAAAAACCTTGTAAATGAACTAACCAGTATTGCCAGTCTATACCGACTACCGAGATCAACTCTGCTCTTTTGCAAATCTGCAATGATGTCCTTGCTGATGTCTCTCAGTTCAGTCAGGACAACAGTTGGAGCCTCGAGATATCGCAACGAGCAGCAGAGACTGTTTCAGAGATTTTCACAAAACGCAGTCCCCACGGGCCGAAGAAGAAGATTATTTGCACGACATCAATAATCGAAAAAAAGGTTGCTCTAGGTGAAAAGTCGGAAACAGATAAGGTGGTACAAGTGACTACAGCAGCAAGCTGGGATCCTGAGACTGATGGTTTGATTCACTTCAAACACTCCGAATGTCCATTCCTTGATGTTGTGTTGGTTATTGCTTACATTAGTACCACTATCTCATGAGCAACGTTTTGTTTCCAACAAGTAGGTGATAGTGATACCCATTAAATGAAGAGAGGTAATCTCACAAATTTGGACAACAGCATCGTATAGAAAGACATCTGCACGTATTATCATATCCTTCATTTTCAAAAGGCTTATTTATATATATATTAAACAATCAAAATTCATAAACAACAAACAAAACAACAAAACATTAGGCAGTTCTATACCGCATTAATATTATGAATCAACAACGGTAAAAAAAAAAGGACTAAAATCGCAATTCCCTGTGTATCAAACGCATGGCATTAATTGGGTATAAGTGTTAGAAGACATAAACTGGTTGAAAAGTTCATCAAAAGTTGAGAAAGTAGAATTACAAAATAAAAGTAACAACCTATATTTGAGCCGTCATATGCAAAGATTTGTGTATAACCAAGACTATCGAAGATGAGCAGATGCATTCTTGAATAAAGACTGCCACATGTATGCTTCACTGAGCAATAGCTCGATATCTTTTTCACCCCATTCCTTGGTAGGGAGTGCTTGAAGAAACATCATGATCTCCTGGAAATCCATCTCCTGGATTTGACTAGACCACTTAACAAGGAAAGCAGCACAAACATACACATGGAACTCTGAAAATCCGTTGGCCCCTTCAGCGATATAGGTATCCCACATGCGAATAGTATTCTTGACAGAGACTTCACGCATAAGCAAACAGTTCATCCAACGGAATGAAAATTGCATGAACTCAACGCTCTCTGAACTCAAGTGCTTGACGAGATTTGAATCAATTCGTTGTGTGAGTTCCCTAAGTTCAGCAACCTGTCGCTGAATTCCTGGTTGAGCATGGATATAATTATCTTGAATACCATCAAGAAGCTTGGTTAGACACCAAAACGTGTCAGCCTCAACAACATCTAAAACCTCTTTAGGGAGATTTCCAGGGTCATATTTTTCCGGGTCAACCTCAATAAATGCAGACAAGAATGTTTGAAAGAAGGGGGTTACCAAGTCATTTATACCCTGTACATACCCAGAGGCTGGGTGTCGAATAGCCCATAGATACAGAATACGCTCCAAAGCGCGTTGAGTAGTATGGTATCCGTACAGTTCAATGTGAGGATTAGTTCGCGGAACGTCAATAGAAATCTGATGCCACATCGCATGATCTAGGCCAGACGAAAACGCTTGCTCAACTCCATCCAAGTAATCCTTTCTTTTTCTAGACAAAGTGGTGAGTCGGCGCTCTGCGTTAGTTGGAAGATATCCTAAAAGAAGTTGCCATGTAATAGGACGTAATTCATAAGGAACTCCTGACCAAGCCAACTTTTTAAGTTCTTCTAGATCAACATTTGAGGAGTGTAATACTTTCTTGAACTTATGGATGCGTGAGATTCTCTTTATATCATCAAGGCTATCAGCTGATGGTGTCAAGTCGATGGTATTGAGCGAGTTGGAAGGGTCCTTGAGAATTCTATCATACTGAACTTTTAACCCATCGTTTCTTGTGCTACTGCTAGGAGATCCGTACAAATCGGAATTGTTTTTGGTATCCTTGGTGTCCGTTCCAGACAGCCTCGATCCGTTTACCAAATGTGAAGTACTGAGAGAGTTTGAAGTGGGTGAGTGGTTATTTGAATGAGGAAGATTAGAAGAACTATTATTAGTGCTTCGAAGGTCTCTAGAAGAATCATAAGGATGACGAGATGGTGATGAGTGTGTGCTACTCGAGCTATGTCGATGGTAGATTTTATTTGTGCGTTTGTAGTCCGGAATAGGCTTATTTTCAAACGATTTCTGGATAGATCTGACTCGAACTAGATCATGCTCAACATTTGCGTCCCAATCATCGTCAATATCAAAGCCAGATTTCCTTCGAGATGTAGTAGGTCGAATTTCTGGAGAGTCTGGCTGACTCTGGTTAGCGCTGCGGGGCTGTGAGGGTGATATCGTTCTGAACAAGGCACTGTTAGTTAACAAGTTCAATAAAGACAACAACAAAGACCAAACCATGACAAAAGTTTTGTCAAATGAATGAACATAAAAGAGGAAACGTACAATTGTTCCAGTTTCAAGGCATCAGCATGTGAATACGCAGCACCAATAACTTTATCAGCAGCTTCAACACCAGGGCGTGATCTAAAGTAAACGTAGCAAACATTGCACTGTTAGTACACCGAAGAAGAATGAGAGCTTAAAAATAATGTAGCACGATTTGAAAGTGATTATCAAGTTATTAAGCTGCACACAAAGTAGAATAGGATATATTCCAAAGTAGTTGATTTAGAAAGCCAGTCATGTGGTGAGCGAGCTTAAGTGGTGGCATTTGCGCCGAAAGATAAAAATTCAGATGGCTGAAGAAAAAGGAATTGACAAAGCCAACACATGTACATCTAAAAGAACAAAATATCACTTACTTTAATAAGTCCAAATCAGATTGAAGAGCACTGCTGGATGACGGTTTATTATATGATGCTAATCGTTTGAAGAATGTTGAGGCAGGAGTTCCTCGACCTCCATTTTCATCAAATATGTACTCATTGCTGTCTATTAACATCATATTGGAATGCAGTTAGTGAAACGAGATTCAAAATGTTTTAAACGTCAAAATTGGCGAAATGAATAGAAAGAAGAAACAAAGAATTTGGCGATAAAAATGAAAAGTTAAGATGTTTAATGGCACAAGGCCTCATCTTTTTCACCAAGAATGCACACACAGTTGACTGCGGATATCTTCATTCGTTTCCCGAATAATTCAATACTAACCTAATTGGACCATTTCCTGAAAAAGCAAAACATTGGATAGTTGGTTAGAAGTTCTGCTAACATCTGAAGCTCGAGGGTCTTTTATTGATACCAAGCATTTGAATCAATATAACCGTTGTACTTACTGGTCGCTGAAAAGAATTACGAGCCGACATGTCTGTGGGTCGAAACTATGCAGTATTGACAATTGAAAGAGTCAACTAGGCTCTGAGATGTAGTATACACGGTAAAACAGGGTATGTGTAACGAGCTGAAAGCAGATGGTCGTGAGAGAGCCTAGTGAGCTGATTACTGTTGGGACGGATAACAAAATATGCCACCTAAAGGATAAGAGGCGG
The DNA here is from genome assembly GCA_900654225.1 of Magnusiomyces fungicola. Taxonomy (NCBI): domain Eukaryota; kingdom Fungi; phylum Ascomycota; class Dipodascomycetes; order Dipodascales; family Dipodascaceae; genus Magnusiomyces; species Magnusiomyces fungicola. The sequence goes on from CAACAH010000004.1 coordinate 1,450,133, forward strand.
GGATGGCCTATCCGCTAAGAATGCCGGATAATGAGTGTAGATATCCTGGAATAAAGGCCACAAGAGCGAGTTTCAAAACGAGACGAATGCGATAGCGCCACAGTATCCGAATAACTCGAAGAAAGAGAAGAGATTTGAAAGACTACAGAATGAAGATAGTGGCAGTGGAAGCAAAGGAGCGAGGAGCACTATGCAACAATCACGTGTGCTTCGGTTTCCTGGGCATGTGACAGCTACAGATGATTCAAATAGCGTGGACCGGAGCAGCGAGCCAGCCGGGTGTTGCAGAATCTGTGGTATCGATTAGCGCTGCCCAAGTTTCACGTGCCAGACGGTGGTTAATCACGGCTCCAGTTGCAACTACTAGTAAAAAAATTTCTAGGCATTTGTGCTAAAAACTTTGACACTTTTTCCCTTCTTTTTTCCTTCTTTTCAGAGCTACACGTCTTGGTTGTCTTTATCAACTTTTGTCAGCTTCTCCACCACTACCCGCGTACCTTTGTTTCTTCAAAATGAGCTCTACTGTCTCTGAATCAAAGCCAGCTCCTGCTTTCCCATGCAGTATGTGATTGTGCCCGGACTTGTTTGTCTTGATGATTTGCAACTTGGTTTTCTAACTTAATCTCTACCCTCAAATCGTTTTTCCAATCCTTTGTTTTCTTGATATGCTTTAAATAGAGACTGTTCTTGCTAGCACCATTGCTAAACCATTTGTTCAAGAAATCAAAGATGGCGTCGCTGCTCTTGGCCGATCTCCCAAATTGGTTGGTTTCCTCGCTAACAGCGATCCTGCCGCTCAAATGTACGCTGATTGGACCGGAAAAACTGTCAAAGAGCTGGGATTTGAATTTGAACTCCGTACTGTTGATAAGGAAGAACTTGAAGATGCCGTCATTTATGCCAACGGGGACGACGATGTTGATGGCATTATGGTTTACTTCCCTGTTTTTGGTGATCGTCAAGACCAATATCTTCAACAGGTCGTTGCACCCGAGAAGGATGTCGAAGGGTTGAGCCATATCTATATTCAGAACATGTACCATAATATTCGCTTTCTCGACAAGGCAGAAACCCAGAAGAGTATTCTCCCATGCACTCCTTTGGCTATGGTCAAAATTCTAGAGTATCTTGGTGTCTATAACCAATTGATACCATATGGAAATCGTCTATATGGAAAGACTGTCACGATTGTTAACCGAAGCGAAATCGTCGGTCGTCCTCTTGCTGCTCTTTTGGCCAACGACGGCGCTACAGTGTACTCTGTTGATGTTACTTGTACCCAGAAGTACACCAGAGGCCAAGGTCTTAAGTTTAAACGTCACCAGGTTGCTGATGTTGAAACTACTCTTGAAGAAGCTGCTCTCCACTCAGATGTTGTTATCACTGGTGTCCCAAGCTCCAATTACAAGTTCCCTGTTGAATACCTTAAGGATGGTACTGTTTGCATCAACTTCTCAAGTGCAAAGAACTTTGACGTCACCGTTAAAGAGCATGCATCGCTTTATGTTCCAACTATTGGAAAGGTAACCATTGCCATGCTTCTTAGAAATCTTTTGAGATTAATTGAAAACAAAAAGCAGAGGGAAACAAAACAATAAGTCTTGGACTGTTGTGAAAATGTAAACACCACAGTACAATATTAATATTATAGATCAAATACTTAAAATGACTGGTATATTGGAACTAATCATGTATTTAAAAGAGCATTTAAATTAACAATAGAATTAGATGATTAACTGAAACTTGCAACTTGAATTAAGGCAAATTTGATAGTACGGCTACAGCCTCACACTCAGATCAAAGTAATTTCTCGTTGAAATGTAAAAATAATTAGATTCAATTTAGTGCTATAAGATTCACAATAGTTCAAACATAATATAAAATACAAACTAATGGTCTACACCAATATCAAAATTATTCTTTTATCTTAATCTTTTCTAGCCTTTTTTGTTGAAACATCAATCATTTCTTCGTCATCACCTGAAGCCATCTCGTCATCATCTTCATCGTCACTATCAACTGCTGCTCTCTTCTTCAAACCCTTCATCTTTCTAGACTGTAACTGGTTGAGATCTTGACGGTCAACGTGAACTCTACCCAACTTGTCTCCGAGAGGGTCAACTTCAATATTCTTCTTAGTCTTGGGCTCGAGCTGTTTGGCAACCTTGAAAGCCTCTTTAGCCACATCAGGAGAAGCCTCTTGTCGTCTGCCAATAGTGAAATCAAATCTTGGTCCAATCTCGTCAAGTTCGACACGAGGGAGCTTGGGGTTATCGTTACTTCGGTATGTCTTGAGCATGTAAACTCTCATGTGAACCTTGGGTAATGGCTTTTCTTCGTCGACTTCATCAGCAGAAATTGAAATAACGTGTTGGAGACCTGCAACATCCAAGCCATCAAGAAGTTGACCTCTGAAAAAATCCAAGAATAATGACTTGACATGTTGAAACACAGGATGCGTACTGAAAGCAGGACCGTTAAAAGTGAACATAGGCTTTAATCCAACCTGAAAAGTGGCCTTTCTAAAATCTTTTAAAAACTTATAGTTGTCTAATCGGAGCTCAATCATGTCGAAGACTTTGTAGTTAAACGTTCTAATAAATGTCAAGTTATTTGGTCGTTTTTTGTTGTGGTTAGCCAAAACAAGGAGAGAGCTGTCGTTCTTCTCGGAGAAAAACTCAATAGATGAAGCATCTTCAAAAGGTCGTACATCATTCCTTCGTTGAAACTTTTTGGAGTCTGGCTTCTTCAAAGAGTTCAAGTCAACCATAGCATCTTGTAAGACCTGGTTGCAGTTGGAGCCAGGAATGAACAGGGCTTGCTTGGTGTTTTCTATGAGCTTGGGCTCACGGTGATCCATGGCTCTCTTAGCTCTAGCATTTCTAGGGTTGGTTTTCAACATTTTTGGTGTGTATATATGATTGAAAGGTATCGCCAGGAATTAGATATAGCTATATCAGAAAAAAATTTCCAGACTATGGACGGCTGGCTGAAGAAAAAATTTCAGTTAGTTACATAATCATTCAGGGTAACATCTCTTCTCACCTCCAGAATTTTTTAAGCTCAATCACCATTGAAGGGTCACCTAGCCCAAACCCTTGTTTGTTATTGTTTGTTTTCTGTCCTTGCAAGCTCAGCTTTTCAATTGCACATCAACAACCGACCATGTCAGCAAGGTCATTTTCTCTTCAAAACTTTAGATCTTCACAGGCTTTGGATCATCAGAGCATCAGGAAATCGAACTCTCCTTCAATTTCATACGATGCCTCTTTTGATACAACCCCGTCTCTACATGAGCTCGATACGCCAGGCTCTCCATTTTCCAACAGTGATCTCATTCAGAAGGCTATCAGAATTTCATCTACTTCTAGCAATATACCTTCTCCCTATGCTAAGAGTGGACTAATTGAATTAACCAAGAATTCCAAATATTGTGTTCTTAAAGTCCCGTCAACTCCGGTAGTACTGAAAAATTCTTCTCAACATGACTACTTGACTGGAACTACCGATGATTTGACTTCATATTCTTTGATCGTTTCAGATAAAGGTGCATATGTTTGGAAGTACATAACATCTGATGAAATTCCCCAAGTGTACTTCTTTGAAGCGCCACAGGGGTCTAGTTTTCCACCTCTTGGAACACTTGTTTCTCCTATTGCTGGTGTAAAGGAACCAGGACTAATCACAATTGGCTCCGAAACAGGTGTTATCACTTATTGGGAAAGCGTGGGAAGTGCTGTTGCAAATGAGCTATTACAGAAAAAGAAAAGCATAACTAAGCATATTCGACTTTATGGATCCGAAAGAATTGAGGTCATTAGCAACATTGAGCCAGCTGGAATTGTTGCCTCTACAAATACTGGCCGATTTATCTTGATTACCTACCGTGATGGAACCGGAAAGCCAACACTTGAATATGAAACTATGAAAAATTCTGGATCTGGCTTTTTTGCTACGTTGAAGGATGCCGTTACTCTAACCGGTTCTCGAAGAAATGTTATTTCTATTAAACCGGGAAAGTCCATGGGCCGCGATGAACGCCACGCAGTTATAGTTACTAGCACAGGAAATCTCATGATTTGGGACTGTTTCAGAACTGGTCAGGCCCATTTGATTCTTGAAGAGGGTTTACGTGAAGTTATGCTTAATACCATCACGTCTCTTTATCAACACGCAAGCGCCACATTTACTGTTCATGATGTTGAGTGCCATAATGATTTGGATTACATCTATATTCTTGCATCATTTGTTAATAACCAGGCGACTGCTGAGATATCTTATATTTTATTTACTTTCAGCACAGAACAAAATGTTCTTAATATTGTTACGGCTCATAAATTCAAGACCTTTACATCTCCATCATCGTGCCGACCACGACTTCTGCTACCTAAGCCTTATAACACTCTTTTTGTTTTATTCTCCGACGCTGTTATTTTGACTGACGCCGTACCTGATAGCCTTCATGAGTTAGGCAGTGTCCCTAGATGGGAAGACATTGTTACCTTTTTATCGGGAGTCGAAGCTTTCGCTTTCGGAAAAGAGGATTTGGTGGAGGTAAACAAGAAGGTAACTAGATACCCAGGTGTTATTGCTATGACTAAACAGGCTGGAATTTTACGCATCGAGAGATATACTAATGATCAAGAAGGAACTTCTAGTGAGAATCAGAAGTTGATCACTAGCGACTTGGAACCTGAGATTGCCAAAACAAAAATTGAACAGGCAGTTTTTTACAGTCATCGAGATGAAGGAATTGTTAACCCAGTTGACTTTGAAATTAGAAAGGAGTTTAAGTTTGACTCAACGGTGTTGGACAAAGCTTTCTCTCAAGTCAGCAATGAGATTGTAACAAGCACATCGCCCTATCTTCCACCAACGCTTCCGTCATTTGGCGAACATCTCGAGATAAGATGGGAAGCCCTTGATCACTTGGTGTTGTTCCTTCATGAAAACTTTCCTAATGAGCTAAGCCTTAATTACAGACTTTCACTTTTGTGGGATCTCGAAAAGTTTTATGCTGCAAAGTCCCTTTGGATTGAGTACAACAAGAAGCTTACTACTCCTTTGGCTGGTGCTGAAGTCATACTACCAGAGATTATTTTTGCTACAAATATTAGCGGAAAGGGAGACAAGGTTAGAAATTGGTTTACCCACAAAATCAAAGACATTGGAAAGCTTCTGTTCCAGGCCTCTTTATACAGCGCAAAACATAAGACAAATATCCAAATTCTTGAAGAAGTTAATAACATTCTTTTAATCGCCATTACTTTTTCAGCTTATCCTACCAGGGCGACATATGGTCCTCAATACTTTGGCGTTACTGATCATACATACACTTCTCTTGAACCTTGGACTGGAACTAATGAGCTACTCAAGGCTTTTGAACATCAATATGACCAAACGGTTGAGACCTTAGAATCACTTTCCAAGAACGATCAACATTACGTCAAGCTTGCTTCTCAACTTGTCCATATTGTTGGTACTGTCTGCCATATTTACTGCGACCGCATATCGTGGCTTAAAGAATCTACTAAAGAAAATAGTCAACGCGAACACAACAAGTTGCTTCAATCCTACGAAAAGTCTCGTGGTTCCTGGATTCAAAAGGTTTGTAAATTTGGTCATAAGCAAGAAGCTCAAGAAATTTCTGAAAAGTACAAAATCTACCGCTCTCTTGCTGAAATTCTTGGCGAGGACTATCGCACTGAGGTCAAATTTACTGGAAAGGATACTGTAAGCTCTTTTGGTATCATTGCTAAACTTAGAGGGTATATTAATACCTTTGGCTATGACTTTGCTTCAGTGTTGTTTCAATACTATGTGGAGACCCAGCAATTAAAGTCGCTCCTTACACAGTTTCCTGAATTCAACGAGTACTTGGAGAAATTCTTAGCCTCTGGCAACTATGGACGCTTTTCATGGATCCATGATTTACTCGCTGGTAATAATTCAAAAGCTGCATCTACACTTTTTACTGTTGCAACTGAAAGCGAAGGATCTAACGCAAACAAACGGTTACAGCTTAGTATTGCCAAACTGAGCTCACTGGCAGTTGGTAAACAGGATGCTAAGTCGAGTTCTTTACAACAACGCATAAATTCTCAGCTTGAGTTTGTCGGAATCCAGGAAATCATTAATGACCAAATACAAGTAAATCTGGGGAAAAATGGTGATCAAGTAACTGTTTATATCGACCAAGTTTCAGAGTTTTTAAAATCTCATAACATGAACCAGCTTACTTCTGTTTTCCGAAGAGCATTGACAAGACTTGTCAATAAGCAGCCTTTAAAAACTGAAGAGTTGGTTGATATCCTTACTTTGAGAGACGTTGGTGATTCTTTTAACACTCAGTTAAGCTTTGTGTATGCACTCAAGTTGATTTATCTTCCTACTGCCAACCTCACTGAGGCACAGGTCAAGTTTAATGAACAGCTAATCTGGCGCCGACTATTCTTAAGGGATGACTGGGCCAAGCTAGACCAAACCGAAAACAAGTCAGATATTGTTGTTGAGCGTAGCTTTTCCAATACTATTCTTTACGAAACTCTTGTTAACATTTTCCGTGATGGCTTGGAAGAAAAGATCTCATTGTCCTACGTTCTTGATCCCGAAAAGGCAATCTGGACAGGCTCTGAATCTGATCTCACTACTCGATACCCCACTGAAATCGGTGCAACTGATAATAAAAACAAGAACAAGGCCAAGGGAATCATTAGCGATATAAACACTGAAAACACAATACTCAAGTCTCAAATCAATAACTATAACTTGGTAAAATGGGCACAAGGTGTTTATAGTAGAGTTGAAAAGGAATATGCAAGCCAGAAGAATGAAGATGGAGTCAAGCGATCAGTTCCCAAGTTTCAACGCAGCTTCCTTCCTGAAGAGTCCAAGAACACACCAATCATTGATAAGGATACAGAGATGGTAGACCAGAATGATTCAGTTGAAGTGCTTGAAGTTGATGTCGATGGAGATGTCGAGATTGTTCAACAAGAGGAAAAGGATGGCGATGTTGAGATGAAATGAATTAATTAGAAATAAATGTTTTAAAACTATATTTGTAAAATTGAAGCTTATGTTTTATTTTATTTTATCAATATAGGAAATTTGAATTTGTCTGAATAAATATTAAAGTCACTGAATTGAGAGCCCCAAATAATAACTACCATGTTGTTGGTCCAAAAGCCTCACCAGCTGGAAGCTGGGTCAGAGGAGTATTGAGATTATCAGCATTATTGTTAATGACGTTTGTTCCCCACCAATTGGGAGCTTGGATAGATGGCGATAAGGTGATCACAAAGATAAGCAATGTCGCCCAAGCAAGACCCAAATCCAATCCGGCTGAGACTGTATAATTATATTTTGCCCACCATCCAAAGTACCGGCGCTTGATAAAGAATCCAAAAAAATATCCAACAGCGCAATAAGCGCCATATGTGTAAGGAGTGGCAGGGGGAATAAGCCCAGTTCCATTAAAGAAAATTGGCCAATGAAGGTGGCGGATTGGACTTTTGGGGTATTTCTTGATAAACAGCCATGTCAACAATGGCAGAAGGCCACCTACAAGAAAGAAATAAAGCGTTTTGTTGTACAATTGTCCAAGTGATAGCTGACGCTGAGGTCCAATTACACCCCAAATAACTGAAGCATTAAAAAAAACTTGTGCTGGAGAGCATGTAAATGAAGCTCCTTGGTCAGGCGAACAAATATTTACAATATTCTTTTCGGCCCAATACAAAGCTGCAATCTGAACAACACCACCCCAAATAGTCGCTACTAATTGAGCAAGAAACAATAAACGTGGGGAAATCTTCATATAGTGACCAAGCTTCATTCCTTCCAAAAACATGACTGTCTGATAATTTGTAATATACCCAAAGGTTTTGAAAAGCATCATGGCAACGGGACGTCCTGGAACAAGGTATCCAACAATGAATTCACAAATGACATTCAAGCCGACAGAAATATACGTCAGCGCGTAAATCATTCCAATAGGAACAACCATAAATGTGGCAAGAGCCAATGCCATAAACAACGCCCAAATAGGCATTTCAGTATTCCAAACACGAACCAAAGCAATAGCCATTCCCAAAAACAACATCATACTAAGCAAATACCACCAATCTGGGGCTTCCTTGTATCGTTTCATTAAATGCATGTGGATATCATCAGGATCTTTGCGTGAATGTTTCCAATAAAACATAATTTCTTTACCATGAAACAACACGGTATGAACAATTGTTGAAGAAATGGAAGCAAAAGACATACCATATGACACAGCAAATGTAGAGGGCAGAAATATTGGAGAATAGCTTTCATATTTCTCCAGGTCAAATACTTTTGTGTTTGTCAAAATCTGAGAAACATTGTATACCTGTTGAAACCGGTCATAAGTATTGACACTGGAGATTGGAAGAAAATGGCCGTACCATACATTGCTGTAGTGGATAATTGGCGTGACTATCCAAAAAATGACAACGATTGAGGCCAAGATATTTCCAATGGCAAAGAATGGAGGAATTAGAGGCGAACCCATATAAGAAGAAACCTGATTCCAATCAAATGTTATCGGCAGCATTCCCAAACCATTTCTTGCGCCAAATAACTGGTTGATTACTACATTGCTCGGCGCCATCCAACTCAAGAAACCAAAGTATGAAAGAAAAGGTGCAAAAAAGTTGGGAATCCAACTCCAAGCAAAGCAACCAATCATGACAAAACAAAAGAGCCGTAATCGAGAAATGTGCCATCCATTTGTTACGTGATTAACGTTCAAATGAATATTGGTTAAGAATGTAGTAGTGACTAAGGTACTGGGCCAAATCATCGATGCGGGATAAATAAGAATTCTTCTCATGATGCCTGCCATGGAGTATCCAATTGCTTGGGTACAAATGATACCAATCATATTAAAAGTCCAACCGTAGTCAATATTATAGTAGTGCTTAAGTGTCAAGACAATGTCTGTCATATAAGAAGCACCTTCTCCAAATGTTACACCCGCCATAATTGTGATAAGGGCATGTTCTTTCAAATTAAACGGTGATGGGTTTAATGGAATTCCTAAAACGGACACGTTAGGAACAAATCGTTCCCATAAACGTCCCAAAGGCCAAGCCACCATCGATGCCACAAATGTGGAAATAACAAACAGGGGAGAATGCAGAGAAAAGATTGTATTGACAGCACAGCCTACAGTCGTCATGAACATTCCAAGAACCCACATTCGAAGTGTGTTTTGTGGAAGGTCAAAGTTGTCAGTATTTGGCACAGACGCGCGGACCTCTGGGTATCTGGAATCTCCAAAGATGGGGGTGCTCTCTGCATCTTCATCGTCCAAGTTATCGAGATGCATTGTCATTAAAAACCAGGTAATTTTATCTCGTATCCAATTGATAAGATCTTGCAATGTCTGTGGTAAGTATTTGTGTTTGGAATTCTCAGTGCTACTATTGGTATTGTCATTTATTTCAACAGTCTCATCCAATGTACCACCTGTCTGACTGTACCTGAGTTGATTTGACCAGCTTTCTTCAGAAACATTTGGTGAGATTTCTTTGGTTGGTATCTCATCGTTGAAAAACATCTTCCTTGTTCGATTGGAAACCGAAGACATGCGGGGAATTGCAGATTTTATTTGTTTTCCTCTATGTCGTAGTTTGTCTTTGAAATTTGGAATGGATCCATCTTCGATTTCAACTTCTGAGAGGTTTAAATCGTCGATATTAATGCTTTCACCACTTTTAGATGCTCTATTGTTTTGCATTATGGTAGGGTCATCAATAGATACAAACTTTCGTTTGGGTTGTACAGAATCTGAGAACCCTGTCATTGGGAATTTATTGCTGGTGACACTTGATCTTTGTAACGAGCGTCTTAGGTTAATGGAGTTATGAAATGAGTGCCGGGATCTGTTGCGTGCGTGAATTGATGCACCATTACCTTCACGCTGTGACTTTGTCAACTGATCTATAGAGTCTGTGACGTCTATAGAATCCTGGTCACTAAACTCATCAATAGAGGCATTTGGTGAGGCGTTCTCGCCAAACTGAGCGTAATTCTCAGGATCTAAGATGGAAGATTCACGTTGGGGCCGGCTAGAGCCAAGGGGCACACCACCGTTATAAACAAGATCGTCGTAGTCGCTATCGGCATCATCAATAGCTTCGTCGTCCAAAACGTCTTCCTCAACATCAAAGCCGCTTAGTTGGTATCTATTGGACCCTCTGCGCGGTGTAAAAGAGGTGTTGGTTTCTTTATCGCTATCTGAATCTACATCAAGAACACTAAACTGGTTGTTCAATGACAAACGAACTTGTCGAGAGCTGGAGGGTGCAGCATTATTGGAGGAGTCGTCAGATGGCCAGTGGTTTGTATGAGGCGGGGTGGAGGGTGGCATTTGAGAATGTTGATTTAAAATGAAGCAAAGATGGTGTAATCTTTCAAGTGATTATCCCCCGAGAGAAACACATGTTAAAGCCTTGGATAGTATATGTGTATTGTATGGAGATTGGCTCATGAGCTGGATAAGAAATGCATTACTGATAGAGTGAATATAAAAACTATATTAAGGGTTAGGGTATCACGTGATGGTGATGATAGAGTCCAAGCTGTTGTATGAGCCAGCGCATCAATGAGTAAAGGTTTATATATTTGAGAGGGGGTGTGCCGAGATCTTATCATACGATTACTGTATTCTGGATCTCTAAAGAACAAAAGAATTCTTCCAGAGCCAGGTATACGTACAAGGTAGTAAACAGCCAGGCCAATACATTTTTGTCATGGTGGTTTTCTTCGCCGTGCTAGCTATATATGACACCGCCGCATGTTATAGCGTGGAACTAGGGAGCCTCCGCAGTGAAGACAGCCCGCTTTACCACTTGCCACCACAGTAGCTTGGGTCGGTCGTTGAGGGAGAGGGATAAAAGAGGTGCATAGGTGGTGCACCTGTGGAATCGAACCCAGGACCAATCCCAATCGCCAGCCTGTAGATGTAGATCCATGGCCAGGCGCAGGGTTAGGTTTACATTATATAATACCGTTGTTGAAACATCGGGTCAGGAAAATATAACTGTCGCCGGCAACAGCTTGAAAACATTGAATGCAAAAATCTACCATGTTTTGACCTGCTTTCATTTAGCCTTTTCTTCTCCATATTTGACCAACCTATGGTTCTGTTTATCACTAAAACAGAATGTACTAGTACGCTTTCTATGTGTTTTTGGACCTAACCCTTGAGGGTTTCAATAATCTGTTTTATGATTTGCTTTTACCCGTAAACCTAAAGAGTATCCTAAAGAGTATCAAGTCGAAGGTCCAAGGGGACTCTGCACCTGCAAATCGTGGGCTGGGCCAATAGCATGACCAGAATAGAACAAAAGAAGAGGGGAATAATAAGGAAGACTGCAGTATCATAACAAGCCCACAAGATGGAGGTGTTGTTCAAGGTTGACGAGAGCTCTATACACAAAGTGGAACGAGTGATGTGTGTGCCAGAAAAGAAAAGCTCAACGGCAAGGGGATTAACATGGAAGGAACACCACGAATTCCCAGGATAGAGTCTTTCGACCTTTGCGGAGAAGGGTAATGGTACAGTGCTCCTGTTTTAGGACTCGTACAGCCAATGAAGGAAGCGCAGATATCCAGTGGCATTTTTAATACCAGTGCACATTCTACATCTTTCTTATTTGTCAATCACCAAGACGGTTATTGGAGCATTTTAGAAACTCGACTTGATGAAATCAGCAGAGCGACGGTTCTACGATAATTTTTATCTTAGTTGCCAAGTAATGCGTGCACCTGATTTTAGAATCAGCCGATTTACTCATGTTGGCAATCTAGAGCAGGCCAACACAACGCTTTGATCAATGTCTTATGGCGGTGGTAGAAAAATTCCCCAGTGTACCGCAGAACAGCCTTTGAAACGCATTGGACTAGAGATGAATAGCACATCCTTGAAATCAATAAAAAAAACAGGCGATACTTTATCATTCCACAAAGAAAACAAATTTGTAAAGTGCGCAAGAGTTGTTATATCTATGGTACGGGAGTCCATATCAAGCCATTGGCGGCGAGATTTAAACTCATTAGGATCCGGAAAACCTGGGGAGAAACCCACTGTGGAAACGGAGGGCTTGAGTAATGATGAAAGCAATTGGACAAATTAAAGAAATATACCAATAATACTTTTGGAATATGGGGTACTCAGGGTTGTTTAAACATCCAGCTCCTAGGATTTACACTATTACTATTTAAATAAATCAAAATAGGTCGATGGCCAATTGAGAAGGGTATAATGAGGACACTTGAGAAATTTATGAGCTGATAAAATACTTGAACAAGTTTCCAGACGTCGTGATAAATCGGGTGGAATGAGAAGCCTTGAGAGGCTCAACAGATTTGTGTTGAATAATGATCAAGAAATTGCAATCGAACTAGGTGTTCAAGGGGTTAGAGATAGTCAAAGCAGCTAATTAGCTAATTGAAAACTAGGATTCATACTGGAGAAACTTTACAAAATGCGACAAGCTGTGAAATCATTCTATCCATGTAGAGCAGGTTGCTGTTTACAGGTATCATTCCTTTTTAGAAGATGTCAAAACTGAATCAGATTGACGGTAGTTTCAATTCAATTAGAATCGTTAAAATTAACAGAATTAATACAACAGTATAATCCAACTAGACGGGTATCCAGAACCCCACAGTCTCATTGATCCTAGCAGACAAACGATTCAATGATTTTCTGTTTCTAGCAGCGGATTCCTTGGCTCGAATTTTGAGGTGCTGGCCAGTTTCGAGTTTGCGGCAAGGAATAATGAGCCGCCCGTCCAAAGTGTACGGAACCCGCACATTAGTGACTAGTCGCTGCCACCAGTAATGGCCACTGCTGCTACTTTGTAACCCTGTTGCTTCTGGTGATAAGGTGGAAAAGAGAGCCGCAGCTTATTACATTTAAGCTTCCCCGGCACTTTGAACCAGCCCCGTGAGGCATGCGGAAATATAAAATGTACCTTTTCAGGAAATTATTCTCTATTTGATAGATTCGAATGGTTATCGGCCATTTAGACATTGTTCAGCCCCATTGACGGAGCTGGTTTATTGGCGTTGTATATAAACAGCTCAATCCCCTGGCGTTTTAGGGATTTTTTTAATACGAGCGAGTTGCGAATTTATGCTGTATATTCTATATTATTATTTTTTACTACGAAACTCTTCGACATGTCTCTGGAAGACTCTAATACTTCATTAGCACTTGTGTAACAGCATACAATGACTATCAACTACTTGCAATACCCATAATTACAGCTAAGACTAGTCCTCCGATAGTCACAGGCTAGTCCTACATTTACAGACTGTCAGCATTCACCCACAACACAGTATACATACAGCCAGAGGATTATCCCACCATGCAAGCCTGTGGCAGTCTAAGACCCTTTGCAATGTTGGTTGTCCTTTTTGTCTTGTTGCCCTTTTTAAGTTGAGAACAAGTTGTGGCCTAGCGTTAAGTGGAACGGTATTGGCGGATTAATCCAGCCTTATTCAGCAGTGGTGGACCCAACACATCGACTTATTTAGACCCCGCTCTTAGGAACAACCTTAATGCGACAAATTTACGCCTGATTTAGTAAAAACCCGTTTGAATTTAAGGCAGATTTAATAGAAATAATCGAAATAGTTGACTTTTAAAGTAAGATTTGAGTTGGAAATGTCAAACGTGATAAACTAATAGTGATTATTTATTGGTTATACCTGTTACTATTCCCGTTAAGCATAATATACACTTTTCGTCTATTTCTCTATAATTTTACGCTGTCTCATTGTTCGATCTTTACCAATAGAGCACGACTTATAATTGACAACTATAGATCAAAACGCCAATCCATCAGTAATCCATCAGCCACTGGTCCCTTGGCATGAAGAGCAGGTATGGCTGTTCCATTAGCACCAAGTTTAGATTCGGCTGGTTTGACCTTTTGGGAACATGTAGGGTTAAGTCGTTCGACCAGCATAGTTTTCTTTGCGATACGGCCACCCCCACCATCCATGATTCACACTCAATTCGTCTAGGTGCTTAAATTAAAGCTTACAGACTGTTTTAATATGATACTCAAAATGTGAATATGTATCGGCAGAGTCTTGAGGAATTGACTGAATTAGGATTGCTGAATAGGATTTAAAAATGTATCTTCCGTGTACTTGATAAATAAACCATTTACATTAATATTCATAATCAGAGTGGCGCAAGAAACGCTTCCTCATGATCGTATTCAATTGACACATAAAAATAACTACCAGCTTATTTGAAGATACGAAGAGAGCGCAGCAAACAGTGACGACTGAAGAAACCAGTGAGGGTGAAATTTCATCGAGTCTAGACTTTGTTGCAGTATGTAAATTTTCGTTGGCACTGTATTCATAATGACTTAATGAAAAACTGATGGCGTAATTCTAGGTCCAGGGCGGTATATTCCAGAATATTCGATTTTAGTAAGGCAGTTAATAGCCAAAAAGGATTATTTTTGGGAATAACGGGGATAGTTAAATGCTGTATAGTGATCTGAGGAGAGTTCTGAGTTGAAATTTTACAAAATTAAATTACCTGATATATTTGTTAAATTTCATTAAAAAGTTTATTTTCGCAAGATAAATTTTTGTGTCAACTCCAAACTCTCGATAGCTTAGCTGGTAGAGCGCAAGACTGTAATGGTAATCTGTCATCTTGAGGTCGCGTGTTCGACTCACGCTCGGGAGATATTTCTTTTTTTTGTATCCCGATTATTTTAAGATTGTAAGATTTATCATGCTAGTCTAGTTTTTGAAATTATTGGCCAATTAGTTCAATTGTGTTAAACAAAGTTTGCAGATGCTCTGTATTTATTATTTGCATGGCATATTTCAGAGACAAAGTTATAAATCTACCAGACTACTGTATGTAATAAAAATCAAAAGAGATACAAGGCATATACTGGTAAGTCTGTTTCTTTGAGTTTACGCCGATTCCGTTTTGGTTCAAGTAAAGTCATGTGAATCCTCCGCAGAAACAATGATGTACACGGCTGGTCATAAACTAAGTCTAGTCTTGATTAATGGGAATACTTGTTCCAACCATTAATAGAGATTATGCTGGTAAAAGCGAGAACATATAATAAAGCATTATATTAATACAGAAAAGTGACATGATAAAGATAATGTTTAAGAGATGGAGATACTGCAGTGACCGTACAATTCAAAGAAAACACCAAGCATCAAGTCGGTTTTGAACTCTACTATTCATCTGCTAGCTCAACTTGATAATAGACCCATCTACCCCAGCTTGATTACAGTTTAGTAAATATATAGATTAAAGCTGGCTTGTTTAAATAATGAAGAATATATCCTTTTTGAATCCTTTTGCTACCTGTTTTTCATCTTGCTGAAATCATCTTCAGACAGTCTCCGGTATTTGAAAACAGCAATTGAATGATCATAATGGCAGCCTATTCCCGAGGTTACGTTCTTGCTCAAGACCCCAAAGCTTTCAAGACGTGTGCTAACTACAGCTACAACTCTGGAAAACAGATAGCACCGACTCACTCTACAGGCCGGTACATTGCACATCCTGTTCACATTAACAGACCTCCTTCCCAACTATTCAACATGGCTTTGAACAATACAGCAACCAAACCAGTAAAGATAAACTACGTTGTGTCACACTACTTTCCTCCTCATCACATTCAAACCGATGACATCCCCCTTCATCCCATTCCACATTCTATCAGCCACCAGAGTCAAAGAAACAATATGAAAACTGTTCCTCGCAGTATTGAACACTTGCCGCTTCACCAGTTGGCTGGACTGATAAATGCTCCGCTTCCGCCTAAATTTGCAAGCATTTCCCTAGCTCACAGGTTTTATGTTTCTCCCCAGCTTTACCGGTTCATAGATGTCGGGCTTATAAGCATCGAAGAAACAAAGGCTTTGCTCAAACAATCTCGGATATACTTGGCCAATGATACGGACGTAAAGACCCCAGAAAAAAGACGGTTTATATTAGCAACAACAAAAGATGTTGGTGGTATGCACAAAAGGGTAGTTACAAGTTTTGTGTTTAAAAAATTGAAAATATACACAATCAATGTGCCGGAGCAACTGAAAAAGTTGAAAATTATGCAAAGTGTGGCCGAAATAGAAAATATGAAGCAGATCAGACTGCTGGATGAACAGTTGGAGATTGAAGAAGATGAACAAAAAGAAAATAAGAAAGGAAACAAAGTAAAAAGTGAGCTTAATGTTGACGATGGTAATAAGAAGAATAATAATAGGAATAGGAATGAATAATGAATCAATTAAATGATGAAATAGGAAGACCTAGGTGCACGTGTTGAGTATTTGATAAATATATTAATATATATAAATTTGGATTTAAAAAAACAAGTAGTAAATAATATGACTTGGACTTAAAAGAATCTGGATAGCTAAATACTTGAAATTCTTGACATGCAAACTCTGAGGGATTCTTACTCTGAGGGCTCCAAGACTATAACATGCACAGCCGTGTTGATACCATGATTAGATATGCGGCACCACAATTGATATTGTGCGTTATGGTTTCAAGTGAGTGGCTGACAGAATGCTAGTTAGCCACTTTGTAGTTATGAATAGAAGTTTAGACTGATTGAAAAAAAACACCAAATATTGGATGAGAAAAGAGATAAATGAAGCTAGACAATGATTCCAGGACTCAAATTTTAATCTTTATTCCGAGAGGCCCAAGATCCTCCACATGGAAGAATACCTTCCTCATAGTCATCTGAGTCATTATGGTCTTTAGAGGCTGTATCACTTGGGTTTGAGGGAGTTGGGACCCGTTTGTCATAGTAGTAAGCTTTGACAAGGTTGGATCCTAGTAAGCAGCCTGGGATTCCAGCTTCGCATCCATCAGGGTCGTTTTCATAGTCGTAACCGGGCTTGTAATATTGATTATTCATTTTGTTTAAAGTGTGTATAGGAAAGCAGCGAGTGGGCAAGTGCGTTGAGTAGATAAAGAATTGTAGGAAAATAAACACGGTAGAGAAGACAGGACGGGATTTTTATATATACTATTTTTAAAGAGTTAAAAATAAAAGGGAAAGATTATAAAGAGGTGTAATAACAGTCAAAGGATGTTTAACCCAGAAGCGGCACTCTTAGAAAGGCTACATATATTCGCAAGTGTGTGTTCAGCAAGGCTAGTGGATTTGCTTGGGACGATGACAAGCCTGAAGAAAGGACAGCCGCTAGGTACAAGTAGCTGAATGAACGCTTGCTGGATACAAAACTCGTAATAATGGGGATAGCTGAAGGGTTATAGGTTTGGTACTTGGTGATGAAAATAGAACTACGCATGTTACAGTTACAGTTACAGTTACAGTTACACCCCAAAATGCAATTACAATTCAATGTGTAACATATTGGTTATGACGTAATCCCGCGGGTATATATCTTGCATACCAACCAACAGATAACAGTTGAGCCATCTGCCAACCATAGCGTCTGAATAGGATGTATTCATCACATATGTAATAATACCATATTTGATAAACCGCCTATTTAACATGTATATATTTCCATATTGAGTCATTAAAAACCGATTTACTCTGAATCAAGGATCAACGTTTGGATGCTACATTGAAAAACTATAAATTAACCCATAAATCCACATTAACCGTGTCGAATACATATACTACTACGCTTTATCAACCATGGACATTCCTGAAAGGCTCAAAAAAGAAACCAGTATTGTCATTGTTGGTGCCGGAGTAATTGGCATGACCATTGCATTGGTGCTCAAACAACAAGGCTATGAGGACGTTACTATTGTTGCGGAACATTTGCCAGTGGCTGACCAAGGTGGCAACTCTCCTTATTATACATCTACCAAGGCTGGCGCGCATTTCCGCCCACAGCCTGCCACCACCCCTTCTGAAGTGCGCCAGTCAGAGTATACTCGCAAGACGTACCGGTTTTTCCAAGAACTAGCGCAAAAGTATCCAGAGTCGTCAATCAAATTCATGCGCGGGTATGACTGGATTGATGATCCAACACCAGAGTATAGAGAGCTGCAGCACCATTACCGCAAGGGCATGGACAACTTTGAAGAGGTCAAGACGGACGGGCTGGCCAAGTCTATTAAAATGGCAGTAGGCTATGACACCTGGGTTTTGAACGCACCTTTATACGTCAACTTTTTGTACCGCCATTTGGTATTCCATTATGGAGTCAAGTTTGTCAGAAAGAGGTTGGACTCGTTACAGGCAGCTTGCACACTGTTTCCTGAAAAGGCTGTTGATGTAATTTTCAATGCGTCGGCAGTTGGGTTGCTATATAAAGGTGGACATGATCCAGCGTGTTTTCCCATCAAAGGCCAGACGCTTGTTTTACGGGTGCCCCCTGATAGTCCGTATTTGACCAATACGATTACGCATCAGGTGATTTCAACAAATGAGTGGATTTTCACCATTCCACGACCTTGTGATGGAGGGTTGATTGTAGGGACTACTCGGGAAATTGGCAACACCGACCCTGCCCCGTCTCAAGAGGCTACGGCAGTTTTACTAGGACGTGCCAAGCGCATTTTCCCCGGTTTGTTTGTTGACGGCAGGCCACCGCCAATTGTGAGTGTTAATGTTGGGTTCAGACCAGGGAGAAAAGGAGGATCCAGAGTAGAAGCCGAGAGTATTGATGGAAGACAGGTTGTGCATGCGTATGGTATTGCGGGTATGGGATTTGAGGCTAGTTATGGTATGGCCCTTGATGCGGTGAGACTTTTAAAAGAGAAGATTGGAACCCCTCAAGGGAGGTTGTGATTAATTGTAATTAATTATAAATTGAAGGATTGTCGAAAGTTGCTAAAAGTTGGAGATTCCTAGCAGCTACAGGTGTTTATTATTAACAATAGTAAGGAAAAAAGAAAAAAAAAGCAGCTAGTTGAATGAAAACAACAAGCAGTTGATCAAGGCCAGTTATCAAATGTGGGGTAATGCGTGGATACGGGAGGGTTTAGAGGAGCTTTACATCCGTTGGTGAATACATGGAAATTTGAAATATATTTGAAATATAGAGAATTATAATCAAAATATAGTCAGAATAAGCTTTTTATTTGGCAAGCATCTCATGATGATGAGAGTTTGTAAATTGAAAGATTGCCACTATGAAATGTAACATCACCTTTTGACAAAAAGCAAAAAAAGAAACAAGAACTAAAGAGGAAAAGAAAAAGGAAGACATTCACGTGGAACCTGTGGGGGTGGGGGTAGGCCGTTCTTAAAAGAAATAAGTAAGAAATAAGAAGAAGAAATAAAGTAAAGAATTAATAATTAAGTTAGTAACTAAGAATTAGAAATAAAGAAACCAAAAATCTTAATTATCAAGTACATTGACTTGTTTAAAAAAAAAAGAATGAAAAATATGTGTGGGGCCTTGAGGATTTACAAAGACTTTAAGCCCCTGAACAAATTGGCAAAAAACACAAAACACAAAAATGCAAAAGCAAAAGCAAAAGCAAATTATTTGAGATCAGCGTGATAAGAAGACACACTTAAGAGGTGGTCTTAATCCAGAAACCACTAAGTGCCTTGCTTCTTTGTAATTTTGGTCGTGGAATATTACATAATAATAGATCTATTATTAATAAAAAAAGAATTTTCATTACAACTCGAGTGATTTTTGGCTGTGAATAATATCGAAATAGCGCAAGTAGGACAAGTCGGAGCCGACCTGAGTGTCAAAACATACGAAAGAACATAAGAAAGAACACTGCACTGAAGAGATTTGTATCGTTGAATTTTCTGTGAATATAAACGAAATAAACAGCAACAGACGACGATAAAAGAGTGTATGATGATAGCTGAACGAACAGGTGCTACAGGTGCTGGGCTTGATGTGTAGCCAGCGCGAGTAAAATTTCGCGAGACGCGGCTAATTCACGCAACTAGGTTTTGTTATTAATTCCGAGGCGCAGAGTCTGGGGTACCTAGCCGTACGTACGCATAACTGGTTCAACGAGTTTGCAATCAGTTTAATACAGTGTGATTTGTCATTATTGTTTAGTACGGTTATTATTACAGCTGTTGTTGTTGATGTTAGTATAGATATTATATATATTACTATATATACACAGCTCATTCTTTGTGGTAGGTTTGGATTGGATTTAAATCTAAATCTAATCCAAGTCTGAAGCTAAATCTAAATCTAAATCCTTATTTATTTGTTATTTGTTATTTATTATTTATGTATTTATGTATTTATTATAAATTCAATTAAATTGCCATGTCTCTGGTTCATTCAATCACGTATACAAGAAACCAAGCATTCGTTAGGCCGGGCGAGCTGACTGGCTGTGACCAGATACCTTGGAGCCCTTGCAAGCAAACCGCGGTTTAAACTAAAAGGCAATATAAAAGCGGATTTATGATGAGGTTTAACGATCGAGCCAAGCCAGGTCATCAGGCAGGGATTCGCACCTTGGGCATCACCAGGCAAGGCCAGCGCTACAGAATACCCCACAGATGATCCAGCGCAACCAGCTGTGGACTGGGCACTGGGCGCGTTTTGTATTACAGGTGCTGTCGATGCACACCGCACCATTGTTTGAGTTGTTGCAAGCGACGTGCCACGCCAGGCGCCAGGGTTTGGGCGCGGGTCTCCATGTAACTAGGGTGGTTGGTTCCCAAATGGTCGACTGAGCCCCATGGCGTGGAACGGGCGGAACAGGGCTATTATGGTGTTATGGGAGGGCCCACTGTAGGCGGGTTAGGGTACCGTCGCGATTTAATTTGGATTTAAAATTAAATTAAATTTTGGATTTGGATTTAGCTTTGGCTTTGGCTTTGGCTTTGGTAGGTCTTTGGTAGGTCTTTGGCAGGTCCTTGCCCTGGTTTTGTTCGGTGGGTTTGCCGGCTGGACGGGGACAGAAAAAAAAGACTGTGCTGGTGTTTGAAAGTCTTTTGGTAGCTAAACGTGCAAATAAAAATAAAGATGGAAATAAAACACAAATATAAAAATAAATATAAAAATAAGACTAATCGGAAATAGGTTTCGGCGATTAACTCGGTTTTTGAAACCAGCATGCAACATAGTCACCATGGCCAATACCAACTGCTGTATTGAGACTGCCAATCCCAATTATCAATATACAAGCAATCTCTGAGCTTGGTCAAAACTTTTGAACCGTTTTATCAACCATTCCTTAAGCGACTCAACATTCAGCTGGATTCTTATAAAGCAACAACAACAATAACAACAACCGAAACACTCTAGATGTCTATTTTGATACCGTATCTATTTGAGATGAATACGCTGATATTTGTTACGGTTTATTATTGAGGGTCGCTATATTTATAAACTAAAGTGTTATTAAATATTATTAAATATCAAAAATATTATTAAATATCAAAAATATTAAAAAATCAAACACTAGCAATAATAAAACTCGCCCATGCTAAATCTATGCCTAGAAATCTGATTTGTAATTTTACGACACCCTCTCTTAACTGGGTAATTACGCCTTTCACAAGACTCGCTTTAAACTAAGTGCCTGTAAGTGAGGGGTCGCCCACGTACTTAACAACCGACTTAACGCTGTACTTACTTGCCGCTTGCTGCTTACTGCCTACTGCCTACTGCTTAGCTGCCTGGCTGTTGTCTTGTATGCATTTGGCATCCATTGTGATTATTCTTTTCTTTGAGTTGTAGTATCTGCTATATTTACATATTTACTCTTACCTCCATCCTCATTCATTCCTCCCCGTGCTCTTAATACTTAATTCACTCTCACACACCTCTGCACTTACATATGTCCCATCACTCGGAGGGGACTCTGCTCTATTCCCCACGTCGTTTGGTAAATCAACTATACTCCACTTTGCTAGTCCTTTTGTAATTTTTGCCTTTTTGCCTTTTTTTTCTTTTTTTCTTTTTTATTTCCATATCCTACACCTTTGGATTCTCTTCTATTTTATATCCACAGTTTAAAATTCTATATAAAGTCCAAGGTTTCTTCGCTTTTCCTTCCCCCTTTTTTCTTCCATTCCTTCTTTCTATCTCTATTATCAATTATCAACCCTTCTTTTCTACCATTATACACACACCCACTCCTAATATCCCCATTCTTTATCTCTGACAATGTCTTCTGAGCAGCAACAACACGTTGACGGTGACTACCTTGAAAAGCAACAAACAGCTTCTCCCGCTGAGATGGATCACCCTCCTATTGCCCGCATCACCACCTCTGGTGAAAATGACGAGTTTGTGCACATTGGCGGCAGCAGAGTATACAAATCTGAACTCATGGCTGCTTTCGGTGGTAACTTAAATCCCGGTGGTATGGCTTACCCTTCTCGCAAGTTTGGTAACCCTGGTCCTCTCGGTCTTTCTGCCTTTGCCCTCACTACCTTCTGTCTCTCTCTTGTTAACGTCCAGGCCAGAGGCGCCACCAATGCTTCAAGTGTAATTGGCCCTGCTTTCTTCTACGGTGGTATGGCCCAGTTCCTTGCCGGAATGTGGGAATTGATTGTTGAAAACACCTTTGGTGGTTGCGCTCTTTCTTCTTATGGTGCCTTTTGGCTCAGTTGGGCTTACATTAGTGACCCCAACTCTGGTATTGCTGCTTCTTATGCATCTGCTGATGAATTTAATAACGTCATAGGCTTTTTCTTGATGGGTTGGACTCTGTTTACGTTTATGCTGGTTCTGCTAACTCTCAAGTCTACTGTCATGTTCTTCTCTCTCTTCTTCTGCCTTGATCTCACTTTCCTCTTCTTGTGTATTGGCGCCTTTACTGGTCATGTTGGTGTTACCAAGGCTGGCGGTGTATTTGGTATTATAACTTCTTTTATCGCTTGGTACAATGCCTATGCTGGTATTGCCAACAAGGAGAACGCTTACATTGTTCCCAGACCCATCTACATGCCTGGCACTGTTCTTCATTAATTTTTCTCCTTCAACTAACAAGTTAATCCCATTGCTGTATGCAGCACTTTATGTTTAATTCTTGTCTTATGATTTTTATGATTTTGTTTCAGTTCTTTAGTCTAATATATTCTATTAAAGAAGTCAGTCTATATTTTTCTTCTATATACTCTACTAGTAGTCTGTCGCCTCGGAGTCAAGACAAGCAGATCAACAGTCTCATTCATTCTTCTTGGCTCTCGTGCACTTTGTCATGTGATAACCATTCGCCCAACAAAATGCAACATTCCGAATTATCATCCGATTCAGCTGAAAAAACTCAATTTCAAAGCCAAGAACTGAACGTCAAATGTCAAACCCGTCCAGTCGGACAATTGCAAGCCAAATGTGTATCAAGTATCGTCAAAAAACCACCAATGTCGCTCGGTTCGCCAAAATCAAACCTAATTGAGGTAATTTTTCCGCGTTCCGTGTACCAACCAAAACTACTCGGGGAATCTTCAAAACTCGCTTGACTTAGCGCATCAATGGTGGGGGTTGGGTAGATGCCAATTAAGGGTTATCACGCGGAATATACATGGATGAACGGAACAACCTTACTTTAGCTCAAAACTGTCAACTCCCGACTGAAAATAGCCTAGGTACTAATAACTGTCTATATTTGTCGCTCGTACCAACGGAGCACAGTGGCTGATAGAATGCTGGAGCGGTATAATTCCAAAGTATAAATCGAACTCGTTTTTTTCAAAAATAAAGGCCGAATAATGTACTGCTGTAATAAAACGAATAACTGATATAACTGATTAATTGCATTTCCAAACGAAACTTCACTTTAAAAATCACTCATTTCGATCATTACTATTAAATCCTCCTTAAATTCGAACGGTTTTTTACTAAATCAGGCGTAAATTTGTCGCAAATTTGTCGCATTAAGGTTGTTCCTAAGAGCGGGGTCTAAATAAGTCGGTGTGTTGGGTCCACCACTGCTGAATAAGGTTGGATTAATCTGCCAATACCGTTCCACTTAACGCTAGGCCACAACTTGTCTTCAACTTAAACAGGGCAACAAGACAAAAAGGACAACCAACATTGTGAAGGGTCTTAGACTGCCACAGGCTTGCATGGTGGGACAGTCATCTGGTCGTATGTATACCGCGTTGTGAATGGCTACTTTTTGGTAATTGTAGGACTAGTCTGCTACTATCGGAGGACTAATCTTAGCTGTTATTGTAGGTACTGCAAGTAGTTGGTAGTCATTGCACGCTGTTACACAAGTGATGTTGAAGTACTAGAGTCTTTCAGAGACATGTTGAAGAGTCTTGCTTATAGCGAATAATAATAGGCAATAAAAGGCATAAATTGGCAACTCGTTCGCAACGAAATAACATTTAAACCCCCAGGGGAATGTGCTGTTTATATACAAACCAAACGAACCAGCTCTGTCTGTGAGGCTGAGCAATGCCTGAATTGCCGATAACCATTCGAATCTATCAATTAGAGAAGAATTTCCTAAAAAGGCACATTTTTTGTGTTTGCGTGCCTCACGGGGCTGGTACAAAGTGCCGGGGAAGCTTAAATGGAATAAGCTGCGGCTCTCTTTTCCACCTTATCAGCGACTAGTCACTACTGTTCGGGTTCCCAGCGACTTGGGAGGGCGGCTCACCATTCCTTGCCGCAAACTCAGCACTGGCAACCCGAACCAAGGGCTCCACTGCTGGAAACGGAAAATCATTCAATCGTTTGCCTACTAGAGCCAATGAGACTATGGGGCTCCAGATATCGGATTATACTAGCTGTGTTTATTCTGTTTATTCTGTTAATTCCAATAGTCCCAACTGAATTGAAGTTATCGTCAGTCTGGTTCCGTTTCGACGTCTTTTAAAAAGGAATAATACCCTGAAAACAGCAATCTACTCTACATGAATCGACTGATTTCACATCTTGTCGCCTTGTTTAAGGTTTCTCTAGTCTGGATCCCAGTTCTCGTCTTTGTAGGATTGGTCAAATATTTTAAACACACTGCGAACCGGTCACTTTGGCTGTTGGCTGCTCATTAAACTCCTAAAGCCCAAACAAACCCACAATCTCGTAGTCAGCTTTCAATACCAATATTTTGAGCCTCTCATGGCTTTGAATACCAGCCGGGTTCTAGCGAGGCTTTTCGGATGAATAGCTTGCTTGAAGGATTAATTACTGTACTACCCAAAGCACAGCAGTTGAAAAATTTTCCCCATTTCTCCTCAGTTTATTCACTTTTTATTTTCAAGAGAACTGCAGTCTTTTTTTTTCTGCTACTAGCTCTATTTGATTGGTCCTTGAGAAGACCAACAGCAATGCAATAGGTCGATGGAGGTGCTACACGATTCATGGTGGAGCCTGCTCCGTGAGCCATAGCCTACCACTATTATCAAGCCGTGATTCTTTAGTTGGTTTCCAAAGCCAGTTCCACACAGACATTACCAAATTATCGCTCATGGAAAGGCTTCTTGAACCCACTTCTAGCATAAATAGATTTATCTCGCAATCTCATGAGATTTAAAACGACAAGAAACCCTTGAATAGACAATTATTAGACAAGTAGAAATACACGCAAAGGTGATGACTCTACCAAGATAGCACGGCATTTTCGAGACCGGATAAGGAGGCTGGCGTTGCGGCAGCACTACGACGGCAAGCAAAATGTAATGCAATAATAACGAAAAAAGGGTTTTAACAAATATAAAATAGATTGCTTTTGATTAGGAAGTTATGTTATTTGGTACGGGTTGTAGCAGAAAGTACTATGGTTTTTTGAAAAAAGGTGAATGGAAATAGAAAAAACTTGCACCTGTCAATATTGAAAGATAGAACCATCCAAGTATTGAAAAGATGGAACAAACTTCGGAAAAATCTAAAGATTAATTACACTTGACACAAGTCTCTTGAGAATTGAGTTTTACGGTCTTTCTCAACAAATCGAGGGACATTGAAGAAAGTTGCTGAAATTCTCAATAATATTATACGCATGAAGATTATAACGGGTAGAGTAAATTCGAATAATATCAAGCTTGGTTTTTTCAAGTAAAGTTGTAGCTGGTTCTTCCGAGCACTTGTAAATCTCCCAGTAGTCTTTGTTGTCGTACATCCAATAATGTAACAGCTATTTTTGTATGTTACGTATATATATAGGAAGGTTCTCAAGGATGTAGTTTTTTAATACAAGGTAGGTAAATAAGATACACAAAAAACACCATTGATATAACCACAAGTATTGAACAAACACCACACTGTATATTCACTGCTGTTTGCTGGCGAATATCAACAAATCATCTCGCGAAACCAGGCAACCAAAGCGTGCTATGAATATCTCAGTACGTGTAAAGCTCAGGCCGCCTGGTTTTGAAGAGCACATGCTTTCAATTTATAAAGCCAAAGAACTGAAAGACATTTCAAAACGAGAAAAGAAAAGGAATAAGCTAACAGCTTGCTGAGGGAAGAAAAATAAAATCAAAAAGATAGTAGGCGAGGTCCTAGTAAATGCCAGCGTCACATGTTTGGAATGCTAAATGCCACGAGTTGTAGGAATCACGGGGCACTGAGGAAAAGTTTTAAAAGAATTTATATGCTATTCAAAAAAACCAGGACAAGTCAAGAAACTAAAGGATTGCAAAATTTAAAAGTCTGCAAAGCTCTTCATATTCAAGCCATCACTTGGAGCTACCTGCTCGACATTCACGGTTTGGTTTGGTTTGGTCCAACCGGCTTTGGTTCCTTTCCTCAGACATCGAAAGAATGAAAAGAGGCTCTGAGAGTGAGAAATGTTTTGACACACCAGAGTGTATGAATATCTCCCAGTCTAGCAATGCAACATTTTTATTTCTTACTAATAGGGCGCAATTTGACAAGTACACGTACTTGCCAAAGCACTAGTGAAAAATAGTAAAGAAGCACGTAGATCCCCTAGCCTTTTTAATATGCTGGCTTGTCATTTTTGGAGAAAAGTGAGGGGTTCCGGTGGCAAATTCAGTATATACTGGAGGTAATGATACCATCGGCACTTCAACCCTACCTTCTTGAGGGCTCAACTCAAGAGCCGCAAGCTGGACTTGCAATTCCTCGGATGAAGTGTGTACATATAGCTATAGCCTTTTATGTTGTCATTTTGAGCGCCGCTATCAATCCCCCACGTTTTGCTATTATTTCGGAGTAAGTTTAAAGAGTTGGTATGAAATTAAAAATTCGGGCCCAAGTTGAAAAATATTATTCTGTTTAAAAACATTGAAAATCAAACATGAATAAATGACAAAAGAAAAAAAGATGCCTCGAGCCGGATTCGAACCGACGATCTCGTCATTACTAGTGACGCGCCTTACCAACTTGGCCATCAAGGCTTAACTTGCCTTTTAAAAATCCTCAGTTTAATATAATAGTCTGTTGAACTTTTCGGTATTTTTATACATTTGAAAAAACGCCTTTTGTGTGTACTATCAAGACTCGAATCTTGATAGTTTGATATGTCAAAAAGGTTGGTGAAGAGCCTACTAGTTATATTATGTATAACCCTTTAATTAAAAACAAAAAAAAAAAAAAAAAAAAAACGCCTTTTTTTTGGTGAAAAGCCTACTAGTTATAACATGTATAATCCTTTAATTAAAAACAAAAAATACTTTCTCTTAGTTATCAAAGTTGGCATATGATTTTTCAAACTACCTAAAAAATTGATTTAGAGCAACACTGAACTTGTAGGTAAATTGGCATATGTAATATAATTTTTGCTTTTTATATATTACTCAAATTTCCTCCTTTTCTTCTTTTCTTCTTCTCAGCCTCTACAGGATATATCGCATTTCTGGAAAATTGTCAACTCTTTCACCATATCTCAATTCCAAAACCTTCTCAATATCATTATGACGGACCGCCTTCAAATTTATTATTCTGAGTTTTTTTATTTCCTGTGAGAGTAACAGATATTTTCTCATCTGTTGCGAGACTATGATGATCTGTTTCGTAGATTGTTGAATCTAATCTGGTGCTACTCTTCAGATCATGTGGCCAGCAAGAGACAAAGCTATCACAAATCTATTTCTATTATTATGGTCATTCAGAACAAGACGACTTTACTGTCCATCGACGAAAGAACTTTTATCTCTTTGTCCGGATGGCTCAGATATTTTCAGTTCATTTCAAGCCATGCTAGCGGAACGGCATACGAGTAACGTCACGCGACATTAACGTGACACAATTATTACAGAGCGTGTAACATATGACACAATCAGTGCTTTTTCTTTCTTTCTATTTTAAACATTTGGAGGAAAACAGCTAATGAAATTGACTGAATCAGGTGCAATAATGAATATTACAAAAGTCACAGTTGGCAACTGATGTCATTCAGGCATGCTGTTCATCGGCTTAATACGGGGTCAGACTTTGTGTGGGGTGCCATCTAAACTGGGCATCGCAGTCAAAACATGAGCTAGAATAGAAGGCTAATTTGCAAATTAATTAATACAAACCACGCCTATACCTAGCTATTAGCATTTCACATGCAACTGGGCAAAGATTTGGACGAAAGACCAGGCTGTGTGGAATGATATTTATTACAAAGGGCTCGGAAAGAAATAAAATGGGATAAGGCAGCAGCCCGAAAACCCTATAACCGCAAAGTCCAATGACATCAGCCATGCCATGCCACTCTTTTTTTTCCCCTTTGAAGGCTTGGCTTCTTTGCTCACTTCAGATTCGGAATAATGATGACTCGACATGCTTCCATGATGCCTTCTAAAGGAGGCCATGTTGTCATTACGAAGGCTGTAATATGTGACGCTAAAGGCAGTGCAAGGTGCATTCATTACACAGGATGCCATACATCTCGGCTTGCTGAGATGGGTACAAGGTACTCATCAATGCAAATGGCTGAACGCTTTTGATGGAGCCAAGGCGGGCAGAATAGTCAATTGAGGAGTGTATTTAAAATATTCAAAGTGCTTAATCGATGGGAATACCAGAGTAGATTCAGTTAAAGGCTTAATCAAGCAATTGAAGGTCCAGTTGAAGATCATGGCTATACTCCATTCGGGTGTCGTTAAAACCTCTTCTACTTCTTGGCCCCAGATCATAGGATATTTAGCAAAAAACGAATACATCTAGTCATAATTTTTCAAACAGACGAAATTACAGCCGCCGAATCATTTGATTGATATTCTGGTTATAAATCAAAGTCCCAACGCCTGTACCTTGATAATGATCTGGATCAGGTGGCGATGGGCAGGTCTCTTTGATCGAGAGGCGTAGTTAAATGGAAAGGCCAAGATTGATGCGCACTGCAATACATGGAATCTCAGACTATAAATATCGGTCGACCCCTCCAAGATTCGATTAGGTTTTATTTTTTTCTTCTTTTTCTTTCTTCTTTCTTCATCAATATATTCTTTCTTACTCTCAAACACACACACACACACACAATACATACATCTTTATTTGTATCAATCATCTTTATTCAAAATGTCTAATTCAGGTTACTACGGTGATAATAACAATAACAACAACTACAACCAAGGCGGCCAAGGTGGATACAACGGTAATGACAATTATAACCGAGGTGGCCAAGGTGGCTACGGTAATGACGATTATAACCGAGGTGGTCAAGGTGGCTACGGTGGTAATGACAACTACAACCAAGGCGGTTATAACAACGGTCAGGACCAACAGCAGGGTGAAAGAGGGTTCCTCGGCGGTGTTGCTGGCGCTGCCGCCGGTGGCTTTGCTGGCCACAAGACTGGTTCTGCCCTCGGTACCATTGGCGGTCTCCTTGTAGGTGCTGTTGCTGGTTCCAAGCTTGAAGACAAGGCCAAGGAACACCACCACAAGAAGGAAGAAGAAAAGAAATACGGTCAACAACAGCAGCAGTATTACGGTGGTAATGGACATGGGTCCAGAGATATCAATGACAACAATTACAACCAAGGTGACCAAGGTGGCTACGGTGGAAACGGCAATTATAACCAAGGTGGCTACGACAGCAACAACCAGGGTGGTTCCAGATGGTAACTTTGGGGCTTAGTTTCAGTTGCTTGCTTTGCCCATATATGTTTATCTACTTAGATGCTGGTGCTTTATATGATATAGTTTATTATATACCATGATATATCATGGTGTTTGTTTTTGTTTTTTTATTCAAAAAGTCCAATTTCATTTTGAAACTCTTTAATGCAGTTTAATCTTGGTTTGCTCGATTCCCAGCCACTTTGTTCAGGCTTGTCAAATTGGAGGGGTTCCATGTCATGGGGTTCAGAACCCTGGGCAGTTTATTTCAATGCACAGACGCTCTGCTGCAATGGCATGCGTGTTTATTTTGCTTGCTAATTAAGCTCTTTAATCACACGTGCTGTAAAAAGGATGAGCATGTGACAATCAGGTGATGCATTCAAAATTGTGAATATACAACGGGAAAATCAAATTAATGTTACACCGCATCTAACAGTAAATGAGGATACAATATCTGTTTTTTTTGGAATTTTAGTTGTATAAAATTCTAAAATCAGATTTTATATTAGCTTTGATGTTTCACTTTTTCAAGGTCTCTTGGCCCAGTTGGTTAAGGCATCGTGCTAATAACAAGCAACTACTTGCGAGTAAACGCGAGGATCGGCGGTTCGATCCCGCCAGAGACCATTATTTTTTAAAAATTGTAAACGAATGTATATTTTTTCAAGTTATTGCTACATTTGCTTAGATGAATAAATTACACATAATACCTTTCATAAACACATTACCAGTAGACAGCCTCTTCAGTGTTGGGTATGCTTGTCATGTGCTTTCAAAATCCGGTGGGACAGATTCTAGCATGTTGGACACGTCTCGCATAGTTGTAGCCTTATCAATAATCATTGAAATTCACCAACCAATAAACATTCACGCACAAAATCTGTTTTGAAAACAACCAAACTGCAAATGAATAATAGTCCACAACTGTTTTCGTTCAAACAACCTGTGATCCTCCTCTGTCTTACTCTGTTCAATTAACAGCGCCTAGTGGTAGTACAGTCGCGTTAACCAACTAGTTCTCTCAGCCGTACACAGCCCAACGCCATACTCGTTGTAATTTCAAGTTCAAGTTCAATTCCCATTAGCATTTCTTTCGGATGGCTACATTGCTTAAGAAGCTTCTCTTTTAGTTACCAGGACGGCCTACTGTTTTACTAAAAAGGTCCCCGCTTAACCGTAATACAACAACCCCCAAAGCACCTTTGCCATACGAATCAGGCACGGAACCCAAGAAACTTCTTATACGGACCCGGGGGAAAGAAAGTACAGCACATTAAACTCTACCTGGACTCCTAATGAGCCAACTTTCACTTTTGTTTGACGCCAAGAATTTATTTAGGCAGCTGAAAGAGAGGAGAAAAAAAGATAAAAGAGTACTGGTAGTTCCATGAATGGGTGGTTGGTGTGGATGTCATGGCTCAGGATATGTTCAAGTTCCATAAAAAGAGACACAAAAAACTTCAAAAGATTCAGGAAGGATTTTGAAAACGTAGGGAATGCTCCAAAATCATTTTGTTCTTGTTTATTTTTTGGCAGCGCTACACCAAAGTGGGTTTCAGCCGCTTAAAATTACCACTGTCTTTTGTTAAGCACCATAGTTATTTACTAAACGCGGGCAGATGGAAAGGCTTAGGGAAATGTAAAAAAGAGTGGCTTTGGGTGTTAGACAGCTGGACTTCACGGAGCCGTAGAAATCTGTATAGTGCTATACGTGTATTAAAGCCACCGACCTTTAATAATCCATCCACTAGTTTCCGTCTTTACTAAAGAGTCTCTTAAACAACTTAAGTGCAAAGTCTTGGACAGGCCTCTAATGCTGCAAGTAACAGCCTCTACCAGCCTGGTAAAACTCGCTAAACATCATTCGAAGCGACTTGGTATATAAAAGATAAATTCATTTTCAACAGGTATTAAATTCCTACATTTGGTTTAATCAAGAAGAAAAGTCTCTCGGTTTTGAAGTCTGATATTGGTTGGGCAATTTGAAGACTTGTAAAAGTCTACCCATCTTATATTAAACAAATCATGTTTAAAAATACCAATACTCTACTCCTTTTCAATCTTCGTTCTTTTCCCATAATACTACTTCTTTTTAAACCCAGAGTCTTCCAAAACTGTTTGCAACAAGGTAGTCTTGGAATTCGGAGCATACAGTTTACTATTACGCCTAGAACTATTCTTCAGTGCTTCATATTCTAGTTTGAAAGACTCTTCTTCTTCTCTTTCGTCTTTCACAAATTTAAACAAAGACGGGTTTGGCTGAGACTTTACATTTCCTTTTCCCTTGCCCTTGCTATATATGGGCTGTGGTGGTGGTGACTCTGGCTCCTTTACTTCTGAATTTCTTTCTTCAGTCTCTTGAAAATGATCCTTTAATAGTTCATCCCAGAAATCCAGCTTGTCATCATGAGCCTTTTGATTCCTCTTAATGTTATGATCATGTTGGCAAAACATAAAAGAATCTTTAAAGTCAGCACTCTTAAAGGTATCACAATCATAATAATGCGTCTCTTCAGAGTATCTAAACAATTCTTTAGACAGCTTTTCACACAGGTAGTGCATCAGTTTGTAATCATTAACAACCATATCCACCAGCTTAATTTTTGGGTTAACAAGCTGCTTTAAAACCCACCACTTTGCGATCCAGATCCACCCCATTTCTGTCAGGCCCCGTACTATTGAAACCATATAATTGTGGTTCACCTTGTATTTCCTGACATTGTTATTCAAGTCCATTCCCCTGTTCACACACGCTGAAAATATCACAGATATTCTTCCAGGAGATGAATGGATTGTTTCAATAATCCTTTGTATTAAAGTAATCAAAGGCTCTGCAATTTCAGACATAAAACAAGTCTCTGCCTCTTTTTCACCAAGAAACTCAGGTGCAAAATGTGGATAACATCTGAGAAAATAGTAATTAAACATTTCACAGTAGAATTCTGTAGGCTTTAAATCTTCCCAAAACTCCTCCTCATCATACAATGTTGAAGTCATAATGTTTGTCCGAGATTCTATTATCTTCTTTACTGTGAGCTTGTTGGATTTCAGCCCATTCTCCATGGCAGCAGGATCCCCAGAACAAGCCAAATTATTAACAAATTCTTTACAACGACAATTTTTGTGGTCACCAGAGCCATGCAAAATATTAAGAAACGACGAAATGTGAATATGAGCATTGTATCCGTCTTCCAACTTTAAGCACTTTGGCTTGTATGATTCTAGCAAAACATCGTCCCGTGGGCGGAATAGCTCTTGCAAACAAATTTCCTTCTTCTGTGGTATAGTATCTTCCTTTGCATCTTTCCACATACTTTTGTCTTTTAGTTCATTTTTGAATTGAACAAGCTGCTCAATAATAAAGGAATCCATACCCATGCTATGTGGGAGACAACTATGTCTTCCATATTGTGCAACTGAAATTGCGGTTGCAAGCGAATCATTACTACAGTAATTCGAGCTCCATTCACGCAACAACAAGAAATAAGTCAAAACATGATGTCCAAGCTCAATACAAACCGATTTAAACCTGACATCATACTCCTCTTGATCAATGGCACAAAATTCGCTAGAATTGTAACATTCTTGGTAATACCCTTTTGCTAACGAATATGTGTACTCCATTAGCGTCTTGCGAAAATCTCTTAGCTGGAATCTAGTTATCCACCAGCTATATCTGGTATTATTGCCTAGCATAGCCATAAGATAAGCTGGGATTCCACTTGCATTGGGAGGCGTAAAATAGCAAGAGTAGTTCTCTATATATTCCTGAATATCCCAAACGGGATGTTTTGGCACCAATTGATCAATAGGGTGTAATTGTGCTGGTAGAATTGCACTGATCTGAGATTTTTCAATGACTTGTAAGGCATCCTCTTCCTCATGGTACCCTAGAGATTTGAGCTCACTGATATTACTCTGTGTGACAATGTAATAATCGGAAATAACATCAGAATAACACGTCCCTTTTGGACGATTATAAAGTCTTCCAGAATTAAGACTCTTCAGACCCATTCTATACGCGTGAATATAATAAAGTGTGGTTACTTTGATAATATAACCGTAAAACTGTGCTTTGGTTAGGATATAACTCTTTGTAAACTTGACCATCTCCTTTTTGATCATGTCGTTCATATATTCCTGCATCATATTTCTAAATCGAATGTCACACGAGACGCGGTCCCTAAATAATAGGTTAAATACACCATCAAAGGGAATATGTGAGGGATCCTTAACCATATTCTTGATACGCATTTGAATCTCCGAGTTTAGCGCTTCATTGTTGATAGACTGTTGGGCTTGAGTGCTGGCTTGAGTACGGACTTTAATATCAGAAAAACAACGTTCAATAGAAGAATCAAGGAGATCCATTTCCAAATCTTTGTCCCCAGTTGCTTTAGCATTTTCGGCCAAGGAAATGCAACCGGGTTTGGTTTGGCTTGCCTGCTGGGCTAACGGACTGGAGCTTGTAGTTGAAATTTCACGTTTCAAGATACTGACAAATGGGTTCTTTCGAGAAACTGGCCCAGTTTTTGAAGCGGATTTCTTAGCTGTAAATCTTCGTTTAGGCATTGTTAAAAAGCAAGTAAATCGTCATAATCTTTATTAAAAAAAAATTAAAAGGCAGCAAGAGTAATAAGATGTGTTAGAGTAGAAGTAAAAGTAAAAATGTAAAGCAATTAAAAATACTAATAGTAAAGATTAGGAATTTTGGATTATGATTTCGTCAGCATCACACTCAAAGAGTATTTGTATAAAATTGTGCGACATAAGGGTCGTTGCGGTTTAGACTGAAAGGCTGGCGCTTCAAACTTGAAGGAAACTTATTATCTCACCCCACCAAACTCACAGACCTAGTATCAATACTACATCATAGCACTGTCATTAATTCTTATTATATCATCATAAATCTATACATTTCTTTGCTTTTCGTTACGTTAAATTTGCTTAATTGACATCAAAATGCCCACCAAGAAGAAGAATGAGTCAAAGGTTGGTGAACGACACTTGCTTCTCAGGCATCAACAGCTTCAAGCTTGGGCGAGCACTCGAGATTCGCGCGACCCCTACTCAGCTGCCGCTTCTGATAACCCTGTCCGAATTTTTCACTATGCCCTCAACTATGTGTTCAACTTTCTTTCCGGCAAGGGAACAAGTCATCTAGAGTCACGATTGATAAGTGAACAAGGGTTTACTTCGCGAGAGATTAAGATATGTCGGGACAATATGCTTACATACCGCGATACAATGATTGATGAGAGTGGCCACTATTTTCAAGCACCAAACCTTTACGGAACTGGCTTACAGGATATTTCCTTGTGCCCTAGATGTGGTCATGCCTATTACAATGAGACTTTTTGGGAGTATGAGTGTCCAAGATGCTTTCTTCCAACATACAGAAATACTCTCAGTCAGGAGGGTGAAATGAAAAGATTGTATTATCTTACTGCAGACGAACAGGTGAAAGGGGCCATGAAGAGTGTGGAAGAAAGCCGGAGAATGAGAATTGTTGATACTGCTTATCTAAGTGTTCGAGAAATTGTTCGCGTCTCGTTTTCAACGCCAATTGCAGCTGAACGTTACGATAGCCTTGCCATCAAGTTTCAAGAAGCACTTCAAGATCCTTTGGCTCCGTATGAGCTACGAAGACTAAAGACCAAGAGCTTTTGCTCTCATAATTCTCATAATCACTGTGGTAACTCAGCTGACAATGAAGATGTTGGAATGTCTGAATCTATGACTTCGGCAGGAACCTTTAAGAGCCTGTCATCTAAGGAGTGTGTCGGTGGGAATGAGATTAACATTCCAATGGTTTTGGTTGCTCAAAAATGTAAATTATTTGGAAACGGTGATCTTGAATGCACCGTTATCAGTGCAATTCATTACTCTTTTCGGAGAAACCACGACAGGCCATACATGAACGTTACCCCTATTTACATATACCCGTCTACTGGAACAGAAGATTTGAGATACCCAAACGAGGAGAGATCGTATGCTTTAACCCCAATGATTGACGATTTTATTTCAATGTCGAAACATGGGTTTATGGTTAAGCATGCACTTCATGATCAGCCAATAAAAGTCCGAATACATTTTGTTTGCTGCATTGCCGATTGTAAAGATACCCTAGCAGATATTCTTGGTGTACACATTCGTAAATGTGAATTTGATGATTCTACTATTTGTTGCAACGGTGCCGTTGCCGCATTTGTTGATCCCAGGAAGGTTAGGCCTACTACCAAGATTATCCCTATCAACTTTTGTCCTTGTGACAACCCTATCATTTCTCATGAAGGCGAGTACTGTGATTGGGTTATGAAGCACCTCTTGAATAATTCAAAATATAACCCTATTTCTTATACCCAATCCTTTTTGAAACCTTGGACAACTCCAGTCAACTTTTTTACCAAACTGAATCTGGATCTTTGGGCCAGTTTGATCGGTTCGATTCTACCATGTGATGTGCCATCTTGGGAAATGTTTAAAAAGGTGAATGATTGCAGATTTTATGAGAAAATGCTGGAGTTTACTGATGATCAGTTGTCTGAAGTAGAAAAGATTCTAAATTTGTTTTGGGCTGGGCGGGATAATGATGGGTTTGAATGCTATGATGTTAACTACCTAGGTGATGCGAAAAAGATGACGCATTTTATATCTGTATTAGATGAAGTTGTTCATTCTTCAAGCCTTCAGCAAGGACGATTATTCCATCTGTTTAATGAAATTTTAGTGCTTGTTAGTATTTCGTCATCTTCTGAAGTTGGTACTAAAATGATACCTATTCTTGAAAAGGCTTGTGAAGCGATGATTGAGAAATTTCAGCTGATTCTTGAACCAACGCATCAGCCAGTTGTCGGTCAATCTTGTTTAAACCCAGCTTGTGGCTGTAAAGATCATTTTGATTCATCTTTGGGGAACTATTTCATTGTTATTTTCAACTACCAAAGGGCCATTTCCAAGAACATTACTCCCATAAGGCGTATATGCATGGCACATCTAAGTGAGATTTTTCATCGGTCGTTGATAAATAAATTAATTGTGGGTCCCCAACATGGTTGGAGTTTTCCTCCCGTTTCGTTGTTTAACAGTGTTGGATTACTGACAAATGAAAAGTTCCGGGTAGTTTCTCAGATGAATGAGGTTCTTGTTGAAAGGACCCTACCAGGTGCTCCTGTGCCAGTTTTTGAATTGATTTTACCTACAGCGAATCTTCAAACTATTCAACACACGCTACAAAGTGAAAGAAATAAAAGGAAGGATATGGAAATGGAAAAGGGAAAGATCCAAGAATTTGATAATACCCACATGATATCCCCAGCCAAGGTGCTGTATTTTACTCCATACAACCATGTATGCAAGGATTCTTTACATTTGGGAGTCATGTCCAATTACATTTTAACTAGTGCCATGAGTATGAGAAAGGATGAACTACCACTTGATATCTTTACTAGTAAGCCACAGTCTAGTAAAAGTCTTAATTCCAGCGATGTTTCTGAATCCTCTACACATATAGATGGACTTTCAAATTGTTCCACTTTAATATCGCTGAGATCAGATAAGGACGCATATGATCCTAACGATGGCAACAAGTCGCAAACATGTTTTGCGCGTTTGAAGCATTCCACAACTGTTCATACCCCAAAGAGTTTTTCATTGAAAGACATGTTTGCAAATATGTTTATTAAAAAGGAAAACTATGAGATACCCCAGCAGCCTGCAAATTGGGTCAAATATGTTCGAGTTTTGCAAATGTTTAGAATCTGCCCTTGTAACAAAACGGATACCATGTCAGATATTATTAATACCAGGTTGAGTGCAAACTCTGAGGACTATGTAGATTATGCATACGTTGAGGTACTTGATACCAAACCTAGGGTGATTCCAGATCCAGAAGATATAACAGATATGAGCGGAGTTCGAATGGGACAGGCTTACTCGTCAGGAATTGGACTGCGTACTAACGTTGCTAATTACTGGGATGGGACATCAGTAACTGAACGACGGCTTGTCACAATTGACCAACTGGATGCTCCTGTTGTCCTGTACCACATGGGAAATATGGCCAAGCGAAAGGTCTCTAGTAATGTGTATTTGGGAGTAAACAAAGGAAAGCACAAGGCTGGTGGAATGGAATATAGGATTGTAGATCCAGAGCTAATTTGCCAGGTAGAGATGGAAACTAATGAAAAGCCAAGTAGAAGTGGGGTTAAACATACTGTTATTCGACCGTTCTTTGTGTCGGAATACGCAGTGAATGTGAATAACCCAATGTGTGAGCTTTTTTATTCAAAAGCGATTGGAAGGCTTGGAATTGATGGTACAGTTGATGATTAGATTATAATTAGTAAACTGGTTGTGTGTATCTCTATATACAGTATAAAATAAAAGATATATAAAAGACAAAACTAGGAGGGATGCGATAGAAATGGTAGCTTTATGCTGCTGGTTTAATCTTTTTTGCAACAAGATGGTGGGCTCATACGGGCACAATGGCATCTGACCCAGAAAATCTGAAAGCTGTTCTCTCTACTCAGTTGAGAAACTTTGGCCTTGGTGTCTGATACTTTATATTGTATTATTTGTTTGGGAATAGAATTTTTACTTTAGGTGGTGCTGACTGGTAGCATTCTTGCTGAGACCTCTGTTCAATTGTGAGCAGATCTCCAATGTTAAAATTTTAAACATCATTTGATTGAGATCGTTCAGGTGCACAAATCAAATAAAGCCTACATTTCTTTGGACAACTTACACGTGCCCAAAGCGTTGATAGCGAATATGAAGGTGATGAATTTAATATAAATGTCAATTGATGAGATGAGATGAGATGAGATGAAATATGGACAGCAAGTATCAACGATCAGTTAAAAACGTAATTGATAGAAATAAATACTATCAGCTACATGCGCCAAAATTTGTTATGATTCAAACAGCGGGTATCATAAATGTTTTTAACAGTATTAATAACAAGCTTTGAAACATAACTTTGACAGGATCTTGCTGGTGTTTAATTTTCAAACTGGCATTGGAATACCTAAAGGTGGAAGTTGGTACTTTGGCAGTCAACTAAATACATTGCATGAGACATTTTGTACCAAGATCCAATTAATACGCTGGATTTGGAATGTGTAGAATGAAATCAGATCCTTGATAATGATCATCCAAAGTTTGTTGCGGAACCAGACATATTTCACATCGAGATTCAAAACACGATTGAAAACTCACGAGTAAAGGCCTTAAAAAGCATACAGACTATTGCAATAATAACAAAATAATAATGGTTATTTATGATACTTTTCATTCGCTTTTAGAATCTAATTGCAGAAATTTAGGGCCCTGAAGCCTGCACAGCCGCCCGTCTCCTGATCTTCGCTGTTGCTCTAAAGCTTTGTCAAAGCACGCTCAAGCAAACTGGGAGCAGGAACTTGGAACCAGCCATGCTTAGTTTGAGAGTAAGCTTTGTTAGTAAGGTACCCCAGACAAGCGGGTTTGGATTTTGTGGAGAAGATGGAGAGCCCATGATAGTTGCGTCCTAGTCCTGGTATCCCGGATGGCCGGAAAAGTCTGTGTAGCTTGAATAGGCGGTTGTTTGCAATCATCTACTTTGTCTGTTCAAAGTGCTACGTTGCCCTTAGAAGTGGCAAGATGTAGCAATACCTAAAGGCGAATGGTCGAGCACACAGGAGCGTGTATACCACGAGAGACCGCCCATCTCATACATATTTACATAAATGCCTATACGTTTGAAATAACAGAGCCCTGCCTTAAAGCCTTGATTTTATGCTGCTGTTGCTATCTCTCAACCTTTACACTTGTG
Organism: Magnusiomyces fungicola; assembly: GCA_900654225.1. NCBI lineage: Eukaryota > Fungi > Ascomycota > Dipodascomycetes > Dipodascales > Dipodascaceae > Magnusiomyces > Magnusiomyces fungicola. Next base: position 1,489,899 of record CAACAH010000004.1, read on the forward strand.
GGTAAACTTGATGCACCGATCACCAACTTGCCTCTTCAGTACGTGGGCCAAAGTGGGCTGTTACATCCCTCCCCTCCATGAACCACCTACAGCTAACTGCTACCTTGTTACCGTTAACTACATCTACTCATTCTCGATACATGACGGGTGTACCATTTGTAAACCTCCTAAAAACCGACACAACTACCAATGAAATCTTACAAAACACTTACACTGGCTCATATGCCATGATGAGCTCTGCCCCTCCCCCCTTTTTTTTCTGTCGCCAAATAATTCTTGTCATATACACATTTATTAAACAAAGGTATAGCAGTAATAACAAAAAAACATGTCCTAATAAAAATGTTCATCAAAAGTAGTAGCATATAAATAATAATAATAAAGTATATCAGCACATTTCCTCTTCCTTCAGTTGGGGCTTCCGAATCCTCTAAAATCCCACTCCAAAGTCCTCCAAAGTTTCTTGTTGTAAATCAATGCCGATTGTTATCAAATGTTATTTTTAATACTTGTTTGTGTTTTTTTTTTCTAAATCATAAACATAAAAGATCGTAATTAAGTGGCGTTTAAAAAGAAAAAGAGTTCAATGTAAATAGAGTCAGCAAAATCAAAAACATTCTTAATTACATAAAAGGCGTAAGTTGTGAAGCAAAAATCGTCGTGTATTAACAAAACGTCGAATGAGAATAATAAAAATAATAAAAATAAAAGGTACTGAAAATATCACGCTGCCCAAACCGTTAATAAATCAATTTTTTTGTTGCCTAAGAGTGATGGAACCTGAGACCCTCCACTTTGCTTGATCATATTCTGGATTTGCACAATGTATTCCGAACCTAGCTCTGCAAGCTTGGGTTCGATGGCCATTTGGATATCTTCGTCTGATCGCATTGTCACAAAATCATCATCTTCATCCTTATACTTGATGCGCAACGGGTTGGGTGTTTGCTTACCGCAAAGGCGAATTTTGCGTTCAACACGTTCTATTAACTGACCATAGGTCACATTGAACGGCACAATAAGAACAAATGTGTCGTCAAGATAGTGAAGCTTGACCTTCATCTTGGGCTCCGGTTGGGGCTTTCCAGAGTTTCCTGCATTAAGAGCCGCTGCACTAGACAATGCACTAGCAAGAGCACTTGCCAAAGTTCCGTTACCTACTGCTATACTATTACTAGCAGTGATAGCTCCAGGTGTCATTGTACCGTTTGTGCTCGTTCCAGTTGACGACGTTGAATCATTAGATAGTGAACCGTTAAACGAAGATCCATTGCTCGATCCATTTGAACCTTGTGGCCATTCCTCTTCGTGACTGCCAGCTTGAGAAAGTAGATTTCCTGTACTTCCATTCATGTTTCCATTGTTGTTTGGTCTATTGTATCCATTTAAGGCGCCAAGAGTGGCGCTCAATGGGTTGTTATATCCATTGGCATTGTTGTGTTCTGAAACCAAATTTCCACGAGACGCCTGTTGTTTAAGAAGACGCTGTGACGGGGATGCTGAAGATGACATTGATGTCTCGGACAGGTCTGTCATAGAATTAGTGGCCGATGTAGTTGCAGAGTTCGACTCAACACCACCATTGATTGCTGTTGGCATTGTAATTCCACCATTGAATCCACCACTGTACATATCGCTGATATGACCATGGTTAATATTGTGAATGGCACCAGGATGCATACTATGAGGGTGAATCCTACCAGTACTAGTATTATTCATAACACTAGAGCCCATATAAGATCCCGGGCCTTGAATAACTGGAACACTAGCTGAACGCGAACGTGGAACTTGGTAATTCTGAGAATGGAGGGTTGACAAGGAAGGTGCGGAATCTTGTCGACTTGCAATCGAGTGCAGTTGTCTGTTTCCATTGCTATTGTTGATGCGTAGCGTTGAAATGTCATCTGATACGGTACTCTGATAGTCATTTTTAAAACCATCATAATGAAACCCATTCTGCATTTGAGCGGCTGTGCTGTTAATCATTGAAAGAACATTCGTCCCTGGGCTAGGACCGGTCATAGATGGACCCGTCATATACAACTCATCATCTGAAGCTTCATCTAGAGAAGTACCATTGATAATATTGTTGCCGTTGTAATGTCCACCATAACCATCACCATTAAGAGAAGAGCTAGCAGCAGCAGCATGAGCTATAGCAGCGGCTGAAACCTCTAGGGACTCATTGGATGCCTCATTGTACCTTGCAACCATCATTTCGATTGTAGAGTGCCACTGCTCAAGCTGCTCACCATTACGGAAACGAATGTCAAAAAATCCCGTATCGCTAGCATCATCACGTCCCCAGGCAATGTGCAAAAAGTAGCCAGAGGCATCGTACTTGGAAACATCAGTAATGTATGCAATGTAGATTCGTCCTTTAAGAATTAACACACTGGCACGCTTAGTTTTGGATTTCTTTGAGGACAGTGTCATGGACTTTTTCGAAGGAGAAGCCTCCTTGCAGCAGAGGATAATATTTTCAAATAGATATAGGTGATACTCTCTTTCGGTACCATTCTTAATGACCGGGAAAACACCGTCATGAAGTAGAAGACCAAAATCATTGAGATTATGGCCCTTCCAGTCAACAAGACGCTCGGAAAGCTCCCTGACGACTGACAGGTTTTCTACACGTCGCTGTGTTTCATTAACATTGAGGGTCACTTGTCGGATGGCATCTAAAGCATCAGTTTGGTCTTGATAATTGGGAGCATCTTTGGGGGTGTATCGAATAAGTTGTTGAAGTAAAAGGGGGTACTTGCAAATACGTTGAATAGGCTTAATAAGGAAGCACGGAAGTTCGTAGTGGGGTTCTAAAATGTCGCGTAATGCCATTAATTTAGGGGCCTCATTAGCAGCGATCTCACTGGCCTTTTTCTGGTTAAGAGCAAATCCCTCATAAACTTCAAAGCCATCGCGGAAGTTCAGAAAAACGGAACCAATGCGTTGTTCTTCCGGAGGGAGTTGAGCGTGGTATTCAATACCAATAAGAAATCGGCGCTGAAAGTCAATAAGGATGTTTAGGTTTGGGAACAGGTAGTGGATGGTGTCTGCAGAGAGTAAACCGGATGATTGGAGTTTGCATTGATATGTGTGAAGAAGCTCAAGATCCTGGACGTACTTGCGTTCCGTCAGCAGGAGCTCCTCCACCGTCTTATCACGCTTGTCCTTTGGTACTGGCAAGGAGTAGATTGAAGATTTCTTGGATTTGAAGGGTGTAATAAGATGCCTGTCTTCCAGGGTGTCCAGTAAAAGTTTAACAGTACGAATAACCTGTGGAATGTTAGTGTAAGATTACAAAACCTTAAATTAAAGAGGGGACAAAAGAAGCATACCTTTAGTAAATCAGTTGTATTATCCGAAAATACGTTTGAAATGGTGAAAAGCTCATCATCAGAATAGTCGAGTTCAGATTTGCATCCTTGGACAAAGTCGTATACTGAACGCTTGCAAGTCTTGACGTCGTTGGTAATGACAACATTGAGGGGAGTTTTGGGTTGGAGAGCGTTAAACAGAGCGCAAAGAGACGAACCGAGCCGGAAGAACTGCCAAAGATGTGTGACTGGGTCTATCTTCTTTCCGGGGGGGATTACAGCGGATGATGTAAGTGATAAAGTCGATGCTGTGGAGATGATAGTTTGGTTGGTGAGGGTGTCTGCGGTAGACGATCGATCGGTGGAACTGGAAGGTGAATGCCCATTGATGAAGGAATTAGGGGAGGTCCCGCTAGGATAGTTGCCGATGCACATCTCCAGGAACGGTGAGATTCCCGGGACATCTTCTAGTCGGTCTTTAATCTGCGCAGCTATCTGAAACAGCGAGGAGCTTTCAGATGCCTTCTTATTCAGTGCAAGGTTTGCCGGGACGGGACCGGTTGGCGTGATAGTCGATGCCGAAGTTTGAGACGACATGGCGACTTATGATGTGAATGGGGTTGTGGGTGGGAAGTTGGTGGGAGGTGGAATAAATAACGAGAGCGCAGATATTGTTGATGTAGTGGTAAAGGAAGGGGTTTAAGGGGTGGCGGTAAAACGATGATGATAGTAAGCCAAAGTAGGAGGTGTGGCAAGGGAAAATGAGCGACAGCGGCGGAGGGAGCGGGAACAAGCCAGGTTGTTTACGGGTGTCAACGAAGATAGCGGTTTAGAAGCTGGACAAGGAGGGCCGTAAGGGATGGGAAAAGTCATGGGCTGGGCTGATGGGGATTCCGTGGATGGAGGAGTATTACATTTGTTAAATACGCAATCTCCTGGTGTGCTGGAATGTTTGTCTCCGTGCTCAGATTTACTCGTTATATGTTGTCTAAACAACCGTTGCAAGGTTTTGTTTAGTGCCCGTTTATAATTCACCACCGCCAGCCTCCTCATTTTCTTTCGCCATCCAACCATGTCTGCGCGCGAAGTTATTAAACGGTATGTGTTCGTGGCTTCTGTGTGTTTGCGAGCTGTCATAGTGACCTTCTCTCTAGAAAAATTGTCATTGTCGGTGACGGTGCTTGCGGCAAGACCTCACTTCTCTGTGTTTTTACACTCGGCGAGTTCCCCAAAGTAAGTAGTATCTCTTAACATTGAGGCAGCTTCATGCACTCAGTTAGGCCTTTATCGGGGGCTTAAATTTCTTTCTCTTCGTTACGCTAACACCGTATAGGAATATGTATGTCCATCACCTTTGTCTGTTTGCTAGTTGGCGGTATCTCCATACCCTCTAATCTTTCCCTGAACCGCAATATTTGCAGCGATAGCAGTGAATCAAGAGTCCCTAGAATTCCATTGAACTGCTCGGCTTTTCTGATTTTCAACAATCCAATTGGAGAGGTTAAAGGCTGCCTTGTCAATACTACTGTCACTGATCTCTCCACTTTGGCCCACCAACTTAGCTGCGTGGTACTACTACCTCTAGGAAATGTGCACCAAGCTACTACCCATCACATTTTATATGACCATTCCTTGCTTTCATACCAACTCGTCAAGATACCCGTTGCTATGTCAAGATTTTTAAGCTTTACGGATTTCTTTAAAGATATCGTTGGCTGTTCACATGGTCGGCGAAACCTTTTTCTATTTTCTCGGCGCATTTTGTTAGTAACTCGAAATATCTATCGAAAAAGAGAAATTATCTTATTTGGATATTGAATTTCGAACTCTTGTTTATTAAATTCCTTATATCTCAGTATTTTACTTATTTTACTTCAAATTTTATCTTGCTATACTGCTTTTTTTTTTCAACTGTTTTGGTTATCACAAAATACTATATCGCAACTCTGAGTTTATTTTTGGATTGATCCTGCCGCTGCCGCTTTTATGCCACCAACACATATGCTGCCTTACATTCCTTAATGACTAATAGTAATATAACTCCTATGATTCTAGCACCCAACCGTTTTCGAAAACTATGTAACTGATTGCCGGGTAGATGGCAAGTCGGTGCAACTCACATTATGGGATACAGCGTAAATTTTTTTTTTTTTTTTTTTTTTTCACAATTAAACTTTTAAACATTGGTTCATTTCTAACTGGGGGTTTTTTTATATTTAGAGGTCAAGAAGAATACGAAGTATGCTCATACACATTTAACTAATTTGTTTCTCATTGATCTGAAAATGTACTAACGTCTTTGATAGCGTCTGCGTCCACTTTCCTATTCCAAAGCACATGTTATTTTAATAGGTTTTGCTGTGGATAGCCCGGACAGTTTAGAAAATGCAAAAACAAAGGTAAGCGATATATCATTGTCATATATGTATATGTGAGCCTATAGCTCTTTTTAAGCTTGAGGGGTATTGTCGTGTGGCTGTGCCCTCTTGCTTACGTTGATACCCTTATTCCAACACATGTGTATCATACAAATTAGAATTGTTACCAACAGCATCTAACCTTTTTTTTTGTGATGAAATAGTGGATAGAAGAAGTTAACGAACTTTGTCCCGGCGTTCCAGTTCTTCTTGTCGGCCTTAAGAAGGACCTTCGTAACAACCCCCAAGCTATTGAAGAAGTCCGCAAACGATCCTCCTATTTCGTTGACCCACAGGAAGCTGAACAAGTTGCAAAGGAGATGGGAGCTAGAAGGTATTTGGAGTGCTCTGCTCTGACAGGAGAGGGTGTTGACGACATTTTTGAAGTTGCCACTCGAGCTTCATTGCTAATCAATAACGTTAAAGAAAGCTCATCTTGTTGTGTCATTTTGTGATGTGGGAGAACAGGGTTGAAACAAAAGATTAATACCATGTGTGAAGGGATACCACTCTGAGAAACGGATATGTTGATCAAACAGCTTGGCTAGATCCGTATTATGCTATTCGTTGAGATGTTATTATCAAAGGAAAAAAAGATTGCACATATTTTCGATGCTCGGTGAAGCGCCTACAGAGCACCTCACATTTCACTACCTGTCCTTACTTATTATTTATCATCACTCTCATTCACATTACCAATATCGAATCATAACAGCATTTTTCACCATTTTTCATTATTCGAGAAATGTCTGAATTTTTTTTTTTACCAAATTTACTACTCTCTCTTTCTCTCTCTTTCAGATATGTTTACGCACATATTTCTTTATTTGGATCCACGCTTTCTTGATTGAAACATAAATTATTCGGTATTTTGCAACTAATTAGTCTATGATTTGATCCTCTTTAGTCTAAACACCACATCCAACATAAAATGTTTACAAGAAAAGTGTGAAATTCACGACTTCAGAGTTAAGAGAAGGTATCATAGCGGTCATTTTTATTTTAATTTTCAACATTATCATTACTAGTTATCTATTACATTTTATATTACTTTGTCACTCATTTTGTTTGTTAGTCTATTGGATTTATAACTCCATTAATAATTAATATCTTTTAACTTAAAATTACCTAGAGTATTGGATCTGAGTGGATAGCGTATAGAGTAGCTTCACTTATTAATAATTTTATGATTAAAAAGAGGTGCCAGGACAACAATCTCATACCTGTACCTGTGTTTCTCCAGTTTCAGCTCCAGTGACGATCCCTAACTTGATCTTAGCTTTCTGATATTTCAATCATGTGACGATGTGGAGAGCCTTGATCAAGCAAAGCTAACTTTTAGAAGCAACCCAGTCGCTACAGTAGTCTTAAAAACTAGTGCTCAATTGAAGAATTAAGATAGATTTACAAATTGGCTTTGATATTTGTTAAAACGCCAGTTAATGGTGGCCTTGTTCAAAAATAGCTTTGTTCCTAATGCGGTATGGGATATACAATCTTCAATGCTTTTCGCTGTACTTGTTCACATTTTCAAAACTCAATCATGTACCAAATAATGTTCACTGTGATATTGGAAAAGTCATTAATCCTCTCTTGAAAGGGTTGGAAGTGTGAAAACTGAGTCTCCTATCGTATTTATCAAGCTTTCTCCTTCTATATCATGACATGATATGAGTGCCAAGTGTATCCCGGTTTCTTGATATTTGTGTTCATCTCTATAATTACTGTTCGGGCAAACCTAACTGTTTTACACGCCATGTCTTGATATGATACCACTTCTTTGAAGTTGATTTCTTTCAAAAGGGCTTGCTCGAATAATTGCTGGTGAACATGTTGACAACGTTTGTGAGTGATAATAATAACAAAAAAAAGTTATATTTTGGGCTTTACTGATATCAACTCGAAAACTGTTACAATATTACATTGGAATCTCACAATCATATCTCTGGTCATGGCTTTGCAGTTCGATGGATTTATTGTCGCAGCGACAAACTATAACAACTGCGGCATGGAAACTTTATTCGCACTGTGTAACAAAAGGTGTAACTGATTAATCTTGGCTTTTCTCCAAACATGCACCACTTAAGGTATGAAGTAGCCACCTTACTTTGAATTAACCACTTCTGAACGCTTTGTCATATAAAGTAAGTAAAGTTTCGATTGCTGATTGAATCTGCCGTTAGTAGTAGACATTATGTTATAGAAAAATGTTCTTTGAAACATTGCCATCACAAGCACTGCGATGAACAAAGTTTTGCCAGTTGACCGACTGTTCAAGTCGAACTAGCAGCGAAACCTCACAAGGGAGGAAAGCACTTGAATTCCAAAAGAAGATAACAATAATTGCTTCATAAAATGTACAAGAAAGAATCAATAAACATAAACAACCGACAGAAGAATTAAACAACAGCGACGTGTGTATGAGAGCGAACCCCCAGTTGCAGCCGCAGGAATATGGTAGTCGTGAAAATAGAAAAAATCGGGCATGACCTCTCCTGGGAGAAGCCCCTTCTCTCTCCGAAATTTTACTATTCTGTTTCAGACTCCAATTCCTCGGTGCCAATGAGTTCGGTCAAGCGATTGTGGTAATGAACTCACGGGGAAAGAGCATCCGAAGGATTTGGGTGAATCAAAATATAATGTAAAAAAGGAAACAAAACGAACTTTGCAAGTTTTTGAACAAAGGAAAGATGGATGTATGAATAAATGAAATACTTACAACATCATGTTGTTGAGGCTTGCCACGCTACACTTCAACTGTGTAGTTGCTACCTCCCTAAGGCCTTGGACCGTTGGTTACCCGTCTGAAGCCGTTATCAGGTAAGTAACCTATGAATCGACTAACTGTGTAGGGAAGACTCTTGTAGTCACCTTCTACAAACATCATGTGAAGAAATGAATACTAAATCTAAAAAGAAAGAGAAAGGGGAAAAGTAATGTGAGACTGGTCATTGATGAAAATAATAAAATAAAATAAAAACAAACAATACTAATCCGGCTTATGAATATACTTGAAGCTTGGTGTGAAAGCTTCTGGAGTAAGTGACATACAAGTTGGCGACTGGAAGAATGCAGATAAATAAAGTGTTGAATCATATGCTGAATTAAGATGTTGAACAAAGTGTGGAAGGAACGTCGAAATGGCCAAAAGCAAACCCGGGGAAAAAGCAATAAAGCAAAAAAAAAAGCAATGTATATATATTAAAAGCAAAGCTAGCATTGTCGAACTTACTACATGTTGTCGAACATTTTAAATACTTCTCACTCCCGCTTGTCAAAAAAAACGAGCAAGAAACCCAACTAATTTGCTTGACCAGAGTCAAGAATGAAGTAACGTATGAAGCGTTCTAGTAAAAATGCAAAAAGAACTTGGGTTAGTTGTGTTTGATGAATTGGGAAAATGACAGGTGATGAGATTGAGATTGAGGTTAAAATTGGGAAGAGTATTGGGTATTGGGTATTGAGAGAGAAGGGGGAAAACGCTTGAAAAGTTGCAGTTAGAACTAAAAAGGTACTTTCCCTGTACCAGAACTAACTACTGTGGCAAGGCGAAAGCATCTTTACCACAAGACACTTCACACCACGTATGGCTAATCAGATACCATAGATGAGACAGCCAGAAAGCCAGGAGGATACCGACAGATAAACAGTGGGCTTTGAAAACCAGACAAAGGTGCAGGCAGTACCAGAAGACAAACAGAGAGGCAAAGGACCAGACAGATAAATACTTGACTATGACTTCCAAATCTCACGACAGCACAAATTAGTTAACCAAAAATCATCATACCAGTGTTACCCGCGGTTGTAACGACATGGTAGTTCAGATTTGGGGCTATTAAAATGAGTGGTATGACTGGTATTCCATAAGTAAGCTATCTTGTGGTGGCCAGGGCCATAACTCTGAGTTCAGTAGCTAAAGAAATGAATGAGAGTGGAAGTAAGCAGTTAGTTAGTTAGATATTGACTTGAGAAATAACTTTGGCCGCAGAAGAAAAATGTTCATACCATTAAGAGTGCTGGAGAGAGAAATCTTTTTTCATATTAAAGATAATCAAAGGACTAAAAGGTAACAGATGTGGTGTTGCTGGGATAATTTGAGCATCAATGACTGAAAAGTGAGATAGTGTCAGTTAGATGGAGGTTAAGATGCTGTATAGTAGGTGAGTTATGGGATGGTTAGGAGCTGTTGTGAAGAATAAAGAGATGGCTGGGGGAGATAGTCTTGGCCAGATGGTATGAAAGTATGTGATCTGGTTATAGGTGTGTGTATGTGAGAAAGTGAAGGTACCATTGGGAAACTTTTGGTATTCTTTCGGGGGAATTTCAGTTCCTTTTATACTTTTCATATACTGCCTGATTTAATTGACTATTTGATTTCTAGCAACACAATACGTGACGTGTTTTGTTTGTGACTGCCTTTTCCTATTCTACAGCCATGAATGAACTGAGGACGTTGTTATGATGAATTGTTTGACAAGAAATTAGGGCAGATCTGTACCGGGACTGTTGTTTATTGATCCAGGCTTGTGAATATGACGGGAAGGTGGTTTAAAGGAGCGTTTGGACATGACTTGTTTCATGTTATAAAATAAGTTGATACAATGATTCCCTGATATCTAAAATAATAATTTTGACTAGGATCTTGTGTTAAAGCTTTGGGTGTTTCTAGTTATTTGTTGACGATACTGTTAGTAATCCCGGATTTGGAGTCCAATGGTAATCGGGCCAGTTAATACATTCAGCAGTCTTTTTTCCATGTTCCGGAAAAAGTATTGGTATAGTTAGATTAGAATCCCAGGAAAACTGCCCAGCGTGGAAACAGAGACTGCGATCTTGATCACTTCTCTTCTCTGTAGCTAAGATCTGCTCATTGAGGAAGGCTAATAAGGAGCATTTGTGAGAATCGAACCCATGATGTGAAAAATATATTGCTTATGTTATACAAAAGCACACATCACAATAGGTTTGATAAACAACGCTCATAAAATTGAAGAAAATGTGAAATATTAGCTGTAATAGTTTTTAAGTCTTGTTGCCAAAGTATTACTTGTTTTCAAGAAGAACATTTAAGGTTGTTGCAAGATGTATGAAATTTCGCATTCTGATTGACATCCCTTGTAAGCATCTGAGGCTACTGCGATATCAAAGATACATTTGAACAAAAAATTTACTACACACAACTTTTAATGACAATGCTTTTGCAAATAAAAAAGGTCAAACGTAAAAAAGGATGCCTCGAGCCGGATTCGAACCGACGATCTCGTCATTACTAGTGACGCGCCTTACCAACTTGGCCATCAAGGCTGAGCTTATTGCTTAGATTTTTAATTTCTATATATTTAATGTTTACATTTTTTAGTATTTAAATAATTCATGGAATTTGCATGTTTGCATTCTTCTCCCCAAAAACGGCTGGGAACTGGGGTTTTGTTCGGGCTGGTTGGAGTACACATAATGATGCCAAACGTCATTACGAAAATTGCAATGAGAAAAAGTTGCCATATAGGAACAGAATATGTGTGTACTATCAAGACTCGAATCTTGATAGTTTGATATGTCAAAAAGGTTGGTGAAGAGCCTACTAGTTATATTATGTATAACCCTTTAATTAAAAACAAAAAAACAAAAAATTTGCATGTAGTTTTTTTACAATACATTTTTCACTTTCTTAGTTTTATCAGAATCAAATGAATTTATTCATTATTTCGGGTCTAACCATATAAATAATTCCTATGTTTCCTTTGACTTACAACTTCATATCATCGTCGTCCTCTTCCTCATCTTCCAAAACATCAGTCCCTGCATCAGTTCCAGCACCAGTCTCTGCTTCACTGATATCCATCCTATCATCATCGGTGCCTGAATCAGCTACTGTATGTTCTCCTGAGCTTGCAAGAACTTGAGCTCGGGTTCGTGCTCTAGTCATCCTAGTATTTGAAAGGTGATCACTACCTCTGTAAGTGTCATCATTGTCTTCATATTCATCTGCAACCAAATTGAGATCTTCGTCCTCATCACTGTTCGCATAGTCATATTCTACCTCTTCTGCTTCTGCCTCTTGGCTTTCACCCTCTTCACCATTCATTTGACGATAGTTTCTGCGACGAGGAGGCCCAAAGCTTTCTGACGAGCCAGATACGGTTACCGCTTTAATTGCTCTTTCAGACTTCTCATCCTGGGAGTAGCCTCCAGATTTACTTCTAACTCTTTTAGCTCCACGAAGAGGTACAGAATTCTTAGTCTCAGCGTAATCCCCTTCTTCTCCTGCTAGTTTATTTCCTTCTTCTGGCTTGCTACTCAGAAAATAATATTCCTTTAATTCTTCATTTAAAACTTCACCAACCTTTCTCGCAGCAACCTGAGCTAATGTGGTAAGATTGCTCTTGCCACCAGACCCAGCTTCCCTGTGCTCTTGTGCAAAGTAATTATGAGTAGGGTGTCTACTAGATCTAAAGTTATGACTTCCGTGATTGCCAAATCCAAATTCTTCGTTCTCTTCCATAAAAGAGTCTTCCTCATCAAGTCTGAGTTCTAATCTAGAGGCGTTGTTGTTCTTTCCAGAGTTAAATGGAATATTGAGTTGATTTGTATCATATTCCGCTAAACCAGCTGCTCCAATAATTGTATTGTGGCGATTAGGCAGCCCACTTCCAGAGCCAACTTCATTTACCAGGCGACTGATAGCTCCAACTGCTTCAAGTTTTGAACGAAGATGACTAAGTTGATCCTCAAGAGACATGACTTTTCCAGAGGCAGGATCCACCGATTCATTATGTTTAAAGGAAACCCAATATGAATTCTTATGGTTAGGGATGTCACTTTCCAAAACATCGTTCATTACAGCATCTTCTGGATCCTCGGCTGAGAATGAAGACTCTTCCTCAATAGTACCTTTAATAATATGTTTCATAACCAGCTCATACATGTATTCTTTTGCAATCTGGTCTTGAGTATCTTTATCAAAAAGCGATTGTTGAAGTTGTGATTTTCCAACCGCTTCCGTATCTTCGGAATCTTTGGAGCCCCTTTTAGAATTAATTGTACCTTCAAGGGCATCGAAAGAAGATGCTGTACTACCAGGCTCTCTAGGAGTGGCGGAACCATTGAATGAAGGTCCTCCTTCCTTTACCACCTTAGTATCGACTTTTCCTGTAACAACATGCATCGCAATTTTATTCTTATGGCTTATAATATCAGCAGCAGCAGCAAATTTATTAGGGTCAACCTCAAAGACGTCATTTAAGTAATCACAACACTTATCGGTTTCGGTCACAGTCTTAGAGCCAACAGATAAGTAATACTCTGGTAAATTTCTAAAGTAAAGTTCACGATGTTTAGACACAAATGTTCTGACTTCATCTTCAAGACCACAAACGACAAAGAAAGGTAGGTTTTGTTTGATTTCATTCAAGAAATCAAAAGCTGGGTTAGAGCGGTCTTCATCAATAGGCTCAGAATCAGACTCTGCATGTGTTCCGGAAGTTGATGGCGGGGTAGGATCATCATTATTTCTTGGTTTATCCTTTGACTTCGTGTTTTTTGATTCCTCTTGTTTAGGAGCAGAATAGCGGTTCGTAATTTCTTTGGCAATAATGTTTTGAGGAGCTGCAGACAACCCGTAATAGGACGAGTACTTGTGATTGGTATTGTAAATTTTTAGTGCTGCAGTAAATTGTTCAATGGCAATATGCGCGGAAGGAAGATTAATTTCGTTGGGATTGTTCATGGTAGCACGAGAAGTTCCTAGCTCCAAATTAGAGCCGTCGTTACTTGCTGCAAGAAGGGTCAACAGGTATCTAGCAAAAACGGATTCTGATCTCATCCACGGACAAGCAACTAAAGCAGTAGTGGCGGATTCAAGAGCCCGACTGTATTCCTCGCGTTCAAAAAAAAGGATTGACAAATGGTGGTAAAATATGAAAATTGTAGCATAGTTGGTACCAAACCTAGGATCAGGACGAATAAACTCAAGATCAAGATAGGGAGAAGCAAGAAAGTGATAGCCACTATTACTACACAGCTTTATAAAGGTGGCATGCAAAGGCGTTAAAGAAGATTTCTGGTACTGATTGGAAAGGGAAGACTTGAACTCGGAGGTGCTGGCTATGCTATTTTCAAGGCGATTAAGACCATTTTTGACAATATAAACGAGAGCAGATTGCTTCAAAGCTAGTTAGTTGCTGAAATTTCCAAGAACATAGTACTAGCGAACATCAACTTACATATTTAGGGTTGGATATAGAAGTAATTTCATGGCACAAAGCGCGGACTAAAAATTGCAGGTTGAGAAGGTTATTAAACGTACTGTCAAAAGTAAGATGGAAATAAAAAATAGTAGCAATACATACAAACATGAGAGGCATGTTCAATATCAGAAAAATCACACCCTTTCAAGAATTGATCCAAAACTTTTAATTTCAGCAAATCGGCTATATGAGGAGATGCAAGAGTTTGTGTGACCTCGTATAGGAAAGGGATTGTAGCCTCAGGAAGCTTAAACACAGAGATCAAGTCCAAATTAAGCTGGTTTTGGTTCGTGTGCAACGTAAGACTAGAATTAATGGCTGGAGACTGCGGTTTTCCATGGGATCTGTTTTCAGAGCCAGTTGACTTGTTCTTTGCCCCATTGATCACACTTATAGGCTCAAAACCGAAATATTCGTCGCAGGATTTTACTAATTGAATTAAATTGGAATCTGTCCGCTTAGAGATGAATTCAACGACATTGTTCAACACCCGGTTACCCTTGCGAGATAAGGGTTTTGCAACATTGGGGGCTTCGGTGGCTGTAGAAATTGGGTTGGACTGGCTTTGTGAAGTAGAGCCTTCAGATAAAACTGCCTCGAAAGCAACTGTATTTGAGGAGGGGTTGACTGACGTTTCTTTAGCGTCTGCCATTGTCGGGTGTGTATAACAATTGAACAGAATCACTAATTGCAAATAAAAGGTAGAGGAGTGGCAAGTTGTTGATCTTTCCAAACGTTCAGGTTTAAATTGTGGCGGCGAGTATCTCTGGGTGTGTAGCCACGTGAGTAATTCAGATATCTATCGTTGTCATCTTTAACAGACTTGGTTAATATTATTGTCCCAATTGGGTTATCGCTTCACGTGGTTCAGCATTGAGTCACCAATAATTTCAGATTTTATCAAACCCTCGGAATTCTCCTGTCTGTTCTTTGACAGCTCAACCTTTTAAAATCACTAAATTGAAAATGTCTTCTGAAGCAGAACGTATTGCGGTTAATGCCCGCAAGTCCTCCAACATTTTGAAGACTTTAACAAACGAACAACGCAGCAACGCTTTACAAGCCATTCACGAGGCTTTAGTCACCAAAAAACATGAGATTCTTGAAGCCAACAAGCAGGATTTGGAAGATGCCGCTGCCGCGAATCTTCCTGGTTCCTTGGTTAAGCGTCTAGATCTGGGTAAAGGCGACAAGTATGACTCTATGTTACAAGGCGTGCTAGATGTCGCTGCTCTTCCTGATCCTGTTGGTAAGATTACTTTAGCCACCCAACTCGACGAAGGATTGGATTTATACAGGGTGACGGCACCAGTTGGAGTTCTACTCGTTATTTTTGAGGCTCGTCCAGAAGTAATTGCAAACATTGCCTCTCTTGCCCTGAAGTCCGGTAACGCTGCAATTCTCAAGGGTGGAAAGGAATCTACTCATACTTTTAAAGCTATGGCCGCTGCTGTAGCTGAGGCTCTACAGAAGACTGGCGTTGTTCCTGAACATGGCGTCCAGTTAATTACAACAAGACAAGAGGTCGGCGAACTTTTATCACAAGACAAGTACATTGATTTAGTTATTCCTAGAGGATCTAACGAACTTGTCCGATCTATCAAGTCTAACACTAAGATCCCAGTTCTCGGCCACGCTGATGGTATTTGTTCCATATACGTTGCTCCAGATGCTGATCCCAGTATGGCTGCTCGTATAGTAGTCGATGCTAAAACTAATTACCCAGCCGGTTGCAATGCCGTCGAAACGCTCTTATTTGACACACAAGTTTTGGAAAAGAGCACCACCTCAGTTTTTGTGGAAACAATCCAAGCACTTCTTGATGCCGAGGTAGTCCTTAAAGTTACTCCAGAAATCAGTCATGCCCTTACAAAAGCAGAATCTGATGGTCTCATTAGGATTCCTTCGGATGCGCAAATTGGTCCAGCTACTGAGCAGGACTTTTATGCTGAATTCCTTGATACCATCATTGCCATCAAGGGTGTCAACTCTCTTGAAGATGCCATTGACCATATCAACGAGCATGGATCACATCATACCGATGTTATCATTACAGAAAATGAAGAGCATGCGAACAAATTTTTGAAGGGTGTAGACTCTGCTGGTGTTTACTGGAACGCTTCTTCTCGATTTGCTGATGGTTTTAGATATGGTTTTGGTACTGAAGTTGGAATCTCTACTAATAAAATCCATGCTAGAGGACCTGTGGGATTAGAAGGCCTGGTTGGTTATCAGTATCATCTTAAGGGACACGGACAAATTGCTAGCGATTATTTGGGAGCTGGTGGTTCTAAGAAATTCACACACGCATCTATTCCTATTTAAAAGAGTCAAGCTAGCTTGACAATATACCGAATTGCTTTTTTATTATGAAGAAACGTGTATTTGCTGATATATTATGGAAAAAAAAAAAATTTGCAGAAGCAATATGAAAATAAATAAATGCATTAGAACAAATTTTAACAAAACAGAAAGACTAGTAAGCAAAGCATGTATCTAGTTGTTTTAACACAAAATAACCACATATGTATGTTGAAAACAATTATGATAAATATTTAAAAAACAAATTTTATATAACATGGTTTGAGTGACTCCATCTGTCCCTTCATCTCATAAGTAGCCACCTTCTATTGAAAATCTCTTTATCATATACCCTAGTATGTCTATTCTTTAAAAGAGCATCAAATAAACCTGACTTATCGGTGAAGATGTACAGTATTTTGAGGATGTAATGATTTTCTTTCTCCATACTTTCCTCTTCCCTTTGTGGTATCGTAAGCCTCAATAATTTTAGACTGTCCTTCATCTGCTTGTGAGAAAGCAAATCCACGTTGTTTTCTGTTGCGTTGGAATTGTCGGACCTTGCGGATTGTTTTCTGGAATTGCTCCATACGAGGACGGTAATCGGCAATATTATACTTTTGAATCTCTTGGACGTAATGATAGGGTTTAGGATGGTACATACGGCGGTAGTACTTCCATGAAAAGTCGCGGACAAGGCACATAGCAGGCAATACTATAAGCAGAGCCCAAAACGTAACAGATGGATATAAGTGGGAAAGAATACCGCGGTACTCATCAGAAACGTTGGCAAGTGGTGCAATGGTAGCGTATGCTGGGAAAAATGCAATCCAGAACAAAAAGGAGCCAGGAATTGCAATCAGTGTATACTTATTCCACATATTAATAGTTAAAGCGGCCTTACCCAAGGCAGTGGCGACACACGCTGTATAGAGAGCGGTACCCCAAGTCCAATGATCAGCTACCAATCCATCAGGAGCAACATTTCCATATCTGAATGCAAAGATTGATCCGACATAAAGCAAAATAGAGTGATAGAATCCGTTAAGAATCCATTCCCAGAAATGGCGAACATTAAAGAAAGCACCAGATTGACCGAGACGGTAAAGTTGGGGATATCTATCAAGAAGACGAGCAGAAATGTACTGATCAAAGACACCGATAACAAATGGAGGAAGGACAGTGAAAAAGACGTTGTAGAAAGTTATGGTCCAAGATTCATAAATCGATTGACCAGAGAAACCGTTTTGAAAAACATACCAAAACTGGGTCATGTAGAGAGCAATATTTTTGTAAAATGAATAAAGGATAGCTTTACTCAAGCGATGATAACTCCAAGAACCATGAACCAGTAGCAACTTTCGAAGGAATCTGAATTGACCAATAGACACATCAGCACTTCGAGCAGCTTGCATACCTTCTAAACCACTAATTCCAACACCCACATGAGCAGCTTGAATCATACTAACATCATTAGCACCATCACCGATCGCAAGCAGTAACGCTTTTTTATTGCGCTTAACAAGCTTCACAACCAAAGCCTTTTGAAGAGGGGATACACGACAACAGATAACAGCCTTACACTGGACAGCCAATTCCAAAAAGGCCTTTTCAATACGGCGGTCGAGAGCAAACTCTAAAGATTTACCATCGATAATTAACGCAAGTGTATCTATTTCTGTACCTGCCCTGTTGCCCATGTTAACCTGATCCAAGTACTCGAGAATACAAGCTTCAGTATCGGCAAAATTGGTTTTGTTTACTGTAAGCAACGACATATCTTCACTCAAAAGTCTGCAACTCATACCAATATTAACAGCAGTCTCTTGTCTGTCACCTGTAAGAACCCAAATCTTAATACCAGCACTTTGGAGAGTGTGAATAGTCTCCGGTACGCCCTCTTGAAGCTTATCTTCAATAGCAGTAGCACCAAGAAGGTACATCTCCCTTTCAATAAGCTCAGAAGCCTTGTCCAATTCTTCACTTCTATTATTAAGAGTAGTTGAAGCTTTGTCGAAAATAACAGACCATTGGGTATACTCTTCATCTGGGACCACACGAGTTGCAAGACACAAGGTACGTAAACCTTCAGCGGCAAACTCTTCTAAATGAGCAGTAGTTTCTGTCAAAAATTCACTTTCCGGTGCAAGGCGCTCCAATATAACGGTGTCAGCACCTTTACAGTATAAACGAATCTTTCCATCAGGGCATCGGAAAATGGCAGACATGCGCTTACGAGTAGAGTTGAATTCCAAAATGTTGAGAAGCTGATACTCATATTGCTGACCTTCAATGTCGATAGTAATAGATTTGGGGCGACGAATAACAAACTTGTAACCAAGAGAAGCGGCACCCTCAACAAGAGCACCTTCGTCAGGGGATGCTGCTTGATACTTGATCTTTCCATTAGGCTTTTCCTCAGGGATGACAGTGTGGCATGCGGCTAAAAGTGTAAAGAACTCGCGGATGTAAACATTTGTTTCATGACTATGCATACGATTCTTCAACTCTTCAAGATCATTATAACCCACTTCAATCCCGTCAACGATAGTAGCTTTCTTATCCTCGGGGATTTCATCAGCATAGCAATAACCAGCAATGGAACAATTTTTAAACTCCATAATATTTCGAGTAAGAGTACCAGTCTTATCGGAAAAGATATATTCTATTTGACCAAGCTCTTCAACCAAAGACGAAGTTCTGCAAATTGCTGGGGTATCAGTTTCCTTATAGTACATATCGAGATCTGAGGAAATTAAGAAAGCTTGGTAAAACTTGACAATTTCAACAGTAACGAACAATGAGATTGGAACCAGGTTGGAAAACAATACCCAGTAAGTCAAGATATCCGAAAAGAATGTCTTAACTGCATTAGTACCTTGCAACTGAAGGTAGCCCAAGCTGTTTCTGTCAATATGGTTCTTAATGACTTGACCCAAACTGGAAATAATGGCCAATGCAATCAAAATTGAGAAAAGAAATAGAATTTGAAGATTAAGCATTTTTTCAACTGCAGTACGCTTGATAGGTGCTGCAGTTGCATTTCGCATCAACTTGGTTTCATGACCTGTGAAGACAATTAGGCCGTGAATCCATTGAGTATTACGAAGAGTGGCACCTCTTAACAAAAGTTGATCGGGAGAAAGTGGAATTTGTCGAACATTGCTGCCATCATCAAGGTGTAGTGTTGCTTCGTATGTATACAAACTGCTGTTTGGCTGTTCAGAAAGAAGCTTACCAGAAAGTCTGCTCAAATCGCCAGGGGATACAATTTCAGAAGTATCAGGGAGAGCCTGTTTAATTTTCAAATTCGTCTCACCATCCAGATTCGCGGTTTCAATGTAGCATAACCCTTCTGGTTCTGAAGAAGATAACAGAGCAATATCGGCCGGAAATGGTTCTTCAGAATTGATACGAACAACATCACCCACACGAGCATGAATCCATCGCTTCTTTTCAAAGTTTCCGTTGACAAGAACCTCAACCAATGAGTTATTGAGCTCTTTATCAGCATTACCACGCTTGATATCTTCAATTGATTCTTTAACAGCAGAAACTAACAAAACAATAGCTAAAGTGCCAATGGTGGTATATCTGTTTGTGGGTGATACGTTAGGCACTTGTTGGATGCATGAGGTACACAGGAAAAAGAGATTTGCATATTTGGAAAACTGTTCAAATAAGAACTTTGGAATGAATGTTGCAAAGTTGTACTTTGTTGTACTAATGTGGTTGTCTTTAAATCCAAGTGTTGCATTGGCTTCATGGTTGTTAAGGTATATTTCTCTAGGTCCAAGGGTGGCTGGGTCAACTGGCTTACGGCCTAGCATACGCTGGAAAATAAGACGGACATCAAAGTCAGAACCGGATTCGTCGCTTGTGGAGATATTGCCACCTCTGGAACCACTGCCAATGCCTTCATCGCGATGACCGCGCGAATCAGATTCCGTCAATGGAAGATCCATTTCAGTGTAAGCACTACCAAGACCCAGTCGCGATTTAACATTGTTGTACATTCCAGAAAGGCCTGTTCGCCGCGTTTTGCCATATTCAGTGAAGCCTTCGTTGTGATGAAGGTTGCGGCTAGAAGAAGTCATAAAGTCTTGATCATCAACGTTGTACTGGTTAGGGGGAGCTCTGCTGGCTGCATCTGTGTAAGAAGTATTGGTCTGAACATTGTCCATGGGACTGTCAAAAGGAGACTCGAAGATATTGGGATTTTCTGACGAAAATCCCACATAGGGATCGGAGCTGTTGATTGTATCATAGGGCTGTAAAGGGGTATTATATTTGTTGGAGACGGGCTGTAAAGGAATGTCAGACGCTGTGGGCGGTGTTTCACTCAATGACAAGAGGTCCTGGTCCTGTGAGACCAATTTAATTGAGCTTGATGTAACTTGATTGGCGTCCGTGAATGGGTTATGATCTAGGCTCCCATCGTCACCTTGGAAATCTATTAAGTTGTTGGTGTCCCTGTTATCCTTAGACATGTTGGATACGTGGCTGTATGCCTAGAGTAGGGAGGGGTGGAGAGAAGAAGAGAACGATCTGTAACGAAAACAAGATTAGAGTTGAAGCTCGAGATAGATGAGACAAGGAACAGAACAGTAAGAAGTTGTTGGCAGAAATCAACTTACACCAGAAAAGACTGAAATAAGAGCGACGGTCTAGAGAGTTTAATACAAGTGATGATGCCTTGGAGGTGGGAGAAACGCTGTTGTGAGCTGGGTGGCTGAGGCTGACAGGGGCTGTAACTGCCTAAGCACGTGATACGCTGGTTGATTGAGTTTATACCAAGGGTTACATGTAAGGTAGCTTTCGGCCATATGTCCAAGTTCTTTTTTAAAGATAAATAAAG
This sequence comes from Magnusiomyces fungicola, assembly GCA_900654225.1. Taxonomy (NCBI): domain Eukaryota; kingdom Fungi; phylum Ascomycota; class Dipodascomycetes; order Dipodascales; family Dipodascaceae; genus Magnusiomyces; species Magnusiomyces fungicola. The sequence continues at coordinate 1,511,038 of CAACAH010000004.1, forward strand.
GCCATGCACGCTCTCGGGCACTGTTTCGCGTGTTTTGTTATTAATTAGAGGGCTATACATAATATACATAAGACACATAATGCAACTATGAGGCTCTTCACGATCCTTTTGTTTTGTGGATTTCTAGGTGGCTCACTGGCAAAGTTGACGCGGCGTGTGGCCGAGTAGAAGTTGATCTATTTATGAAAAGTGCAATCAGGATGTATATATACGCTTGTGAATAAATAAACAGTGCATTATTGCCGTTCGCCAGGTCTATTACGGAGGATACAAGCAAGTGGGTATTGTAGATGTAGGTGCTAGTAACGTAGTGTGTAGTTTATTATTAGCCTCCGTATATCTGATACAAGCTGCATTTAAAAATAACAGCAATTGGCTTATAGGAAGGATTATAGGGCATATACACATACATCAACCCTTACAAAAGAAACCATATGATCTATGAGAGTATCTCAACTTTGCTCATGACAAGAACAAGAGCCGCCTTTCAGACTGACCTTTGCACTGGCAAACACAGCTATTTATAACAGTAAGCATATCTATAAGCATTCGCATAGCCTTTCATCAGCCTTTGCTTAACCAGCACGTTAATTTGATCCACGTGAGCATGTGGTTAAACGGTTCGAGACGTGGGCTATGGCTCTTGGTTAGGGTTACGGGCTCGGAAGCAGAAAGCAGTCACAGCTTTCTGTCGTTCTGATAATTACCCTTAGATCCGCATTTTGAGTACCTATTTGCAATTCCAAGCGACTCGCTTTTGTTACCCATCAAACCAAATATGTAATAATTAATTACAAATCATTACATAATATCATTTGAAAATCGTGCAAGAAGCAGGACTTAGCGCCAAAATGCGGCCTAACCCTGTATAAGTTTCTGGGCTGTGCGTCCCCATTGTGCGCTACTCATTTTTTCAGACAAAAACTTTTTTCTAGCCCTTCTCCTTCCCTTTTCATCTCTCTGTCCACGATACCACCCGCATCCACGACACACACATAGACATATAAAGATGTAAGGATAGCAAACATTTGATACGAACGCATTCGACATATTGATATTCCGATGGTTAAGATATATGAGTTGCTTAGGATGGATGGATTTGATACGATGGTGTTTCAAGCCGAAATTTCACTCTGCCAATTATTCTAAATTTTCAGCATCAAGTGAGTCAGGATATATTCAACATGAAAGTCTTCTTGATTCATTCTGTTCAGCAAAATTGCCTCATACACTTTATACCTAGGATATCTTGTCGTTTGCAACAACACTTTGATCTGGAAACTAACGTTCATTTTAGGACTAAGCGCACCAAGAAAGTCGGAATCACCGGAAAGTACGGTGTTCGTTACGGTTCATCTCTCCGTCGTCAGTGCAAGAAGATTGAGGTCCAACAGCACTCCAAGTACTTGTGCCCTTTCTGCGGTAAGACCTCTGTTAAGAGACGCGCTACTGGTATCTGGCACTGCTCTGGCTGCCAGAAGACTATTGCTGGCGGTGCTTACGCTCTTACCACCTCTGCTGCTACTACTGCCAGAACCACCCTTAAGCGTTTGAGAGATCTCGCTGAGGCCTAAACATGTTTTCATGTGTATAATGTCCTCTTGTATACTTAATGAATAACCAAACCCACCACCAAAAATAACCTCATTTAAAAATGGCTGAATGCATTGGGAGGCTTTACGATGGATGGGATCCAAAGATCATGTTCATAACTGTTGAGTCTGGATGTATTTAGTTAGATTTCTATGTTTAATGATATTATGAATTGTATTGACTTTAAACAATTTTAACGCTGCTTGGCCTTTGTAGAAATGAAGTTGATATTTGTTAGTTCAAGTTGAAGTTGATATTGTGACTTGGAATGTCAGCGCTGACTTAAAAAATTTCACAGGTTTAATGCACGTGGGAGTCACATGTAAACCCGTTAATACGTTTTGCCACAGCTGATTCTACCACTAGAAAACCGATATTTACCCGCTGATTTGTACCATTTCAATTTCAAGGGTTATAAATGAAGTAGCAGTCATTATAACCGTTGAGATAGCATGTTGGATGGCCTTCTAAGACATTAATTCCATTGGCTGTAGACTGTATTCAAATTCTATCTAAATGAAACAGACATTGTTCACGATGCAAACTCTGTAGCATTGTATTACACTTTAGCTAACGTTTGCAATAAGGCTGACATCACGTAAATTTGCTACATAACATGTATTTTCCAGCTTCTAAAAGATTAGAAGTTGGACTAGTTTGTGTAATTACCATTTTAGTACTCTCCACATACACCTTCTGGCAACCTTTTTTTATACTTTCTCAAACTCTTCCATAATTTTTTTCTTATCCTTTCTATTCCATTTCTCTCATGTAACCTCAACTTGTTACTACGTATATTATCATTCATTTTTCCCCAAGATATTTCTCGTTAAATATGATTTGTACTATTTGCCTCGATGACATGGAGGCCAACCCCCACCAACCACAAAAGAGAGACGAATCACACAGACATCACCACCCACTGCCCTCTACAATCAGTTCCGGTCTCGATGCTCCCGATCCTGAAATTTGTGAAATCAGCTTTTTATCTGGTTGTACACATAGTTTCCATGAGAAATGTATCAGCCAGTGGACTAGCACCAGCAACAGTAAGTACAATATCTTACGTTTGATTCTATACGCCTATTGTATTTGATAAGTAACTAACTGAAACCTCCTCTCTTTTTTTCTTTTGTATTTCCAGCTTGTCCTACTTGTCGAACCCGATTCGAATCCATCACGGTCCGTTGTGGTGGTTCTGGTGGCACTATTCGAACATATCCAGTTGCCACTCGAGATGCTCCGGCAACATATTATGAAGACACAACGCAAGACATTCTTTCTCTCATCGAAGCAGCTATACACCCTAGTTTTCCTGCCCTGATAGCATACACTTCATTGCTAAGGAGGCCAGATACTGTATCTGACTCAACGGAAGCAGCTCCAAATGAGGTTGAGGAAATATATCGAGTCCTAAGAAGACGTAATTCAGAAACTTTACAGAGTAGAGGCCAAATCCGAGATCTGCACCAGCCTATACCTGTGCCTCTTGAAAATCAGGATAACCAAGTACAGGAAGTCTATTCAAATAGAACCGCCCCGGGCGAAAGTCATGAAGTCTGTATGCTGTGCCATGATCCAACCGGTGCAGCCCATTCTCTTTCCTGCCCCAGTTGCCTCCACTCGTTTCATAATCACTGCCTGGAAGAATCAACAAGTTCGTCGTTACCATGGCTTACATGCCCAGTCTGTGGTATCTCCAACTTTATTCGCGATCCACAAGGCAATATCGATTCATTGGAACGAATTTTATTGTTTGCAGGTCCTCAACCGTTTTCCGAAAGTTCAAACGTAACTACACTAACGGGCAATCGTCAAAGAAATCCAGCAACAAGCAGGACTATCAATAGCACTACTGATTCTCATCAATTTGGATCTAACTTACGCTATACTCAAAACGGTCCACAACGCTCTCTAAGAGAACTTTATTCTTCATTCTTACCTGGAAGGGGTATTTATAGATATCATGGCCAAGGAGCAACGATTACGCGAGATGTATCATACAATGTACTTACTAGTTCTAGAACTAGTCACTACTCTATACCTCCTTTTGAAGATGATGAACCTATAATGAACGACACTGAAGAGCAATGGGTTGGACATAATGATTTTGATAGCGATGATAATGAAGAAAACGATACGTTTGTTGAAACCACGCATTACACAGGAGGCTCTAACAACTCCAATGCCCGCTCAAGACTTCAACTAAGATCTTCGTTTCAAAGAGATCGTACATATGCAGGAATTGGTGGAACTATACCATTGATGTCGGGCAGAATTGGAAGGTCATCACCTCTTGCGGATGCAGCTAACGTTATGACAGCTCAATACAGCGAGTTTTCAAATACTGAAATGGCCAGAGATGTACCATCCCCTTTCATTCAAGATTCAAGACCCGAAATTCTTACAGATAGACCCGCTACACCAAATTTCACAGCAGAGCTTCAGGAGGAGGAAGTGGAGTCTTGGGACCTATTAGAGCAAGCAATAATGCACCAGAACGATGGGGCCAACTATAATCATGTAGAATCCCATCAAGATGGAATCTCAACCAATCCTTCAGAGTCTCTTATAACTGGGACAATAACCACATTAGAGGACCAGCTTGACAGAGAAGGTCACAGCTTAGATTCAAGATCAGGGTTTGAACAGGATTTATGCTCTGATGGAACAGCTTCCACTTCATGCCCACCTTTACCTGAGCTTCCAATGATAAAATCTGAGGATGACGCAGAGTTATCATTGCGATTTGAAAATTCTAACGAAAGTACTGCTGGTGAAGGCTACAAGATCAGTAAGAAGCAAAAGCGTCCTTTAAGGCGAGTAAGAGAGGAGTGCCAGGAAAACCTGGAATCTTCCATCTCAATAGACAGCTCAAGCTCGAGTTCTGATTCAAACTCACCCCAACCGACAACAATGCAAAGACTTTTGAGCAGTATACGACACTCGCAACCTGCAACATTTGTATCTCCACATCTTGGGCTCTCTTCTTCTGTATCTATGACAAACTTATCGATTGCCAGTTCCTCCAATAGTGGAGGCTCCCCCGGATCCCCTTATTCTCCAGTGTCGCTGCTATCAATTTCCCACAATGGGTCGCCTTCTTCATCAAGTCCTGTGTCTCCTTTATCGTCAAGACCTTCATCCCCTTTAACAATGTGTTCGAAGTTATACTCTTCCTCTCAGGTTGGTAGTAGTGATATTCGACCAGCTCCAAAGACCACGCCGTTAGTACCAATTAGGCTTGTGAACTCTGAGCCTGGATCACCAACAAACTATTATGACAATAGCGTTCTATTCCAATCACCAGCTGATGTGAATACACCAACATCTGTAGAGGTTAACTCTGATTCAGTTCAAGGAAAAGGCAAGTGGAAGGAAGGATCTAAACCGAAACCATTAGCAAATAGATCAGAAGGTAATCACTCTAATTCCCAATCTACATTAGGATCTGAAATCGAATTTAATAAGCCATTAACTTCAGGTTCTTATCTTTCTACTAATTCAATAGTCCAAACGGCTAATCCCATTAATTCAACAGCGATGTCCCCCACCACTCCTTCTCCACAACCACGCGCGGCTGGGCTCAGCTCTTCATCGCTACCTATCACGACTTCTCACAATAACGTTGAAGGGTCTTCTAGGACTCACAAGAATAAGATGAAGAAGTCTAATAGCAATAAGACTGAGCGTCATGGTAAAGAAGATAGGATTTTTCCAGTAATATCTCTCAATAACCATGTGATTTCCAAGAAGAGTGCTGGGCGCCGTAAATCCAAATCTCGTTCTCAATCAATTACAAAAGAGTTACCTGGAACTATAGTGAGCGGTGAAAAAACACCTGAAAAAGATTCTAACTCACCTGAAGAATGCCAAAATAATTGCAAGCATAACAAGAGCAAGAAGTCCAAGGCTCACCATTTTCTGAGCAAATCTGACAAAACACAGATCCAATCACTGGTTCGCAATATTCTTCGGCCCATGTACCGCAACGGTGAAGTGTCTAAGGACGAATACACTGACATTAACAAGCGCGTTAGCCGAATCATGTACAAGCACGTTACTCGTGAAATGGAATCCAATAAGAGCAAGTCCATCAAACTCAAATACAATGCGGAAGACCAACCTGATACTGAGATTCAAGATACTGTAAACAACAGCAATCGCGAAAGTAAAGAAACATCAGTTATCACCACTGCTACTACTACTTCTGTAGTCGATGTTCTTCCCAATGAGGGTAATTCCGGAAAAGACGGGACGAAGAAGAAAATTACAATCATTCCGGTCAAATACACAGACCAAGGCATGAAAAAATGGAGCGACTTGGCCACAAAGTACGTGCAAATGGAGTGTCGTAAGCGTAAGACGCAGGGTGACAACCTTGTTGTATCAGAATCTACCCCTTCTAATCATCTTGAAATATCCAGTGAATAAGATCAGTTTCTTGACCTAATTTATCCTTCCCATGCATATTTATTTATTTATTTAATTTTTGTTATTATAATTTTTGATGTAATGACTAATGGCCTTTTAAATATGATTGCTTTTTTGTTTTTCTTGCTAAATAGGTCTCAGTATATTAGAATACCTCTTATAGTTATACCATCAATGATCTGAGCCTCAGCATCTTTACACATAAACTGAATCTAACAAAATTCACATTGTATTTTTATCTAAATAACACTCAAAGAATATTCATAGAACTTAGTGGATCACTAAAGAAAACCTTCATCAAAGAAAATGCTTCTAGTTAAACAGTTCAATGCAAGTATAAAAAGAGAGAAAATGGTATACATAAACTGCGACTACATATCCGCACCAACAGACTCGTAGAAATCTGGACTATAATCAAAAATCTCGTCACAAAAGTACAAAATGGTCTCAATAACACGGCCTTGTAGGGCCAACTCATTAATATCCTGAGTCTCAGAGGCCATAAAAACGGAGCCCCACATGTTGCCAAGGGTCGAGACCGACATTCTGTTCTGTGCTTCGTGTTGGGAAACACGGTACAGGTGCAAGGCCATGAACTTAAGGACCGAGTAGTTCGCATCAGGAAGGTCATTGACAACAACGTGTATGGCTTCGCGACGTGAGTAATCTGAATCAATGCTGGCAGCTTGAATGAATTGTGAGTGAAGCTCGCGTGTTAACAGTGGATCAGGGAGTTCTTGGAAATATAACTTAAGAACACCAGAAACCGAATGAATATCCGAAATACCGTACTTTTGAGGATTCAATAAGTCTACGCTTTCGCTTGATTCATCAAACATTGTACGAAGAGTCTCGATTTGAGTAGCATCACCAGTTTCACGATAGACACCTTCAATGGACATACCAAAGCGAGTAATGGCACCTACACACTTGGAAACAACGCGTGGAATAGGAGTAGCAACTGGAAGATTTTCATACTCAACCAACTCATCTAAAGAAGATCCAAATGTTGGAACATAAGGTCCAGCAGGTTGAGCAGGAATTGGGGCTGACAATGAAGCGGAAGTGGATAAAGAAGGGGTGGAAAAATCTTGATGAATGTCAGGAACATTATTTTGCTGAGATGTTACGGTAGGTGACAGATAATCGCGAGAAGGTGATTGTGATCGGGACCGAATTCCAGGATCTAATGTTGAACCGGCGGGAGGAATGTCTTTAGATTTTGAGGGTGTGATATCAACAAGGGGAGCTGACAAGTCAGGATATGGCAAAATAGGCTGATGGGCTGAACTAGATGTAGGTGGTTTAGAAGGTTGCTCTTCAGGATATAACATACTGTTGGGATTGCGTGGGTTTGAAGAAGCTGATGCAGTAGCAGCAATCATGCCCATCCCTAAAGCAGAAGATGTTGATGCCGACTTAAGATGGGAAGAAGACGGTGCAACTTGTGTTTGCTGAGAAGGTGGCTTCAATGCATTGAACTGAGAGTTTGTTGATGTAATATTTCTTGGGGAAGATACAGCGTGAAGGTTGGACGACCCTGATGTTGTGTTAGAAGATGAGGAAGGTACCTTGTCAAATGCAATCATGTAGGGGTGCTTAACAAACTTGATCTCAGGTCTATTGAGTGTTTTATTATGTTTAATTTTAAGGATATCATTGTAAAAATCTAGTTCATTGTCAACCTTAGCCATAACTTCCTTCAAGCTAAGCGGTGCTGTAGTTGAGCCGGAAGGCTTAATAGGGGCAATGATAAAGCCTTGTTGCAACAGCATAGTCTCATTAATAGTAGCAAGTCGTTGAAGCTGATAAGAAACACCAGAATCACATTCCAATATAAGATTCTTAAGATCCTTGATGGAATGTGGACGTAGAGTATTAACAAGCTCTTTTCTCAGCTTCTTAGCTGTTTCGATCTTTGTGTAATACTCTTGTTCAGAAGAGTTGATCTTAGTCTGAAGCTCATGTTCTTGTTGTTGGGTATTCTTGGATCTAAAAATCTTTGTTTTGTTAGGATCCTTTAATTTTTCCATGTCATCACAGAGACCATAGTAACGCGACTTGGCCTTTTCAGCATTATTTTCGGCATCAATGACGTTACGTTCGTTACGCAAGCAAGATTCCTTAAGAGACTTGCGGGAGCGGTGAGAAGTCTTTGAAAGCTCGGTTAATTCCTCATGCATTTGGTGAATTGCTGTCAAAAAGGTATTGGACGCATCGAAAAGGCGTTCGTCAAGCACAAGTGCCTCGTCAAATTGACGGACAAATGTGCCTTGTCGATAGTCAGAGCGATGGATGCTCTCTCGAGTTGATTTGGAAAGACGTCTAAGATCGGAAAGTCTGTCAGATTCAATACTGGCGCGTTTCTTAAGATAATTGGCAATATTTGTAGAAGTTTGGTAACTTCTTTTTAAACGAGCCAAGAGAGATTCAATGCCCACCTACGTATATTGTTAGTTATTGGCACACAAAATAATTGACCTGGTAAACCTACATCAGAAAGCATAACCTCACGAAGACTGGGTTCTTCTAAAAGGTATGCGGAGCTCTCAACCTTAACTACAGGTGCTGAGTTTTCAAGAGTTGTGCCTGACGTGTTGGTAGTAGTAACAGAGGCTGGAGGAGCATCTTGAGGAGGAGAGGAAACAGCTGGAGTCTCATTTGCAAATGTGGATGTCGTAGTCAGCGAAGGCGACGCGGCGACAGAAGACGAGGGGGAACTGGAATCCATCTTTAGGGGTGGTGAAAAACATGGAAACCAAAAGTAACTGGTGATTGAGATGAAACAACGGTGGTTTGTTTGAAGAGCGCATGCGGTACTCTGTGTTGTGGTCACGTGTTTGCTATTTATAGTATTGCACGTGATGAAATGTAGCAATGAACTTTTGCGTGTGTTATTTAGCAGACACATGCATAGAAAATAGAGAACAGCAATAAGTGAAGGATGCTCCGTCAGTTTGGCCTAGTAAGTGGCCTAGTAATTCAAAAATGCCGCCACTGGTTGCTTGCCAACTACATTGGAGGGTTGATTCATGCTGGAGGTTTTTATTTTGCTTTACAGTAGTGTGATCAAGAAAAGGGTTTGACAATCTGAGCTACGTTTTCCCAGACCACGATGCAAACAAGCAGTATTCTAACAGTGATAATAAACACACTTATCCGAGCATACAGAAGAGAAGAGACCGTCGAAAACAATGAAGGATTTAGGCATGAGTCAAAGTTATGTAATGTGTGTATAACCCTTGAAGTACAACACTGTACCCGCCCGACGCTCACCTGTGTCTTCCACCCAGCTGCAGTTTACGTAATTGTGGCTGGAGCACGACTGTGAACAGCAATCTCGTTCTGATTTGCTCAAAACGGGCTAAACAGGGATGAAGGTCCCTGACCATGATATCATCTTCATGAAACGGTCTGAAATAACTGAATCACGTTACTCTAGGAGGTCCGATAGACTTTATCAGCTGCAATGCACACGACAGGCTAATTGCCATGGTTCAGGGCCAAACAAAAGTGCCGCGGATCGCTTAGATGTATTTTAGGTAGAATTATCATCGGATAATAGCCTTTCCGAATGTGGGAAATAAACTGACTTAACCAACCAAACCCAGCTCGGGAATTGTAGAACTTTATCAGTGTACTTTATCTAAAACTAGCTGTGTCTTTGGAGGTGTAGAACAATAAAGGTTGAGAGGGTGTAGGATGAGTGGGGGCAAATATAGGTGAGAACATGGGCAACATATGAAAAAACAGGCAAATACATGTACAAAATCAAGAAAGGATCGATAAATATTCTGTAAATGGGAATTATGGAATTGAAACTAACACTTTAAAGGAGCGTCTTATCGAAGATTGTGGGGTAAATATGAAGAAATTTGAAAGAAAGGGGATATAATTGGGTATCGATAGTGAAAACCTGCAGTCTGTGGTATCGATAAGTAATAAGCAAAATATTAATAAAAAAGGAAAATATTATAATAAAATCCAATAAAATAAAAAGTAGTCAATTTTATTAAAGATCCACTTGTATTGCTTAATATCGAGAAGACCTCAAGGCTGAAAATTTCAACCAAGCCGTTGACGAAAAATGATTGGCTAGAATTGGAAATAAAGTTGAGCTTATCTGTTATCAGTGCGTCGACCAGCTAGACCTTTATTGTTACACCTCGATAATTATAATCGTTACTACTCTGCGTCAAATACACAGATCCAATCAAAATCAAAACACCTGGACTGAGAGATTCAAGATTGAAGTTACTCGAGACTTGATATTATTTAAATGACCGTAATCAGTTTTGATACAGCACGTTGCCGGTGCTGTCAAGCCGCTTCCGGTTTCGTAAGCTCAACACAGCTCCTTGATACACGCATTCGAAGCTGGTCGCCTTCGCGTTTTACTGCTCTTAGCGAACGAAACCGCTGTGAAAAACCGGTATACGCCGAGGGCCAGCGCGTCTCTGTTTAATTTCATCTTCTGTCAAAATGATGCCTGAAATACTATGCGTTCAGCCGTGTACTGTCATAGGCTGTGATTGGCCACGCGTCTAGAAGCAGGCCGCCGCCGCCCTCAACCGGAGCTCTCCGAGCAAGATAAGCTGGTCTATTTCCACATCGTTTCACAGGCCTTGTTCCACCTTTCATATATAAACCTTCTCAACCCTCTTCAACTTCGCCTCTATTTCTTCTTCTTTCGTTCTTCTTCATCTGCTACTCTTCTTCATCTGCTACTCACACCTGCTACTATTCTTCTTCTAATTTAACCATGGTCAACACAATCGGCTGGACCATTTCTCAATGGGCTGACTACAACAAGTCCTCTGACTCTGCTACTATTCTTGAAACCCTCACTTCTCTTGTTTCTTCTTTCTCAAAGTCCGATCCCGCCTGGATCGCAATCGCCACCCCAGAACAAATCGAATCACAATGGGCTGCTGCTCAACAATTAACTGACGCTAAGAGTGTATGTATTCTTTAAACTTTTCACTCAACTTCTATCGTCTAACTTGCTTCTTTAGCTGCCTCTATATGGTGTCCCCATCGCTGTCAAGGACAACATTGACGTCCTTGGTTTCCCCACAACTGCTGCATGTACCGCTTTCCAGCACGATCCTAAGGAAGATTCTACTATTGTTTCATATCTCCGAAAAGCTGGTGCGATCGTCGTTGGTAAGACCAACCTTGATCAATTCGCTACTGGTCTTGTCGGAACAAGATCTCCATATGGAAAACCCTCAAGTGTATTTTCAGATAAACATGTTTCTGGAGGTTCCAGTGCTGGCTCTGGTGTAGTCGTTGGTAGGGGCCTCGTCCCATTATCTCTTGGTACCGACACTGCTGGTTCTGGTCGTGTTCCTGCCGCTCTCAATAACATTATTGGCTTAAAGCCAACAAAGGGTGTCTTCTCTACTACAGGAGTTGTGCCTGCTTGCAGATCTCTCGACTGCCCCTCAATTTTCGCTCTTAATCTTCAAGATGCTCAGCTCGCCTTTTCAATTATCGCTCAATATGACGAGACTGATGGCTATTCCAGGCATCTTCCCAACAAGCTCTTGACCACCTTTGGTAAGCGCCCAACTTTTGCTGTTCCCGATGAGCCAATCTTTTTCGATGATGAGCACAACCCTGAAATATACGCAAAAGCCATCGAAACTCTCAAGTCTTTGGGAGTTCAAATTGTTCCCACTGATTTCTCTGTTCTCTATAAGCTTGCCAATCTTCTTTACGAAGGTCCATGGGTTGGCGAGAGATACGCTGCTATTCGTGATTTTATCGAAAACCACAAAGATGATATGGACCCTGTTGTTTACGGAATTGTCAAAAAGGCTGAGAACTTTAGCGCTGCTGACACCTTCTCTTTTGAGTACTCTCGTGTCGATCTTATTCGCCAGATCTCTAAGCAGTTTGACCAATTTGACGGTTTAGTTGTTCCCACCTGCCCTCTTAACCCTAGTTTTGAGGACGTCGAGAAGGAGCCTGTTCTTGTCAACTCTCGCCAAGGCACATACACCAATTTTGTCAATCTTGCTGACATGTCTGCTTTGGCAATTCCTGCAGGTTTCAGACCTGATGGTCTCAGTAACGGTATTACCCTTATCTCTAAACAGTTCAACGACTATGCCTTGCTTGATCTTGCTCAGCGTTTCCTTACTGCTTCTCCCCGTAAGATTGGTAACTTGGAAATCGAGGCTGGAAATGGTGATCTTCTCCACACAAATATTCCTGTCACAGCCCCCTCTTCAATTCCTCTCGTTGTTGTCGGTGGCCACCTTTCGGGTATGGCCTTAAATTGGCAGTTACAGAAAGTTAATGCTAAGCTTGTGCAAAAAACCACCACTTCCCGCAACTACCGTTTATACGCTTTGCCCAACACCTCCCCTGCTAAGCCTGGTCTTCGCCGTGTTCTTCCATCCGACACTAGTCTTGCTGGCGAGGAGATTATTGTCGAGGTTTGGGATGTTCCCGCTGAAGAATTTGGTACTTTTATTTCCATGGTCCCTCACCCTCTTGGTATTGGTAACGTTGAGATTGCTGATGGCCGCTGGCTGAAGGGATTTGTTTGTGAAGAGGCTGGGTACCACGGTGCCGAAGATATTACCAAGTACGGAGGCTGGAGAGCTTTTATTGCCTCCAAGGCTAAGCCCGAGGACAAGCCTTTCGACACTGTTCTTGTTGCTAACCACGGTGAGATTGCTGTCCGTATCATCCGCACTTTGAAACGCTTGGGCATTAAGGCTATTGCCGTTTTTTCTGAGCCTGATCGTTATACCCAACATGTTCTTGACGCTGATGATGCTGTATCTCTTGAGGGTACCACTGCCGGAGAGACTTATCTTAACATTGACAAGATCATCAAGGCTGCTAAAGCTACAGGAGCTCAGGGTATTATTCCTGGTTATGGTTTCTTGGCTGAGAATGCTGACTTTGCTGAGGTTTGTGAGGATAATGGTATTATCTTTATTGGCCCCTCTGCAGACTCCATTCGTTCTCTTGGTCTTAAGCACTCTGCTCGTGAAATTGCTGAAAAAGCTGGCGTTCCCCTGGTTCCCGGATCCGGTCTCATTGAGACTGTGGAAGAAGCCATCGAAGCTGCTGAGCGCATCAAATACCCAATTATGGTTAAGTCTACTGCTGGTGGTGGTGGTATTGGTTTGCAGATGGTTTCTGACCCTAAGGATCTTCCCAAGGCTTTCGAGACTGTCAAGCACCAAGGTCTTTCTTACTTCAATGACAGTGGTGTCTTCCTCGAGCGTAATGTTCAAAACGCTAGACATATTGAAGTTCAGGTCTTTGGTGATGGACGTGGTGGCGCTGTTGCTCTCGGTGAGCGTGACTGTTCTTTGCAACGCCGACACCAGAAGATTATTGAGGAAACTCCCGCTCCTCGTCTTTCTGAAACTACCCGCGAGAAAATGAGAGATGCTGCTCAAAAGCTTGTTTCTGTCATGAAATACAAGTGTGCTGGTACTGTTGAGTTTATCTATGATGAGGCCAATGATGAATTCTACTTTTTGGAAGTCAATGCTCGTCTCCAGGTCGAGCATACCATTACTGAAGAAGTTACTGGTTTGGACCTTGTTGAATGGATGCTTTTTATTGCTGCTGATCGTCCACCTGTTTTCGAGAAGATCACCCCTAAGGGTGCTGCTATTGAGGTTCGTATTTACGCTGAGAACCCCATCAAGGATTTCTTACCTTCTCCTGGCCAGATCACTGATCTCCACTTCCCTGAGGATGTTCGTGTTGATACATGGGTTGTTAAAGGTTCTACCATCTCTCCTGAGTATGATCCCACTATTGCCAAGATGATTGTCTATGGTGAGGATCGTGCCGATGCTATTCAGAAGATGCGCAAGGCCCTTGACGAGACTTACATTTACGGCCCTATCACTAATATTGACTATCTCCGATCCATTATTAATTCCAAGATGTTTGAAGAGGCCAAGGTTGCTACCAAGATTTTGGATTCTTACAGTTACACACCTCTTGCCCTTGAAATTACTGCCCCTGGTTCCTATACTACTGTTCAGGATTACCCCGGCCGTATCAAGCTCTGGAGTGTTGGTGTTCCTCCCTCAGGTCCTATGGATTCATATGCTTTCCGTGTTGCTAACCGTATTGTTGGTAACCATTATAAGGCTCCTGCTATTGAATGCACTTTGGTTGGTCCTTCCATCCTTTTCCACAGTGACACTGTCTTTGCCTTAACTGGTGGTGAGTCTCCTGCTACTTTGGATGACAAGCCCGTTGAATTCTGGAAGCCTATTGAGGTTAAAGCAGGCCAGAAGCTTGTTGTTGGTAAGCTTTCTAGCGGTTGCAGATCTTACATTGCTGTCCGTGGTGGAATTGATGTTCCTGAGTATCTTGGTTCTCGTTCTACCTTTGCTTTGGGTACTATGGGTGGTTTCAATGGCCGTGTCATCAGATTTGGTGACGTCTTGTTCCTTGGTAATCCCAGCGTTTCTTCTAACACTATCCCAGCTCCTATTTCTCCCCCTGTTGAAGTTCCCAAGTCTTTGGTTCCCTCAATTTTGACTCAGGCTTCATCCGGTCCTACTACCTGGAGTGTTGGTGTTACTGTTGGACCACACGGTGCTCCCGATTTCTTCAAGCCTGAGTACGTTGAAGAGTTTTTTGAGACTAAGTGGAAGGTTCATTACAACTCCAACAGATTCGGTGTTAGATTGGTTGGACCTAAGCCTAAGTGGGCTCGTAAGGATGGTGGTGAATCTGGTCTTCATCCCTCCAACGCTCACGATTACGTCTATTCTCTTGGTGCTGTTAACTTTACCGGTGATGAACCTGTTATTTTGACTTGTGATGGTCCTTCTCTTGGTGGTTTTGTTTGTGCTGCTGTTATTGTTGAGGCTGAAATGTGGAAGATTGGTCAAGTTAAGCCTGGTGATCTTATTAAATTTGTTCCCATCACCTACGAAGAATCTATTCAATTGAAGGAATGGCAGGACAAGGTTATTGATGGTGCTGGTGCTCAAGGTTTCACTGATATTAAGCCTCTTGAGATTGTTGATAAGGGCCTTGTCCGCGGTGATGAAGTCTCCAAGACCAATCCCATCCTTTTCCAACAGGAAGCTACAGCTACTGTTCCCCGTATTGTTTACAGACAAGCTGGTGATCGTTACATTTTGGTTGAGTACGGCGAGAATATTATGGATTTGAACCTTGCTTACCGTGTTTTCAAGATTACCGAAGAGGTCACCAAGCACAAGACCAAGGGTGTTGTGGAGATGTCTCCTGGTGTCCGATCTGTTTTGGTTGAGTTTTCTGGAAAGGAAACTACTCAGAGAGAACTTCTTAAGACCCTTATTGATTTTGAACTCAAGACCAAGCAGACCGACAACTGGACTGTTCCTTCTAGAATCTTCAGACTCCCCATGGCCTTCGAAGATGCCAAGACCCTTGGTGCTGTTCAGAGATATAAGGAGACTATCAGATCTTCTGCTCCTTGGCTTCCTAACAATGTTGATTTCATAAAGGACATTAATGGCATGGGGGATCGTAATGAGGTCCGTGATATCCTCTACTCTGCCCGCTTCTTGGTTTTGGGTCTTGGTGATGTGTTCCTTGGTGCACCTTGTGCTGTTCCTCTTGATCCTCGTCACCGACTTCTTGGTACTAAGTACAATCCATCTCGTACTTATACTCCAAACGGAACTGTCGGTATCGGTGGTATGTACATGTGTATTTATACCATGGAGTCTCCTGGTGGTTACCAGCTTGTTGGTCGTACTATTCCTATCTGGGACAAGCTCACACTTGGCCAGTTTGACAGACCTTGGTTGCTCAACAAGTTTGATATTGTCGAGTATTTCCCTGTTTCTGAAGAGGAGCTTGAAAAATACACTGAGCTTGTTGAGAATGGCCAGTACAAGATTGATGTCGAAGACTCTGTCTTTGACCACGGTGCTTACACCAAGTGGATTGACGAAAACCAAGAGTCGATTTCCGCTTTTGCCGAACGCCAGCTTAACGATACCGAGGAGTTTTCTCGTTTGATTCAGATTTCCAACGCCGAGCTTGAAGCTTCCAAGGCTCCTGGTGCTGATGCTATAGACGATACCAAATACAGTGAGAACGCTGAAATGATTTATGCCGAGGTTACAGGCCGTTTCTGGAAGAACATGGTCCAAGTTGGTGACAGTGTCCAGAAGGGTCAAGGGTTGGTTATTGTTGAAGCCATGAAGACTGAGATGATTGTTCCTACTACTGCCAGTGGTAAGGTGGTCAAAATTGTCCATAAAAATGGTGACATTGTTGAGGCTGGTGATTTGGTTGCTATTATTGAGCCATAATTATTTTACTTTTCTCATTTATCTCCTTTACTCGATTTTGCATATTTTAAAATGATTTTGTTTTATTACTTTACGATTTTTGTATTTTGTTTATGATTTTACTTTTATGTTTGTTATTAGTATATTGCTTAAATGGGTAGCAGCATTTTGATATACTTTTGATTTAGATTTAGAAGAAATATTGGATTTATGAATTCAGTAGCATACAAGTTTTCAAGCTTGGTTAATACAATTACTTTTTATTAAATATCTCTATATGGTAAACATTCTTGAAAATAATGTATTTATTTAAAGGAATAATACATGTGCTTCGAATTCAATTAACATTTGTATTAAGATGTTTTTAAAAGGCTTACAATATGATGACATAGAAGGAAATTGAGCGAGATTCACATTTTTCATCATAACCCAACAATAAAAGATTTATATGAAGTTAAACATAGGAGCTTCATCTTTTTCCTGTTGATTTAAGTTTAAAGGGAAAACACCCTCTTCCTGATTTCAATTAATCCAAGTTAAATGAGAGGAGTTCAATAGGTTTAAATCAAAAGTTGCAAGATGTTAGCTTCTTTTGCTCAAGCTTTCGTGCTGCTTAACTACACTCATCTGGATTATAGTAGTACTAAAGCTATCTTTGTCTGTACTTCCAAATGTGTCCAGTTCTATTACTGCTATTGCTGGAGGAGTAGATACAAGTAAACAGCACCTTGACTTGACTATTTGAATCAATGCTTATAAAAGAACAACAAGGCTGTGGTGTTAGTCAAGCTATAAAAGCTTTAGAGGGTTTATCACCGTAAATCATGATAGATTTCAAAAAATGATAACATACAATAATAAGACTAGTCAGCTAACTAGGTATACAACTTTAATATTGAGCCTTAGAAATTGATTATTTTATATCTGAGGCTTATTTACAAACACTTGAATCCAGTGAGGACATCGGTGGGAAACAGCAGGCATTATAAAGAATGACTGGTATAATGTTTTGGGTAGTGTATAAGCTAATAGGCTTGGAGCATCTCATAATAAAATTTGCTGTAACAGTCAACAACATTATAACCCATGATATAATATCTACAAGATCCTCAACTTGTCGTAATGGCAAGAGCCGAGGGTTTAGCCGTTGGGAAATTCCATAATAGGAGCTGGCATATATGCTTATTTTAAGATTACATCCTCCGTACCTATCTGATAACTAGGCTAGTAAGTAACATTTGCAGATACCAAAATATGTACTATTTACCTCCTTCATTATATTAGAACATTGAATAGTTAAACAATTTAAGTTCATTTTCACATGATAAAAGGGTTCAATTCAAATATTTCATTTACTTATGTAATTATATATTATTTAGGTGCCAAAATGTATCAGAAGAGGCAAGACTCAAGGCATGACCAAAGTCTGCCAAAAGAAAAATGCAAAATGCTTGAGAAAAACCATGCCATAAATTCATAAACAGAAAAAAAAAAGAAAAGTAAACATATAAATCGTGAAAAATGCTAATAAATGAAAGGCTTATACCGCCAATACCTGCTTTAAGGTATATGTCAACAAAATACCCATCGAAACAAAAAGAACCATGTACTCAAAAATGAGATTCACAGCTAGATAATCCAACTCTTCATGGCGGTAGATTTCTGTACTCTTAATGATGTTTCCTTCTTGGTCTTTTTCCTCTACAACTTCGAGAATAGGCTTGGAGTACATGGTGATGAAGAGGACTTGGAGTGTTGCGACAGGAGTTCCAGACGTCACAATCATCATGAGACCAGCCATAGGAGCAGAATCACCATTGCTAGGTTTATCAACCCACTGGAGATGTCGCATATACACGGTCCAAACTACAGCGATTATGGGAAGAATGACAAGCTTGAAAGCAGCAATCGAGACCACTACTTTCCAAAAACCAGGAGGAATTGCATTGACCTTGAGACGAGAGATACTAGCACCAAGCAAAAACATATTAAGAGGAACCTGAGCATTTCCAACAAAGGAAGTCAAATCCATAAGAAAAGAAAGAACGGGCTGACCGTCAGGTGCATTTGGAATATTGTGAGGGGCGATAATGACGGTGGTACCACTACCAACTCCGTTGTAAAAAAGTGCACGCAGAGAAGGGATCATGGTGATGACTAACGAAGATATGAGCATGGCACTCGGCGGACGAGCAAAGTTGGAGACAAGAGGCCAAACAAAGACTCGGAGAAAGTAGTGGCTTTCAATGTAGGCAAAAAACTTTTGTGAAAAGGTTAATTCAGTAAGAGATACATTGGAAGCTGAGGATTGGCTGGAAATTGGCGTCAAAGTGAGATCTTGGTCATATCCAGCATCGTTGGTCTGTGGAGCGTGAGGAAAAATAACATTTGATTTGGAACGTATGGAAGTCAACTCGTCATCAACAACGGCAGGACTGAGAAGAGACATAGTACTGTTTTTTGTCGTTGTACGCTCAAGTCTTAACCCATTCTCATCGACAAGCTGACCATTTCTGTTTCGAAGGCCTTCATTGAAACTGTGGATTCTGATTAGTCCCTGTTGAATTTGTTCGGCGGGAGTTAATGTGGGGCGCAAAACTTCTTCACGAAGGTTGATTTCCTTAATCTCGCGGACACGGGAGGTAGTACGCTCTAAACCATTATTGGCCTCTTCATTCTCAATGCCAGTATGAATCTCGTCTTGGTAAACAACAATTACACTGTCAGGCCCATCTGGAGAAGGCTCTTGAGAACTCAAGAGTGGTGGGGCAGAATAGTGGTTATGGTGATGGTGAGTGGAGAGCGAGGCTGATGCTTTGGAGGCAGTAACCTCGGAAATAGACTCTGCAGTTTGTACTCGATAAAGTTCATCTTGAGTGATCTCAGAAACTGGAGTAAGTACCTGGGGAGTATTTGATTCCGAATGCTTTTCATTGCGGGAGATGTTTGACGCAGTATCATTGCTGGTGATCTCGGAGGGGTATTCGTTACCAGAATGACCATAGCCAAAAATAGAGGACTGCTTGAAGAATGTAATGACATCAAAAATACCAGGGTTCGACATGTCGTTTACTTTATAAGTGCCCTCTTTCATTGCCTTTTCCTTTTTTCGAGCATCGTGCTGGACCAATTTATAAGCGCCCATATTGTACATGGTGAAAATAAAGGATGCGACGAAAACCATGGAATAGGCAGTCCCTTTAGCACCATCAGCAGCATTAAAAGGATTTCCTCCAGAAAGGGTAGTGACATATGCTACAGGCAAATCGGTAGTATTAGAAAAGACACATGCAAGTAGTAAAGAACCCACCCAGTATTTGGGTACTCTAGTGAACATTCGGATGAGTATGGCAGCAGTAAAACCGAGACCCTGATACATGAAGCCTGTGAGTAGAATGGTACCGACAGCCTTCAAGTCCGAAGAATCGAGCGAGGAAATGATTCTGTTAAACATAAGACATGGCTGAAGAAGATTGATAACCATGGACGAGATGTTTGAACAAGTCGCAGGAGAGAGAAGGCCTACAGAGCTTTGTTAGAAGAATTAAGCAAGATGGGTAGAAATGAAGAAGACGCATACCTTTTTTAGCCAACAAGAATCCCAGTGCGCAGTTCAAAAAGATTTTAATCAGAGGTTTTACACTGATATATATGGCAGCTCCAATTGAAAGAGTTGACATTTTGAACGAACAGGATTAATGGTGGAAATAGGAATCCAAGGTAATTAGTTAGAGATGGGTGAAATAAAATAATAAATAAATCATAGATTGAAATATGAAATTATATGCGGATCAAACACGACTGAGCATATGTGGTCAGAAGAGGAAGAATAAGAGGAAAAGAAGGCCATTTAAGTAGTATTATATATACATTGAATATCCAACAAAAGAACTGGGGTAAACTTGAAAAAAAAAAAAAAAAAAACCTATTTAAAACCTCATGGGCAAAAAAGCAAGGTCCCAATAACCCCCCACGGATTAGTACCAACGGACTATCCTATGGATCAAACAAGATGTTCATATAAGAAAAGTATACATTTTGAAATATTACCAGCTCTTTTTCCCTCGTGTCAACAACCATTCTTATAATACTATATTCACCCAGATATAGCAAACGTCCCGCCAGTGCTAATAGTGCAATATCTCCAAATTAAGGCACCAGCTCACGCACAGTGATTCCTTGACTGAACTGCAAGCAATGGCCTTCAGCAAGACGATCCCCGGTTTTGTATCATATTTCCATTATGTTACACGGAGAAGCATTTGCTCAAGACTCTAACGGCCATTTCCAAGCTCATTCTAGCAAGTCTTTTGGTGAACCAAGTGTGAATTCGTCGTCGGATTGTCGGGGAAAACCTAAATCATTCACGTGCCGTGTCCACTTTACGAGATGCAATACGATATTGACTTTCGGTGAGAACTGCCGGCTGTGAGCTTTATTTGGGACTCAAGTCTTTACCTTATTCCCGTCACGAACAGTGCGGACCATGCTGCTCCATTTGCGTTTCGACGTTGAAGTCCGGTACTTTTGCTGCGGTATCAGTCACCACTCATGTATGTAACGGTTTTTACAACGTTTTTGGTATCCCTTCTGGAAGGTACAACACTTTAATCTTTGTAACATGCATGACTCATTATCTATTATGTAATCTCATTTACATCCTATAAACCTTTGAAAATTTCACTTTCACTTTCACCTTCACTCTCACTTCTCTTCTGCCAATCTACCAACATTCAAACAACTACCAATGACCTCTTTTGATCTTGATAAAATTGTTCGTCCTAATATTAGGGTTTTAGAGCCTTATCGCTGTGCTCGAGAGTACGTATCAATTGTTTTTTTTTTTTTCCCTTCTGCTAATTCTCTAATCTAACACATTTTTCCAGCGACTACTCTGTTGGTATTCTCCTTGATGCTAATGAAAACACCCATGGCCCTTCTCTTTCCACTGTTTCTGAATTAGAAGAGACCCAAGAGCTTTTCCGCTATCCTGATCCCCACCAACAGCACGTTAAGCAACTTTTATGCGACTTCCGTAACGCATCAAAAGCTCCCTTATCTGAAGAACCGCTTTCTTCTGATTTTACACTCAATCCAATCACTCCCGCCAACATTTGCCTTGGTGTTGGCTCCGACGAAAGTATTGATGCTATTATTCGCGTCTTTTGCATTCCTGGGAAAGACAAACTTCTAACCTGCCCTCCAACTTATGGAATGTACGCTGTTTCTGCCCAGATCAACGATGTGGAAGTCGTCAAGATCAACATGAAGTTTACCAAAGGAGATTTTCAACTTGACACTGATCGTGTTATGCAGACTCTTGCTAGAGACCCATCCATAAAGCTTGTATACATTACGTCTCCAGGAAACCCTACTGCTACTTTGATCAACCCTCACCACATTGAAAAGCTTTTAAACCACCCAACTTGGAACGGGCTGGTTATCGTTGACGAAGCCTATATTGACTTTTCACCTGACGGATCTTCATTTGCCCCTCTTGTTACTAGATACCCCAACCTTGCTGTTTTGCAAACCCTTTCTAAATCATTTGGTTTGGCTGGTGTAAGACTAGGCTGTACTTTTGCTGATGACAGAGTTGCACGAATTTTGAATGCTATGAGAGCTCCATACAACATCAGCACACCTACATCTCAAATTGCTGAGCGTGCACTGAGTAAAGAAGGCCTGCAGGTTATGAAAAACCACGTCAAGCTGATCAACTCTGAGCGTTCTCGCATCATTACTGAGTTGAAAAAGTTTGACCGCATTGGTGAATTTCTTTCTGCTGAGGACGCAAACTTTGTTTTAGTTGAAGTTCTTGACAAGAACAAAAAGCCCTCTTCTGAAGTTGCTCTTAAGATATACTCATTCCTTGCCGAAGAGAAGCAAATTGTGGTCAGATTTAGAGGTAAAGAGCCTGGTTGCGAAGGAGCCCTTAGAATATCAATTGGTACCAAACAAGAAAATGATACCCTGTTAAAGGAAATTGAACAAGCATTCACACTTTACTAGATAACAGACCAACTGGACCAGTTGTTGTAATTTTTATTAGCCTATCTGGCATTTCGTATTCTAGTCTATAATGTAAATTTTATGAAATGTTAAAAACCAGTCTGTGGGGGGCTTTAGCTAGCATATCAGTCATTGTGATTTTATGACTAAACGAGCACATGATTAGTTATTATGTGGACATGGTTTTGTTGAAATTTAAGACATTCGACCACATGTAAGAAGGGTAAATAATACCACAGTCTGACCTTTCTCTCTACCTTATACTTATTAGAGTCTTGAATTTTGCTTTATTAACTACTGAAATTGACCTCAAACATATTTATTCTAGATATCAGATCTGGTATATCAGATACCAAGCGACTCATCACTAGTTATCATTTTAATTGTCTATACGCAATCCCGAAAATATTATCGTTTACAAACTTGTGATCATCCGCTGAATATACATTGTTCAGTAGAGGTGTATCCAGTTGTTTTGCATAAACTGGTAAACCAGACACCAGACCAATTTTGGAACATCCGTATACTATTTGTGTCATTGCCACATATTCCTGAATCCCATTTATTGAGTAGGCTGATGTGCTTACCTATCCCAATATGATATTACTATGATATTCAGTCGCTGTAAAGATGGGCATCGACATGACCTTTCTAACTGTAAGATGGGAGCTAATGAATTCTCGTCAAGTGGCTTGCTGCAATAAACTTTCACTTTCTCCACATTTGACTCTCTCACCATATCCATATTTAATTGATACCAAGGACCCATACTTTGACTCATCGTCTAGATCTACCCAGCCTCCATTGCCAAAAATATTGATTTGGAAACTTGGTTGCTACAGAACCAGGAATATTCGGTTGGAGTATGGTATATTTTACTTGAAATAACCTGTTTGTCAATTGGTTGAACGGAAAAAGGGATTAAATTATCTAACTGTCTAGGCGAACGATAAACTACCATATTTCTCCATGTTTGAAGGCGTATACGTCACGGAGTTTTGACTGAGACTTTTTTTTTCCATTGCTTATAAGATACTTGAAGAGGAAAAAATGAAGTTCTATAGGAAGAGCGTGTAGGCCAGTCATCGTTATGAATATGAACTTGTTGATGTTCCTCTACGAAATCTGAAGAACTACCCTTTGTAAAGCCTTCTTTTCGGCCATCAACTTTTATTTAAATGGAGAAAACTAATCAAGGAAAAACATAAACCTAGTTTTAAACTCTACGGGGGTTTTTTTCTTTAAAAAAATATTAATTATAGATAATCATTACAGAGCATGTTTATTTCAAAAGCTTATTAACAGCTTGCAACAACCATTTCAAAAACTTTTGGGTATCCTTGAAATCCACGCACTCTTTACACGCCAAGAACAATTCTTGTGTCGGTGTCAGTTTTCTCTCTGCCATTCCCTTGCGTTCGTTTTTAAACTTGTCCACCAAATCTTGCACAATAAGACTCGAATGCACTTTATAATCTCCATACCGAGCTCGTGCCAGCCACTCAATGATGTGAGGCCGGTGAGTGATATCAAGACTTAGCATTGTGAGGCTGCGGTAATCTTGATCGACTTCAAGTTCTTTGGTTCGTACTTTAATATACTCAGTTCTGAAATGGTTATTCAATTCGCGGTCAACAATGTATTGAACCACGGGCTTTAAAAAAATCTCATCATCACTGCTGCAACCAATTCTAATCAACGGATTCAGAGTCCCAATATCTTGAAGCACTTTTCTAGCCGTGGTGACAATACTACTCATAAGAGGTCCGTTATCGACAACAGATAACTCATATCTTGATCGAGACTGTGGTTTCAGCCGTTTTTCAAGGCTCTGTAAATCCTTAGATGATGAGCTTGCAAAGCTTTTTGCCACAAGAGTCTTACTATCGCCATTTAGAATATCTTGAAAAGTGACACTAAGGTGTGACATATCCCAAACAGTTTCCACAGCAGCGAGATCTAAAGACTGGGAGCAACTGACACGGCCATCCCAGTTGTCCACGCTCGCCCAGTCGTCTTCATAGAAATCATACCCTTCAGACGAGTGGAAGTGTGCATGAAGATCTGGTTGGAGAGTCTGGTTTTGGATAGTGTATGCCATTGCTTGTTTGTGTTTGTGCCAATAAGAGAGGAAGGTTGAATGTGCTTGCTGATTTTGATATATATAAAGAAAGAGAAGAAGCATAGAAAGGAAAAAGAAAGAAAGCAGAATCATCCAAGATACTTGAAAAGCCATTTAATCAAGATTTATAGACTATAACTAATAAATGGATTACCTGTTAAAATTATTAGAAGAAATATAGTGTGCTTTATTACTAGAAAGCTAGCACTAGTTTTATAGTTGCAAAGCTATCAATATCCACAGTCTCGGTTTTCTCAGCCAAATTGGCATGCGGCTGGAACCTAGTTATTTTGAAAAAAAAAACCATGCCAAATTTGAATCTTTTCACCTTGTTACTGGGCCTCTTTGTCAGTGACATTAGTATTAATTAAAGTAATTTCATGAAAATAGAATAGTTACATATCAAAAAGTGAAAAATACGTGAAAAAACATCAAATTCAAAACACAAAAGTAAAAACAGAAATTTTAGAAGTAACGCTTAGTTAACTAAAATGCAAGGAATAATAAGAAAGCAAGAAAACAAAATTTATGTATGTTATTAACCAATCAGCACTTTTCTCATTTCTACTGAACTTTTTCCGGAACTTTTATAGTACCCTTTCTTTACCGGAGAAGAAACATAGAAACCCTGTTTTTTATAAAAGTTTTGGGCCACAAGATTTGTTGTCTCAACATCTAGGACGATTGATTCGAGAAGCGATCCGCCACAAGCTGACGATGAGATTGAGGAAATTGATGACGCGGGGGAACTAGGGAGAGAAGAAAATGAGGATGCAGATGAGATGGAAGATGGCGACGAACTAAGAGAGTCTGAGCTGGCACTAAAATCAAAAGACCAGCCCATTGGAACTCGTTTCGATTTAGCCTCCTCGCCAGAAAACGAGTTTGAGTGTGAACGAGGTACCAAATTTGTTGCCCAGTATTGCTCTCCGACTAAAGCTTCGCGTGCTAGCTCTCTTTCTAATTTACCAAGAAGAGCAGCAGCGACTCCCGATCTTCGGTATTCGGGATCGACGGCAAGTATAGAAACATAGGCAGAGACAGTGCAGTGCCAATCAGAGGATCTATGGCGTGTCGAAGGAAGTATATGACCCGCTATAACACCGATAATTTCACGTTGGTTTCTAGAGCTTTTTGGCAACGAAGAAATCGCGGTTTGTTGCGGTGAGAGCTTTAGTCTTTTGAATACCGAAGATGAGCAAGTGGTGTGATGCGAGGCATTATCGGACACTGAATAATAATTTTCCAAATAATTACCGCGAGTTTTGCAAATCTCGCAGAGTCTGTGGGACTCTAAAGATACCGAGGTCGTATCGTACGATCTACTTTGGTCTATAGCCTGATGTAACGATAGAGAAGCTTCGAGCGCACCGTTATCAAAGCAGTGTGCGGATGATCCTGGGCCATTGATCGAGACCTTGGGTCCTCTGCAAGAGAGACTCGTCGAACGTGACACTGGCTCGTAAGGCTGAAGGGGATCAGCTGCGGCTGGTCTCTTTTCTATAACAAAGCCTTCTGCGCTTTGGTCTAGGCTATCGTTGGTCATGATAAGTAGAAAGTGGCCGCTTTTATAAACATACTGTAACAAGAATGAAGAGTCAAAGTGGTTAGATGGAGGAAGAACATGGTTGAGGAAGCTTTGAGTCATTGGAACATCTTTGGATTTTGCAGTAGAAATTGTGAATCGTTGCGTGTTAGGGCCAAGAAACAAAGGAAGGGAAGGGTGAGAGGGTGAAGAAGCTCTTGAAGAGTCAAAAGGGCTTGATGGAGATAAGGATGTTGATAAATGAGGATCTATGGATTTTGATTGAGAGTCTCGGTCCATTGTTTGAGTGAACGAAAACGCTGGGCTGAACCTATCAATGTTTTCTTCCTCCATCTTGAATTGGCAAGAATCAATTGGCGTAAAGTCAGAGGTAAAAGGGGTGAAGTCACCGAAAAGGTCGTCGCTGCTGGAATTTGACCGAGAGGAATTCTTTTCCAAGGGTTGAACCTGGCGTTCCGAGCATGAATGATCTGATGCCATTGAGTGTTTCACACATGAAGAGATATTCTGGGGTAGATTATGCAATGGGGTTTGAAGAGATTGATGGCCAATATGAGAGTATTTCTCACAGGGTTGAAGATAAGTCAAGCTGGAAGGCGAATTGTTCGAAGAAAGAGTGTTGAAATACCCCAGACTTTCCGGTTCATTCAATGCGTTAGGGTGTGTTTCCAAAAAGGTAAAAGCTTCTGGCTGTTTTTTGATAACGGTATTACTGGGGATCACATTAGCACTCAATTTGTCCAAACGACTTGGCTCCAAACTATGTAACTCATTAGCATGTTCAAGTTTTTCTGGTCGCTCTCTGTTACTGTGCCTGGATGTACTGAAGGGCAGTATGCTGCTGAGGTCGCGACCAACTAGTGTTCCTGGGATGAGCAGAGGCTGAGGGAAAGAAAGAGTTGTCGGAAGCAATGGCAAGAAGAGAGGGGCCGTTGGAGATGAAAAGGACACCATCATTCGTACAAGAGATGGAGATGCAGGGACGAAAGAAAGGAGGTGCGGACAAAAGAGGACAGACAAGAGAGGACAGGCAAAGAACAGGTCAAAAATCAAATCAAAAGAGTTGGCTTGGGGAAAAAAAAATGTAAAATAAACAGAGAGGAAAGGCGAGGTATAATATAGTATATATACGATATCTTATATATAAATAACAACAAAAGGTATATCACACATGAATTTCCCTCATGAGCTTGCTTTTTTCCTGAACCGTGAAAACCCAGCACACTGCCAATACAGATATTATTTCAGTTCCGGTGCAAGTTCCCTTTACCCCAGAAATTCTATTTTCGGGCTCGTTTCCGTGATAAACCACGACAAAGTCTCGGAAAGATAACATGTGACTTGTTACTGTTTACAATCGGCTCTTTCAGCACAAGCAACCGAGCTCGCACCGACGAGGCAGCAATTAGGTAACCGATGATTAAGCGCCGAGGGACTTGCAGTTCAGCAATATGGCTCCACATCATTCAAGCTGCTCGCGTTCTAATCTGCTCTTCCGCTCTAATAATCATAAATTTACATTAAATTCAAACTAAATCTATCATGATGCCATGCTATACATTTCATTAAACCATATGCTCTTCATGGATGCAACACTGGGATCTCTCCCAATCCTAATCCCATCCTTATCCCATTCTTTTCTCCCGCTTCGCCGACAGCCACTTCCTTGTCCTCTTTTTGAATCTCATTCTGCTGCTTGTTCACAAACTGATCATACAGCTTTAGAGGTAGTGCCTGTCTGCCATGCTGTCTGGTCTGATTATGGCTTCCACCGATTGTATCCCCCTTATTACCAGGAGAGACCATAAATGGATTAAACCCACCATGGTGCTGATGCTGGTGTGGGTGATGTTCATTGTGCTGTGAAAGCGATTGATGACGGGCACCATGGGCATCATTAATACTTCTAATTCTGCTAGGGCTTGCTCCCGGGCTGGAAATATAGCTTGGGGGTACAGAAATCACTGGCGAGGCTGGGATCTTATGCGAATACTCAACTTTAGAAGGGGTTGGCACCAAGGTCGATAGACACTGATCAATCGAAGGCACTACTGACTCTTCAAGAATGGGAACAAAATTTAGGTCAGGTTCGTGGTGAACTCCAGGAGAGCTTAAAATTGGATTGAAGATTGAACCTCTATTGTCATATTTCAATCTTCCGGCTGCCACGTCCTGGAGTTGGTCCTGGTACCGAGCATTATCGTAAAAGCTTTCTTGTCTTGGAGTAGGCGTCAAGGTTCCAGATCTAGTGTTGTGAGGGCCCATAAAAGGTGATTGGTAAGATCTACCAGGTGTACTACTGCAACTTTGTGTACGAGAATGTGAAGAGCGATGCCTATGGCTGTTACTAAATGGAACAAATTTCAAAGAAACAGTGGTATCTTGCTGAACATGAGAATTAGATTGCGAACGGGTGTGATTAGATGGCTGAGAATACTGCTGGGTTCGCATAGGCGAAGCTGATCTAGTACGATAGTGCCCGCGATGGAACGAACCAGGTGCGGAAAAAGAAGGTTGTGCTGGTGGAATCAGAGGAATTGGAGTGTCATGTAAAGAACGCCCATGAGCTGTAGATGTAGACATCACACGCTGTTCTGGTTCCTCTAACGATGCAGGTGGGAATGGCTGTGGTACAAAGTTTGTAGAATTCACGCTAGCAACCGTGCTTGCTGGTCGACATGGTGAGTACAAGAAATTGTTATAAAAACCTTGTTCAAAGTTCATAGGTGCAGACATGTCAGTATTGACCATCTCTTCAGGAATACCTCCAACAGATGGTCTAAAAGTAGGGTCGGAGGGCTGCACCATCTGAAAATTGTACCCTTGACCAGATCCTGGACTATCCGATTCTCGATAATGACGAATAGGAAAGGTTCTTGATTGAATCATACTGCTAGGATGATTATAAAATTCACCTTCAGTCTCATCTTCCTCAGAAATAGAGTCTTCATGCACAATAGCTGCTGTTCTTGAACCATCCATCAATGTCAACTTCAGTTTTGTTGGACTCGCACACCGAGCCGGCGATAAGGCATCAAAAGAATCAGCAGTTTCAGAAGAATCGCTCACACTTGAACTAGAAGTTTCACTCGTTCGAGAAATACGCTTGATCTTCTTTTGCTTAGCTCTAAGATGTTTCTTCCTCAGTTTCTTGGCTCGCGTATGTCTTGACTTGGATTTCTTTTTGGGCTTGGCTTCTTCTTCTGTTATTCCCAACTTTGATTTGAAAAACACAGAAAAATTTGATAGAAATGAAGCACTACCAGGCGCTTCTTCCTTTTCGCCATCATCCTCGTCGTTGATTTCGGTTTCACTGCCACTACCGCTTTCAGTACTGCTCCCACTCTCACTCGTATTTGAGCTAGTTTCAGTATCAGTTTCAGTATCCGTATCATATTTTTGCTTGTGTTTGTGACGTCGATGATATTGATCGTATGTAATTGCATTCGCACTGTAGCTGTGAACATGATGTCGAGCTGGGCCTAATTCATAATCGTCAGCTCTGTAGTCAGAACTAGGATCATAGACTGGATACTCTGGCTTATGACTGAATGGAGGAACACTGGAAGATGGCACACTCTGCGTCCTATTGCGTAATATCATTAGTGAGTTTGAAGGTCGTACCACTCTACTATTATCAGACTTATGTTTGCGATTTTTGCTCTTTCTCTTCTTGGGTTTAAGGGTATCGTCTTCAGAGGACCACTCTATTTCAGTATCATCATTGTCATATTTTTTCTCTTTACGTTCCTTGTGCTTGATAATGACAGTGTTAAACCTCTTGTTCTTTCCAAGATCACCATCCTCATCAGTATCGCTTGCCTCTTGTATTTCGTTTTTCCTAGTCATGTCATTCAATGCACGCTTGTCATTTTGAATCTGACCTTCTAATTCTTCAATTTCATCATCAACTGTAGCCAAGCTTTTTTCCAGCTGTAATGTAATCTCTAAAACAGAAGCTTGGTAAGTTGCAACTTTTCGCAAGTCGGTCATCTGACCAATACTTCCATGAAATGATCCCATAGGGCTCATAGTACTAATACTGCCAAGTCCGTTCATAGAAGCAATTGAATGACGAGCCAAAGGTAACAATCTCTGACCATATGGAGATCCAAGTAATGTCGATCCGTTGTGAGCAAGTCCATAAGATGCTGAAACAATGCTGGGGGAAGATGCAGGGTGAGGGGAGTATGCTGAATTTACCGACTGAAGTGAGTCAATTGCTCCAATAGTTTTCGGCGAAATGGGACTTTCATAGTTAGATTTTGGCTGACTACCCATAGCATAATTTGCCAAAGTGTTTAAATGAGTATGTACACCATACTGTTGGGACAAAAAAATTCCTTTAACCGAAGGAGATACTGGAGGAGAGTTCGTAACAGAAGAAGTGGTAGAGTGAGCAGAGTATGCAGATGTTGCCGAAGACGACGATGAAGATGATGTAGACAGAGTTTTTTCATGTATATGTTTGGCCATCTTAACATGCATAGAAGCCCCATTTGCAGAATTTGCTGGTGCCGAGTAGGGAGTTAGGGGTAATGAAGAATTTGCATTTTGCTGTAAACTCGGCGAAAATAATGGCAGAGAAGGAGAATTTGAGCTAGCCGATGATGATGAAGTGGAGGGAAATGAGTATGTTGGACTGTTAACTTCCTGGGTCCATTGGGCCGATGACACAGAGTCTGCTGAAGATGGTTCATCTGTACCACCTCCCAGAACTGGAGTATACAGAGCTTTGAAAGATTGGAGTTCGGAAACGGCAGAGTCTAGTAATTCACGAGCTTCTAACACTCGTCTTTCTTTCAGTGCAAGTGTTTCAAATAGCGACTGCAGGTTGTCAGATGATGAAGCATAAGGGCTGTTTGTTGGGGATGGTATTGATTGAGATAATGTGTGAGCCAACGTATGTAACGAATGGACAGTTTGTAGTGAATGCAAAGAGTGGTTAGAGGTTGAAGATGTGGATGATGATGAATGCGATGAGTGAGATGAGTGAGTGCGCCCAACTTTGTTAGCACTGTCAGTTAATGTTGAAGTGCTAGTTTTGGAAAGCGACTTTGTGCGATGGTCGGCAGTTGGAGTGGACTGGCATAATGGAAAGGGCTCTGGCTCAGTCGATGCAAGGAAGGAAGAAGACGGGCAAAATGGCTGCATCGACGGAGTGTTTGGTGATGTCAAGTATTTTTCTAGCGATGGTGTGAAAGAAGAAAGATGTTGTTGTTGTTGTTGTTGACAAGAATGCGTGACTTGAGTGGTGTTGTCATTTTGTGTGTGGTGGTCAACTACAATACCATCTAACGGTCGAGGACTATGCGGAATGCTGCATACATCGTTAAGACCTTTGATGCTGGTGAATTCAGAGTAAAGGAAAGAAGAGTCAGAGTCTCTCAACTCCAAATCGCAAGACCGGCTGTATGAATGCAGATTCCGGGCAGAGCTCTTGGTACGTGGAGTAGACGGCGTAGGAGAATCGGGAGGAACCGTTGAGTAGGATTTCATTGGTAATAAAAGTACAGAGAGACTGGATTCTGGAGAAGCAGGGAAAGTTGCAGGCTGATCCACAGTTGCTGTTAGTTAATCTCAGAGTTGCAGCAGTTTGGGTAGAAAATGGAGGTTGCTGCGAGCACGCAAAGAAAGTAGGAGATGAAGCTCAAAGACAGATAACAATGATACAAAATTTCCATCAAAAGAATGACGATAAAACAGCTTGTTGGGAAATCAACTAAAAACGGGAAATATAAAACAAATAAATAAAAAGAGGGAAAAAAAGACCTATGTGGTGATGGTGTTTACAAAGAGGTGTTTGTGACTGTGGTGACAATTGCTCGGATGTTTTGTCTCAGGGGAATATTGTGAACCAAAACAAACGACAACCAAACTTTGCTATTGTCGATCATTCTCGGACTCGAGATCTTGAGCATTCCAGTCTTTGTGGACTGATTTTAGCTGAAAACTTGCGTTTCCATATGCTTCAATGTTGAGCGGTTTGGCCGGGTACCTAGCGTGCAGTTTCTTGCAATGCTCAGCGGCTGTGTATGAAGCAAAAACCCCAGAAAGTACCGTTTGAGCCTACATTTTCCCTGGTAACACTACCCAGAGCCCTTCATTTCTTTAACATGGTTTTTTGTTTCCCAAAACCATTAATTTTTGTTTCTTGAACGCTTTCTGGAAACAACCCCGTTGGAATGATGCAACTAGATCTGGCTGCAACCTAGCCTGATTCGGCGCACAAAACGGTGCGCGAACCGCCCTTGTCAGCTCATCTCCAACTAGCTTCAAGATCCTTTGCGTTTCAGATCTAGGGCCGTGACCTGATCAGCATGGAAGGCTAAAACAGGTCTGATTCAAGTCTCTGGACATCTTCATCGCCCCGACCGCGAATATATCGCCAGGCTTCGTACTGCCAGTTCAAACTGGGCTGATCATGGACACACACTCCTTGACCAAGGCCTTCCAAACCTTTGGATTCATCCGCACCCCCTTCAATACCCCCTCCAGGCCCACCAGGAACAAGATATACTAATCGGTCTACTCGGGAGTGTAGTAGTCCCATTGCACACATTACACAAGGCTCGTGGCTCATATACACATGTAAACCTCTACACAGATATCCCTCCAGTTCCTGTTGGCTCTCCTGCCGGATGCTTTTGATCTTGTCTTCTAGATCTTGAGAAGCTTCTTTATTTTGCTCCTTTTGAGCTTCCAAAACTGTGATTTCTTCAAGTAACCGGGCTTCCTCTTGTTTTCGCCAACTTGCGACATTGCCTATCGCTTCCATCGCGCTGTGCCTTAACGGATGTCTGCCTGAGCGGTTATCTAGACCTCTCGCTATCACTTTATCAGTCAAGGGGTCTACTATTATTGTAGCTATTGATCTTATCATTTCATTTCCTTCGCCATTTGCCAGTAATGCAACCTCTTTAATATACCTTTTCATCATCTCTTGGTGCCGTTGCTCAACAGATACTGGAACTGCTTTCACATTCCCTCTCCACATCAATGGCCATTTTGTTCTCTCTGCCCATTCTGCGCTCTGTTCCTTTGTTACTGCTGGGTATTTCACGGTTTTTCGTGGCTCAATTTCTCCTGGAAAGTACATTGAAGGATAGTCATTGTTGATCTTCTCTACCAAGGGTCGGAGCAGCTCAAAAACAGTCGGTGTATCTGGAAACCGTGATGATTTGGCACAGAGAAACATTCGAAGATATACGCCAGTGTTTTGTGGTGTGAATTGCTTCTTCTTCTTCTTGCCCTTTTTACCCTGAGAATTGGCTTCCTTATCAGACTCAGTTTCAATCTTCCTTTTCTGGGGTATACTTGGCTTTGGATCATCATCGGATTGCTTAGAAGACCCAGTGTCTTGTTCAGTCGTTTTTTGGTTTACTTCTACTTGATACTTTTCAGGAACTTTGTAATCTGTTTCTACCACAAACCTTCGCACATGTGCCATTCTCATTTCCTCATCATCGTCCCTTGCTTTGGTAAAATCATCAAAATCATCCGCAGACTTGTCTTTTTTAGGGAAGAAGTGCTCTCGCAAATACTGGTTGACCATCTCAGAAAGAGTTGCAGGAACAACTGTGGTCCAAATATCCACTGAAATTTACGGTTAGTATTGGCATAGAGTTTGGAATTTGCAAATTAAGAAACTCACCTGGAACAAAGCCGGGTTGACGATCGGCCTTGATTTGGACGAACATGCCATCGGCAGTATAGTTTGGCTTGGTTGCTTCATTCACCATGGTATCTTCCCACACTCCTCCTATTCTTGCATAGAAATAGACCTGTTTGAATATAAATCAAACGGACTTGCTGAGGAAAAAAAAAAGAAAAAAAAAAAAAAAGGTTAGTATGCCGTGTGTGACTCTTGATCTTGTTGACTTGTTGGGTTAACCCTTACCCAGCCCAAATTCGTATTTTCCATCACATGACTTGGCAAATCAAGCTTAACTTCCGCCAAAAAAGGCCAACGTCTTTATTTTTTTGCGCCGCACAATCTCCCAGAGCTCATCGTCAATTCTTGATTCCCTCCCCCTCCCCCCTTCCCTTCCACTTCTCAAGCTCTCCGACTATTCGCCCCTCCAATTGACTCGCCGTCTTATACGTCTTTTCTCGGATTTCAAAATGGTTTTTGAAGGTTAGTGGTTCCACTTTGTTCTTAGTTTCCTGAATAGCCTCATTAGATACTCGGTTACCACGCTCCGTTGTCGCTGGAATGAATCAATACTAACTCATTACACCTTTCTTACTTTTTATTTGCTTTGTTCTTATTTTTTTTAGACACAAAAACGTATTTAGATCCCGACTCTTTAGTCCAACTTCGAAACTACAAGTATCAGGTAGGTTCAACCTCGTTCATTTCTCATTTCGATTGTTCTCTCACATGCAAAATCCACCAATACTAACTTTTCAATTTCTTTTCTCTCCCCCTTAGTCTGTAGATCGCTCTTATCTATCTTACTATGTTTTGAATCCTTATTGGACGTTCTGTGCGAAATTCATGCCTCGATGGCTTGCCCCTAATGTCATCACGCTACTCGGAATCGTGGCCATCTACATAAACATTCTTACCGTCCTTATTTACGTTCCTGACTTGGTGGGTCCAGGACCATCATGGATATATTTCACTTTTGCATTTGGAATTTTCTTTTACCAGACCATGGACAATATCGACGGTAAACAGGCTAGGGCTACAGGCACTTCATCACCTCTTGGTGAGCTTTTTGATCATGGAATTGACTCACTCAACTGCTGCCTTGGTGGTCTCGTCCAGTCAGTATGCATGGGTTTAGGATCTTCACAGAACACTGCGGTTGTTACTTTCATGACATGTATTGCCATGTACATGTCAACTTGGGAAACATATCATACCCATGTGTTATACCTCGGATATCTTAATGGGCCGACTGAAGGCATCATCGTTGTAGTGGCCACAATGCTTATCTCTGGGTTTAAGGGAATTGAGTTTTGGGATACACCAATTTATGAGGCCATCCCATTCAGCTTTATGCAGTTTCTTATTTCGCTCATCGTACCATCCACCGAAACTATGACATCAAACCAGCGACCTTTGAAAGATTTATGGGTTCACATAGTGATCTGGTCTATTTTGTGTGGTCATGTTCCCATTTGTTTATACAATGTTTATATGCACAAGAGATCTTTGAAGGGCTCTTCTGGAACTTCAGCCGGAGAAAGAGTGAGAAATATCATGAAAGAGAAACTGTTAACTGGAACTCCTGCTTCCCCAACTAGCGCAACCTCTAGTAGTACTCCAGTTTCATTTTCCACTCAAGCCTCAAACCGTGATACTTCTAGGGCCGTTTCCCCAGTTTCTAATAATAATGACAATGATAAGTTTATTCCAAGAAGAAGATACCACCGCAGAACTTTTGATGAAGAGGATTCTTTCTTCAGTTCTCTGCTTCAATTATTCCCTTTGATTGCAACATCAGCTGCTGTCTACTTTTGGTTGACCTCGCCTTTCTCTATTATTATTTCTCAGAACCACCTTGTTCTTTTCACATTGTCTATATCCCTAGTCTTTGGAAGAATGACAACTACAATTATTTTGGCCCATTTAACAAGACAACCCTTTCCATTTTGGTCAGCACCAATGTACCCACTTTTTGCTGGATCCGTTTTATTCAGTCTTTTCCAATGGCCTTCATGGTCCGTTGGTGGTACTGTCTCTACCATAGCTGCTAGAGGTCTTGACAAGGTAGCAGAGGTAGCGGAGGCCGTTGCTGCGGGAGGTGCAGGTGTTGTCGTGGTTGATGAGTCGATTGAGGACGTTGTTCTTCTCTCTTCCAAAAAGGTTATTGAGGCTGCCACAATTGCTAGCGGAAATGTAAAAAACTACTCACTGTCAATCAGTTTTGAGTTAATTTACCTGTGGATTTTCTTTTTATATCTACTTGCTTATTTTTCTGTCTATTCAACTAGAGTCATCAGGGCTATTACTGAATTCTTGGGCATTTCAGCATTTACTGTGAGAAAGCAAGTTGATTTGATGGGAAAGGACTTGTAATTGAGTCTGATATTAAGGATGAAAAGAGAAGTGAAATGGTCACTTCAAAATATATGGGGCCATTCAAGGTTGGTAATTTAGGAGCGAGTGGTTAGGTTAGTGGTCCGTTTTGTAAAAGTTTCTACGTTGTTTTATCATTTAGTTGTTTATTATTTTATTTTTATTTCTTTGTAATATAGATAGAGTTGCATGTTTATTGTACCAATAGTGAGTATTATTATTATTAATTATGATTGATATTGGATTATTGAGTATGCAATCCGTGTAATGTAGGTAGGTTGTTTATTCTCAGATTATTTACTTGCCTTTTCGGGTGTTACTAGTATTCTACGAGATGCGTTTGGTCTTTTTATCCCTTTTTCTTTTCAAGGTAAAAACTAAAAACAAAACATCCGCTTATTATTCTGATGGAGTATGATACATCTTGTAACTTGCTTTTATAGTAATCTGTATATGTTACTTTATGCTGAGCAAGCGCCAAATCTGGAGAATACTGAGACTTGGAAAAAAGTGGAATCTAGTAATTAGATGATTTAAACCCGTCGGATCGCACCAGGTATACCATATTCATGCCATTGTCACTTTCTATGATCCTTTTCGTACACCGATATAATGTGATTCTAAATGTGATATTATAGACATTCGGTGAAAGCCAAGCAAGTCTGATATCTAATTCAAGCTTCATAAGATATAAGGCTATACAAAACTTTTGAAAGTCAATTAATTATATTGACGGTTTTGAGATTTTTGACTAGTGAATTATATTTCAAGTATCAATTCGATAATGACTGTAAACTTGTCAAGTTTTTCCATATTAAACTATAAGAAAGGATAAACTTCATGTTGAAGACTGATTGCTTACTGGGAAAATTTCAGGGTATGCTGTGAATGTGGAAATAATAGCTAAAGATCTATACACATTATACTACCATACATTGAAAAAATAATGTCATATATCCGAACAGGACTGTTATTTGTCAAAAGGATTGGCTAGACGTCTAATATTGACACCAATTTGAATTAGATACGCCCCTGGTTGAAACGAGTCATAACACTTGAAATCCATCTTTTTCACAAAAGCGCTCAAAGGGTTTTCAAATCTCAAATCTGTGAAGCTTATGAAAAGTGTTGATATGCAATAAATATTCCATACTGAAATGGAATACATATTTTTCAAAAAGAAGAGAGCAGTGTCAATCTTTGGGTGCTATTATAGAATAGATGTAGAAACACTAGAAACAAACATTTCCTAGTACCCAAGTCAATGTGATAATAACACATTAAATATTGCAGCCACCATTTGGAATCTGTAACCGGGTCTAACTCATTCGACCTTCATCAGAGAGGAATTAAAAAAAACAAGTTATTATGTTTTCCAAAAGTTAAAGAAAATGAATTCATGCTACAAAACAGTTATAATCTCTATCGGTACTTCAAAAAGTAATAATGTTCATGCTAGCAGGTGGATTATGACTGGAAAGCTGTAATATTGGATACTATTTGAGATGGGGACAAACACATGCTCACACTGACACCCAAAAATTGGCACATATCAACACAGGTATTATAAAAGAAGGCAAGTAATGTAGAGGAGCATGAATATAACTCCAGAACATTTTTGGGAAATTATCATATTGCATGATATCCCACTCCGGGTCACGTTTGAAAACTCAACAACTCAACAGAAGGGACTCAGACTTTTGCAGCGGTGGATACCTGTGGTGAAATAGCTAAAGACAATTGAAAAACATAGGTTCTGAAATTTGTTGCTTTTCACCTTTTCATTCTTCTAATTCCAATAATAGACTGTGTTATTGGCTATGTTTTTGCAGTTTTACTCAGCCATGTAAGGACTCTTACCCTGGCATGAAATGGAAAGTTACATATACCATAATATAAGGGCTCAACAGGCACGACATCAGATATGGGGACGGAGTAGAAAAAACAAAGTGATTCAGAAACTGGATTAACTGGTCGAGAAAACTAGTTGGTTGGCAGGCAGCAATTACTGCCTACAAAAGCAATTGGCCAAATGAATAAACCCGTATGATACACAAAGATATGGGCTTTAACACATTAAGGATTCAAAAAAAAATATTTAAAGAAATCAATTCCCAAAGTTTCCCAACTCTTTTTTCCTTCTCTCACCTATAAAACAGTCACATATTTATCTGTTGTATAACTGGCCACCATCTCAAATCTAAACAATGAAGTTCTCTACAGCTGCTATCATTCTCGCTGCTTCTTATTCCGCAGTTTCCATGCCTGGCGCCGAAGCTAGTCCTGTTGCCAATCCTGGTTTCTTGAAATCTCTCTGCAGCAGCAAGTCTCTCTTTGGTCTCTTTGGCGCCCCAGGCGGTGGTTCTGGTGCCAACGATAACAACACGAACAACGATAACAACAATGCTAACAACAACAACAACAGCAACCAGATCCAAAACATAATTTACATTGTCCCAGGTGGTTATATGACCAATGGCAACACTGTCACCGGTTCTATTCCCTTTACCGGAACTGTCGTTAACGGTGTTCTTTACGTCAACGCTCCCAACTTTAGTAACGGCCTTGGTTCCGTCAAAGTCAACTCCAATGGGCAACTCCAGGTTGTCCAAGAAGGCGGTGCCACCGCTACTGGTTCTGCTCCCGCTCCTACCTCCACTGGCTCTCATGCTGCTTCAGCTCCTCATTCTTCCACCAACTGGCTTGTTGAGAACAATGAACTTAAGCCCAATGGTGTCAAGATTATGTCTTGTCCCGATCAAAGCGGAAACAAATACCTTTACGCAGGTATCCAATGCCCTGGTGGTACTACTCTTGCTCTTAAGACTCAAAACCATACCAGTTTAGATCAAGGTAGCGGTAGCGATAACAGATGGGGCTGGAACTGGGGTTGGTGGTAAGCGAAATAAACAACTAATTGAATCTTTTTTTTTTTTTAGCAATAGAAGGAGTGCAGTTTACTAAACCTAAACATAAATTCTACAATAATCTTCTCATTCCTTATTATCTATGTAACCTTTTATTTCGTTTTAATTCAAATGACAGTTCTATGTGAATTCCATGTAATGTTGTGCTTAGAATAATGGTATTTAATAAATATTTCTAGTGATTTTAACATAAATAGCAACATATTATATATTTACTACTCAGTTGTAGATGTGTCCACAGTTTTTCTTTTCAGGTATTAATCACCCTC
This sequence comes from Magnusiomyces fungicola, assembly GCA_900654225.1. NCBI lineage: Eukaryota > Fungi > Ascomycota > Dipodascomycetes > Dipodascales > Dipodascaceae > Magnusiomyces > Magnusiomyces fungicola. Next base: position 1,550,257 of record CAACAH010000004.1, read on the forward strand.
TTGCAAATCAATTGGTGGGGAATCTATAGCATATGAAGAAAGGGAACGTGATGGTGGGGATTGAATGCTGTCGGGACTAACAGGCCGATACTTTTTCATTAAATGTAAATTAGCCCGGGAAATATCATAGTCCTCACTTTCTAGGTCCACCATACCTGATGTACCAAAAATATTGCTCATTATCGAAGGTCCTTCCGAAAATATAAGCTTATCCAAGTATGGTGATTGATCTAGCAAAGAATTTCGTGCAATTGATGTTGCAAATGTATTGGGCGAACCAGGCAACGAACAAGATTCTGAGCGATCAGATTTGGGACTTGAAAGAGACAAGTCTGACTCGTTTCCATGTGTTAATCCAATAGCAGTAGATTTCTCCAAGAGTTCTTTTGGTGGTTTTTCAAGCAACTGTGAAGGTAAGTTAACCGATGTCAAGTCTGTTTGTGCTGAAACAAGAGGATTAGGTGTTTGATGTGACGGTATATTAGTTTGGGTATCATTACTAGGAAGATTCATAGGTCGATTAGAATGTAGAGACAATTGTTGCAATTTATTTACGCTATGTCCGGAAATCCTATCAGCATTCAAATTTTGCGGTACCTTCAATATAGCAGCCTGTTGTTCAGTTATATTTGAAGCACTGTTAGATATGGTATTCCCTGAAGGAGTAAATGCATTTTGATGGGTATTTGGCAGCGTCTGAGATGGTGTATTTAGTAAAAGTGACGAGGTAGGTTGCTTGTTTGTTTGATCTTGAGGTAGAGTTCTGGTATTTTGGGATTGCATATTTAGAGATGAAGTTTGAGGTCCAATTGAGCTGGTGTTGGTAGTAAATGTAGCACTAACTTGATGATTTGGAGGAACCTGAATAGCTGGTGCCGTAGGTACCGCAGAAGACTCAGAAGACTCAGAAGCCAATATTTCATTATCAGATTCATTGTTGGAGGTAGCTGAAATTGATTCACGTAATGCATTGTCTATTGGCGCTAAATTCTCAACACCATTTGTTGCATTATGCACTCCAGATCCACCTGCATTGACATGAGCAGAAGAGACCTTGTTATCAGAGGGTGGTTGTGTAATTAGGTGTAAGTATATGTATATCTTCTTCTCAGCTTCAATAATAGCTTGAATTTGTTCAGGGTTCGTAACCTTGGACTTATATGTAGCCAGATATTGTAGTTGTTTAGATGCATGTTCTATTTCTCGTTCCAGAAATTCTCTTGATCGTGGCGGTGGAGGCGCTGATTGTACTTGGCCTTGTTGATCTTCAGTTGATTGATTCTGGGCATATAATCTTGATGCAGTTATACCACCAACTTCGGCTTCGGAACGAGTAGAACTATCTTGAACCTGGGATTTTGGTACAGAATCCTTCATGCTAGAAGTTTGTGGAACGACGCCACGTGGTACAGTTTGTTTGGGATCAGGAACACCGCTTGGGTGAGTTTGAGCGGACACAGAACTGTGAGGTGTTTGAGAGTGGAGATTCCCATTCTTATTGGCATTTGTACGTTCCGACTCATTGATTCCTTTAATAACACAACGAGCCAGATCTGGGTATTTCTTTTCAGCCTGAGCTGCCAAACTCAATAACGCAACTTTGAAAGAAATATAGTCAATGTGGTTTGGGAATTGAAATGGATCAAACAAGGAAGACGCTGGGTGAACGAACTTTGGTTGAAAGTATTTTTCCTCTGGTAAAAAATACGATGCGTAGAGAATATGAAGAATCTCGTGGTATGATAATGACGGGTATAATTTCGAAAGAGTCGAAAACAGTGATTGCATATAAACCTTAACAATCTTTAACGCCTGGTTTAATAAGGGCTCTCGGGCAGTTTTATTTATCTTTTGGGTTGTGTATGAATTGTATGCTTTCAAGCCCCCTCCTCGGCTGACATCTATACTATGTGTATTGGTAGAGAAGCGTGGCATCGGGCATGAATATTTGGCTGTTTCTCCAGGGTCAGACTGGGTAACAGTAGGACCTGATTGTATGGGCCCAGTATTTGTGTTATGGTTTTTCTGACTATAATTAGAACGAGTGACGTTAGGACTAGAGAGTATAGCACCAGTAGGTATGTTAGAGTTTGTCTGACGAGAGTTAGAATTATCGACATTAGGATTAGAGTATATGGTCCCAGTAGACATGCTATGGCTTGTCTGGCGAGCGTGAGAATAATCAACATTATTCCTAGAATTTATAGTTCCAGTAGACGTGTAATAACTTTGCGGAAGAGGAGCTGGACTTGGACCAAAATTTCGCATTTGTTCGTTTGGACCTGAAGAGGGCCAGTTGCCTTGTTCAGAGGAAGGGTGGCCACCATAAAAGTATCTGCCGCTTTGGTGTTGAATATTTCCATACGATTGATTAGAAACACTATCTGAATGTCCATGATTTAAATTTGGGTTGATAAAAGGTTGAGAAGCTTGTCCCGTAGGCTGTGCAAGTGATGGAAATTGTTGCCCAGTAGTTGGTACAAAACCTCGAAATTGCTGTCCTGTAGTTTGTACGTATGATTGGAAATAACCAATATCATGCCCATCCAGGTTCTGAAAACCAATATTCTCGTTAGCCGCCATCTTGTTCTGTGTCTGAGAAGGAAAGCAAAGCTGTTGTTTATGAACTAACGCGTGAAAGTCAATAAACAGAAACGTAAGTTTTTTAAATGTTAGTTGAGATTCTTTGGAGCTTGCACGTGTCCACGTGGGCTTTACGTGATTACCCTAACCCTTAATATGTTTACAAATTTACAACTGACACGCGGCTGTCGCGTGTCAGCCGTGTCGATCTAATTACATTTGATTAGGATCGATCAGCTAGTGTACATATCTCACCCACACTTTATATCTCAACGGATCCAAGTACTTGTCATATCTTATTATTTACTAATACATGTTTTTACCAGTTATTAAGGATGTGTAGGAATTATATTCAAAGCCTCCATTTAGAAAATGTCTCATAAACTGACACCCCAAGAAAATTTCGGAAATACCAACCTATTTGTAAAACATTAGACAATCTTGATTCATGTCTAATTACCACTATTAGAACTGATTTTACCTAGCCCTTAAATTTTTAGGGGATATTTAATTTGCATAAAATGACAGCCAACTTTGTGTTCACTAGTTGGTTCAATTGTCTCGGGCTTGTAAGCTAGTTTGGGGATGGCTCTGGAATCGTCTTGGTGAAGGTTTGGTGCTAGGTGATGTTTGTTAAGAGCGCAGATATCAATTGAAATTTAACTGTTTAACTTGATATAAGGTGACATTGATTGAAACTATTTATACCAGCTAGTCAAATATCTCAATCTATAAACGAAAAGAACATTACAGACTTGGACATGGTGCTTACCAAGGCGGCGCATTGATCTGGTAAATATTCACACACTGTACAAATTTTGTCAGGTATTATTTAAAACTAACTTTGCCAATATTGATTATTTGGTTTGGATTTCATAAAACTATAGATACATATTAAACAAATAAATGGCATAAAACATAATTACATATTAATCATACTAAGAGTAAGTCTAAAAAGCTGTTGTTGGAAAATATAATAAAACAGCAGAAGCAAATGCATAGATGGAGGAGTGGAACTCAAGGTGGATGTACTTTCTTTTTATCCTTGCAATGATGTGTTTAATTTGGACAAAAAGCTCAATATGAAGAGATCATAGTCACCAGATTAGTTATTTCCTCCGATACTCTCAATACTGTTTTTGAGTGTGATTCAATCAACGATTAATGGCAAACGTCATAAATACAGACGTACGCTGTCTAACGTTCCTCATCAAACAAACTTGCGTCGTTTCAAGCCGGGTTGTTCAGCATCGCTCATATCCATCGCTTCAGGTCCCTCCTCACTAACAGTACTATTTGGCTTGTCAATCTCTACAACACCAGCAATGTCATTAACATCCACCATTTTTCGTTTGTTGGAAAGCATGATAACTTGTCTATAAGATGTTCTCCTTAATTGAGCGGCTTTGATAACAGCGTGAGCAATTCTACCTATTGAATCTCGAGCCCTCATATGATCCAAACCCCAAGTTGTGGCAAGATTAACCACATCGTAAGGGCCCCGTATTGCTAATGGTGACCAGGACTCTGAAGATACTACAGCTGCCCGCTTACCTCTTATAGCTCTTATGATGGATGCAGCTCCGCTTAGCTGATGTTTTCGAACATCAGGATTGCATACTGCAGAGAGTGAAGCACCTGCTTCATCAAAATGGCTTTGGTTAGATGGATCGAGATCTGAGTTTCCGGTTGACGTAAGTTTGATAGCGCTGCCAGATGATGAAGTTGGCTCCAAAGAAGGGTCGGGTCCACCGGCGTAGCAGATTTCAAATACGATGCCTTTAGCGATGGCAGCTCCAATGGTTTTGTGGCGAAGAAAGCAAGGGAGCCTTATAGTAAGATCAAACGAAATCAGGTTTATGGAATCATAAGATGTGCAAGCAAGTAGTAGTGATCGGTCAGTTGTTGGTCGTACTGCTAAAATATCGTATTCTAAAGATAATGCTGGAAGTTTTTGCGCAAAAGCCGAGGAAGCAGCTGTATCGTTGAGGATGAGTGTGGCGCGAGTGAGGATAGTTAAAGATGGAGGCGGTGGGGTCGGAAGAAGGGACAGGTCAATTGGATTTTCAGAATTATTGGAAGAGAGTGATGAATTATCTTGCTGCCTTTGTTTTTTTGACTTATTTGAATTAATGTTGTTGATTTTGGGCTCAATGGTGTGGTTCAATGCAACGACCGTGTATCCGAAATCAGAAAGAACTGATAACGTTCTGGACAGGCGCGCTAAAGCAGCAGGTGTGGGATTGGCAGGCCATGGGACATTAAGATCGACCAACATTTAAGTGATAGAATATCTGTAATAGGTGTGCTTGAGTGAAGAGAAATGGGGAATGCAAAATGAAAGGGGTGTTCACAGAAGCAGTGCCAGATTAAGGTATTGGGGAGAGAAGGTGAGAGTGTGAGTGAGTGCGGAATTGTGGAGGATTTGGAAAATTTTTGAGTGCTATCGAGTCACGTGGATTTTATATAATGATTATTCAGTGCTGATGTAATGGGGTTGAAGGTTTATTTCCAGGATTCTAGGGTTTACAAGAGATAAACAGGAATTAAATCAATTTCAGGTAAATTTGAATATCTGATTTACAGCATTTGAACGGTTTTAGTAATTTTAATAGGTATATCGGCAGGTGTTGAGATATGGTTTAATGTAGAACTCCAATTTAGCTCGCACAAAACGAATCTGTCTACTATGGTAGCACCGAAAGAACACTGAGAAACAGGATTTGCTTATTATCTGACAATGAACAACACTGCTTTCCTTTACAATTGACAGCAATGAATATAAATACTGATAAAAAGTTTCAATAAATAGCCAATAAGAAAAACATGCTTCTTCCAAAGCTCAAGCTACAACTGGAGCCATCAGCCGTACATACATTTTGTCACACAGTTGTAACAAAAATTATTCAACTGCTTAGTCAGTCTAAAATTTTTTTTTCCCTGTTAGTCGGCTTGAAAATCTTATCCAACTTGTTCACGGCTCACAACACAAGATCTGGAAAATTGGTGCCTATTGTCGTCAACAAGTTAGGTATTATTTCGCCTGATTCCGTGGAAAGTATTGTATAAGATATAATGCCCGAAATTCACACACCTTACAGCATTTCCGACTTGCCCCAGACGTCGAGCCCTCTTTCCTCACGTCTCAGCGTCCAGTTTGGAGGAACGTCTAAGGTTTACTTTGGTATTTCACACAGTTCTCTTACTGGATACAGCTTGAAAACTGCTGCTCGACCATTATGGACTCATCCAGTATCACCAGTTACCTCTATCTCCGCAATCAGTAATGGCACTGTCAAGAAAGATTCGAACAACAGCCCCATCTATTACGCAACTGTCAACACCAAAGGAAAGGCATCTCTTCACCAGTTTATTCCCAAACATGACACCCAGGGTGAATCAGAAGAAAAGACCCTACTTTCAAAGTGCAATCAGATTAGCAGTATCCAGAAATCTAAAAACGCTGAAATCTTGTACTTGGTTTTTACAACCGGCGAGGTGAGATCATATTCGATTGAAGAATCAACCAAAAAGACCACTAAAAAGCGTAAGGATGAAGAAACAGGCAAGATCATTGAAGAGATTGAAGAAAGCAAGGTTCTTGAAGCTGTCGAACTGTGGGATATTCCAGCACCATCAAAGGGTAACATATGCATAACTTCCAAGTTTTTGAAAGCACCATCAAAGGACTTGCCAGAAGATGGGTTGGTTGTCACAATCACTAAACCTACTAAGACCTCCAAATCGTTTGTTGTAACTGTTATTTCTTTAGATACCTCTGAAGGTCGTGTTTTGTCTTCATCAACCATTACAGCTCATGGAGACGAAGAGACTGGTGTGTTTGACATTTCTGACGATGGCTTGTATAGATACGTTTCTTCAACTGCCACTGTTCATAAGTACAACATTCTTGATCCCTTGGAAACTCACAGCGTTATCCAACTGCCAGCTAGAAATCCATCTACAAACCAATCTACGTCAACATCTATTTTGTATCTAGGAAACGACCAGATTCTTATTTCTCATGGCTCTTCGCTTCTTCTTGTTGATCTTAAATACCGGGTTTTGCTCTCTGAACAAAGTGTTCCAAAGCCAATCTTTTTGAACTCCTACTCCAAGAGGTTAGAACTAGCCGTTGGTTATACCATCTCGAATAACGACATAGCGAACAGTACACCAAACTCAGCTACGACAGGTAGCGAAAAGATTGTGGCTATTCCTGTTGAAGCTGGTACTGGAAGCTTACTGGAGAGTATTGGAAAAGGAATCGTTAAAAGCGAAAACACATTTCAACATGCATTCACTTCGATACCAGTTACTTTTCATGACAGTGAAGGCTCTGTCAATCTCGTAAAATCAGAGTCAACCCAGGTCAAGAGTGCAGTGTCAGAAGCTACCGCTATTTTACAAGTTTTGAAACATTTCATGACAACTCAGAATGCTAAAGACTTTGAGAAGTGGGCTCTGGCTTATTTCAAGACTTCTAAAAAATGGATCAAGACTTCGACTGGCAGTGATGTAGAAGAGATTATCAAAGCTACTACTGTTCCGGAAGTTTCCAACTCTAAAAAGTCAATTTACAAATCCAAACACGATAGACCAGTTGACTCAACATTCGTATATGAATTGTGTAACATTCTTTTCAAAAATGTTAGAAAGATAGATATATCATCACTTTCATTTGCCAGCGATGCCGCGACCAACACTTCACCTAAGAAGCCATTCAAGAGTGTTAAACTTCACAAAAACTTTGCCCCCGAAAAACTACTTGGATATCTTTTAACCCATCCTCTTCTTCCATCCCAACAACTTCCCGGTTTACTTCTTACCCTCAACCGATTCCCTGATCTTGTCCGTTTGGCCATTAAGCGAGCCCCATCTCTTCGATGTGAGACTGTTGTTTCTGCGTTGCGCTCTAAGGATAAAGATACCTTTATTTCTTCTGTAATCCGACTTGAGCATACCTTTGATTCCCGTCAAATTATCTCAGCAATTAAACTGGTTTATCTTTCTAGTGAAGGCAAATCTTCCGACGAAGCTAAGAGCAAAAAGAGTAAGAGAAAAGATGCCGCTGACAATTCTACGAGCCCATTTTTGGATGTCGCATATTCTGATAATGGTACCACATTAGAGGATATTGTTAGACATATGATTTCCCTTGATTTAGGATGGTCTTTAATTCCATTCTTTATTGATGCCGGTGGCCTTTTTGGATGGGACGAGGAATTCCTTGCAGAACTTGACGTCTCTATTAAGAAGAGCTTGGAGGCCTACAAGGGTGGATATGAAGTCATTGCTATGCTTGAAGAAGGCATGAGAGCATCCAGAAGGAAGGGACACAATGCCTTGGCCATAGGAGGTGATGACGAAGAAATCAAGGTGCCTGTTTTGGTTTCTGCCAAGCAGCAGAGCCAGCAACGTATGGAGTCCATGTTGCCAATTGGACTAGCCGGAAAGAATACCTATGGAAAGAAGACTGCCAGCAATAATGGTGCCAGAGCTGCTTCTGCTATCGCTTCATACAGTGTTGAGAAATTACTTTTATAAAAAGTATATTCAAAAAGAAAAATATCTTGAACCAACTTGTAATATATTTTGTTTAGAGGACTAGAATATTAAATTGATTAAATAACTACTGAACGAGGATTATTTCCATCACCATTGAAATAGAACCATAGATTTGGACTGGAATTCGTCATCTGAAACTATATGAGACTTTCTGATCTTGGTAATCAACTTTGCGAGCCAATTTTGAAGATGCAACGCGCGAAAAAATCCAAATAAACTTTAAACAAGTTTTATAGAGGCGGCCTTTGTTTTTTTTCTTCTTCCAAAATGGTTCTTTTTGAAAATGAAGATCAGAATTTGAGTGTTGCAGAATATTTAGTCATTTATTAAACCGTGTTTAAGTATCTAACCCCAAATTGTATAGAAATAAAAATAGAAAAAGTGATATTTAATTTAAACCATTTAGTTTTCATCCCCGAAATCAGTTCTATATTCGTTTTCGATTTCACTGTCGTCTTCCTCACACAGCTCCTTCCATGTAGCGTAAGAAAGCAACAAGAAAGCGATAATGATCATAAGTCCACCAACAAAACCAGCAAATGAAATTGGAACGGAGAAAAAAAACCAATCAACAATAGCTACAATAAAAATAGTAAGAAGAGCAGCAACAGACGAAAGAACAGGTGATGTCAAAGACATGAGAACCAGCATGGAACCGGAAAACAACATGTTGGAAAGAATAGAGACAACCAAAAGCTGCAATACCTCACCCCGGGGTGCTTCAAACGGCTCAATACCAGTAAAATGCAAAATAGGAAGCAAGAGCCACACAAGAGAAAATGTGCACAAACCGATACCAGTACCAACAACGTTTGCAAAAACAGCCTGTCGACGAGGAGAAACAGTTGAGGGAGGACAAGTAATCTTCTTATATAAAACTTCATACAGGCCGTAAAGGACGGCACCGACTCCGATAACCAAGTTACCACCCATACGATGGGGATACACACTAGGTTCGTCGCCAGGGATGTCCTTCTTTGAATCAGAACCACCGCCATAAGCGACAATAAAGACACCGATCATAGCAAGAACAACACTGAATGACTTATCAAGTCGAAAAGGGTCATTGAGCAATGGAACAGAAAATGCATAGGCGAAAAAGGCAGAACAGTTGTAGATAGCGGTGATATCAGACGTCGTAGTCATATTGATGGCAATATACCAGGACATTCCGGCAACAGTGAGAGCAGCAGTCAGAACCAGACATTTTTTCAAAATTTTGAACAAGGGAGAGACAGCTGGAGCCAAATCGCGAAAATCCTTGAGGTTTGGCAAAGCCAGGTGACGGTGATCCGAAGGTTGGCGATGGTGACCAGGTTTATGCGCACCAGTGTTGTCGTCATTAATCATATTTGCGGTTGAAAGAACATTGTTCATATGGCTTCTGAAAAAGGTCTTGAACGGGGTATTCCACTTCACAATTCTTAGAAAAAGAATCTGTAAAGGCCACAACAACGTCCATGAAGAGTGGGTTATGTATAACATAAAGATTGGCTTCTTATATTTAAGGGTCATTGCCAAGTACCCGGCAGCTTCAGTTTGGACAACAAAAGTAACCAAAGCAATAAGCAGAGCCAGGCCAGAGTAAATGTATCTCCTCTTTTGACTCTCTGTTTTCTCAGGATCAGTCGCGCTCAAACCGCGTAGAGGTGGCAGGTTGGTGTGAGGTGTACCTCCTTGCCTAGGAGACCCGCCAGGCGTCAACGCGGTCGTAAAGTTTGGGGTTTCATGTACTGGAAGTTGTTGGTATGACATGTTAATAGAAGCGAGCAAAAAGAAGGACGGTGAGATAATGGAAAGAGTGGAGCGCTCACATGTAGATCGAGAAATGCTATAATTGAAAAAAAAAAATGAGCAAACGAAGGTGTTTGGGAATAAGTTGCAGGACTCGGAAGTTAGGGCGTTAAAAGAAAGAAAAGAAAGAAAAAGCAGGTGGATTTAAGGTTTGTTGGCTAACAAGAATAGTTTGCGCGGCAGTTTGTATGCATCGTTGCGTCGACGGGTCGGTGCGTGTTCCGGATAGTGTTCGTGACATCTGGGTTAGGAAGTCACATGACCACACTGGTCTGAGATGTACTGAAGCACGCGTACTGGGTAGTACCAGCATAACCACCAAATTACTGGAGAAAAATTTTCATTGAACACACTATAGCCAGCACAGAAGATAAACTTCATCACCCAGTCTTTGCAACCACCACACCCACCATGGCTGCTGAAAGAATCGCTGATCGCGATGACGAAAACGTCCAGGTCGACTTCTCCGACCTCGAGCGCAAGTATGCTGTCAGTATGGACATGGGCCTTGACACCTTCATCGTTGTTGATGGCACTCCTGTGATCAAGGAGGATAAAGCTCCTTTGCTTATCAAGGTCTTGACCAAGTTGTTCAGCGGTGTTGGAACTATCAAGCCAAATGGTTTACACATGCCTACTAAGGAGGGCAAGACCTTAGGTTTCGCTTTTATTGAGTACCAGACAGTGGATCAGGCCAATGCTGCTATCAAGCAGTTCAACGGTAAGCGTTTAGATGCTAAGCACGTTTTCACCATCAACAAGCTTTCCGACATTGAGCGTTACGGCAGTGACGACACAATCACCGATGAGTACGTCGAGCCCGAAAAAACCGAGTTTTCACCACGCCCTCACCTTCGTAGCTGGCTCACTGACCCCGCCGGCCGTGATCAGATATTTGCACACATCCGTAATTCTCTCCAGGTCAATTGGTATAAGAAGACCGAAGACCCCCCTAAGATTGTCAGCACTATTGACCATGTTGAAGGTCATGCCAAGTGGTCTCCTAACGGTACTTACCTTGCCTTCAACTTCCCATACGGTGTTCAACTCAATGGTGGCCCTAAGCTTGAAACTATTGGACAGCTCAAACACTTCAACACTCAAATGTTTGATTTCTCTCCTAATGAACAATTTATTGTTACTTTCTCTGATGTTGCCATTGGTGATGCTCCTGAAAACGACCCCGATAATCCCAAGTCTCCTTTTGGTGAGATTGACCGTGGTAACCAAATTGTTATTTGGAACACTCTCACTCAACTCCCTATGAGATCTTTTAAGGTCCCAACAGCCATCAACGGTGAGCCTGCCAAGATCACCTGGCCTATTTTCAAGTGGTCCTCTGACAGTAAATACTTTGCCAGAATCGGTGGTGACCAACTTTTTATTTACGAATCATCCAACATGACCCTCGTCGACAAGAAGGGTGTTAGCATTCCTGGTATTGTCGACTTTTCTTTTGCACCTACCAGCATCGTTTTGAAGGGCCGTCAACACCTTGTTCGCCCCGGTCAGGAAGAATCATCCAAGAACAGCAAGTATGAGGGAGAGCATGTCATCTGCTACTGGACACCTGAGATCAATAACCAAGCTGCCCGTATTAGTATTATGACTGTTCCTACTAAAGAGGTTCTTCGTACAAGAAACGTTTTCAACGTTTCTGACTGTCGTTTCCACTGGCAAGATGAAGGCAAGTACTTGTGTGTTAAGGTTGATAGATTTACCCGTAACAAGAAGTCTACTTTCACCAACCTCGAATTTTTCAGATTACAAGAGCGTGATATCCCAGTTGAGGCAATTGAACTTAAGGACACTGTAATCAATTTCGCTTGGGAGCCTAAAGGCACCAAGTTTATTACAGTCGCTATGCCTTACATCCCTAATCAGCCTCAACAAGCAACTGCTCCAGGTGTTGCTCCCGGTCCTACTAACAACAATATATTGTCCTTTTACGGATTGGAAGAAAATAAGAAGGCAGCAGTTTCTAACAGCAGTTGGAAATTACTCAAGAGTTACGAAAAGAAACCCACCAATTCAATCTACTGGGCACCTAATGGCCGAGTCGCTGCCACATCTAACTTTGGCCCTAACGTATCCACACCTACTATTGAATTTTATGATACTGAGTACGAGCATGAGAAGCGTGAAGGTGTCCCAGAAGACAACTCTGGCATCCACTTGATCGGTCAATACGAGGGTTATGCTTTGGTAAACCTTCAATGGGATCCTTCAGGACGATATATCATTGGCTGGGCTGTTAAGGGACAGTCTTGCTACCGTGTTGTGTCATTCTGGGGTCAACTTATTACTGAACGACCAGTTGATTTCCTTCGTTTTGTCTCTTGGCGACCGCGCCCTGCTTCTCCTCTTGATGCTGCTGAGAGAAGCAAGATCTTGAAGAACCTTGACAAGTACAGATCAAGATTCGAGGAAGAGGATGCCATGGAAGCTGATGTTGCTACTCGTGAACTCATTACTAAGAGACGTACGTTGTTCGCTCAATGGCATGCTTTCCGTGAGAACATGGTTGCTAAGCTGAAGAGCGAAGGCCTTGTTCCTGAGGAGGAGTCTAACAAGGGAGACGATGAAGGCACCCAACTTGTGGAGGAGATTCGTGAGGAGATTACTGAACAATACGAGGAGGAAGTTAAGTTGTAAATTTATAGATTATGATGTTTATGTAACTAGACTATATGGCCAAAACAGTTTACAAAAAAAAAAAAATAGGCTAACTGTGGTGAAACTGCACTTTTGAATAAAAAAAATACTGAATAATGACAAGGACGATGGATTTTTAATCCTATTATATTGAATATCTACATATTTACAGACAAAGATAACTGAAATTAAACGAACAAGAGAAATCTAAAATGTATCAGAACAAATGAAAATTTTCCATGACTAACAAGGAACGGGTCGTTTATATGACAACCAAGGTGATTAGATCAATAGCCAAAAGGGGATAGTTAAAACTCCTGGCATACATGATTATTTGGCCTTGTGAGCAGCTTTGGTTTGAAGCTGGAGCCCGTGCCACTTTGGAATTTCTTCTTTGAGCACTTCATTGACGAGTTTGTGCTGCTTTATAAGCGGAATACCGTTGAATTTGGCAGAGGTGATGTTGATGGCAAACATAGAGCCACATCCGCCGGATATGTCGCGAACCGCAAGATGGGTAGGGGATAAGGAGGAAGTGAGGAGTCGGAAAAGGCTTTGCTCGTAGGCCCCAAGGGTAGATGGAGGTTCCAGAGGTGGATCATTTGACTGTTCACTGCGTTTGGTTGCTGTGATTGAAAAGTTTGATGTCTGGGAAAGGACGGGGAAAGCAAGCCGTGAGGGGGTTTTGAGAGCCGACGCCGGTGCAGAGAGCACATGGGACCGGAAAGGGCCAGAGGATCGGAACGACAGCGAAGAAAACAAACGAGACATTATTGCTAGACCAAGGATGGTGGTGGAGACGGTGGTCAAATGCTTACTTTGGGGTGAGCCATTTTGTGTCTGGGGCGTGGGCGTGATGCGGCACGTGATGAGGGCTGACGGACTATTTTAAAAAATTTGACGTTGTCAAAAGGCAGCTCGTATTGGAAACCTTCTTTATATCTACACCTATTTACACTTGCACCTGTGGATATTCCTGTCTTCTTTCTGATATTTATATATATATATATGTGTGTGTATCCATGGCCCATACTCGCTATTTTTGCAGATCAATTACATCTATAACCCGCCATGACCTTCTCGCTCATACCCAGCAACAATAAGAGCTCTCGAAAAGCCACGACCGCCTCAACCAAAAAGGGCTTTTTGTCAACACAGGAATCCTCGTCAACATGCTCCTTGCTGAAGAAGTCCTCCTCCACAACATCACTGGAAGGCATTTGCTCTAAACGAAAAGCAAATCCGCTGAGTCCTTGTCGCACAGAGCCAAAGAATATGGCTTTGAAATCGACGCCATCCGCTTCAAACCCTAAAAGATCTAGCACCGAGTCCTCGCGGTTAGCGTCCTCAAAAAGGGTGGTAACTTCTCCTGCAGGCTATCAAGTCCGTGGCGGTGTCTTTGAAAACAGCCATAAAAACAAGTACCTTGTCGCAGCAAATGCCGCTGCTTCTACCCTTCTACTGGACCCCGACGTTCACCACATTCATGATAACAGCGCCACCAGCCTACCGGAACTGAATCCGTCCTTATCGACAGTAGACCCGACTAAAGGAACCCCCATTGCGAATGAAAATTCACACCGGAGTCTTCCTATTGAAACCGGCACTGTTATGCCCAACAGCTTAACCACAGACAATCAGCTCCCACGGCAAAGACGTCACCATCAAACCCACTCTATTTCTACTTCAACATTTTTTCTTGGACAAATCTCTCAACACTTTCATCTTCCTACGTCTCGTTCCCACAACTCGCAAACTCATAGTCCACACAGTTCCCAGTCATCAACACTGAACAGCGTAAAGCGATCAGACTCTCAGTCTAAGTCTCACCGTCCTAAACTTGATATTGTCCCCTGTGCTTCTACACTGTCGTCCTCCACCTCTCAGCATTCGCCATCATCTCCTATTTCTACCACTTCGTCAGCATCTATTTTATCCGATTCCTCAAGCGCATCTCAACAATCCACCATCGTTAATGAGGACACGCCCACAACATCCACACATTCCTTAAATATAAGTGAATCGTCCAACGGGCTAACTAAAAAAGCCTCTTGGGAAAGCGCTTTAACAACGTCATCAACTTCAACAGCCACCACCGTTGCTTCTAGGTCTTCTCGCACTCGAACACGTGGCTCATTATCTCGTTCTCCCTCTGAAACCACATCCAGGACAAAACGACATGAAAGGCTTGATAGAGCTGCTAAAGTAGATGTTCCTGAATTCGACCAAGTTTTCAGCCATCCTTGGTGTTGGCGCCTGATTTTTATCATTGGAATTCTCTTTAGACTTTATTTCTCTCGTTCTTCTTCTTACATTCACCCCGATGAGCATTTCCAGGGCCCTGAATCAATTGCCGATTTCTTTTTTGGATGGGCCACTAAGAAGTCTTGGGAGTTTTCTTCAGCAGCTCCTGCTCGATCATACTTTGTTGTTTGGATTGTCTACGGTATCCCAATGTTTTTTGTCGACTTGATCCATCGTGGGTCTTACGGAACCCCCCCTGATCCCAAGTCTGTTCTCATGGGATTACGTTTAGCATTTGCGTTAGGAAATTGGGTTCTCAGTGATATGGCTATTGATCGATTAACACAATCTGATACACACAAGTTGGTTGCTCTTTTCTTTACTGCAACCTCCTACGTTACATGGACCTATCAATCTCATACCTTTTCCAATTCTGTCGAAACCGTAATTTTACTGTGGTGCCTGGTCATTATATATGAAGTTGAAACTCAAAAGCAAACACGAATCACATGTTTCTTTTCTCGTCTTTGGGACTCTATTTTACTTGGAAGCTTAGTTGCGTTTGGGGTATTCAACCGAATAACATTCCCTGCATTCTTAGTTGTTCCGGCCTTACGATTAATCCCATTTTTCTGGGAATACCCATTCTCGCTCTTTGCATGCGCATTTTCCTTTGTTACGACTTCGGTGATTGCAGTTTACTTTGATACTGTTTACTATGGAGTATTTCGCCAGTATCTTTCCAACAATGCATATGAAGCGACTCCCTCATTCCCTTTCTCAGCTGTAGCTTCTGTAGCTGCTGAAACATTTCAAAATCCCCCTTGTCTTTCAACTGTCAACCCATTTTCACTGTCATCATGGCTTTCTTCTGACTTTGTCATTACTCCTTTGAACAATTTGTTGTACAATTTGAACAGTGAAAATTTGGCTTTACATGGCGTCCATTCCCGAGCACAGCACATTCTGGTTAATTTACCACAGTTGCTTGGTCCTGCTGTAATTTTGCTCATTTCAACAAAGTTTATTAGAACAATCCCTTTTCAGTCAGCTCTATCTGGTATCTTGATAATGTCCCTTGTTCAGCACCAGGAATCCAGATTTCTTGTACCTGCTGTGCCCTTACTATGTTGTTGTCTCGATTTCAATGTTTTGCGAAAGATCTCTATATGGGCGGTTCAATTCAGAAATTGGTCTTCTCGTAAGTTTAACGAAAAGTTTCAACCCACTTCTGAATTGGCAAGTAACGACGAGCAGCTTGTTGTTTCAAGAAAGCTCAAGTCTCTAAAACGTACTAAGAGTATATTCTTCTCGCTTTGGAGTTTGTTCAATATTTTGCTTGGAATTTTGATGGGTATCTTACATCAAGGTGGTGTTCTTCCTGCCCAGATTTATATTTCCAAACTTACTGATCATCATATACCATCTTCTCCATCTTTTGCGTCTGCTTTTTCAACGAGTCCGGCTAATCCCTTAGTTACATCTGGAAGCATCGATTTAAATAATACCTCATCGTTGAACCAACATGGTCCCGTTACTGACTACGTTTTTATCTGGTGGAAAACTTACTCGCCGCTCATCTGGATGTTAGGAAAACCGATTGGTTCGGTTTCCGTAATTGATCCGATTGAGACGGTGGCTGGTGAAGGAGGAACCTGGGAGAGATATGTTCCAGTGTTTGAATTTTTGGAAGAGTTGGAAAACATTACCCATTCCTTGACGTCTGAATCTGATCCAACAATTACATTCTCTGGCTCTAAGGAATACACACAAGGACCGAATAATTCAAATCCTACAGCTTTATCTTCAACATGGTTAAATCACTCTCATAACGGACCCTCCATCTCTGTTATTGATATGATGGGCGCCAATCCTGAGCTACTGGCTAGTGTCTTGAGAAGACTCTCTCTTTTGGAAAAGGCGCAGGGCCATGAAAGCTCACAAAGGGTCCAGAAGACATACCTTGTAAGTCCAGTTTCGGCTATCCTGACGAATAAAGACAAGACATATGTGTATTCTCACACTCGAGATGGTGATGTTTCCACAAAGCCATCCGATACTCGAGTCTTTAAAAATGGCATTGATGGAAATGTGATTGATGATGAAAAGATTGGATCTACACACCATGAGGATACCCTTTTTAGTAATGATGATTACAAATTGCATGAAGTTTGGAAAACTAGGTTACATGTGTCCCTGGATGATATTGATGTGACGGATTTGAGAAGCTTGGCTTTGGGATTAGGGGTGTATGAAGTTGTAAACTGATTTTGTTTCTAGTTGTTTTTAATTCTGTTTTCTTTGTATTTATTATATATTTTATTATTACTTTTAGTACGTAGCTTGGTATAAGAGCTATTTTTAATTTAATAACCATTTTGATTTGACAAATCCATTTACTTGAAATTGAAATGTATATTTTTTTGTAAACAACCCTGAATAAAAACAAAATCACATGACATTAGGACGATAACGATACGGCTTTAGCAGTGTTACTAACAGATACATACAAACAAAAGCATCGTGGCCAAGTTAGTTTTATAAGCGTGGTTGTAATGTTGATATTTCACTCATTGCCTGCCTGTTTTTTTTTTCATTCTTACCACCATTTTTAATCCATGAACTTCTCAGTTCCTAAAGACTGTGTTTCCTCTTTTTGAGCTTTAATTACAACCCTGTGATGGGGGGTTTTATACCCACATGTTTTCAGTAACAAGCGTCAGTTGGAGCTCTGTTGACTAGATTATGCCAGGATTGGTTAATTCGGTAATTACTATAATCTGATCTGATCTGATATCCCTAGTTATTTGAATACCCTTTTGGAACAGCAGTGTATACAAGGAATATGGGCCAGTCGCGCATGCACCGTTTTTTTCTTTTTCTTTTTCTTTTTCTTTTCTTTCTTCGGGAAACAAACGGCTTCTTTCTGGGTTGGTGCTTCGGATCCCCTACCTGTTGTGGGGTTCCGGACTAGAGCCTATGCTTTAATTATTCATCTATTTACCGTTTATATTTTTGTGAGCGAGGCATAGGAGATTGGATATGCTTTAAAGTCGAATCAAATTTGACGGCATTACGATTCATTAAACTTGACAATCTTTTCACACAACCAATTTCCGGGTTTTAGGGCCGGTCTTCGGATGAATGAAGAAAAACAACAATTGGTGAGCATCGACACTGCCTAGCGACTGATGACATCAGAAAGTTACGTGGACGTCAGAATAGCCTGAATTTGCTAGACACCTGCACATTGTCGATGAAAACAGAAGCTTCGCTGGTTTTTACAAATAGTCACTTCTAGATACCGATGATCCCTTTAGTCATTTCGGATAATGATGGTAATGGGAATACAGTCACATTCATGGGAAGCTGCCAATGTCAGATATGCGGCTTGATCCATTCCTGTGACGACAGCCAGCTTGACCTTTCGTTCATCTCCCCCAAACAAATAACCTGCAAAGTTCCCGGGAAAAAAAAAGTATATATACATATCAAGTCTTGAATGCCCCGGTACTTTTTTATTTATTGAATATTCTATTCACTCAAGGATCTTGACCCGATTTCATTCTACAACCAGAGTTCCATTTTCAATTAGTGAAAAATCCCGACATCGCTAGTGCTTAGTAATTGGACATACGCCACACACACTTTTGATTTCGTCTTTCCAAAGTCATATTCGGTATAGGCTAAAATTTTTTTATTTTCCTGTTTACTCTGCATATCTTTTGATCTCTCCTTATTTCACCATCCCTTTACATTTCAAGCATCTTTTTGTTTCTTAAAAACATAAATACTTCAAATCAGATCCCTTTATATTATCTTCATAATAGTAATATAAGCCATGTCTCCTTCCTCCGAAAGAGCCAAGAAAGATCTTTTGGTCTTAAACAATGAGTCAACAACAACTCTAACTGATTCTTCGCCACAATCCTCTTCTAATTCTCTAATACCGACAGATGAGGCTTCAGAAGAGACACTGCCAGAACCCAAGCAAGTCCGATACTCCATGAGAGAACAGCTGATAGGATTTCCTTGGTGGCAGATGACCATCGTTATGATGGTCCGTTTCTCGGAACCTGTTTCATTTACATCGCTATTTCCCTACGTTTACTTTATGGTCAAGCATCTTCGACCCGAAGGAACGGAATCCAGCATTGCTCGATATGCTGGCTACATCAGTGGAACATTTGCGTTATGTCAAGCCCTGACTGGCGTGCACTGGGGTCGCTATTCCGACAAATACGGTCGAAAGCCCATTCTTTTAATGGGTCTTCTCGGCACAGCAGTTTCGCTTCTTTGGTTCGGTACCGCTGAGTCTTTTTTAGTTGCAATGTTAGCTAGATGCCTCAGCGGCTTTTTAAACGGAAATGTTGGAGTTATCCGAACCGCTATTGGAGAGATTGCTCCTCTTGGACGACATCAAGCCTTTGCCATGTCAACAATGTCTTTACTTTGGCAAACTGGCTGTGTTGTTGGACCTGTAAGTAGTATTTTATTGCTTAAAATTTTTATGTGACTAACTCAGTTGTCCAAATGACGCTGCTTGGTCTGGACACAATAACGATGTTTCAACCAAACCTTGATCCGCATATTTACGCACATTGGCCATACAAAACTAACAAACTGTTTATTACTATTTTTACTATATATTTTAGACTATGGGTGGTACTCTTGCTGATCCAGTTCATAATCATCCCAGCTGGTTTCCTTCTGATGATGAGCCCGACAACTTTTGGAAGGCATTGTTCCTTAAGAAGCCCTTTTTACTTCCTAACATGGTCACTTCAGGGCTTTTATTTTTTAGTGCAGTTATAGCCTTTTTGTTTTTGGAAGAGTCTAACGAGGACTTTAAGCCTCGAAATGCTTATGACCCTGGCTTGGCTTTAGGCGACAAGTTTATAAGATTTATTACCCGAGGAAAAGTCGACTTGTCCAAGAGAAAAAGATGGGATACCTATGACGAAGAGTCTGACAGTGAAATCGATTCTTCCAAGAAAAGTCCAGTTGAGTCAACTGAAAACACTAGTCTACTTGAAAGAGTCGACTCCGCCATTGAAGAAGATTTGGAATATGTCAGCGGAGAGTTCACAAGTCGATCTCGTCGTCAGAGCGCTGTTGTTAACCAATCTTATGGTTCTACTAAAGTTGATGCCAGACCTCCATCTCCTGAGCCCAAGAAGTACGACAATGGTAACTTTTTGGATTCTTTGACACCTCCAGTTGTCGCTACTATTGCAGTTTATGGCCTACTTGGTGTACACAATACCGTGTTTGATGAGATTTTGCCTGTTATGCTTTCAACTCCAATCGCTACCCCAAAAGACGGTGGACCCAGTCGTCTTCCTTTCCATTTTGTTGGCGGCCTCGGTCTTTCATCTGACGAAGTTGGTCGTTTGCTATCATTTCCAGGTGTTTTGGGCATTTTCTTTGTCCTGTTCTTTTTCCCTTATGTCAATGCCAGATATGGAACTTACAAAGTCTTCACTATTTCTTCTCAGTCATTCCCTATTACCCATTTCGCCATGCCTTTTGCATTATTGCTTGTGAATTCATCAGTTGGTAGCACCGTTATTTCCGCAGTCATTGGAAGTGAACAACCGACTTTATCTACCACTGAATTCAGGCTTTTGGGACTTAATAGATCAGCTTGGTTTGTATTAGGAATCATCTGCTTCAAAGCTCTTTTGTTATCCTGTGCATACCCCAGTGTTATGTTGCTAATCAACCGAGCCATTCCTAACCGCCGACATGCTGGCGGTATTAACGGACTCGCACAAATGTGTGCCGCGTTTTGTCGTGCTCTTGGCCCTTTTATTTGGGGTATCATTATGGCTAAAGGTGCCGAACTTGAACTTATGGAAATGCCATGGGTGATTCTTGGACTTTTTGCAATGACCACATTTATCTTTGTGAAAATCTTGAGTCAGTACAAGACTATTCTTGCCGAAGTCCATGACTTTTAATTAAACGAGACAACAAAAAAAATAAAAAAATACCAAACAAATGATAAAATCATCTTTTCATACCATTAAATACCAATTCACACAACGTTGGATACCAAATTATTAGAGTGACCTTACATTTATTATTATTTTTTTTGCTGATACAACATTATAGATTTACTATCCTTTGCATTTTTTTTAATCACCTATTTGTGGAAAATTTTACATGTCCTTTTATATAATCATAGGGTTTTAGAAACCCATTATTACAATGAACCATTTTTATATTACTAGTATTATTAGCACTGTCGAGAGTTGGAACCACAGCCAAAGCCAAAGCCAAAGCCAATAATGGCGATGGCTCATCACCACTATATTCACAAGCTACTTGGCCACCTCCTCGTTACTATGGCCTTTTTGGGTGGCACACTGCGGGAAAGCACAGCACTCATCCTGAGTCATTAAAGCCGCCCATATTTCGTATCCAGTCGTGAAGAGTTGAATTATTGAGGATGTGTATCGGTTGGTATATTAGTCGATCGCTGTAAATTACACAATAATTCATCGCAGTCAATCAGCAGTCAAACTGGCGGAAAAGCCTTGTGTATGCTGGCAAGAAAACAGAGTCTACTTATTAAACTGGGCCAAAAGATTGGTAAATTGGTTTTAAATCATCCTAGTTTTACATTTGTATATATGGGCTGTCAAAGTGTGATAAATACTAAAAATGAAAAGAAAAATGAAATCAAGTGACATGGAAAATAAATTATGTGCCTTTGTAGAAGCTGAAAAAAAAAAAAAATTGCAGTAAAATCTAAGATAGACCAAAGTTTCTGACACAAAAAACTATGAATGTAACCGATTATCTCAAGTTTTTTCCCTTCTTTTTTTGAAGCGTTTTACTATAACTCAGCAGTCAATGACCTCAAAAGCTTGGGCTTAACAGGAATCGGAGCTTTTTTCTGATTGGAATTTGTCTCTGCTTCAATGGACTCATCGTCATCATCATCGTCATTAATATCGTCACTGTCATCAGAGTCACTGCCTGAATCAGAGCCATCATCGTCATGAATGTTGGACTCCAGTCTTGTATCACTGCTAGCGCCATTTGCAATTCTGTTTAATGGTGAAGATACAGAGCCTGAAGCGGAAGGCTTTTGAGGAGGAACAATTGTAATTGAAGTTGGTCTGGGACTATCAACAATCATAGATGATACAGGAGTTTTTGTAGAAGTAGCAGTAGTTCCGGAAGTAGGAGAAAGTGCAGACAAGGCACCGCCATTTGTGGGCTGACCAACGTCCAAATTGTCTCTCTTTTTCCTCCGTTTTTCTTCCCTTTTCTTCTTTTGTTTCTCCCTTTTCTCATCATCGTCTTCACTGTCATCATCATTCTCATCATCATCCTCAATAGTGGGTGGACCTCCAAGGTGACGAACGAGATTATCAACAACATCTGTCCACTCTCTCATTCCTCCCATACCAATGTCACCACAAACTAACACCTTTTCAATTGGTTTCAAGACTGTGACATATGGATACTCATTGCTGAGAATATCCAAGTGCTTCTTGGTCATTGGGTTGGTATACATGTGTGTGTTCATCGCAGGGGCGACAACAACTGGAGTCTTGGGGTTCCAAGCCCTAAAAATGGAGGTAATCAAGTTGTCACAAATACCATTCGCCATCTTGGCTAACGTGTTGGCTGATAATGGGGCAACCAATAAGATATCTGCCCATCGTCGTAATTGTACGTGGAGTTGTTGTGAAACTTCAGTGCCTGCACCTCGTCTCGACGACCATTCATCACTGTCATGCCAAACTTTAATCCCCTGTGGCAATTTAACAGTATTAAGAAAATGTTGAGCTGAAGACGTCACAATTAATTGAACCACTGCATATTTTCCATATATTTGACGAAGCTTGGAGATGATTAATGGAATCTTAATTGTAGCAACAGATCCAGTAACAGCAATTAGAATGTGGATTTTGTGATAATCTTCATTATTGTCATCATCCTCAGTCTTTTCTAACTCTGCATCAATGCTATTTACTTTATCTGGGTTAGACGCCTTCTTCTCTGCTGATTTAGGAGACAATGGTGGAGATTTAGCAGTAGTTGAGATAGGTGTTTGAGGCAACTGAATGTGTACTTGTTGTTGCTGCTGTTGTTGCTGAGGCTGGCGGCCAGGATGAGGTTGAATATTCATAGTTACACCAGGTGATGATGACTGGGCAATAGCAGCTTGTAGGGACTGTATAGGTGCAGGCGATCCAATGATTGGGGATTGAGCTCTAGCAGATGGAGATGAGATAGAAATGCCAGAATAAGATGTGCGTGTAGACTGGGGTAAAGGAGGAATAATAATAGAGATGCGACTGTCTCTGCGAAATGCCTTTTCATAGTATGGTAATTCAGAAGCTTTGCTACCAGGCCGTGGACTAGTGGACTCAGCGCCATTAGAAAGAATTAAGTTTGAGATACTCTGGCCATTTTTGGAATCAACACCTTCAAAAGTTGGCGAGGTAGAACCAGGAGAGCCAGTCCTGGATGAAGTTTCACCATTGATGTTAGAAATAGATTTGAAGGGTGGAAAATAACCAGTGGAACCTGATGAATTTCCAGAAGGAGAGGTACGCGATGGTGAGGACACACCAGCCGATGCATTACGAATAGCAGTAAGATTAGTTGTAGATCCCCTAGGTGTAGAAACACCAAAAGAAACAGATTGGGGACGCTGGACGCTTTCAGTAGAAGGCTCCTGTGGATTTGAAGGAGCACCAGTTTTATCAACAGCAGATGCGGAGATTAAGCTGGGAATAGCAGTTGAAGATCCAAGCCCAGTGATTTGACCAGGGGTTGAATTACGAACTGGTCCACCCTTGGTTGATGTTGTAGCGGCATTTTGAGACTTTTGAGCCTGACGGCCCTGTTGTTGAGTAGTTAAATGCTGAGATATGTGTTGGTAAAGAGCATTGACCGAGCGGACACGCTCGGCATGAGCTTTGGGCTCAGTAAATGAAATTGACGACTTGCGATGGAAGCTTGCAGTTTCAGGATCGACAATACTTTCGTCTACAGCAGCAGATGAATAAGATGCAGATGTGGGGGTATTATTGCTGGAAGTGCTTGATCCAACTATCGAAGGAAATGGAACAATACTAGATGCACTGGATGGTGGGGTACTAATAACTTTGGAACTGCTGCCTGTAGTGTTTGCAGGAGGGGGAGTATTGGCAGTGACCGAGCTGGAAGAAGTCAAAATAGATAATTGGGGATGGTCCAAAGATTTCATTTCTAGAGCAGAGTTTTCATCAATTGATTCGGGATGAACTGTTGGGGATAGAGCAGCACCAGATGTAACAGCATCCGATGCCAAGCTTCCAGCATTAGTGCCACTGGCAGGGTTACCAGGAAGTTTTTCGGGCCCGTTGCTGGCAGAGTCTTCAGAACCTGACGGGGGCTTTGAAATGATGCTGGGGTGGCGAGCCTCATTAGGAGCGGCAAATGAAATGATGGAAGAGTTTCGGGTTTTATGAAGAAGTTGGTGAGGTGGTTGCTGTTGCAGTGGAGCAACCCCAGCAGGACATGAAACGGGGCGAGATGGTGACGATGACGAAGATCCCGCGGATGACGAAGCGACGTCTTGAATCTTTTGCTTAAGTTTGGACAACGCGGACTCTTTAGGAGGCGGGATTGCAGCAGGAGCAGCAGCAGGAGTAGAAACTGACGGAGCACTAGATGTGACTTTGGATGGTGTTCCTCCTGAAACGAGATTGGACGGGGCATCTGGTGGATCTGGAAACAGGGTGGGAAGGGTGCTTTTGACAACTGTCTTGCGAGGAACGTCTGCCGAGGCCGGCTCTGGAGGAGGCGATTGCTCCGCAGGCTCAGAGTCTTCCCGCTGCGCTTGTTGTTGCTGTTGCTGGTTCATACTAAATAAACTTGGTGGCACAAAAGTCGGGTCAACGGTGATGAGAATTCTGAACCGTGGTGTATGGTGTAATTTGAAATGCAACGGTGCAGCCAGAAGCTAAGGGGTGGGCAAGGGTATGCTAGGGAAATGAAGTTACAAACAGCGCTGTGACGACACCTGCAATTACAGCGTTTTATGTCATGCCCTCCATTTAAACTTTCCGGCTCGCGCTAGTTTCGTTTATTCGTTTATTTGCAACTATATAAACATACACACATTCACTTTACACTTGCTCTTGCTCAAATTGTATTCTCAATCCACTAATCATCCAGCATCAGTCATCATGCGCAGGCTAAGCCCTTTCTAGCTGTGGCCTAGGTACGTTCTTCAC
Source organism: Magnusiomyces fungicola (assembly GCA_900654225.1). NCBI lineage: Eukaryota > Fungi > Ascomycota > Dipodascomycetes > Dipodascales > Dipodascaceae > Magnusiomyces > Magnusiomyces fungicola. The sequence continues at coordinate 1,575,348 of CAACAH010000004.1, forward strand.
GTTCCTTGGTCGCTGGCTCATTTACTTCATCCTCAGCACCTGATGCGTTGCCCTGTCGTTTGCCACCAGCACTCTCATCCTCTTTACCTTTGCCTTTTCTGCCACTGTTTGAAAATGGAGACTCGTCCATATGGATATGGGATTTATAACCATCTTCCGATGCAGGATGAGAGCTGTTGGAGTCTTGGGATTGGTCTTTGCGCAGAACGAGCTTCCTCACTCGCTCTTTCAAGCTGGAAGAAGTGTCTGGCCTTGTATCAGCGTTTGACTCTGAATTTGCCGAGGAACATGGTCCTGCACTGGCAGTTGCACTCGTTAACGAGCTTTGGTGGCGCTGGACAGATAGTCCGCTTGAATTTGGACTAGAGCTTGTGTTAGTTTGAGGATCAAAAGGCTGCTGGACCATGGCAGAGGAGTTGGTGTCAATAGGGCTTATCACATAACATGAACCTTCATCAGATGTAGGAGCCCTTTCTTGAACACCAGGGGATGGTGTCGTCTTCCCTTTTGAAGAGCTGCCAGTGAATGGTCTTAACAGCCTTTTGAAAGGGTTGCTATCCCTACCTTCTTGAGGCTGTTCTGGTCGTGGAGCGTCAACCGCTAATTGCCTTCTAGCCATCTGCTTTTGCTGGTGTTCATGCTGTTGAATAATTCCTCGAGCCGGTGCCATTTTTTGGTGCAAAAACCTGCTAGTATGACCATCTTGATGCTCCGAAACAGATCTCACAGAACCATCTTCATATCCATCTGCACTTGATAACATTCTGTCTGTAACTTCGTTTCCAGGTGTAAAAGGTCTTTGATTTTGTGTCAAGGCTGCACTAACATTGGCCACTCTGTTGATCGATTCAGTCATTCTTCGCAAATCCTCCGTTGTTCCACCCATCCCTATTGTATTTGAACCAGCCGACCCCCTTTGATGGTGTAATGTTGACTGCACGCTTTGATTAACTTGTTGAAACACAGTATCTGTTACAATCAAGTTACCACTGGAACTAGGAGGTGCTAATTTATTTTCAGATGGTCCATTCGACCCAATTTTTTCATTATTCAATGCCACCTCTCTTCTCGCTTTCTTTTTTTCTTCTCCAGTAACATTTGCAGCTCTAAGTTTGTTATTTGAATTATTAGTATCATTAGCATCATTAGCATCACCAGGGTTGTTTGGAGGAATAGACGCAGAAAATACCAAGAGACTTGGTTGAAGATTCTCAATAGGAGTATGTTGTTGTATAAAATAATTGGCGTAACCATCAACATTTGTGAGCATATGATTTTTATGGGTATTGGACGAGAAGCCTGCAGAATGCATTAGCTTACTCGATGTCTTCTTTTCATTATACTTGCTTTCATTCTTCTGTAAATGGTCATCAACAATTTTGGCAGGTCCTTTGACTCGGGTATCCGCAAAATCCGCCAACTTTTCCTTGGACTCATCCATGTATACCCCCTTATTTGAAATCTGCTCGAGCCCAGTTTTGTCAGCTTCAGCTTCTACAACTGTGCTTACACCAAGGTTCAAACTTGGCGTGGTACTAACTGGAATAGCATCCTTCAAATCAGCTGCTATATCTTCAGTTTCAGTAATATTAAACAAATCAAAAGCACCACCGTACAAATTTGCAGAGTTAGGATCAACCCTACTTAATTTCTTCTTAATACCAAACTTGCTTAAGAAGCGATGAACTTTTGAGCCACCGTCTTGTTTTTCGCTCTGTGCAGACTGTGCTTGAATTTGTTGTTGAAGAAGCTGATATCGGTTATACTTGTCTTGTGGTGTGGTATCAGCAGCTTCTTGTGGCAACTCTTGGAGTGCATTACTTGCAGGATTAGAAACAGTGCAGTTACAGTTTGCGTAAATTATGTCCGAATTGAAATCTCCAGATATACTTGTTCCCAAAGAAATCTTCATTGGCCCTTTACATCTATTGCAACATACGGTATGCCCGTTTCTATCAGTTACAAGACCCTCCTCATGAGTATCATAAGTTTCCTGGCACATTTCAGTTTCATCCACTTGCTGGCCATTTCGATACCCAGTTCCATATAATCGCTTGGTATGACTAAAAGCTGGTTCCTCAGAGATGCTATATTCATAAGCATTGTGGTAGTGACTGTTTCTCGTATCAATGTCGTACAGCTTGTGTCCAGGAACTGTAATCTCGTTATCCAAATTGATATCCACTTTGGATATGTCAATATTCTTACTGCGACTTCCTGGTTTGAGAATCTGTGCCAAAATACTCTTGTGTTGCTTCTTTTGAACCACACCACGCTTCTTTCCGCTATTAACAATGGTAGTTTTCAATTCTTCAGCAAGTAATGTGGTCAAGTTAAAATCCAAAGACATTAAATCCTGTTGACGAGCCCTATTAATCGAGGATAACAGCTCATTATTGGGACTCTTCTGAATATTCTTCAAAAAAAATCTAAGATCATCAGCATTTCCATTATACCCATTAGAGGCCTCATTGGCCGTCCCCAAATCAATCCACTCTTCAGCCTTCATATTTTCGATGAAATTTATTCTGGCTTCTTCAACATCAATACGCAATTTGTAAAATTCAGTAGCAATTTCAGTATGTCTCTCAAAAATTATCTGTTGAGCCAATATAAGGGCACGGTATTCATCAAGTCTCTTGTTCATGAGCTCAGCGGTCTCTGTTGAACGCGAATCCAAAAGCATTTCACGCTTTTGTATGCCATTAAACACGCCAATAGGAATTGTAAACGGGTATCCATCAGCCCCAACAGGTGCTTGATGTTTACTACTTTTAGTTTGAGATACAAGCGGTTCAGTAATGTTTTCAATGTCAGCTGTAGAATATAATCCCCATGCAGTATTTGAAGTAAGTAGCTTATCAACGAGAGAGGAGCCATTCCTCTTCTCCTTACGAGTCAGTCTTCTCATACGGTCTGCCACTCTGCTTCCAACGCGTCGTGATTTTGGGGGTGCGCCTTTTCCCAACAGCTGTGCTCTCGCATCAATACTAGCCTTTAAAAGATTTTTACCTCTCAAGCTTAATTTTCGACTAATGCCGCCATAGTAAACGATATCAACAGCCCATTTGGCAAACCATAACAGACAATTAAGACGGCCATCGTCCCAAAGTTCTTCAGGGTCACTTGATATAGTGTACTTTGATTTGTTCGTATGGGAAATTGGCTCAACAGTATTAGCTGTGAGATTTGAATTCTCAATAACCTCCTTCATATTTAATTTAAATCCAAAACCATCGGTTAGCAGTTGAGTGATCGTTGGTTGCTCGCAATTAAGTTCATTATTTGCCTTCTTATGTTCAAGCTTTCTACTAACTTTCAACGAGTGCAGCAACTCCAAAATATCTTTAATAAACTGCGCTTTATTCATCTCGAGGTTAGGCATGCAGGTAACATCACTGTACAAGAGGTATACTTGGTACCAGTCGACTTGGTGAGGGTTTTCATTGCTAAATAGAGAAAGAGATGGAAGTAATTTACCACTAAATGTTGACGCAGACAATCCGTTTTTAAGAGCTTGTCTATCAAACGTTTTTATTACAGCTGCCATTCTGGGAGATACCCCACAAAGTTCTTCAAATACAGCATAGTCGTCTTCGAACATTGTCTTATCCATATCATTCTGTTGCAATTCTTCTACGCAATTTTTGTTGGCCTTGCAATTCAAATCTTTTTGGTATTCATTTAGAGGACTTGCGGTATTATTAACTCTGGCTTGTTCATATACACTCATCAAATGCTCTGCTAGTCCTCCCTTCTTCATATTGTGTTTCAAGACAGCCACTTCCTGATTCTTTTCACTGATATTGATGCTCTTGTTAGAGATGGTTGAACCAAGGTTGGTATTATTTAGTCCTTCTGGCGTGCTAACATCTGACTGTTCAACGTTTTCATCAGTATTATCAATAATAATCGTCTTTTCTACATTGTTGTTAACAAGTAGCTCGCTCTTGGATTGTAATGAGTCTATCCTTGTGTAAGCTTTAGGATAATACATTCCTGATTGCTTACTTTTCTGGCCAGGCGGCCGCATAGTAACATTGCGCAGAGTACTCTTCTTTCTAGTCAAAAATGACCCACGTCTTTGAGGGACATTTCGAGATGAGTGTAATGCTGTTGTAGACTGGTGTCGTCTTACTGAATCACTAGGCGGTGTGGGGAGACGAATTCGTCCAGTGTATTGTGATGCTGATGGCAAGTTGGCAGGTTCTGGAGTAAGGTTTCTTTGCGATTCAAGGTCTAATGGATCTAATGTGAATGTATGATGTGGTTTAGGTTCACAAGAGATACCAGTATCTACTTGTTCATAAACTTTACTAGCACATTTTTCGTCAGAATATGATCTTACACCTGCAACGTTTTCAGAGGTATGCTCCTTCTTGGGCATTGTATAATTTTTTTCCTCCTGTGTGAATTGTTCATTGCAATGGGAATTATGAAAAGCCATATTATGGGTAGCTGACAAGCATGCCGTCATAGACTTTGAAGGACCAACCCTAACTCCATTGCAGGGCTTAGATGCTTCGCAAGGCGAGTCAGTGGTGTACAGAGAGAGATCACTCGAAGCGTTTAATGAGGAAGATATCGGATGATACTTTGCAGTAAGCGAACGATGTAAGAGATGGTGATCCTTTTGTCCTTTTTGCTTGCTCAAAGTCTGCACTTCAACATCATTGTTATGGTCTGGAAGCTGCAACAAATTGGTTGTCTCGATTGGAACCACTGGAGAGTGACCAGCAGGAAAGCCATCAGAAGGTGGTGGCATGGACCGTTTTTCTTGGGTGATACTAGAAGTCTTTATAGATGCAGAAAGTTCATGCAAAGAGGACGATTTCAGACTCTGTTGACGAGATCGTTCACGATATGCTTGATCTCGGAGCTGATCCATTCGCGCCTTGGCCGTCTCAGATTGTTTATCAAAAATTGAAGCATTGCCACGAATTGAATGTGAGTTTGAGGTACCTCTGTTCAATTGTTGTTTTTTGGGCGTAGATTCTGCAATGATGGTCTCAATATTGTCAGTTTTGGATTGTTCTTGACTGATTCCATTAGCATCAACCTCACTGTTGTATTTGTGATGGCTCTTCCTTCTCTGGGCAACATGAACACTCTTGCCGGTTGTTTTTTTCAAAACAGAAGACGGTGTAGCAGGTTTAATGCCATCAGTGCTAGAATGACTGATGCTATCAATGGTATTGTTGTCGCTCATATTGTCAATGATCAATGAGACTAGGCAAGAAGATGAAAATATGAAAAGCTAGTGGTAAAGATTAAAATAATAACTATATTGTGAAAGCAATTTAAAAAAAGACTCAAAGACAATTGTGCAAGATACTAGAGAGTTGTATAAAAAAAAGGAAAGAAGAAAGAAGTGCTTGAGGAAGAAAGTAAGAAGTGTATAAAAAAGCCCAAACGAACTCAAAGTGCTACAGAGAGCTTGTTGTGCATCATAGTTTTGTCTTGTAGCCGCACGTCTCTTTGAGGAAATATTATTTTCCGAGTCAATCTTACCATTTATGGTGTTTTACAAGAGTGTATAATTTTTTTTAAATTTATTTAATTTCACTTGTAATCAGATTGAGTTGTTGGAAATAAGAAAATCGGTATTAGCCTTTTTGTTTTAAGCATATTATGACAGCTGTAATTCAAATGCAAACACGAATACGAATAGGGACCCCTTTTACGAGAGACCTTTGGCAGACGGGCTTTTATAAACAATGAAAGCAAGAAGCCCGTTTGAGTTGGACGTCGGCTTGTTTAAGTAATCCTTTCAACTAAAGTGTCAAAAAAGTTGGCACATGGACCATCAACAGAGGCTCAAGTGAGGTCACGTTAAGTTTATTCAAAGTTGAGACTATTTTGGTGATTGTAAAGGCGCGCATTTCTCGACAGTTGCAACTACCTTAGTCATGAAAATGAGCGAGATTCTAGAGAGTTGTAAAGAGACCGAGCTTGAGAACACAAAAGCCATCGCCATGTTGCAAATGGAGTGCCTTGATTTTTAACTACAAGTTAAAGCTTCGGAAGTTGTTGTACTTAAGCAGAAGTAGCTACTAGTTTGGAAAGGGTAAAGGTGGGCAATCAACCTGGAAAAGGCTATAGGCATAGAAGGAACAACAATTATATCGCGTCAACGAACCAAACCTGTCACTGGGAAAATATATTCTAGAAGTGTACATGTTCGGACAGTATTTTATTTTTATACCTATAGCGCGCGTCTAACGGTTCCTTTTCAGAATCTGAGACATTTTGAACAATATCGAAACCTTCGCGTATCTGTTCACACACTTCTTTTTGGCTTTTCCGATAGCTCTGATCTGGTGAATAGAGTTCAAAGATCAGCATCCGGACGGAAAATCTTTTGTTTGCGGGGTTTATAAGATGGACATCTATATATCAGGTGTAGTTTTTTGCGGCACCTCGGCGTGTGAAGATACCGGGTGCAGGCTCGATTTGTCAGATTGTGCCTTCTTGTCCTTCTTTGCCACTTCGGAGTTTCTGACCGGTTCCTAAATCTCGCACCCAGCGGAACATCGTCTCGTTGCAAAACCGCCCCAATATTGGGAAAATGGGGCTCTTCACGTGACTCCTCGGCTTAGTGGAATATGCGAGACGCTTAATCTGGGCGAATTGACGATACTTGTATTTATTTCGCAAACATCACCACTTTAGCCTTTTCTACTTCTTATCTATCACATTTCAACTTCAACATGGTCTTTATTCAGGGTGTAAAATACGCTTGTGAGGTAAGTCTTGATATGCTCCTTTGCCCGTTGGGTGTTTCTTTATATTGCCCACAGCACAGAAAATCTTCTAACATGGCCCGCTTTTGGTTTCTTTTAGCAATGCATCCGGGGACATCGAGTCACTGGCTGTAAGCACACGAATCAACCTCTAATCGCTATTCGACCGAAGGGCCGCCCCTCAACGCTTTGCAAACACTGTCGAGAGGTCCGCCAAAGAAAAAAAAGCACCGAGGGCTGCTCTTGTCAAGGACCCGGGCACCTTTCTACTTGTCCCTGCGCTTACAAGCAAAATCTTTGCACTTGCAAAGCGTCTAAGCGCACCGGTAATCGACGACAGTCTGTTGCCTTGGCCGAGGGTCTGTCTCCTGGTGGCTCTTCGGTTTCAAGTAGCAATGTTCACTCTGAGGCCTCTACAACAGTTGCAAGCCCTGGAACCTGCTCTACTGTGGATCATGCCGAGCTTCCGGCCATCGATGAGCCTGATCATGGCTCACCAGTACCGCAAAGTCGGCAGCCACGTTACCATGACCGTTCATCTACATCACCAGGCCAGTTTGAGTATCAATTTTCAACCGGCTCTTCTCCGCTACACCACTTCCAGGTTCCTAACTATGAGCGCTCAAGAATCTCGGACTCTCCCATTTCTCCAAGGGAAGAGGTGGACCCGACCTCCAATCTCCAGGTTCCTTCGCCTTCATACCAAGCTCAGGTTTCGCCAAAGAGTAAGTCTTCTCCCCAGGCAGCTTGGGAAATAAAGAGAGAACTGCTTACCCCGGAATTTAGAGAGCCAGGATTAAAACTGCCGCCAATCCCAGTCGAACATTTTTTTAAGATTCCAAAGTACGCAACTTCTGCTAACGACCAGTCTTTTAGAAACGGCAGTATAAGCGAAGAAACTGCAAGACTGAAGCTGGAGCCCGAAGACCTCTCCTCTCTACCGCCAATATCCTCTCAGTCTTTAATGGCACGATCGGCGGAGCAGGGACAGAATCCAGAGCTTCCATCTCCCTCGACAAATATATCTACAATGCTTACTCCAGACACACAACCGGCAGACTTGGGGATCTTTTCACGGCGCTTTTCATTAGACTCGTCTTTATACCCGCCATCCTCGACTGCATATCTTCCATCCATATCATCAATTACTTACACAGTCTCCTCTACTCGAACACAGCTATCGCCCGAGGCATACGGGCGACGATCTAGTGTTGCATGCGATCCCATTGACAGAGGCAATATTTATAAATCCGCAAATATTAATAATCTTCTTAACAGCACGGATGACAGGAAAAGTGCTAGTGAAAATATGTCTAGCAGTAATAGTGGTAGCAATAATGGAGTAAAGGTTAAAATCTCCTCACCGTCTCTATCACTTTCTAGAGCAGGCCCGGCTCCCGGTCGAATTACTAAGAATACCCGCAACAGTATCACCAGTATACAGAACCTGATACACTCTAATAATGAATCACCATACTCCCATTGAAATTGAGACAATACGGATGAGCTTTTAGTTCACTGGAATTGACTTGAAAAGAAGAACGACAAGTGTATATTAGTTGAATGAAATTAGAAATATGAATGTTTTGTTTTCATGATTGAATGTGTTTAGGCTTCTCTATGCTAGAAATTGATACGTTTCGATTGACTAAAACCGCAGGCACCTTATGTTCTGGACACCAGCTGGCTGTTAGCAGTAAGTGCCTGGTGGACGCAAACGCAGCAGCTACCGGCAAACCGGGATTTAAGCTTACAAGGTCATCATTTCAAGTGCGCGATTTTACCACTTCCATCGGCTGTTTTTAGAACCGGAAGTTTTTTTCTCGTAATGAGCAATATATCAAGAATAAAATATATGAACGAGTTTAATAATCCGAACCAGTGTTTACTAGCGGCGAGCTGTGCAATGTTTATGTTTATGTTTACTGGCCAGGTTCTGGGACGTTTTGTTTAATCAATCAAATTGTCTTCGGGACAAAAAGCCAAAAGCCAAAAGCCTACACAGTACTTGGTCAAGGGCCGACGCACGTGACTGTCACGGGTGTTCAAGGACGTCCAAGGGTTGTGTCGAATGCAGGCTTCCTATTATTTTCTTGATCCGCCACTTGTTGTTGTTGACTATTGCTGTTGACTGTGTGTATATTTGTACGTATATACTGGCGAGTTCAAACTCAATTCTTCTTGGTTCTTTTCTCAACTCTGCTTCCATCTAAATTCCAACACAAGGGTACCCCCAGCCGTTGTTGCTAGCCGTTTTGCGTGTATTGTTCCATCTTCTGTCTGTGTTTGGAAGAACGCTCGAGAACAATCAAGGTTTAGATCTTCAATGGCATGTCCCTTGAAATTTAAGCCCAGGCGAGATGTGGTCGTATCCCTGTGCGCGGGGCTCGGTCTAAGTAAGTTGCTGTTCGGCAGTCTATTCTTCAACCCTCTGGCTGTTTGTAATTAACTACTAATTTAGACACCACCGGCACTAAGCTCTCGCTATTGGAGTCTGCTCGGCAAGAATTGAACAGAGTGCTGGATCACCCGCAGCTCAAGTCCGTAACGGGACACAAGCAAAGTAGCTCGGTGGAAAAAGAAGCGGGTTTGAGCTGCTCTTTGGTTTCTCAAAGGCCGTCTTCATCTCTGGAAAATAGAGACCCCGGGCCAGGAGCCACTCGGGCTGGCCCGCAACGACTGAACGTGGTTTCTATCGATATGGGCATCCGCAACATGTCAATCTGCAAATTTCTATGGGACGTCCCAGCAGCGTTTGCTTCAACATTGACAGACCCTGAATCGTTTGTATGTTCAGACAGCTCTCGTGTGGTAGCCAAGACAAAATTCGACGGACAATGCGCAGCCAACATGCCACCGGCAGAAGTTTCCAGCTGTACAAAAATTGTCACCAATGAGACCGATGGGGGAGAGAAGGCTCTGGAAAATGCCGAAACGGCCGACTCGCTTTATGGTGTTCAAGCTGCTCAAACTAGCACTTTGTCCCTAAGCTCATTTCTGCCTCTGCTGGAGCAGCTGTTGCAGTCTCCCCCATCTGGAAATCGGTGGAGCATTACAAATGAAACTGACAGAATTAATTCAGCAAATGGCCAGGACCAAATGTCAGCAGCATCTGGATCCAAGCCTGGCGATTTAAGCGATTTCTCCAACCCACTGGTTTATTCTTGGAGGCGGATAAACTTGAATCAGGAGTTTATCGTGCCTCAGGCTCTTTCACAAAGATGGGCAGAGTTTGGACTAGAACATTTGGAGTATATTGCTCGACACTTGGCCAAGGCTATAACAACCCTACCGTCAAATCTTAAAGGCCTGGACCTGGACGCACAGTATCAAATACAAGAAATCCCTCAAAACAAGCAATCCGCAGCTCAAACCGATCAGCCTTACCAAACTGTGGTACTACTTGAAAAGCAGCGCTTCCGGTCTGGGTCATCGCCCACTATTTTGGAATGGACCGTGAGAATTAATTTGCTTGAAATGGCACTATACACCGCGTTCAAGCACAGTGGGGTCTTTGTCCACAGTGTTAATCCAACGAGTGTGGTGAATTACTGGAGACGGATGTACCCTGGGGTTGAGCCTGTAAAGGAAGTGGAAGTTGATGTCGATGATACTGGTGATACTGATGATACTGGTGATACTGATGAAATGGATAACGATACGCCGGCCAAAAAAGGAAAAACAACTACATCAAAGTCGGGTGATACATATAGAAACACTAAGCAAACCAAGATTGAGATTGCCGCACGAATATTCCAGGATTCGGCACTCGACGCACTAAAAAAAACAGATTGCATTTCCCATTCTGTGCTACAGCATCCAGCTCTTGGAGTCGAGCTTGTAGAATCAGCTTTGGGACCTGCAAACATTGTGTTTCTGAAAAGCGGGCCTAAGATAAAGAGGATGCTGCAGCCAGTACAAAAAGATCACAACGGTTTAAAGAGCATGCGAGGCGGATTGGAGGGTTGTAAATACAAAATTGAGGGAATTGAAGGTAAAAAGCCAAAAGTCGAAAAGGGAGACGACTTGGCGGACTCGTTTCTGCAAGGATTAGCTTGGTGTAACTGGAAGTGGAATGGGTGGGATCTGGCCAAAAGGTTAGAAATAGAGGGCAATAAAGAATAGGAATGCGTTATTTTCTCTTTTTCAATTTCTTTGGTCCACGTAACTTGTGCTGCTTAACTGAGACATGGCTTTGGCGATATCTTTACTGAGTTGAACGCGTTTAAACAAACGGACTTTTCACTCGGAGACAGCGAAGCGAGAGTTTAGCCGCACTATGGGCATGGGGGAGAAAAAAGACAAGGGGCTTTTATTTGCCAAATACAATACAGCTGTGTACAACTCCACTGGTATTAATGATTTTGAATTTCAGATTTCAGATTTCAGATTTCAGGTTGCTTATTTCTGAATACGTGCGACACTTGAGTATTTGACTAATTAAACCAAAGCCAAACGCTAACTATCTGCATCCAACTCTCCAATTTCCAACAAGCACATGTTTCTCCCACCCCCATCTGTACGATCCCGTTACCAGGCCGTGTAAAAAGAAACGTACAGACCCTATTTCCTTGAACAAAGCCATTTCGCCCATTCCACTCGCTCCATCGTCTTTCCAAAGCTATCAAATGTTTCCCAAACCCTTGAGGAACGAATGCTTTCCATGTGGGCATTAATTTCTTTCCCGTGTGGCCGGCATGAAAGCTGTCAAGCGGGGAGCTTAGCCCCTAATTTGTTTCTAAACAAAAGGGGGTTAGCAGCAGAAAAAGTGAAAAGCAAATAAAATGAGTGTTAGGGAGGGATTTATCTTTGAAGCTACTAAAATGAATGCTTTACTGTGGCTTTATACGGAGCCAAGAAAGTAAATTATACCTTTATTGCCAGCCAAGTCAATCTTATTTCTTGTGAATCCAATATGGAACATCCAGGTTTATCGCGCGAGAAGAACTGCTGGAATTTTAAAAAAGCTTTCCCTGGATTCCTAAAAACAATACACCAAATAAATAAATAAATAAAAATAGCAATAGGTGATACTTCTAATGCAAGTGTATCATAATGCAAGTGTATCATTTAGCAATAAAGAAGACTTTGTGAAATGCACAAGAAGCCTTTATGTAGGCAAAACGAGAATCTGTACTAAGCCGCCTTGTGTCGCAGACATAAACCTGTAAACCTGGAGAAAGACATAAAATCAGGTGAAACAGAAGATGGGAAAAGAGCATAGGCAGCGAGTGAGCGCATTTGCACTCTGGAAAATAGTTTACAAGTCTTGCAATCATTATTGTTAGCTTTGTCCGCTTAATCATCCTAATTTGTTTTTGTTTTTACTGGCTCCAAAGTGTAGCTATAATCTTTTCAATTTTCTTTGGGTAAAATATCCATTTTCAGACTATGTACAACTTGAATATATTTACAGGATTCTGATTTTACAATCCTATCATTTTTAATTCTTTGGAATATAGTAATATATTACTTCTTGATCCAGCCCCTTTTCAATTTTGTCTGTGCTTTTCTTGATGGCGCCAGCTTCTTCACAAACATCCACGCAAATCTTTCTCAAAATGTCTCTCTTTTCCAAGTCAAGCGCTGAGATTTGTGGTAATCGACGTAGGTTGGCCTTTCCCAAAAAAATCTGAACAGGGTGGTATGCTTGGAGCCAATTTTGAATGGTACTTTTCTTCTGTGATAAGAAATCATTGGGCCCAATATTCCAGCTGACGACAATTGACTTGACCTTTGATGAATTTTTGGATAATGCCTTTGCACTTTGCCTCTCAATCAGTTCTTGTTGCTTTTTCAGCCGAGCTTCTTTTCGAGCCTTTCCTTTTGATACCGTTTCCGAGTCTTCGCCTTGTCCTTCAGTCTCGTTTCCATTTTCATTTTCATTTTCGTTTTCACTCATTTTTGAATCTGCAGTTGCTCCTGCTTCAACCTCACGCTTCTTCTTTTGCGGCTTTGATTTTTCCTCAACGATTTTGCAAATGACTTTTGGGTCTCTGCCTTCTTCAGTTTGGGTAACATTGACGACGATCAGTTTAGATCCATTTCTCTTGAGTTGTCGCATAGTTCTCTCCAAGTTCTGGTTCTTTTTGAATCCATCGGGGGTCACAATGTCGACCATTCCGGTTCTTGGAACCAGTTCGTAGATGCTCTCTTGCCGCCTGCCTGTTGTCGCATACCAGCGAAGTGCTAGGGTAGACCGACTCGCCTGCTGAATCAAGAAAGATCGGTTCCAAACATGTGTGGATGCTGAAACACCTCTTCGCAGTGCGGGAATGAAAGATGCCATTGTGAATGTTGTTGGTTAAACAAATTTGACCAACGGTTGGTTCGATAGTGAAAAATAAAAATAATAAAAAACACGTGAATGAAAGCATTTTGCTTTTAAAACTTAAGACTTGGCTTAACTTTGGGTCACGTGCCTGGTATTTGTATTTTAATCCCCATCTGACTCCACCTTTGAGCAAACCACAAACATGTCACTACCTTCAAATCTTTCGCCCGCCGAGAGGCTAGCGCGGGCTTCAACCATCGAAGATCTTGAAATCTACACCGATACTAGCAGCGAATACTCCGAGTCCGACGCTCAGGCGGAGTGGGAGGAGTCATTGCACCAGATCCAAGACGTTCTTCTACTTGTGATAGTGCCATACTTGGGCAAGTATCTTGGCCGACGATTCGCCTATTACAGTGAGTACCTCCAATCAATTGATTTTCCATGTTGCACACATCGCTAACAATGACGCTTTTTTTGCTAGTATGGGCCAAAGCCTCTAATTACAAGTACGGTCGTGTTCCCGTCATCTCCAATGAAGCAACGTTTGCGGCGACCAGTGTTATCGAAGCCACTGTGACTCTATAGCCGTCATGTGATTTGTTACACATTGCTGGCGCCGGATCGATGCTGCTCAAGCTGAATCCAAACATCTGTGACTATGTAATCATGTGATTTGTTACACAGCTTAATGGCATCATCATGGTGGCTCCGCAACCGCCTATCTGGAATGACTCTTTGATCGTTGTACAATGAAAAATTTGCTTTATTCTTAGAATCTCAGAGTATTTTAACCCCAGTCATTCCTCCTTTTCTCTTCTTTTTATTTTATTTATTGTATTCAATTTCTTGTCTTGTATTTTATCCATCTTCTTACTCTAAAATAAATCCCATAATGTCTGAATCCTACGCCCTCTGGGCCGAGAAATTGGCTAGCCCCACCTTGTCAGTCATCCCCACTGACTTTTCACCCTCTGATACCAAAACCGTTGAGGCGACATATCGAATTGAGGTCCCTTCATCTTTTACTGACCACTTGAAGGCTCTCTCTGCTTCGTTTTCTGAGGAACTTGGCCGTCCAGTAGCTCCTTTTGACATTGCTCTGCTTGCCTACATCATCTTGCTCCACAAGATTACTGGTGATGAAGATATCCTCGTATCCTCTGATCTCGCAGATGCTCAAGTCGCAATTGTCCGCTCTCCTGCTTCTCCTGAGACTACTGTCAAAACTTCACTAGTTTCTATTGAAGATTGTTTTGATCTTGCTGAAACCCATCCTGTTACTTTTAAGGGTATCGCCGACTACGTTCAGACTCAAGACAAACTGGAAAAGCCTCCAGTTTTCTTCTATACTTCCTTCTGCCGTAATGGTGCCAATGATTCTTTCCTTTACAGTCATATGTCTATTTTCTTTGAAGGATCAAGCCTTTTTTTCCATTACAACTCTCTACTTTTCAAGAAGGAACGTGTTGAGATTATGGCACACCAAATTTTCCAAATTGTCAGCGAACTTGCCTCTTCCTCATCTCCATCTTCCTTAATCATTCCCAAGATACCACTGATCTCAAGCTTTGAAAAGCACGTCTTACCAAACCCCACATCCAATTTGCACTGGAATGAGTTCCGTGGTGCTATCCATGACATATTTGCTGACAATGCTGACAGGTTTCCTGATCGAACATGTATTGTGGAGACTGCTAATGAGATTAACCCAACTTCCGATAACTCCAAGGAGCGCGTCTTTACTTACAAGCAAATAAATGAAGCTTCAAACGTTGTTGCTCACTATCTCATTAGCCAGGGCATCAAGCATGGCGATGTTGTCATGATTTACGCGTACCGTGGTGTTGACTTTGTTGTCGCTGTCATGGGTGTCCTCAAGGCCGGAGCTACCTTTTCAGCAATTGATCCTGCATACCCACCGGCCAGACAGAACATTTATCTCAGTGTCGCCAAGCCTAAGGGTCTTATCGTTCTTCAGAAGGCTGGAACTCTTGATCAGCTTGTCCAAGATTACATCAGTGATAACCTTTCATTAGTTGCTAATGTCCCTGCCCTAAGACTCCTTGGTGATGGTACTGTTGTTGGTGAAGGTAGTAGTGCAAGTGCTGAGAGTGATATTTTTGCTTCTGTTCAATCTCTCAGATCTAAGCGTACTGGTGTGGTTGTCGGTCCTGACAGTAATCCCACTTTATCTTTTACCAGTGGTTCCGAAGGTATTCCCAAGGGTGTTAAGGGCCGTCACTTTTCTCTTACTTACTACTTTCCATGGATGAGTCAACGTTTCAATCTCAATGAGAATGACAAGTTTACTATGCTTTCTGGTATTGCACATGACCCCATTCAACGTGACATTTTTACCCCATTGTTCCTTGGTGCCAGACTATTGGTTCCTACTAGCGATGATATTGGTACACCCGGTGCTCTTGCTGAGTGGATGGCTAAGCACGGTGCTTCTGTGACTCACTTGACTCCAGCCATGGGACAGCTTCTTTCAGCTCAGGCAGTTGCTGAAATCCCAAGTCTCCACCATGCCTTTTTTGTTGGTGATATTCTTACCAAGAGAGACTGTCTCAGACTTCAGAAGCTTGCCAGAAATGTTTTCATTGTCAACATGTATGGTACTACTGAAACCCAGCGATCAGTTTCTTATTTCGAGATTCCATCTGTTTCAAAGGATGCTTCATTCCTTCTTTCTCAGAAGGATATTATGCCAGCTGGTCAAGGTATGCTCAACGTTCAGCTCTTGGTTGTTAACAGAAATGATATCAACCAATTGTGTGGTGTTGGTGAGGTTGGTGAAATTTACGTTCGTGCTGGTGGTCTTGCTGAGCACTATTTGGAGATTCCCGAAATGACTGCCAAGAAGTTTGTCAAGAACTGGCTTGTAAAGGATGACCAATGGAAGCATCTTGATGAGGCCATTGGTGATCAGCCATGGAAGAAATACTGGTACGGTTCTCGAGACAGAATGTACCGAACTGGTGATCTTGGTAGATATCTTCCAGATGGTAATGTCGAGTGCTGTGGTCGTGCTGATGATCAAGTTAAGATTCGTGGTTTCAGAATTGAACTTGGTGAAATTGATACCCATTTGTCCCGTCATCCTCTAGTTCGTGAAAACGTTACTCTTGTTAGACGTAACAAGGATGAAGAGCCTATTCTTGTTTCATACATTGTTCCCCAGTCTGCTGACAAGATTAATGAGTACTTGAAGACTAATGTTGCTGATGAAGATTTTAGTCATTCTGACTCTATGGTTAGTGGTTTGGTCAAGTACAGAACCTTGACCAAGGATATCCGTGATTACTTGAAGACCAAGCTTGCTGCATATGCTGTTCCTTCAGTCATTGTTCCTATGACCAAGATGCCATTGAATCCAAATGGTAAGGTTGACAAGCCTAAGCTTCCTTTCCCTGATACCGCTCAGTTAAATGCTGCTGCTGCATTTACTAATGCCACCAGTGGTAAGCCGTCTGCTTCTTTTACTAAGATGGAAAGTGTTGTTAAGGATGTTTGGCTTGATGTTTTGCCACACCCCCATGCTATCGAACCTAGTGACAGCTTCTTTGACATTGGTGGACACTCCATTCTTGCTACCAGTATGATTTTTGCTCTCCGTAAGAGATTGGCTATCGAAGTGCCTCTTGGTTTGATCTATTCTCACCCAGTCCTTTCAGGCTTTGCTAAAGAGCTTGACAATATCTCCAACGAAACTGAAGACTATGACAACCTTGAACGACCATCCGGTTCTAGTAAGGAACTGGTTAGCGATTACGCTAAGGATGAGAAGGAATTGCGTTCTACTCTTGCTAAGAAGTACAATGGCCCTACCTCACCTTTACAGAAGGATTCCAAGTACACTGTTTTCTTGACTGGTGCTACTGGTTACTTGGGTACTTTTATTGTTCGAGAGCTTCTTGGCCGTGCTGGAGCTGACATCCACATTATTGCTCAAGTCCGAGCCAAGTCTGCTGAGCATGGTTTGGAACGTATTAAGAACACTGCTGTTGCTTATGGTGTTTGGAAGGAAGAATGGGAACAGAAGATTACCCCTTTCACTGGTGACATTGAGAAGCCTCATTTTGGATTGGATGATGCTGAATGGACTAAGTTGACTGAATCTGTTGACGTTATCATTCACAATGGTGCTTTAGTCCACTGGGTTTATCCCTACACTACTCTCCGTGGTCCTAATGTTATTGGTACTATCAACATTATGGAACTCTGCGCTGCAGGCAAGCCTAAGCTTTTCAGCTTTGTGTCCTCTACTTCTACATTAGACACTGACTACTTTGTCACTTTGTCTGATGAGCTTGTCGAGGAGGGAGGTCGTGGTATCTTGGAATCTGACGATTTACAGGGCTCTGCTTCCGGTGTTGGTAACGGTTACGGTCAATCTAAGTGGGTTTCTGAACAACTTATTCGTTATGCCGGTCGTGAGCTTGGTCTCAAGGGTTGTGTCATTCGTCCTGGTTACATTTTCGGTGACTCCAAGACTGGTGTTATGAACACTGACGATTTCCTTGCTCGTATGATGAAGGGATGCGTTCAGCTCGGTTCTGTTCCTAATATTCATAACACTGTAAACATGGTTCCCGTTGATCATGTTGCACGCGTTGTTGTCGCTTCAGCTTTCCACCCTCCAACTGATGCTAATGAATCTAATGCCGGTGTTTCTGTTGTTCATGTTACCTCCCATCCACGTATCAGATTCCACCAGTTCCTTGGCACCCTCAAGACTTATGGTTACGATGTCAAGGTTGAGGAATATGTTCCATGGAGAATTGCTCTTGAAAAATATGTCGTTAGTCAATCCAAGGATAATGCTCTTTTCCCACTCCTTCACTTTGTTCTCGATAATCTTCCTCAGAGTACCAAAGCGCCAGAGCTTGATGATCGCAACGCTTCTGCTGCCCTTAAGTCATATTCTGCTTGGTCTGGAGAGGACTTTTCAGAAGGCATGGGCATTGACGTCGCTCAGCTTGGTGTCTACATTGCTTACCTTGTCCAAATTGGTTTCCTTGAAAAGCCCTCTGCCAAGGGTGAGCGTGAAATCCCACAGATTCAATATGACCAGCACAGCTTGGATATGCTATTGAAGGTCGGTGGAAGAGGCGGTAACAAAGCCTAAAAAGAATTTTGTTTGTTTGTTTGTAATTTTAAATGACTTTTGCTAAATTAAATTCATATTTTTTTTTCTTTTTGAAGCAAATTTAAAAGTAAGCTACACTGGGCCTATATATACTCGTTTCGCAGCTAATATTAAAAAAAGAGAGAGAAAAGAGGAAATGCACATGCAATATCTTTTTCATACAAATATGATTTGTGATGTTGAAATTCTTTCAATAAACTTGTATGTACAACATTTCTCTGATACAATCTATTGTTTAGTAATTTTCTTATATCCGTCTTTAAACTGATATTTACTGGGATACTATTTATATAGTAAAGAATGGCCAGCCATATGATGCTATTGCTTATTTATTGCTTGTTTATTTTGCTTTTTTAGAAGAAAAACTGCTAATTTTCACATAGCAATACTAATAGGCAGTTCTTTAATAAACTTTATAGACAATTTGGCCGAGTTGGTCTAAGGCGTCCGACTCAAGAGTAATCTTTCACTGATTGCAGTGCGTTTTCGGATCTCGTAAGAGGCGTGGGTTCAAATCCCACAGTTGTCATTTTTCTTTTTTTTTGAAAGATAAATATTTTTATTTAGTTCAACATTTTGGTTGCCTTTTTTTAAATACTAATAAATAAATAAGACAAAATGCCTTTATCCTATGTTGATGAACTAATAGAACGCTGTGGCGGATTTGGCAATATTCATCACCTCACATGCTGTTGGAAACAATACTCACACATTCGATCACACTATGTATAATTACAGCGGACATGTACTTGTATGCATCATAATTTTCTCTCTAGCTTGCTCTATTTACTTGGCGTTTGATATTTTCCGTGTTATGATACCCAGCGATGTAGGATGCTATAACTATGTACAACTTTGGTCAAATCTGAAAGACGTGTAAATTCATTCTCATATATCCGACCATGCTGTAAAGTACTCTAGCAAACCAATGTGGATTTTAAACCAATAAAAAGTCGCTATGGATTGTTTTTTTTTTTTTATATATAATTGTTCCGAAATATATACATCATACTCTGGTTAACTCTAATTGACCTTGATTGTTAGCTGTTTGTATTTGCAGGTCTACAACCAGCAATAAACGTTAGTCTCGTAGAGTACATGAGTTAGCCAGCTAGTTTGTTCCCTGGTTTGAACTCTGTCAGTAAGCTAGCTATCGCTATCAAGGCCTATGGGATTTTGCGAAAAGTAATTTGTATATACCACCACGACAGTATGAATTGTATTGATCGGTTGTTTTATTAAATGCACAAGTAAACAATCATAAAAGTACCATTTTTGAACAAGCATGTAGATCTTTATTTTATAAATCACGTAAATGACGATTTTCTGAATATAGTATGAACCTGATCAGCATGTCAGTAGTTTGTTAACCCAAATAAAGTTCTAGGTGACAACGGTAATTGACCTATTCTGCAATATCCCAAATAATACTGCACAATAAAAAGCAAATATCCCTGCTATTATTTAGTTTTACTGCCCTTTTACTCTATACACTAATTGTAAATTTACCATTTTAGTGTTGAAATACAACAAGTTGAAAACTTGGTGACAGTTATTCAGCTAATCTACGTCTCAATCCTTTTTCATGCTCTCTGTAATTCAACAATGAATTTTTTTTTTTTTCGTATTCTCTTTTTCAATATTAAGCTGTAAAGTTGCTAGGAAACAAGTGTACAAAGCGGGCCTGTGCCATTTCTTATAATAAAAAGGATAGTGTGCTGGTGGTTTCAAAAATAGTTCAGTCCATTTCTTAACTTGGTGTGCACTGGGCTCTCAAATGGCCCTATCCCCAATCACACTGGTCCAAAAAGAGAATAGGCAATATTGGAACCAAATCAAGAGTTTCTCTTTATCTTACTTAATTGTTATACTATAGCTCGTGATAACGAAAGAAAACTTATAATTTGCTCTTGAGAGTTACTGTATGGATGATGGTGGACTATATCTGAAATGGAATTTTCAAATAGTCAAGAATAATATAAATACACCTCTCCATGTTCCCTTCTTCTTCTTGTTTTTTTCCTTCTTCACTTTACACAATACTCAAAGTCCATATTCTCTTTTTATCCATACTCAAAGTCCATCTCCTCTCTTTTTCATTCAATCCTCCAACACAATGTCATCTATAAATACATCAACCCAAGGCCAAGTTTCTGATACTTTAATGTATGCCAACCTGCTTGACTCACCATCTTACAACACTCCTTTTTACCCGTTGGAAGAATTCTTTCAGGACCGTCGCGATAAATCCATGCTAGCCACTGATGACGCTAAAGCCAAAAAGCCATCAGCTTCTTCTTCAAAACCTTGCTACAAAAAGTACAATTTTATCTCTTCAGGGATTAATAAAGATATCGACAATGCCAAGTTAATCAAGAATGAAACTCACGATTCTGTTGAAGAAAGACCTTCTGAAAATGAAGAATGTTTTACTGTCAGAAATCGAATTTTAAGATCCTTTTTTGAACCTCATGGCCTTTTAAACATTGCCAATGAGGGTAGTCTTACAAATGGCAGTGATGTTGATCAATATGCTGGAAACAGTGCTGAAAGAGCAAACTCTTCTGGTCGTGTTAACAGTGGCAACGTTAACAGGGCTTCGAGCAGAAATAGTCCATCTCGTTCCGCCTTCAGAAACCCTCTTGAGGGAACTCAATCACCTGGAGATATTAGCAATGGCAACGGTAGTAGGCCTTCTAGCGAGGAATACTCTGTTGGTTTCAGGTTTAGAAGCTTTCATGAAAGGGCTGGATCTTGGGATAGCATCAACAATGGCAACGTGAGTAGACCTGTGAGTAGACCTTTGAGTCGCCCAAACCGCAGGGCTCGCAGAAACACCAGGGAAAGAGCACCCCATCCCAATCTACTTAAAAACTTTGGCAGAGATGAACTTATACAGTGCGGAGGATGTGGTCACTGGGGCCACCTTGCCAGTTATTGCAAGTATACCATCCCCATGCCTGAGTACAAGTATGTTCTAGTTCCGGGAAGTTTTAATCAGTACACGCTGGAGCTTGATCCCGAAAAAATGTGCTATCACCGGTTTGGAAACTTTGTTCCTTCTATTTTGGTGATTGGCGATTTGGCATTTTTGGGTCCTTATCAAGAATTGCTCTTTGCTAGTCGTATTTGTGGCATATTTACGAATTGGAGTATTGGGATTTCCAAAGGTATTAATGGTGTCTCTACTGAAGACATGGTTTTGTCTGATGAAACTTGTGCTTGTATTGAGCTTGTGTGTCGTGTGGCTCGTCTCCCATATGGTGTCATTCCTGTTCCTCACTACAAGTCTATGGATGGGCCTATTCCACATCCACAGTATAACGGCAGTTCGCAGCCTGATTCTTTGGGCTATTGGTACAATGTTGTGTACTTTTTGGTCATTACCAACTTTATGAAACGCTTTGTGGATTCCTGTGGTGCTTTTGATCTTGTCTCTGCAGAGGGTTTTTATCGAGCAGAGGGATATTTGCCAGTTTCTACTCGTCGAAATGTTCGTGAGGATCAAGTTTGTCACAAGGCTTATTCCCACTTTCTTTCTCTGTCAAAGACTAAAGAGGGCAAGCTGGAAGAAGAGGCTCGAATTTATCGTTCAGTTAAATACGCTTTGCCCGAGAATGTTTTGGGTATGATTTATCAATCGCATCTCAATTGTTTTGCAGCCAAGAAATCTGTTTGCTGGATTTGGGACTTTTTGAAAGAAACCATTTCCAATCCAGACTTTGATCCTATTATTCAGCATTGTTTTGTGGACCCGGTGATTTGGGAAAATAGGAAGCGCATCAATAGGGATATGTATCACAACTCTGAGATTTTTCGTGAATTTGTGAAGATTGAAGAAAGACTTTTAAAGAGACTTTCTAGAGGCTCTTTGGATGAATCAGACAATGTGACTCTTCGTCATGTTTCAGAACCTAGAGAAGAGGTTGAGATGGATGAGAATCAGCAACCAGACAGTAATGCTGTGGTTGAGAGTGGAAATTTTGATGGCGGTGATGATATGGCTAGCGCTCAAGTCAGGAGGAATGATACTCACCAAGGAAATGATAATGTCGATGTTGAGAATAACAATTTGGATGAAGAAGAAGAAGATGCTGATGATGATAAGACAATTATATATGTCAAGAAGGGATGAAGAAGGTTCTTGAGCCTAGTTGTGTATGGTGATATGTTATTGTTAACTCTATTTCTCTTATGGTATAATTTTGTAAAGATTAAGTAATTTGTGAGTATCATGTATAATTAATAAATCCATCTTTTTAACGATCATTTGTTAAATTTCAATGGATTTTAAGACTGAAATCCTTTTTTTACACACTTTAACTAGGGTTGCGATAGCTGAAGTAAGTGCGATTCTATTTCCATTAGCACTAGTTATTGAGCAATTATTCAGCAACTACCTGGTAGATGTCACTCATGTTGAAGAAAAGTCTTAAATACAATACCATTTAAACTGTAACTCTGACATGTTGCACAGATATACAAGAATCAATAGGTTTTGTTGGAAGCAGCAACAATTCCTCATTTGGTGAGCGTTGAACAAAAAATTCCTCGGTTCTCCAACCCTTAGCCTGGTTATCTAAAAGTGTCCTCCAGGGTTAGGTCTATGAACCTCTACAAACGACGCATTCGCTTGTGGCGCTCAGAACTAGCTTGTTATTGAGATGGAGAAGGAGCCGAAACAGGACACGGAAGATTTGGATAGGGTTACATCAGATTCCAAATGAATGAAGAATACCAAAGTGCGTGTGACAAATACAGGGTTGAAACAATAAAACACGTACTCACCGAGTGTCCAGCGATAAACGAGCTCAGTTCCGAACTAGAAAGGAATGATAAGGAATTAATGCTTCAAAGATCGCTAAGCACATTAGAGGGATTGTGAGCAATTGGGATGTTTATGAACAAGTAAGAAGAAACCAAGACCATAAAAAACATTAAAAAAAAAAATATTAAGAAGCATTTAAGAAATCAAAAACAACAATTCAAGTGTGATGAAAACAAGTAATGTATGAATCTTAGGTGGTTTCCCCCGAGGTTTTTTTTTTTTCCAGTCTAGTTAATGTAATTCCAGGTTTCTATCGAGCTGTCGAGCACGACCGACATGAGGAAAGCACAAGAAAAAGCGACGACTGAGATATCAAAAGCAATGAGCAAGAATGTAGCTAGAGAGATATGCCTCTCAGTGATGTTATGTATGTAGTTTTGGTTTGTATATTACGTAACGCAACGTAGACGGCTGATTGGCTGTAAGAGCCAGTGGGATATATAGCTAATATAGTTCATATAGTTCATATAGCTGGTGGGACAAGGCGTGGCTCCACTATAGATATAGTCACCGCAGGTGGTTCGCCTTCTCCTCTCTTCCCCAAAACCGAACCAGCCGGTCGTCGGACGGGTGGCGGGCTGTCTTTTTACGGAGTGGTTTCTCTGCGGTCCGTGCCTGAACTGGGGTCCTGGTCGGGCTCTGCTGAGCATAAGAAACCGGCAGGAAGATGTTGCGTAGCTCATGAGTTGGCACTGCAGACTGATTTGGAATTGTTGTTTTTGGCTTGTACAATATAATACATAGCTAGATACAGCTCATTCCGGTTACAGATTGACAGGCATAGCTTACGCTGTCATAGATAGACATGCACTTGTGGGCTCTACAAAGAGCTGGACGAGCTGTTCCAGGTCTTAATACAAGCAGCGCCTGCCTTTCTTTAAGAGCTTTCTATTTCTGTGCATAGTTCTCGTATACCAGCTTCTGGGATTTTTGTTGGCACCAAGCGTGTCCAGGGTCTTGACAAAACAATGTAGCGGCTCAACGGGGTTTCGCGAAAGAGCAGTGCTAGTCATGCCTTTAAGTTTCAGGGCCGTAACCAGAGAGAATGGTGGCAGACGTGATGGAGATGCCGGTTTGACGGCCAGAAACAGTGACTGCTCTATATCTAGAACCCAGCAATGGCAATGGGAATAGGAATAGAAATAGAAAAAAGCACAGGAGCAGGCCTGCCACTCGCCGAGAGATGATGATTATTAAGAATGACATAATCCACCAACTGCAGGAGCTGTTTGTCGCCGTTGGTCTACGGTCTGCGGTGTGTTCCATGACACTGGCTGTCACACAAACGCCCATAGCACCGTCCTATGGGTCTTGTTTTCTGGCCGTATGGAGCAACGGGTCAAAATGCCTCCACCCCCTCCTGACTTTTGCGTTGCATTGTGTGCCAGCGAGATTGCCTCGATTGATTCATGTGCGTGTCTGTTTAGCATCCTGTTCCGGTTGCTGATGGTCATGAGACGGCGGATTCCTGGGGAAAGTTGGATTTGGCAGGGGGAATGACTTGTTGCCTTGCAATGGAATTCCAGCACGGTGTCACCGTTATGGCACAGCAGCATTTTACCCCAAAACTAGGATGGAAAAACGTATGGGTGTGGTTGGTTTCAGACGAGGTTTACAAATTTACAAATTTACAAATACACAAGTACACAAATACATAAATGCACAAATACACAAATACACAAATACACAACTTTACCGCCAACGTGCTAATTGCTGGACAATCAATTGTATTACAGCGGTGCCCAATTCCATCTTATTTGCAACTTGGTGTTACAGTCTGTTAAATATACCATTGCCCAAAGAAATGGTGTGTTCCTCCGAAACCAACCTTCTGTCCCCGCACCCGGAAAATGAATTCCTCCTTGTTATCGGATTATATATTCGCCGATTAAAAGACCGAATAACAATAACAATATTAATACTAATATTAATAATAGTGAAATCAACAGATTTAAATTGAAATTTTATATATAGAAACAAATCATAATATCATGAAAAACATACAAATTGAAAAAAATCATAAGCCTAAGCACATGCTCGAGTATTTACTTGGAGGTGTCGAGAACAAGACGTCCAACGATTTCTCCCTTCTCCATGAGCGAGTAAACCTCGTTGAGCTCACTAAGACCAACAACCTTGTAAGGGGTCTTGACAAGGCCTCTCTGGACAAACTCAAGAGCCTCGACAGTGTCTTCTCTGTTACCAACAAGAGAGCCTCGGATGGTAATGCTCTTAAGAACATGGCTAAAGACAGGCGAGTGGACAACGGCATCTGCTGGAAGACCAACAAGAACAATTGTACCAGTGGGACGAATATAGTCCAGAGAGTCGTTGACAGCCCTTTCAGCGACAGCGACATGGACAACGGCCTGGGCGCCCTCGCCGTTGGTAAGCTCATGAACCTTCTTGGCAACATCGTCCTTCAAAAAGTCAACAAAGCCAGAGCCGTTAAAGCCCTCGACGTATTTGCGCTTGGAATCGCCAGTGTCAATGCCAATGACTCTGAAACCCATGGCAACAGCGTACTGGACAGCAAGGGATCCGAGGCCACCGCCGGCACCGGTGATGACAACATTGTCACCAGCCTTGGCATCAGAACGCTTCAATGCCTTGTAGACGGTGATACCGGCACAGAGAATGGGGGCAACCATGGCCAAGTCAATTCCCTCGGGGATTTTAGCAGCATGGGCAGCAGAAACAGTGCAGTATTGTTGGAAGGTACCTTGGACAGTGAAGCCAGAGTAAGTACCCTTTGGACAGTTGGAGTCAGAGCCGTGAAGGCAGAACTTGCAGTCACCGCAGGTGCCGTTGACCCATTTGACACCGACTCTGTCACCAATCTCAAAGTTCTTGACACCATCACCCTTGGCAACAACGTAACCAGAACCTTCGTGGCCACCAATCAATGGGAAGGGGGTTGGGAAAGGCCAGTCAGCGCGCCAGGCGTGCAAGTCAGAGTGGCAGGCACCAGAGTATAAGACGTGGACAAGAAGCTCGTCGTTTCCAGGAGTGGGAACTGGGACATCGCGAAGCTCGAGCTTGGCCAATGCCTTTTCAGCAACCATAGCCTTTTGGGTCTTGGGAATAGGAGCCATTGTGAATTAAACTTGAATTGAGTAATAGTAAAAGTAAGTGGTGGTTGGTATTTGTATTGTCAAAATACAAGGTAGAGTAATAGTTGTTTTCGTTAAAAAGTCGTAAAGATATAAAAGATGATGAAGAAGAAAAAGAAAAGGAAAAATAAAGAAGAGAGATTGAAGGAATTGCACAAGTATTTATATTCAAAAAAAAAATGAAAAGAGGGACTGAAAATGAAGAAACCTGATCAAAGTTTCACGGATAATGAAATCCATGATGGTTGAAAGAATCAGCCATTAAAACCGAATTGTCAAGAAAGTTTAAATGATCCCCACACATTGAAGGTTCACATATATACGAACACACGCACAACGTATATTAACGCACACACAAATACACATTCTCTCTCTCTCTCTCATGCAAAAGCTAGTTGATCAAAAAGTGGGGAGGTTTAAGACTACAGTAAACAAGACGATCACACGGCTGTGGAAACATGGAAAACAATGACATAGTCTGTAACTTGCAGGTGCTGTTATAGGCGTTGAAAATGAGGAGAAGCTTTGTATTTCGGTCCATCTTTCAGTGGAAATTGGCAATTTGGAATGCTAGACGCAGCCTGTCTTCGGCGTGGGTGCTGTTTAATGTCCGAAGATAGCTTACCCCATGAACTCGTTACTAAGCCTTGTGATGTGTAAATAATGTAACATGTAGATATTTATGGTGTTTATGATATACATGCGAATAAACAGGAGCGAATATGTATATACCGCGCTTTGATACACGCGACATCTACTTTGCTGTGGTATACAGGTCTGTTGCTAGAAGTATAATACCTTAGTAAGAGTGATATGCACGAGGACTTGTTCTTTTTTGTTTTTTTAAACACTCGGGAGTAGCTTTCATGTGAGGTACAGGGCATTCACTCTATAGACCAATCCAAGCCATATCCATACCCCCAACTCTGGGGTTAAACATGGTTCTGAATCGTCTTGGATATGTGTGGGCTTGGGGGGTTTCCCCGCGAAATGGGTTACTGGGCTGGCACAAACTAGTACAAGCCGTGCTGCTATACGGGGCTTATTGTTGTGCCAGCCGCGCTTGGATTTCGGACTGCTGGTGCCATCACTCGAATAAATGCTGGTGTGGCTATGAATAGCTATGAATACAAGTATATACAAGTGTGTTTTGTGATGCTTTCATGTAGAGACGGGCTGGAATTCTTGTCAATCAATGTAAACAGCCTCCGTTTAACAGACATTGTGTAATTGTGTAATTGTGTAATCTTTGCCTGTTGTCGTATTAGCAACTTGTATTGTTTTCTGCTTTCCTCTCATTCTTATAATAATAGCCGGCCGATGAACTCTTATCATTCACCACCCACAACTTTTGCCCTGTACCCCGGCCTTTCTATGCCTATACGCCGATCCTTTCATGCAAATAAAAAGAGTCTGTTTACAGTAATGTCTAGATCCGCGAGTAGACAAAAAATACTAGAGCTTGTGTTTTAAATCAAATTAGTAAATTAAAAATAAAATCAAACAAAATTATACTAATAGATTACAAAATAAACCCCAAATTTCTCTAAATTTCTCCAATCTTAACATAAACTCTAATAATTCCCAACACTACTAATAGACTATTTCTTTTTGACAGGGTAAGGGCATTTAGCGTAGTGGCTATCGCGTTCCCTTCGCATGGGAAAGGTCACCGGTTCAACTCCGGTAATGTCCAAGTCTTTTTTTTTTTTTTTTTTTTTTTTTTAAAATTCTCTATTGTTACAACTGTTATATTTTCTCTCCATGCTGTATTTCTTATCATCATCACTTGTTTTCAACTCTTCCTCTGCTTCTTTTTTATCGGCCCCGTCACATATTCCAGATCTTTGTTCAGCTCTGTTGTATTCTTGATAGCCTTGTCAATCCTCCGCTGCTCTTCTTCTGAAATCCCAAGCCCTTCCAAAAGATACCCGCTCCCCGCCGTGCTCGGCCTTGACCCGCTTTCTACCCTTTTATCCGCTAGTAGCATGGCCGCCGTCAAGTCGTCCAGTCGGTTGATCATTGTTACAGACTCTGTCAACATATCTGTAGTGCCTTCTTGTAACAGCTCCGATCGCTCTTCAAATACCTGTGAAAGAGCATCAACGAGCTTTTCTAGTACGTCATCCTCGTTTTCAGAGTCCTCGTTGTACATGTTTGTCGGTAATTCTTCAATCATCTTGCGTGTGGCCCGCCATCTTCTGCTGTCCTCTTCCAAAAGCGTCTGATACACCGGCTTTAGTAACCGCTCAAGCTCTAATTCCTCCTCATCCGTCTCAGCATCGGATGCATCGTCTTTCTTGTTCTTTTGTGTCGTGGTTTTTGTCTTTTTGCGCGGAATCGCTTTGGCTTTGGACTTTTGTTTGCCTTTGGGCCGTCCTCGCTTGGTTCCTGTTTGTGCCTCTTTAAAAAACTGGCAGAATTCCTCAAATGAAACACAGTCTTGTAGTCCTGTCTGTGAAATGAAAAACTTTTCCAGTATCTCTTGTTTCATTGTATATGTGTATTAACGCGCGGTGGTGGTGGTAACGGTCACAGTAATCAGGTGGAGGGGCTACTCACAACAAAACAAGTCCCCTCCATTATTCACTCTATGTACATGTCAAACGCAAATAAATCTTATATATAACTTCCAGAAATTTACTAGCTAATAAATCTTCCGTTTATTTATCTGTGTGTTTATTTATTTATACAATTCATTACAGGTCATTAGATTCAATTGATTGTTCATTATAGCATGGGTCTGTGCTCCGTATACCATGTAAATATGTAAATATATTTACCGGAGTACTACATTAGCATTCCGCAGCTCTAGATACTGCTGGTCAACACCAGGTGCCATAGACTGAACTATAGCAAAGACTTCTGGATTATGGTACCGTAGCCCGTGGCGTGGCGACTTGTATTTCCCTTCAAGACCCGTAACGTCGCACCACCACTTACGGGGTCGAACAGACGGCGGCGCTTCCACAGAAAGATATGATGAAAACGATGGCGTCGGTTCCGAAATGATCTTTTTGTCCTTCTCAATCTCTTTGACTGTCTCTTCGTCTGGGTTCTCCTTTAATTCGAGAGCTTCTAGTTGCTCCCTGGCCTGTTCTTGCCGCTGGATATGATGCGCAGTGATTGCTTGTAAACGTCGCTGCTCATCGGCCAAAATGGCCTTGGCAGGCTTGTGCCGGCGCGAAGGCGCCTTCCAAGTATGAGACTTGAACGGTCGTAACACGACATTGAAATCAAACGCTTCAGGAGTGGCCATAGCAATGGATAATGCTTGATAATGTATTTGGCATAAACGTGTGGGTAGAGATGTGTATGTGTGTATGTGGGTGCTTATGTGTGTATATATGGATTAATTGTAAAGTTACCCGGCCCAACGCAAATGTGTACACCATCACCAAACCATCACTTCCTTGTCAATCCGCTTTCTGCTTGTTCGCCATCCACATACACCATCATCGTCGTCGTCACGCCTGCTTAGCTCGTTTTACAACGAACCCATCTTCCAGCAGTCGTGTTTGATATAAATGAAGTGGTCCGTTCTATAGCTTTCCATTCCACTCCAATCCATCCACTTGTTCATCCTATTCCTTATAGCAACCGCAATAAAATTTCTTCAATATGTCGACCCAGCAGCAACCGCCTCCTCAAGGCATTGCTGGGCGTCCAGCAAACATGTACACCATTGAATCCACCGTTACAAGGCTATTGGTTGCCACCAAGCGACTCTTGGAATCCTTGACCCATTGGGCTAAACGAGAAGCGTCCGAGCAGGATGTTTCTGATATTTACGTCACCCTCGGCAATGAGTTTAACATTGCTTGTCGTGCGTTTCTCAGCTCTGGTGTTGAAGTTGCGTAAGTGTTCCGTTTATTCAACCCATCGTTTGGAAATATTTCTAACAATCCCTTAGTGATCTTGGCGATGTGCCTCAAGCTCTTCGTCTTATTCTGGAAAAGGCATTGTCTGAAGATGCCTCCCAGGAAAATTTAGACCGTTATCTTCCGTCTATTCGTGAGATTATAGTTACCTTGTTGCGCCAGCTCAAAGAAAAACAAATGCTGATCCGATCTCAAGCTCACAATTCTCAGATGAACCAACACCCAGTCATTCAAAGAAAGTACTCTGCTGGCTCCGGCCCTCCCCAAATTTACCCAGGTGCCACTGCCCCAGCTACTTCTGGCTATGAATATCCCTCTAAATATACCACTGGATTATCCGGCCCTTCTCCTATTTCCACTACTGCTCCGTCACCCTCAATCAATAATCCTCCAGGTCCTGGATCTCAATTCCAACCATCACATAATCAGCCTAGAAATAAGCATTCGTCAGGATCTTTAAATTCTGCTTCTTTAGCGGCATCCAGACATCCTGCTGCTAGAGCCGAACCAATGCAATCCTCAAACAGTAACAGCTCATCAAATGGAAGACCCACCCAACAGCAGCAACAATCCTATGGAGCTCAACAGTCTCCTGTCTCCTCCCATGCCATGACACAGTCAATTTCTTCATCCAGCGCTTCTTCTAATTTGTCTTTTTCCTCGTCAACTGGTGATGGTGGTTCTCCTGCTGCTACTTTAACACCTTCTGGAAGACCTCCATATGCTCAGCATGTCCGCAACAAGTCTTCTCTCACTGGCACTAGATCAGATTTAGAGCATATGAATTTAACTCGCAAAGACCCACTGGCTGCATTGCAAAGAGGTGAGGCATTGGAACGCCGTGCATCTCGTAGATTCTCTGCTTACCAGTTTGCCAAACTTACCAATGGTTCCATTACTCGCACTGAGATTCCAGATGTCCCACCTCTTCCAGGTAATGGCGCTGGATCTGGAATGGGAATCGCAGGAAGCCGTGGACCACCTCCAGGCCATCCAAGCCCTTATGGTGCTCATTATATTCCACCAAACTCATCAGTATTGGCTATGCCTACGGGCAATTACTTGCCTACCAAAAGCCCTAGATCCACTCATGCAGCTGAATACACATCCTCTACTATGATAGTTAGCGATGGAAAAAATATGCCACATGGTCCTGACGGGTCTGGTGCTCCAGGCTCTTCTCTTGCTGCTGCAAGGGCTGCTATATCTGGTGCAACCGCTGTTGGAACTAACTCAAATGGCCCTCTGCAACAATACCCCACACCTACATCTAACGATGCTTATGTTAGTGCTACTCGTTCAAAGTCTGCACCATCTTCTGGAAAAGACAGACCACTTTCTCTCATTCAACAGCAGCAGCAATATGCTCAAGACAATCAAAAACAGACTACCCAGCAACCTACAAGTGATCAGCAACAAAAGTTTCAAGCTCCATCGGATCCCAACAAATTGGTCCTGTTTTTGCAAATTGGACGCAGTGTCAAGAAATGTCTGGTCGACAGATCAGATCTCACTATTCCTGCCCTGCGCCTTTTGTTTGTTGATAGGTTTGCATATCCCATGTCATCGGAAGCTATTCCTGACATCTACATCCAAGACCCCACTTCTGGTATTCGCTATGAATTAGATGAAGACGGCCTTGCTAATGACGTTCACCAAGGAAGTCTTATATCGCTTAATGTTGAGGCTGTCGACGAAGTTAAGAAGCATATCGATACAGGCTTTGCAACTCTCACTAAGCATATCACTGATCTCAATAGTAAAGTTACAGCCCACAGTGCATCAATTCAGAAAATCAATGAATTGCAAGAATCTATTGCTCAAAAGAGTTATCGCACTTCTGGATCAGATCATGGTCATTTGAAAAAGACTTCATTTGGAGGAAAGCCCCGGCATGTTTCAATATCCACTACCCCATCAAGAACCAATTCTGTTAATTCAGCTGCCGGATTATCCTCCTCTAATAGCGAAAACTTGCGTAAGATGGAGTCTCTTCGCCGTGAGTTAACGTCTGTAAAGAAAGTTAGTGCTGATGCTATTAGCGGCATGCGTGATTCTATTGCTGAACTTCTTACAAAGGCCCAGACGTTGCAATCCATTGACTCCTTACCTCCTCCTGGTGATTCATCTAGATCCTTTATGGAGCGCAGTTTTAAGAAACTTACTGGTGATGCTGATAAATTATTGACTGATGTTGACGATCTTCAGGATATTATTGAAGATCTTAGAAAAGATGTTGCCCAGCGTGGTGTCCGTCCTGAGGGAAGACGTTTAGAAAACGTTTCTAATGACGTTCAAACTGCCTTGAAGAATCTTGATTCTATTAGCGATTACATCAAGTCTGAAAAGGCTGGATGGAAGAAGATTTGGGAACGAGAGCTCGATAAGATTTGCGAGGAACAACAGATTCTCAAGTTCCATGAAGAGATTATTGTCGACTTGAAGGATGATTTGATCAAAGCTGAGGAAACATTCGACTTGGTTAAGCAATGTTCTACTGAAGCGATCAAGAACTCTTCGTTTAGACAAGTTTATCTTCCACCTCCAATTGAAGGTCAGAGTGTTGTTACTGCTAAGGATGCCGTTTTAAATGAGGTAGTTGCATTACAGCCTAATCACGAGCAGCGGTTGGAAGCAATTGAGCGGGCAGAGAAGAAGAGAAAGAAGGAATTGCAAAGCAGGGGTATTGGTACCAACTCGTTCTTACGGGAATTAACATCCGATGCGAAGGATTTGGACGAGCCTCTTCCTGAAAGAGTCCCGAAGGAGAAAGATCTCACTAAGAAGAAGAAGAAGAAGAGTAGCGTTGCAGGTGAGGAAAAGAAGAAGAAGAAGAAGAAATCCAAAAAGCCGGAAGACGAAACTTCTGTCAAGAAGAAGAAGAAGAAACATTCTAAAGCCGGTGAAGAAGATGACGATGATGAAGAAGCTGGGGCTAAAAATAATGAAACTTCTACAATCCCAGAAGCTACGTATGATGATGAAGTTGACGATGATGACGACGAAGAAGAAGAGGAAGATGATGATGAAGCTTTGGGATCTAAGAATACTGCATCTCCCAATGTCCCATCTACTCCTACTCTTGATTCAAAGAGCTTGGCGCCTCCGAACATTGATGGCTCAGCTGCTACCACAGCTAGTGGTACTGCGAGTGGAGCCAGTAGAGGGGTTAGGTTAGGCACCTCTTCCCCAACCACACCTGGCTCAGCGTCTTCGCGTAAAGTACAATCTCTTCTCTTGGATAGTAGTGAAGACTTGACTCAATTGTCACCAGCGATTGAGTCGTCTAAGAAACTCCAGATGATGACTTCTGAAAATGGACTTGATTCTAACCATTTGTCATCGTCTTCCACGGAGAATTTTGCAAACACTACTGACCACCTTTCTTTCCATTCGGCTTCTTCCCCGCCTAGGGACAGTATTATTATGCCGTTATCCACATCTCACAAGGGCAATGGTTCTCTTCCTACTGGACCATTTGATGAAAATGAGACTTTCACCAACAAGCCACTTCCTTCTATTGTTCCCCTATCGCATCCGGAACAATTATGATTAGGTTTATGATTTTTAACACTTTTTTTTAATCGGTTATGAATTTTTTATATTTTTTGGTTTCTTTTTTTTTTTCTTTTACAAAAAAACGAGATGCACATTGGACAAGGGATATGAGAATACGAGAACACGAAATAGATTTTTATTTTCATTTATATTTTACGATTGATGCACTTTTTTGTTTACTTTTGTTTTTAAGTCATAATGACCATGATTAGACTTTTGTTTTCAATTAAAAAAAGGGAGACTAAAACTTTAAACAGTATCCAGGATGAATAAAGTCATCACAATGAGTTGTCAAAATTTTCCAACTTTAGGTATTAACAATCATTTATTTTCATTTTATAAATTATAAATCATAAAGCATTTAAAGTATTTACTTGTTGGTAATATAATGTATATATCTGGTTTCAGTCTCGATTCTGTAGCCTGAACGCCATTCGGCATAATCCACCCAGGTTATCAATACTTGTCTGCAGTTTGAATCATGCTGCAATTGCCAGTATCTCTTTCATTTCACTACTATTTCTATTTATATTGTATTGCCACTACTGCCACCACTACTACCACTTCCAAAAGGATTCTTTTCCGAGCTTGGGGCCGTGGGGGCAAGATGGCTACTCAAATCGATCAAGTCCCGGTCGTCGTTGTCATCAACTAGAGTCGTATTGTTATTAGCATCAATGCCATCCAATAAACATGACAAGCCTTCCGCCGTCTTGTTGGTTTGGGCATTATTGGGGTCATTATAAAAAATTTCATCAAAATATTCCACATCCCCTCCATTCTCATTAATGCCGCTAGCGGTACTAATCTGGCTCTTTATTTTTGTAACCTTCCTTTTTTTATTCTTCTGAGCATTGCTTCTTGTAACAGAAGCATTTATCCCTCCGAGTGCCTGTTGACTTGAGCATCTTGTGGCCGCTCTTGTTAGCATCCTGTTTGGACTGTTTGGACTGTTTGGCCCAATATTTACCACAACTTTAATGGAAAAACAAAACCCGTACTCCATATCTACAGGGAAGTAACAAGTAAGCATTTCAATCTTGCCAAATTCATCCATGTTTTTATTACATTCGTTTTCCGTCATCAAGTCCCTTTGCTCCTGCTGGTTGGCTCTAACATTCTCAGGTAATAACTCGGTAATGTGGGTATCGTATTTGAGATTTTGGGGCATGCCGAGTTCAAACTCTTTCTTCCATGCCTTTTCCCTCTCCTGCCTTTCATTCAACATGCGCTCCTTTTTGCTTTTTCTTTCATGTTTCTTTATACTATCAAGGATCCGTTGCTTGATACTTCCTTTCACCATTTTCTCTCTTTTATTTTCTTCCTTTTTTTTGGATTTTCTAAACTTTTTCCACTCAAAATACTTGACTTCATTTAACCTTTCTATAATTCTATTCTCCAGTAACTGTTGGAGCTTTTTTACCATCATCAAAAAGCATGCCTGTTGGCGGGTATTTAATGCTTTATAAAGGGTTTCAGCAAGTTTGGGGGTAGTTTGAAAAGGCAATAGCCTCTCATATGGAACCGTGAGTTTATCCGTTCCTTTTTCATTTACATTTGTTTCACTTATCACAAATGTTTTCATTGAATCGTCACTTTTGTCTCTTTTTATTTCACCATTAATTGTGCTTCCTTGACGTCTAACAGAATTTTTCCGCATGGATCTGTATCGCAAAGGGCTTCTTGTATTGTTCTTGTTATAAAACCCTAGAACCTTCAACTCTTGTTCTAACATTTCACCAGGCGACTTTTTGGTATTATCATCCTGAACAAGACTTTCATTTAGAGTCGCTCCACTTATCAAGCCATCTGCTCTAGGTGGAAACATGTTTAACGCATCAATTTTAAACACATCAGGCGTTATCAGATTATTAAACTTGTCATAAATCACGCCATTACTTTTAGTTTTCATTTTCCTATCATTCTTACTCTTTGTTCTCAATATTCCTAGGTATTTAAACTTAGATAGATTAGTAGAATTTCTCTTCTTAGTGGTTTGCTGGTCATAACGATGCAAAGAAGAAGAAGGGGACGTAGAATCAGCAAAGTTCTGAATTACAAACCTGCTGAATATAAACGCTGCATCATAATTTCTGTTTTTAGGACCTTGTAATGCAGATTGATACTGTTGTGGGTAGTCTTTATTGAGCGTTTTTTGGGATTTGGATGTATCCGGTCTTGTGTTTTTATGTAATGATCCTGTTTTAAAACTTTGGCTTCTATTAACATTACTTGATAGCGGGTATTCTTTATCATTCTGGGTAAGGCCATTTCTCTCAGAATCAAATTGATGATAAGATTTGAATGGATTTTTTGATGCAAAAGGATTCTTACTTCCTAATCTCACAAGTTGAGCTTGCCTGACTGAATGGCTTTCTTGGTTTTGAGAGGTATTCACATCTTTCTGGAGTTGGTTTGCTAAATCACGCTGATTGCTATTCAGCAGTGGTCGAGCAGATGTTGATATCTGACAAGGGCTACCTTGGTCATTGGACCCCAATTGAGAAACAGCCTGAAGCTCATCGCTGCCGGAATAAGTAGAGTAGTAATCGCTAATTGATGACCAATGGCTGTAGCTTCTTGCTCTAGCAAGATCTCTTGCAGCCCTAACAGACTTTACTCTTTCATGGTCTGTACTGTACACTATAGGCGTGGTCACATTTCTCGGTTGCCGTGGGCTCATAACAAAGTGCGTTGTCGAAGGAGACGTTGGACTGTACAAAGAGGCAGACATATAGCCTGGAGATGTCCCGTTATTGTGAGCAAATCCGTAGTTTGTTGTGTAGTTTGGATTCATATCACAATTCGTGATCAATTACAGAGAGGCGGCTCAATCAATGAATTGACAGTTGTGGACTAGGGGAAAAAAAGGATCAAATTTGCCAAAACCTCTCCTGCGCGTTGTTTTAATCTAGAGCAGAGTAAAATAAATTAATAAATTGCATAAACTAGAGCTGAAAAGAGGTGAAAGGCATATGAAGAACGGTAAGCATGTTGAAATTACGGTTCTAGTATATATCCACAACAGGCCCATCGTTTATCCAACAAGCCATTACTTGAAGACTGTGACGATGGCCTATGAACGAGTACTGCATTGAGCCGATGACAATTCACTCCCTCGTGTCCGGTAATTGGTAAGGTATTGCAAAAAACCTGGTTGTAACTCATAATTTGTTGTTTCAGTAGCCAACACTGAGGTTGAACTGAATACTTTTTAGCAAGCAATAGTAGCAGTAGTAGTAATTGTCGTTCTCAGTCCGCCACAAAGTTACCCTCTTTTGCTGAACAAACTGATGTACTATATTTATTTTGATATTTGCTCTAGACATTGATACCACTCCTTTCAAACAATTTTGACCCTGCCCGTCGTGTTTGTTTTGTAATACTCTATTCTTGGATTGATTTTGCTCAAATATTCATCCAGTTGTTTAATATCCTAGTCTAGCGTTTAGTATCTACACCAGCTTTCCACTCCACAGTCTGGAAAATCCTTATCTTTTTTATTAATTCTTTTTTGTTCTTCTGGTAGGGAAAAAGAGAGCCAGAAATAATTGCAACCTCTGTTTGCCTTGTTATAATTCAAACTTGGCATAGCTCTGGGTTGCTTACAAACGTACAAAAGTTACAAGCTATACTTAAACTCTCAAAACAACCGGTACCTGCTTTAAAACTAGCCTAGTTACGGGCCACAACTGTCATGAGAATTTCATTCAAAAAACATGTGAAAGCAAATATATATATTAACATAAAAGGGTATATAACAAAGATTAGAAAATGTTCATAAAGGAAAGCAAAAATAGAAATACATAAAATAAAATAAGCATTAAACAAAAAACAAAAAAACAGAATCAATACTTTTACTAGGAAATAAAATACTTTTTTACGTAATATGGAAGCTAAATTAAATCGATTGAGGTGAATCTGGCATAAATTTGCGATGCCTCTCATGCCCATGCTTTCTGTTAGCAGAACCAGAGGTTAATCCCTTCAGGTTGTATGGACTTTGAGAAGAGCCAGAATTGGAAGCAGATGTACTGTTGGAAGAAAATGACGAGGTAGACTTTTTGGTTGCGTTTTCCAAGCCCTTGGTACCAGTGGGCGGGTAATGTTGTTTAGGTAAAGACGGCTGGTTTGAAGATGTGGGGAATGGGTTAGAGTGAGAAGCAGTCATGGAGGCAGAGTAGTTACCAGCGACAATTTCATCAATGCTTTTGTAAGCCTCTGGTGTAA
This sequence comes from Magnusiomyces fungicola, assembly GCA_900654225.1. NCBI lineage: Eukaryota > Fungi > Ascomycota > Dipodascomycetes > Dipodascales > Dipodascaceae > Magnusiomyces > Magnusiomyces fungicola. The sequence goes on from CAACAH010000004.1 coordinate 1,613,130, forward strand.
AAAGACTATTAGAATTCAAATCAGAACCAGCAGGAGGGATTGGAACAATTTCACTCTTGGAATGCTTCTCATTTTGCTTCTGTTTTAAACGTGGAGGATTATGAATAGCAGAGGTCCTCTTTTTGCCAACTTTACGGCGATGTACCTTGGAACTTCCCGCACTCGTGTTGCTACTAAAACTGCTAGCACTGTCGGCGCGTACTCTTTGACGAGATAGGGGAGTTCCAGATGGCATTGGAAGCTTGTACAGAGAAGAAACATTGTCATGGTGGTGGTGACTATTCTTTCGTTTGCCTTTTCGATTATTTGTCAAAGATAAAAGGTATTCATCACGTATGTGGGCACTCTCATCATTCTCATTGTTGCCTGGCGATAGATCTTCTTCCCATTCGTTGTCTTGATTAAATGACTTTTGAGACGACTGATGTTGAGGAAATTGAACAAGATCATCTTCTTGAGAAGTTGAATCGTTCTTCATTGTCTTACCCTTTTGCTCTGAAAGATCAGAGTATTGCGAAGAATATTGATTCAAGTTATCAGATACAACTTCTTCTTCTTCTTCTTCATATTCCACAGATTCATCAGCTTCGTCTTCTCCGTCCACATCGCTGAATTGGCCATCCTCTTGAACATCATCATATTTCCCATCTTCCTCCGTCTCTCCAGTTCTCCTTAAGCTTTCGTACTCATCAGAAGTGCTACAGGATTCATCAGACCCATACTCTTCTTCTCCCTGGACTTTCTTCTCTTGGTCATACTTATATTCTCCTTTTTGTCCGTCGTTTTCGCCCATATTTAGTTGAGGCTGAGGTCCAAACCCTTGTTGGAAATGCTTAATTTGTTGAGAAGGATAAGGAGCGTGAACAATATATGGCCCATACGACGGGTATCCTGGAACAAGATGGCTAAATTGAGGAATAGGCTGGCCATTGGGACCAATTACCATTGGTTGGTGGTGGGGTTGATAAGGATTATAAGGTTCGACGCCTATGCCAACACGAGCGGCCGTAACACCGTTCGGGTTAGGTGAGCCATATCCATACGGGATCTCAGGGCGTCGGTGGGTAGCTGAATGGGGGCTAGCGGGATATGAAGGAGGAACAGAATACAAATGGTTAGCCACTGTGGCTGTATAAGGGGCCATTTTCTGGAAATGAGCAGGATAATGCGGGTAAATGCTATGAGTCGCCTGTGGATGCATATAGGGTCCGTTCATTTGATCATAAATATCCCGGGAATCTCTAGGAGAGTAATGGCCTTCTTGGTTAAACTGATCATCCCTCAAACTACTAGAAGGTTCTTCAGTATCACCATTTTCCTCATTATTATTATGCGTCTTTTTGCGTTTGGATAGACTTGACCGTTTTTTGGGACCTTTGGATGTGCCATCTAAATGGGACTGTGAATTTTTGGAGAGATTTCCTTTATTATGGGTATCATGAACTTCACTTTCAGCAGAACCCTCATGCCGGCGAGAACGACGTCTCTCAGTACGATCAAACTTCTCTGAGTGAGTAGATGTTGACTTGGAAGTGTGTCGATTAGGTGCTGGTATTCCTTTTTCGCCAGTTGAAGCCTTTTTACCATCACCATTGGGTAGATTTGAATCATCGGCATCATTGGCGTCTCCTAAAAAAATTGGTGGAATTTTGACTCGAGAACGTTTGCTTTTGGAGCTGCTTGGATCAGCTTCTTGAACCTTCCGCGAATTGCCGACGTTTTCTGTTTGTTCTGATCCTGATGTTGGTTTTGGTTTTGTTGAGGTTTGTTCTGATGAAGCTGAGATTGACGCCTTGCGCTGGGTGGTGGTATTTCGAGGCCTCCCGGTACTCCGCCGTTTCTTCACGGTCTTAGTGGCGTCCTTGTCAGAGTATGGTGAAGTTGATGGATAAACAGGGTTGAATGGTTGCTGCTGCTGTGGCTCGAATCCATTGGAACGGCTTTCTTCTTGAGCAGGATGCGAATGGTGGATACTGTTATGATGGGCATGGCCTTGAGGTGTAGTTTGAACAGACTTGCGAGGAATAACAAAAGACTGTGGCCTTTCTTGTCTTGATGGAGGACGTGGTTGAGCCTGAGCTTGAGCTTGAGCTTGAGAGTATGGGTTGTAATCATCATTTCTTTCTCCAGCCTTGCTTATTTTTCCATCAGAAAGTAATTGCTCACGGATAGTGGAACTACCAGTACTTGCTGCTGAAGTTGGGCGAGGAGGATTAGCTGGGCTCTTTCGTGGAAAGCTTTGGTAAACGGGGTATGTGTTGGTACTGTTGCTACTACCATTACTAATGGTAGAGGTAAGTTCGCTGAATCCTCTTGAGCCAGTTGGACTTAATGGGCTAATAGGACTTGGGGATTGTTGCTCAGTAGCAAGCTCTGGACTGGCAATGCGAGAGATAGCAGGACTGACACCGCTTCGAGGGCTCATGGTACTGCTCACTGGGCTTGGACTAATAGAAGGCATATGACTGTTTGAATCTCGAGCACTAGTATTGCTGGATGCACTAGAAGTACGTTGAGCAGGTGGCTGCTGGTATGGTTGGTTTGTATCAATTTTATAGGGTGGAGGAGCACGTTGCTCGTTTTGAATACGCTGTAGACGAGAAGCCTTCAAAGCCTCTTCCTTTTGCTGAAGAAGCTGTCTCTTCAATTGCTCTTCCTGTTCCTTCTTAACCTTCTCCAGCTCCTCATTCTTCTTCCTCTCGATACGAATCTGGCGATCCTTCTCAGCTAGCTCGTCCACAATCCACTTGTGAAGCTCATTACGTGTCTCGCGATTGAACTCAAAATTCCAGATAACTTTGCGGATTTTGTGACGTGACTCGGTTTGTGTAAGGCCATCAAACCGGTCAAAAACATAAAAGAGCTTTTTATAGTATTGGTCATAGCCATTGTCATTTGACGTATCCTGAGAACTCTCTGTTGAAGATGCAGCAGTATTGCCATTTTGGGTATTGTTGGTGCTGTTAGTGCCATTATTGTTGGTTGGATTCTGGTTACCACTTCTCAGAGACTCTAGATGAACATTTAATTCCAGTTCTTTGATCAGCAAATCATGATGGAAACGAAACGTGTCAAGAAGTGTTTCTTTTTCTGGACTAGTCATTGAGACACCGAGCTTTGGATGAGCTAGTAGCCCACTATCAATCTCATAGTAATACGAGTTCGGTAAAGGGTAATTCCATTCAATGACATCCATACACTCACTGAGCTTGTCCATAAACCACCCGAGAGAATGAATGGAATGGAGAACGTTTGTTTCGGGTGAATTGGGGTCTTGAGCCTGTGAGTTTGTTACGGCAGGATCAGTACTAGGTACTGCTTGCCCCGGCTGGAAATTTTTGAGCTCCTGGAAAACAAGTGATCGATCATTTTCTCTGGAAGGTAAACAGTTTTGAATTGCGACAATAATGTCATTCTCGCATTGGTGAGTGAACTTCAAATACTGATGTCTTGGAGATTTGATGAGAGTGTTGAGAACTGGTGAGAGCAAAGAAAAATCAAAGTTATTAGACTCTAAAAACTGCATAATATGGGTATACTCAGGGTGGACAACTTTGTTATTGTCACCTTTTCCAGCATTAACGACTTCGGTGGGTTTGGTGGAGGGGTATTTTACAGGAGTGGCAGAAGCCACAGGATCGGAAACAGTGTGTTTTGGACGTTGTTCTTGAAACTTTGCTTGCAAAATTGATTCCTCAAGTGCGCGGTGTTGCTCGAATCCTTCAAGATCGTCAATTGTTAGATTGAGGGTAGTAAGGATCTTGGATACAGCCGGCTTCAATCTACAGTTGTACCAGTGACTGAGTTCCAATACGGAAGTGGAGAAATCGAAAGCGGGTTTTGGAATGAGCTGTTCAATTCGGGAGGTGGAAGTAGAGGAGTGCGGTGGGGCTGGGGTAAAGAACGACTGTGGTTGAGGAGTTTCAACGCCGACGACACGCTTATATCGTTCAGCAGTCTTTTGATAGTGAGAAAAAGAGGTGGGAGAATAGTCACGAATGAGTTGAGCGAGAAAGTCTGGGTTGTGTTCAACTTGAGCCAAAGGTAAAGCGTCGTAGTAGGCCAACTCGACGATTTTGTCCCAGTAAACGCGATGAACGTTGTATTTTTTCCCGCGGTAATCGAAGCAGATGATTTGACCTTGATCCATGATTGAGAAAGGGAATTAGGGTTGGAATTAATTTGGAATTAATTTGGATGGAGATGATGAAATTTTTTCGGATGCAATGAGAAATAAATAAATAGGTAATGATTGATAGGAGGAAGAGGAAGAGGAAGAGGAAGAGGAAGCAAAAGAAGAAGAGAAACCACTTGAGGTCAAAAATTATATATAAAGCGTATATACATAAATGAAAATGAGAATCAGATGATTAGACAAAGAGTTGAATAATTCGTTGTTTACTTTTCACTGATGTTAACTATGCGTATAACCGATAGTTAAGAAACGGGAGAGATCTTAGAAAAGTAAATACATATTATTCTGCAACTCATGCAAAACACCACCTGAAAATAAACAAGGAAAACGCTTCTTTCGATCGGCAAAACAGGCCAGAGGCACAGACTGACAGGCCGGTTGAGAAAGCCGGAGGGTTGGAGGAAGGTATGTGTGGAGGAAAGCAGGTAGGAGGAAGGAAGAAGAAGATTCAAATAAAACAAAGAAGTTTGAATTTAAATTCAAATGAAGCTTGTCGATAAACTCATTGTGTTTTAGGGGGGAAGGGCTTGTTTGCTTACATACATGGAGAGGTGTGTGTGTGTATGGGTGCTGGCTTGCTTGAGGAAGAGCCTCTTGATGGTTTTATTACATGTGGACTTGATTCATAATGTATTGAAGATTAAATATGGTGATTTATATTGGAACTGTGTGTTTAATTGAGGTTGGAAAAGAGTTGAAAGTGAGCTGGGAGCGTCGAGTGTTGATCGCGTGAGTGGTATAGAATGGTCATGTGATTGTCACGTGTGGAAGATGTTGTATTGTTACTGAAAAAAGTGAGTTGGTGCTACTCAATGGCGGAGCTCAGACTTTTTTCTGTTCTATTGAGTGTATATTTACTATTTATTATTTATTATTTTTACCTTTCTGTTCACTTTGAAATGGAAACAAGTGAAAAGCCGTTGACGGTCTACAAATAACCAGGCAGTTACATACATGCCTCTCACGTGGACCAGATCCAGTGACACGGGTATTTACGGAACAATTAACTTCTCGGTGCGCCGGGTCTTTTGAGGCCTACCAGCCGTGCTATCGGCACTGGAACATTTTTTTTTTTTTTTTTTTTTTTTTAACCAACTTGTTTTTCTTCTTGTTCTGTTTTCACAAGAGCCGTTGTCAGCCGGGTCTTTTAGTTAATGGCATGAGCGGTGTGAGACCATACCGAGGTTGAGGGTTTGGCCAGAGGTGTGGTAGATTCCCTGAAGCTGAAACTCAATTGATTGTCTGTATCTAAGATAACAACAGGAACAAAGAGAAGAGTCGACAGCTGGCAATTAGCAGCTACTTTGAAAGCTGTAACTGAATCAATCCCAGTTATTTATTACTATTAAACGTTTATTATTTATTTATATTTATCTATTATTATTCATATTAATTAATATTAATTAATATCAATAAATAATTCATTAAAAATCAACTCCCTTCTTCCCTTCCTTCTTTCGCTTCACCCGGCCACAGCCAATGAAACGCGCGCATTTGATAATTCCCGGAATCAACAACCCTAACCCATATTGTAGCCAATCACGCACAGCAACGCCAGCTGCAAGCAACCCGCCAGCAACTTTTTGTATAAAATCCGCTGCCTTTCTCGTTTTCTTCCTTTCTTCTCTTTCCTCAGCCAATCTTCTATCACTTGGGTTCAATCTTCACATCTAGACCGCAACAATGGTTTTCTTCCCATCACAGTCCACCCTTAAGACTTCTTTCGCCAACCAGTTCTTCGTCTCTTCAACTGTTGACGACGTCAAGAACAAGGCCTCCGAGCTCACCAAGGAGGCCGAGCACGAGCTTGCTAAGGCTGCTCAGGCTATCAAGCCCGCTAAGAAGATTCCTCTCTTCTCTGCTGAGTACTACCTTTACTGCACTCTTGGTGGTATCCTTGGTAAGTATATATTATACATTGATTGTCGCTTTGTTCGTTTTGTCTAATTTGTTTTTTTCTTTTTTTTTTCTTCTTTTTTTTAAAGCCTGCGGTCCTACTCACGCTGCCGTTACTCCTCTTGATCTTGTCAAGTGCAGAAGACAGGTTAACGCTGGTCTTTACTCTTCCAACGTTCAGGGTTGGAAGTCTATCATCGCTACTGAGGGTGCTGGTGGTATCTTTACTGGTTTCGGTGCTACCATTATCGGTTACTCTTTCCAGGGTGCCGGTAAGTACGGTTTCTACGAACTTTTCAAGAAGACCTACGGTGACCTTGTTGGCCCTGAGTTTGCTGCCAAGTACAACACTGGTATCTACCTTGCCGCCTCTGCCTCTGCTGAATTGATTGCCGATGTCTTCCTCTGCCCTTGGGAAGCTATCAAGGTTAAGACCCAGACTACCATCCCTCCCTTCGCCTCCTCTGTTTTCGACGGTTACAGAAAGTTGACTGCTGCTGAAGGTATCAGTGGCCTCTACAAGGGTCTTTCTCCTCTTTGGGCCCGTCAGATTCCTTACACCATGGTCAAGTTTGCTACCTTTGAGAAGACTGTTGAACAGATTTACAAGGCCCTCCCCAAGTCCAAGGAGGAGTACTCTCTTCTTGCTCAGACTGGTGTCTCTTTCCTCGGTGGTTACATTGCTGGTATTTTCTGTGCTATCGTCTCTCACCCTGCTGATGTTATGGTTTCCAAGATTAACGCTGAGAAGGCTGAAGGTGAATCCGTCGGTGCTGCTGTCAGCCGTATTTACGCCAAGATTGGTTTCGGTGGTCTCTGGAACGGTCTCCCTGTCCGTATTGTTATGATTGGTACTCTTACTGGTCTCCAGTGGCTCTTGTACGACTCCTTCAAGGCTTACGTTGGTCTCCCCACCACCGGTTCCAAGGCTGTCGAGGAGAAGTAATTTTTTTCATGATGATTACCTTGATGACCTATTTTATTATTCTATTTTTACACGACCTCTAAAATACACTGATATCATATCCTTAGCCGTTGGTATATATAGTTTTATAATTAATTTTGATGATTTGATACAAGTTGATACCAGAGTAAAGGACTTTTTGTGTTGTCTTGCAGCGCTTGCTAGTCTTGTATATTGAAGCATTTTAAATGTTTTGACGAGAGCATGAAGACGATGTGCGTTGAGTTTTTTTAATGCTTGATGGGCAATTTCAAGATTTCTAGAAGAATATTGAGCCTGTTGGTTTGAATATGTTTTTGTTTTTTTATCTCCCACAATATAAAATACCGCGTACTGCGGAAAAAAAAAACCACCATGTCGATACCCGATGACGATGGAGATGGTGATGGATTAAAGCACCCGACCCGGATACCCCTTGTAAGTCTGAAGACGTGGTTGGTTTTTTTTTTTTTTTTTTTTTTTTCAGCCGATTCATATGATTAAATATGATTTATCTATATCTATAGAATCACGTTGAAGTTTCAAGTTTCATTTGTTTATTTATTTATTACGAATTGAGCTCTTTTTTTTTTTTTTGTGTGTGTGTGTGTGCATCATAGCTATTGCGGCCGTATCCCAGCAGTATCATTTACACGTGCTAGATATCTCAATAGCATGAAACCAGGAAGCAAAAGTATGTTACAGTTGGATTGGACGGTGCTGCTGCTTGAATGAACAGGGTCAGGAAAATATATATAAAGTTTTTGATATATTGCATCTTGGTGATTATATGGGGGCTGATCAAGTGTTTAATATCGGTCGCAGAGCTTTTGTGGTAGTAAGTAGTGCAAGCAAATTTTTTATTTTTTATTTTTTATTTTTATTTTTTATTTTTTATGCTAGTAAAATAGCCTGCGCATATTTCAGAATCAATCGCGACTGACTCAGCATTATCGGGCACGCATCCTGACTAATATATTAGTCAGCGGTAACTAAGTTTAAAAATTAGTCAGCGGGCTTGCTCGGTCTTTTGACGATGATTTATATTCCAACCTTTTTTCTTGTTTTACTTGTTCCTATTCCTATTCCTATCATATTATTATTGTTTGTTTACAAGCAAGATACATCAGTATTAGTATCAATACATATTCTCTATTTATACATTCCGGTTACCCTTTTAATCAATCGCCGACTTTATACAATATGCCGTTCCTCAGACCCCACACTATTCTTCGGCCTGTTGCCCGGATTCCACAAATGCAATACCAGGCTCTCAGACACAACTCTACTGCTGCTGCTCAAGAGGATGTCCAGTCCGCATTGCTGGCGCTCAAAGATGACAAGGAAAAGATCAAAAGCGCGGTGGAGGAATATGTCAAAACCAGCCCAGTGTTTATTGCAACCAAAAGCTATTGCTCGTAAGTTACAAAAGTCGTTACCAAAATTTACATGTGTATATCATTGTAAAAATGAATACCAACCTTTGAAAAGACAATTAGTTAACATGTATACCCAATTTTCATTTATTATTATTATTACTATTCTTTTTTTCCTTTTTTTTTTTTTTTTTTTTTTTTTTTTTTTTCTTCTTGATTATTAGATTCTGTGCTCGCTCCAAAACTCTTCTCAACTCTTTGGGCGCTTCTTATCAGGAAGTGGAGCTTGACACGCTGAAAAACGGCTCCAGCATTCAAAATGTGCTGTTCGACTTGACCACCCAGTCCACCGTCCCTAATATCTGGATCGGCGGAAAGCATGTTGGCGGTAAGTGTACTATTTACAACAAACTGTCATCTATTATTTTGCATTGGTATAAATATATACATGTGCATGTGTGTTTGAACTTGGACTAATTATCAATACTTACTTGTAGGCTCTTCGGATCTCTCGAATTTATCTCAAAAAGGTCAACTTAAAGACGTTTTACAAAATGCCGGAGCTATTCCTGCTGCAAAGATTTAATCATCTCTCAATGGCATTTATTATTCTTAGTTTCTTTTTTTTTTTCTTTTTTGTTTAGCTTTTACACTTTTTTCAATTTCTATTCAATATTTTAAAAAAATTAATTAACAAAAAATAATACATAATGATAACAATCCATTCTATTAATCTCAGACTCTAATTGTTCTTAAATTTAATTTAAATTTTTTTTTTTTTTTAGTTCTTCTTGGTTCTCTTACTTCTTCTCAAAGGCTGTGGTGCTTCTTCAGTAGTGGGTTTTTTGGAAGTTCCTCTGGTTCTCTTCTTGGGAGCAGCATCTTCTTGCACAACCTGATCGTCCTTGGTAACCTCTTCGTCAACAAGAACAACGTCGTCACTGTGTGCCTCATCACTGTCAACAACAATAGTCTCAACATCCTTGGGCTCTTCAGAAACTTCCTTTTTAGCCTTTCCCTTTCCCTTGGCCTTGACAGTTCGTCCCTTCTTGGCCTTGTGCTTCTCTTCGGCTTCAACTTCAACTTCCTCAGGTGCAGTACGCTTGGGCGCTCTAGCATTCTTAGTACCGGTGGCAGAGGCTCCAGGAGAAGGTGTCTTGTAAGCAATTCCAAGGGCCTCCAACTTTGATTGGTTCTTTTGCAATCTGTCCTGAGCCCGCTTGTCCAACTCGTTCCAAAAGTCCTTGGACTGTGGCTGGTCATGCTTCTCCTTGGCAGCAGCAGCGACTTCCGAGTTGTGCCAGTTAGCCTCAATGTGCTTCTTAGTAGCAAGAGCGGCAGCAGAAGAACCTCCTCGAGTGTTGAAAACTAGCTTGTTATCAACAACACTAGCACCGCCCCAGAACATTTCACTGTACACCTTGTCCTGGGGAACAATCTTGACTCTCAACAAGTGGCCAAATAACAGGTAGTTGTCCATGGTTTCTTGAACAATCTTGGCAACCTCAGTGTTGGCAAATTCAACGTAACCATAGTGTCTGCTACGGCCAGTCTTTTTCGTGCGGGACACGCGGATGCGCAACAAGTCGCCAAACTGTGAAAAGTACTTGAACATTTCAGTCTCGTAGAAACCGTGAGGAATTCTTCCGATATAAAGAACCGATCGGGCTTCCTTTTCTTGGGGCTGCTGCTCCTTAACATCCTTGGCAGTCTCAATCTCAACTTCTTCGTCAGACTCTTGCTCGTCTTCACCATTGTCCTCTTCTTCACTACTACTCTCATATTCAAAATTGGAAACGCCAGAAGGCTTGGTCTTGGTAAGTTCTTTGGAAACTGCTTTGGCAGTGCCCTTTGCCCCGGCCTTCTTGCTCTTCTTGGATGCATCGTCAATCAATGCAAGAGCCTTGGCCTTACCAGCCTCAAACTTTGCTTGTTGCTTCTTCTCATCATCAGCGGACAACTTGTGTCGGCCCAATGGTGTCTTTTTCTCGTCAGCTTGTTCCTTTTCCTCTTCATCTTCAGCATCAGAATTAGGAAGTTCAAATTTCTCATCATCAGAGCTTTCAAATCCAACAAACTCTTTCTTCTTTTCCTCAGCTGCTTCCTTCTTGCCACTCTTCTTGGGTGTAGGCTTCTTGGCTATGCTCTCCTTCTTAGCCTTTGCAGATTGGGGGGTTGCTGCCTTTGCGCTCTTTGCTTCTTTGGCTGGAGTTCCTTTAGCAGGTGTAGCCTTGGGGGTGCTCTTTGGTGTCGAAGCCTTGGAATCTGCTTTTGGCGTAGCTTTTGGTGTGGCCTTGGGGGTTCCCTTAGGAGTGCCCTTAGGAGTGCCCCTGGGGGTTGAGGTCTTGGAACCTGCCTTTTTAGGAGTTGCTACCATTTTTGACTATTAATCCAATAAGAGATAAATCACAACCGGATTCTTGTGAATTAAGTAACTTATATAAAAGTGTGGTGTGTGTGTGTGTGAATGTGTATAAAATGCGTGCTGCGTTTCTGAAATTTTTATTTTTCTTGTCAAAATCAGCCTTACAGAAAATTTTTATGATTACCAACTACTTCGCCTGAATATGACTAATCTATATTTCAGTCACATGACGGAGTGATTTCACTATTCATCGCAAGCGGCCATCAAGTGACATCTCATCAAAAACATCAAATTTCACGCTTGCCGCTTCATGGATATTAAGAATTTTTGTATTTTTTTGGTATTTAAATTACTTATTAGACTAGGGAAATTAATTAGGAGATGCCCAAGCCTGGTTATTACTGGTTGCAAAAAGCAAAACCACCATCATCATTCATTCGTGAGCAAAATGTCAATTTAGTGTAAGCCATAACTTGTTTCCAGTGGACAAAAAAGTACACACGTCCTCCAACAAACCAAATAATAATTAAAACCAAGCAAATGATGGTGAGCTATTGCATTCTTTAGATGATGGGAATTAATATGCAACTGTTTCTTCAGCATCAATTCCAATTATTTCCACACATTAGCAAACAGGTCGTCGTCAATAGCGCCTGTTGCTGGTTGAGCAGCAGGCTTGGCGGCTGAGGGAGCAGGTGAACTAAATGAGTCCCAATCGTTTCCAAAACTTCCATGAGAAGTATGTTGATTGTGCTGCTGAGGTTGTTGTTGTTGTTGTTGTTGCTGCTGCTGCTGCTGTGGCTTGCTGAATCCATTGTTGGGAGAAAGAGGTTTAGAATTAAAATTAATACTGTTAAAACCGTTAGTGCTACCGCTGCCGGTGCCATTTTTGTTACTAGTGGCACTTGGAGCAAAAGAATTGTTGGAAGCCCAAGCAGAAGCACCACCAGACAACAAATCATCAAAAGCTGATGGCTTCTTCTGTTGTGGTGGAGGGGCAGAAAATGAAGAGGTGGGAGATGAGGGAGTCATCAAACCATTCATGTTGTTTGTAGGAGAAGCAGGACTATGCTGAGAGCCCAATGACAAATTACCAAGGCCTGACAACATGTCCAAGTTGGAGCCACTAGGAGTAGATTGGTGCTGTCTAGATTGTTGCTGAACCAATGGCTGCTGATATGCGGGAGATGGGCTTGCGTATAAAGAAAGAATCGACTTTTTGAGATCAGGTCTAGAGTTGTTAGCGGCAGCTGGAATGCTCTGAGAAGCAGAAGAAGCAGAAGAAGATGTAGGAGTAGGCTGAGGAGCAGAACCGAAATCAAGGCCAATCAAACTGGAACTGGGTTTAGGAGGCGGTTGAGGCTTGGGTTGGGATGGTTGCTGTTGAGGAATGGGAGGCTGGGGTCGTGACTGGGTCTGATGATAACGGTCTTGAGAAGATCTTGAATGGCCAGAACTCATGATATTTTGTCTCTGAGTTGCAGTCGTAGGTGAAGCTTTAGCAGTAGAGAAATCGGTATCAAGAAGATCGGCAACTGGGGGTCGCTGCTGCTGTTGCTGTTGCTGAATTCGGTTTTGTCTTGATTGGGAATTGGTTCTTTGATGAGAAGGAGGAGGGGGGTAGCTGGCACCGTTTCGAGGCTTGGGATCATTCAATCGCTTCTGAACTTCAGACAGGGGAACTTCTTCCGACCCAGGAGTTCCCTGGTCCAAAACGGAGGGATCTTGAGGAGGTTGGGGAGACATAATCCAACGCTTGATCTCGTACTTTGTGCGAATAAAGTTTTCAATCTTGCCGTCATCAGGAACATAGCCGTCGGGCAATCTTGCTTCCCAGTAGATGTTGGCTCTCTTGTTACCCCAGCGAACTAGAGGCTCGATTTGTTCGTCAGACCAACTGTCAAGGTCGATGGATCTGACCTTGGAAATGTGGGTACCCATACTACGGTGAATACCTGAGCATCTAAACAGCATGTTAGAACCTTGAAAGTGGACTTGAATATGGAGTAGATCAATAAGCTTACCTGATGCAGATGAAGATACCAAGGCTCCATGAAGCCCATCTGGGGTGACCAGAAACCTTACAATCGGCACAATACTTGTTAGAGGGATCTTTGAGCAGAGTTCTCAAGATTTGGTGATTACGCTCGGTAGCGAGCTTCTTTTGGTTTGCCGCAGAGTTTCCGCCACTGGTGGTGCGACGGGATGAGTAGGACGACATGGTTGATGGTATGGAGAGGAGAAGGGGGGGGGAGAGTGAAAAGAAGGCAAGAAAAAGAAATGGAAGAAATGATAGTGCGGGAGTGAATAGCGGGCGGCGGAGTATATTAACGGTAGGAGTTATACACGTCACAAGAGCAAAGGAATTCAGGGACGATCTGGGTGTAAACAAAGCACGACAGCCAGACAGAGAGATGAGCACACGACAGATGGCCACCGGGCACAAACAAGGCGCAAGAAGACGGGAATCGGAGAGAAAAGAAGACTTGGAAGCAGGAAGATGATGAAGAAGAAGAAGAGAAAAGGGCGAAATATGCGTGGAAAAGAAGGAAATGTGACTAAACCGGCCTCTAATCCCAGTGTTAGGTAATGTTTATGTAATGGGTTGGGTCATGTGATGCGGCTATTCAGACGAAAGTTGATCAATGTTGATCACTGGGGTAAGCGTGCATTGCGCTGGAAGAAAGTGTACTGGCTTCAAGGGCCTCAGGTTGAGAAAAAGTACATGCGAAACCAGTTTCTGGGGTTTGATGTGTTGAAAAAAAGAACTCCGACACGGGGAATTGAACCCCGATTTGCCCGGTGAGAGCGGACCGTGCTAGCCATTACACTATATCGGACTTGAAAACAATACTTTTGAAAGAGTATCTAGGCTACAGAGGCAATTTTCTATACGCGTGTTTCAACAGAGAAATTCAATATTTTGTTATTCCTACTGTTTTGAGTTTTACTCAGATTAAATATTTGCATATAAACCACTGCACTCTTCAGCTCTTGGTCTAAACATCCACGCTGTGCATACGCCTCGCAAATAGCTGCCGCAAGACAAACTGTCATGCCTTGTTATGTAACGTCTCACATGACTTTTGAACACGCTCCAGACCCAGGAGTCGAAAGCCTGGATTATCAAAATATCAACCGAGTTACGCTGATTGAAAGACCTATGGTTATGAAAAGCTCTTTGGCGTAAAATGATCAGGCTATATTAAATCAGTCTCGATGCTGTATCATGTACAAAATACAAAATACAAAATAGACAGTTATCAAACCGTTGCTCAAGAGGCTAATTCTCCCAAGTGATTCTCGTGTTGCAAACGTGCCCGTTCTTTTGCTTTCTCACCACCAATTTTTTTTTTTTTTTTTTTTTCTCTCTCCCTCCCTTTTCTTTCCTCTATCCAATATCCAACACGCACCAGCCTTTTAGTCATCACACGACTCTTTGACTGCTTCTTTACTATCAATCTTCGCAATGGCTACTGAAAATTCTAGCAAAAAGGTCACCATTTCCTCCGAGGAAATCGAAAAGCACAACAACCGTGACGACCTTTGGATGGTCATCAACGGCAAGGTCTACGATGTCACTCCTTTTGTTGACGAGCACCCAGGTGGTGAAGAGGTCTTAGTTGACTGTGGTGGCCAGGATGCCACTACTGCTTTCGAGGTGAGTTGAAACATTTTGAGTTTGTCGATTGTTCAAAGATTGCAACTAACATCGCTGCGTGTTTATGTGTATATATAGGACGTTGGTCACTCTGATGATGCTATTGAGATCCTTACCAAGCTTTACCATGGTGAAGCCAACCCTGAACAATACAAGACCAAGGCTGCTAAGCCATCTACCAAGACTGCCACATCCGAACAGAGCTCATCTTCGTAAGTATTAACCCTGTCGTTAAAATGAGGTGAGATGTGTTTCTGCAACCCAGGTTGATCTGGAACGTGATTCCATACTCAGACCATCTCTACCACTATTTCCCCAACAAAGATTTCATATCCCAAAAAAAGAAGAAAAAAACATCCATTCCTTAAACAGAGCTTGATTTACTAACTAATTTGTAATTTTTTTTTGATTAGATCTGTCATCCTCCTCGTTGTTGCTGCTGTTGTTGCTGCCGGCGCCTTTCTTTATCTTCAGACCTTTAAATAAAATACAACCTGATCCTAGGTGATTACCGCCTACCAGCCTTGGTAAAAAAATAAAATAAAAAAATAACTTGACTATTGCTTTTGTTTTGAGTGCTGTAATAAAAATAAACTATTTTAATAAATGTAAAATTTATCTTAATCGCCAGTGTTTTGGTATTACTTGTCATACTCTGAGGATAAGAGTCTAGATTCTAGATTTCGATTAGTTGACCCGGTAGTTCAAGCCTTACGTATGATTATTAGGAAAATATGATCTTTTACGAGAATACAGACTACTGCTTTTGGCTCATATATATATTTACTGAGATAGATATAAGCCCCTTCCAACCTTTCAAACGATCACCATCCCAATCACACAAAAACAAGGGACAACCTGGCAGGTGGATAGATGGTGGCCTCATAGCGTGTTCTTTTGGGGGAAAACGTGATAATCTCAGAGGTTTATGCATGTGAGAAACATTCAAGCCCGTGGATCTAACGATCGAACAGTGAGAGCTGTTTGCTATGACAGCTATATAGCTTCACTTTAGTAGAGACGTTGGCTGCTGGTTGGGCGATAGAGAGAGCAGGATCCAACTATTGACACTACAGTTTGGACAAAGTCAATTGGATAACTGTCAAGCCATACATGAATCTGAAATCCGATTAATAGACTACCATAAAGTCGAGTAGAGCATAACGACTAAAGTTAACTAACGGCTAGTCTCAACTTTGTCATGGAGGACGGGTGAGTCTACAGAGTCTATAAAGGCGCGGTTATAGTGGATATTGTAACTCTTACAGTCATGGTTAGGTTACGAGAGAGATCAAGGTTGGAACATTTGATGTTAATTGATATTCCGAATGCACCCATAACTATAAAAGTCTTCTGGTGTCAAGTTCCAACAAGAGATTCATATGGAATATCACAACTCTGAAATTCATATAGAAGGGGTATTTCTGTGAATAAGCGATGGCTCAACTTTGATGAATAAATCAACAAAGGCCATGGAAACAGTGTATAATTGGATATGAATTGGGAATGTTCCATGTAACTGGTATAAAATTTGCTTTTAGGTATCGCTTTTGCCAGACACCTTCAGCAGTTTGATTGGATTTCCGACAGTAGACCGGGAAAACTACATGACAACAGCAGCGAGAGAAGGAAAAAAGGCAGAAAGGTAGAAAGACAGAAAGCCAGGAAAAAGAACTAGGCAAATTGACGAGGAAGCATACACAGGGTTAGGGGTATGGTACTATTTCGGGACGCTGAGCAGGGTAACAGTAGTAGGCGGGGACAGTGAATTGAGTTGGTTCAAACAACCCACGAAATATGATGAGGATGGGGAGTTGGTTCAAGGACCGCAAAGATTAAGAGTTTCGTACCACAAAACAGCGATTTCCAATCAACTTTCGTGAGTGTTTTGGCAAGGGGTGAAGGGTTCTGAACGTTATGTTGGGGCGTGCATGCTCAGGAGCCAATCGATAACACTATCGGCATGTGACCGCCGTCTATTGGTGGCAGCCACCGAGGAGAGAGCGAGGACATGCCAAAAAACAGGCGGGATTCTCCCTAGCAGACAGGACGCAGGACGCCTGGGATACCTGGAAGCTTCAGAAGCTTCAGAAGCTTCAGAAGCTTCAGAAGCTGCTTGAGAGCAGTTTCATACTCCAGCGGTTCCACCTCACTTTCAGGGCTTAGGTTCCGTCTCAAAAGCCGGAGAGCGCGATAATTTCCTGCCTGAACTAAGAACCACAGGCTATAATGGAACCACCTCCCTCTTGGACAAGAAAAACCTCAAACTAAAAATTTTTCACCAACTGGGCTCAGGTGAGCTGTAAAGCGTTCCGGGGAGGGGGACGGAGTGCTAACAATAGCACAGCTTACGACGCTGTCGAGATTTCCGCATGAGCGATGGTGCAATGTCACGCTTGTGCACGGTTCCTCAAATAAAGAAACAGCACCAAACAACAGAATGAGAAGCGCTCGGGCTCTCTCAGTAACAGGAGAAAAAGAAAAAAAAAAGAACAAAAAGAAATAGAAGTGTGAACCACCACACCGCTACACCAAATTCCAAAGATTACCTAATCTTTTTATTATTACCTAATCTTCTTCAGCACCGCACCTGATCGCTAACAAGGAGCATTCAACACACTTAAATGTCGACGTTAAAGTGTTGCAGTTCAAGCATCTGGAGGTAAAATCAATCGATCTAACCGCTGAAATGACTGGAACCCCTTCTGGCACTGGTTCAAGATGGTAGGGGGTGTTCTAGTTTATATAAATGCCTGAAAGACGAGCACAAGGTTTGTATGACTCTTTGTAGGGAATGGGTTTACAGCGATTCGCAGTGTCCAAACAACAACAACAACAACAACAACAACAACAGCGAGTTGAGGGCTTTACAGGGGTCGCAGTTACCGGTGTGGAATACCCACCACGCACAAGGGCCAATTAAATCGCAGTACACCCGAAACATTAAATGCCTCCGCTATCGGAATTTCAACGCACCTTCTGTGTGGCAGGTTCTCAACCAGGATGTGGCTAATTTGTGGCTAGTGCGCTTTCTTACCCTGCTCCCGACACGCCTAATATTGCCAACACCCTTGCGCTGGTGGTTAGAAAAGTGTTTCTTTCACAAATCTGTAACATGATATTTAATATGCATGTAAAGACCAGCACCATTCTCTAATACAAGGAGAACAACAGGCACAGCTCAACAACAAAGCCATTTGTTGAGCTCCTGCGACACTGCTAACAGCCAGCTATGCGCACTTTAGGAATAGCCCGACTGGCTGCACCCTTTACAACGTGGCACGCAAAGACCCGCCAATCTTGGCTTTTCCTACGTGTCCCCCGCCAAGCCAAAGTGTGGCGCACAACCCGTTGCTAGCGGTGTGTGGGTTTGATTGCTTTCCTAATTTGGTAGTGGCCAAAAAACTGGGTACACGCCTAAAGTATGACTCAATCTTGGCTTCTTATAAAACCCCAGCCTCTCCCCTACCTTTTGACTTTTTTTTCTTTCCTCTTTTTTTTCTTTCTTTTCCTTTTCTTTTTCTCATCATCCAAAACTAGCTCACACACACATCATCATACATAGTCATCCAGTTACGCAAATCGTCAAGATGTCCGCTTTTTAAGTGTCCCCCCTCACCTCAAAAAAAGGAAACAACGAATAAATTAAATCGTCCGTTTTCAATATTATTATTGTTACAATTAAAAAATTAAAGAATTAATACCATAAGAATTATTACATCAACCTAGTTGATCTTTTTAAAGATGTCGTTCATAATGTCGTTCCTCCAACCGTGTTCACAACCGCAACAAATTTGTTCCCACTCATAACTATCTGATTATTAGTACAACCCACTAGAAATAGCTACTATCACCATCCAAGATTCCCCTACTGTTTATCTGTTTTTTGATTAATTATTTTACCCAATATGTCTACTCAACAATCTGTTACCACTAAAACTGAAATGAGCTTTCAAGATATTTTCCAGTTTGACTCCAAGTCGGAGGTCCTCAGCTCTCAGGATCTTAGCATCCTCTTGACTCCCATTGAGTCCTCCCTCTCTTTGCCTGGTATGGGCGCATCTATTGCCGATGCTGTCCACTTTACCAACCCCCAGCCTGCTATGCTTACTCCTGACTCGAGCACCATTTCCAAGCCCTTGGATGCTGCTGCCACCGACCTCATGATGTGCGGTAGCCCGCTTTTTGCCGTCGATGTCAATGAAGATGCCTCCACTTGGACCTCTCTCTTTGATACTGCCGATGACATGAGCACTACTGCCACCTCTGAATCTAAGGATTTGGCCCAATCTGCCTCTCTTTCTGATGATCTCTTGGATAGCCTAGGTTTTGCTTTTCCTGATATTCAACAGGTTAGCCATACTGTTCCTGAGGTTAAGGTCAAGTCTGAGCCCATTTCTCCACTGATGGATTCTGTTGATTTCCCTTCCACTCCTGGGTCTCCTACATCTTTGAAGCGCAAGCGCGACTCTTCCGAGTCTGTTCCTGCTGACTATAAGAAGGATTCTCTTGGAATTACTGTTTACAACCGCAAGCCTCGATCTCAGCCTCTTGCTCCCGTTGTTGTTGATCATTCTGCTGACGTTGTCACTGTCAAGCGTGCCCGTAACACTGAGGCTGCTCGACGATCTCGTGCGCGTAAGCTTGAGCGAATGACTCAACTTGAACAAAAGGTTGAGGAGCTTATTGCCTTTCAAAAGGAGTTGCAAGAATCCAACGCTGCCCTTGTTCAAGAGAACATGCAGCTCAAGTCACAATTACAAAAGTTTACTTGTTAGCTAGTCTAGTATTTTAAAAAAAAAACTATATATTTTTATTTTTGTTGTTTTTGGTTTTTTATATAAAAGTTGTTTTAATAAATTAATTTTAAGTTTGAAAAGGAAGTTTGAAAAATTTTCAACCTGTGTATATCGAAATGTTTTTGAGTTGTGCGGTGCGCCATCAAAACAAGGACGAAGCGTTTTGAATCTGAAGCCTGTTTGCCAGATGGAAAAGCCAAATGCAGTGCCCGTAATCGATAGCACCACGCCTAATCAGTTGCTACCAGGGCCCTACACGACCAAACCAGGAATTGTTTCGTGATGTTTACTTTTGAAAATGCCACTGGTGAAATATACCATATCCATAACAACCAGCACCGCCTGATCAAAGCCTGACCAGAGCCTCGGCTGAGTTCCCTTTTAGGCACCAGCAAAGCTGCTTCACGAACCGACACATGCCGTTTCAGGCCAAAAGCCTCGGAAACCCTAAAAAAACGGCAGAGCCTGCATTGAGTCACACCAAACGCAGGTGGCAAACTCGCGTGCCCGTGACTAATCCCACCACCCCTCGTTACCTAATGATGACAAAGTATCTGGCAGCAATCTTAGTCACATTGTTTACACATGAAACCCACCACCTTTTCCGTCACCAATCGTGCCACCCGCCAATGTTAGCTATAAAGTGCCCAGCATTCTCTTTCTCTTTCTCTTTCTTTTTTTTTTTTTTTTTTTTTTTTTTTTTTTTTTTCCCTTGGGGGCTTGACCGCCCCCAGTATTAATCATGGATTTGATTATGTTTGACTAGGAACTTTGGCGCAATCTTATTGCGTAACACCCAGCCCTTTTGCGGTTTGGGTCTTCCGCCCCAGGTTGATTTCGCTCCCTGTGGGTCTGTTTTTTTTGTCTCTGCGTGAATTTGCTCCGCATCAACCTGTTTAAAAACTTTTTCTTTCTGCGTTTAAAACCCTTTTCATCATCTGGCTGTTGTCATATTCCCCATGCTTACTGGTTCCTTGATGTCTGCCCTTTTTGTCGCGTCATCATTACTGGCGACTGATAGACTTGTACCCTCCAGCATCCTTGGCTCCTCCCCTTTGACACAGTTAGTCTGGATCCCCTGGCTCGAAGATACTCTCAAGCAATGCGATCATTTGTCATGATGTACAACATATTCTTACGTTCTCTCTCATTTGCTTGATACAGGTTAGAGTATCTTTGGGCCCTCCTCCAGTAACGACTTATGAACGATCCATTCGGACCCTTGTTTTTTCCCTTGTTTTCGTTTTAGTATCATTCGGTGTTTCGATAATGACATTTTGTTGACGACTTTATGACTTGGATATGACCTTTTCTCTCGCGAAACTGGATTATGATTAACGATTGCTCATGACCACTGTTATGATTGTTATGAATCTAGAGTCTACTACATCTGGTCTGACTTGCTTTCATGCTCCTATCAGGCCTGTACTTTTATTTTTTTTTGCAGTCTTTCTTTTTTCCACGATTGGTGTTTGGTCCTTGGTTATGACTTTGGTTCAATTTGTGCAATGCTATAGACTTGTTTTCTTACATTCTTTGCTATATTGGATTGAAATTTCTTGGGCTCATTCACTTGTTAGTCTGCTTTTATTTTATGATGTTTACGAACTTTTGTGTACAATATAGAAAACTGTAATTTATAATTTTTTAAAAAGACAAGTGCCTCTTTGGTGCTTTCTTTTAAAAAATTAAAAAAAAAAAAAAAACAGAAACCAGTGTAATTTTCAATGTTGGATCAAGATTTTTGTCCTCTTTACCTTTTTATTTATTTTCATTTAAAACCATAGTGAAACTTGAAAATAGCCATCGCTTTTAGTAACAATTGCTTGTTGGTCATAGCCATAAAATCTCAATTTCAATCTTCCATGTTCATTTCGTTACATGAATGTATATATATATATATATATATCTAAGCCTTCATCAAAATCCATCGCTACCGTTAAAACTAGTAAACCCAGCGACAAGGAACACCTTATAGTAAGGCTTTTTGGCAATACTATTCGCCCAGTTCCAAGCCGACGTCAATCTACCATCTATACACGATCCAGCATCGTAAAAGTTATCGCCTCCCGACCCATCAAATGCAAACTTGAAAAAGTCGGCAAGGACCGACTTCTTGAGTCCTATGACCGAGCCAAACTGCGACTCGATCCAGGTATAGACAAACGGATCGCGGCTAATCTTGTCAATTTCTTTGACAACAATGTATACCGGGGTCAAGATGCGTGGGACTTGGAGATACTTGTCCAAAAAGAAGAGTGCGTTGGGGACGGTGCGGTCGCCCAGGTGAACGACCGAGGAACCAATCCAGGTGCCGTTTCGGTCCATGGCTTGAGCAATAATGCTGTGCATGGCACGGCCTACACGAGGACATGGCTTCACACGGTTAAGACCCTGACCAGTATCGGCGAGAGTGTACCGTGCGGTTGTCGATAGCAAATCCTCATCCGCTAGCGACCACAACTGGAACATATCCTTCATAATGAGTGACCACAGACTAAGTGACTGCTGTACATAGTGGAATTGCTTGTTGTGCGTGTGTGATAGTCGAGCAGTACCTCGTCCAACAGAAATGCCCAGGGATAGCTCAGGACCCTCAGGCTTGCTGGGCTCAAAAAACATTTGCAGCATCTTGAGCATTTCTTCGACTGGTTGGCGGTTGGATCTCAAATAAGCATTGTAATCACCAATGGAATAAAGACATTGGCGAATCTCTTCTTGCGAGATAGTATCTGATGAAGTGGAGGTGCCTTGCTGCAGCATACCAAACGATGCACCAAAACTACCAGTGGGCTTGACACCATATTTCCTTGCAAGCATGTTGATTGCAGCTTCCTTCTTCTTGATTTCGTTCTGGACTGTAATTCGTGCCTTTTGACCAGGAATGATTTCCATAGTTGCAGGCACAATTAATGGGTCTTCAAACATTGCCAAAGCACCCTGGTTATCCTTCACATCCGTTTCTGACAAACCTTTTGCATTGAGGGACTCTACCTCCTTGTTGTAAATGTATCCATAAACGGTGGTAATGGGCTTGTACAGATCAAACTCCAAAACCTGGGAGACCTCAGGCAGCCGGGAATCCATAATCATGTACATCAACTTGCCAAATGAGTCTCGCATCTTTTCTGGGTTCATAATCTTGTATCGTCGTCCAATCTCGAAAATTGCCTTATACCAGTCGGCATGCGCAGCAAAGTCTTGATCCTGCATCAAAGAACCTCCAACTTCCATGTTGGTTGCGACTGCAAGACCTGTCAAAATGGTGCACATTTCTCTCAGCTGTGCTACGATTCTCTTTGTCTTCGAGGTGTATGAGAGAATGTCGATGCGATCAGTGTATTCGGAAACGTTTAGAGCAGCTTCCAGCAAGCGTAAAAGCTTACGCTCTTCAAAGGTCAAACGCATAGGAACAAACTGTGAGTGTTTTTTAATACCATTCATAATGTAGTCGATAGAATTGCGATCTGTAGTAGCAGCGTTGCCATTAACAGCGGCACTGCTGTTATTTTCAGCTTCAGAAACCCGGCCAAGCTTTACAGCCTCTAAAGCTTCTTTTTCAACCTCTTTTTCAAGTTGTATTTGTTCTTCAGCCTCTTCCTGTTCCGTTTTCTTCTCATCTTTTTCAGACTGCTCTTGGCTGGAATCTGGCATGGACACATCGGTGGCAATTACTGGAGTAGCGGTCCCATTGGAGCTATATTTGCGGGTATGATGAGCTCGGCGTTTCTAAATGTCCAAAGATTGGAGATCTGTTAGCGACTTTTGAAAGTTTTAGGCTTTGGTAATCAACACAAGCGAATAGTGGTGGCGGACAATGGCTGGAAAATAAAGGAAAGCTAGTATAATACTTACACCTGTACGATGAAGATATCCAAAGCAAACTGTGCAAAACCACTCATCACAGCTGAGACACACAATCTCTGTAGGCTGATCGCCACATTCTACACATAAATCTTGATCTTTATCAGTTTCCGAAGCACGCTGTTCCGACAGCCCAGAGTTGCCGATGACATCGTCTGTGTGCATAACACTGCCGTCGTTTTCAGACTCGGCGATGGAATCGGGGTCGATTGACAAGATTTCAGTAAGTGGTCGTTTCATTGGAAGGTGAGCGAAATGTGTAGGAAAGGATAAGTCAGCAGTAATAGTAGAGGAACATTTTTCTTTTTCTTTTTTTTTTTTTTTTGGGAAAAAGTCACAAAGTCTCTATATGTGTGTGTGTGTGTGTGTGTTAAGTAATCAAGAGAGATTTCTTTGCAGAAGAACGTCAAAGAAGCTTTTGCTAGACCAAGGATTGGAGATGACAGTAAGAGGAAAGGAGGACTTGAGGAGGAAGAAGGCTTTATATACAGAGGAGATATTTAATAATTAACCAGCAAATCCCAAAACGGCATGCTGTTTATCTTTATATTTATTTATTAAAAAGTCTGTCAAAAACCCAATCAAACCAACCGCCTGCCTCGACCGCCTTGGCCTGTATGTATGTATGTATGTATGTATGTATGTACGTATGTATGTATGTAACAAAAGTGCAATGTCACTATCCTTAGTCATCTATCTGTAAGCCTTCAGCGCCTTACATACATGACACAACCTCCCCTTTTCCCTTACTTTTCCCTTCTTTTTTCTCCCCTTCCGCCAAAGAGTGTGGGGATCCAATGTCTACTTCAGCTGTTGACGACGACAAGTCTCATCTTTTAACCCAGTCTCCACCGACTCAGCAGCCGTCCGAACGCCGGCCGCCAGTGTCTCAGGACGACTTTCGATACCTGCTACATCTTATTAAAACCTACGAACAGCAAAATCCCTTTACGCGCGGACCCGGATATAAAAAGCGCATGTTCACAGAGATTCACGATATTTTTAACGCGTATTTATCAACCTCTGGAAAAGCCGCTTTATCTGTGACTGCTATAAAGAATCTCATTGCCAACAGGAAACGCAGTTACGCCGCCGCCAAAAAGGTTATGAAAGCCACTGGCGTTTCTTTCAACATTGATACTATGAAGCTTAACGCGTCCGAAGACGACTACAAACGTGCCGCAGAAACCCCCGAACTTTCCTCTGAAGACATTCAACTTGCTAAGAAAGCACACATCTATTATCCCTTGTACGAAGAGTTAGAAATGCTGGACGGAACTTATGAGAGACAATACACTCGAAGCCATGTGAATAACAACTTGGCCCAAGACAATTCTTATGGTGAAAATGCCGGCCCTTCATCTCAACACCAGCAGTTGCCGCCACCACCTCCTCAAGTTAACCCTGAATTGGCTGCGTTGGACCCCGCGTATTCGCGTCGTTTAGCAAGCCCTGATGAATATTCGTCTCAAGATGAAAATGACGCTCAGGAATACCAGGATAACCAGCAACATATGCACCCGCACCAGCACCAGCTCCATGATCATATTGAGCCAAATCACCACCATAATCACAACCATCATCAGCAGCTGGACCTAAGTGAGTCTCAAAGATCTCCTCATCCCCGACAACTCCAAAGAAGGCCTCCTGTTTCACAGAATGACTTTACCAACCTGTTGATTATGATTAGGGATTACCAACACGAACATCCGTACAGCAATGCTCCTGGCTATAAAAAGCGTATGTTTCACCATATCCACGAATCATTTAACGCGCTTTTGACCAGCAATAACAAGCCAAACTTGTCCGTTGCTGCCATTAAGAACTTGATTGCTAATAGAAAGCGCAGCTACACTGCTGCGAAGAAGGTTATGAGTGTGACGGGCTGCGGCTTTAATGAAAGTATCATGAAGTTGGATGCCACGGAATCAGAATTCCAGCGTGCTTTAGAAGCTCCAGAACTGTCATCCGAAGACATCCAGCTGGCTAAACAGACCCTGAATTATTTCCCATTCTATGATCAAATTGAAAGAGCAGACAATAGTAACCAGCGCCAAGGTGCCAATGACAATGGGCAGGAGACTGCAATCCAAACAGACCAAAATGGAATCTTTATGGACGGTCAGCCCAGCCAACAGCAGAGCAACCAGTTTGATCCAAATAATGGCATTTACAATGATCAAAACAATTCCCCTTCAAACTATCTTCCTCAACCTAGACAACAACGCCTTCCTTCTATTCCCAATACTACTTCAATCCCCTTACTGAAAGGCCGTCACTTGCAGCGACGTCCCCCGGTTTCCCCTGATGACTTTATCCAGCTTCTTTCTTTAGTGCGAGACTATGAGGTTACGCATCCCAACTTGAATGTCTCTGGCTACAAGAAGCGAATGTTTGACGTGATCCAAGAGCAGTTCAATATCTATTTAGCAGACAATTCCAAGCCACCGCTGTCTGTTTCTGCAATTCGAAATCTGATTGCCAACCGTAAGCGCAGCTATACAGCCGCCAAGAAGGTCATGAAGGCTCTCAATGTCAAGTTCAACTTGTCGACACAAAGGTTAGATGCTACCGAAGCCGATTTCAAACGAGCGGAAGAAAACCCTGAGCTTTCCACTGAAGACATTCAAATGGCCCGAAGCTCACTTATTTATTTCCCTCTTTATGATGCCATTGATACTTCAGCCGAAATAGAGATACTCCCACGGCGACGCCCAGGGGTCCAAAATGATGCGGAACCAGAAGATGACCCCGAGATTGACGAGCACCAGCTGTAACCATAAACTATATAAAAGTAGAGTAAGAAGGAAAGAAAGAAAGAAAGAAAAGAAAAAAAAAAGAGAAAGACAGGGAAGAAATATATGCTTTTATGTTGAATACTTTTTTTTTTTATATTTTTTGTAAATCAATTTTTTTTTGTTTTGTTTGCAAGTTGTTATTATCTCTTTTTGTATGTATTTTTTTTGGACGATTTTTTGTGAGATATATATATCGGATTCAATGTATTTATGCCATTATATATTACGTTTGTATGAAGTTTACGAGGGTTTTTTATTTTATTTTATTTTACTTTTTTACTTGTAAAATGGTGGTGGGATTGGTTAGTTTATTTTTATTTTTATTTTAATTTTGCTGCTTTTCTTGTAGACTTGGCGATACATTACAACTAGTTATGGGCTAGCACGCCTCTTTTTGCCTCTTAATTGATTTGGAACAAGAGTTGGTGTATGCTGTGTTTGTATGGATGCTCGGTTTGTATGAAGAGCATGTATATGATATACATCTGATATGTATTAAAATTAAACCTTTCTACCATTTTTATTTTTTACAAGCCTCCTGAAATCTTTCCAAAAAAAAACGCACATGTATATATATATATATATGTAATAGGATATAAACTTCTATATTTCAAACAATTATAACCATAGTGTCTACAACTGTAACCGTCGCTTCCTCTCAACTTTAGGAATCAGTACCAAGGGCTTTATAGTTCTTTAATATGTCAATGTTCTTGCCCATCAATCCAACAATGCCTTGGGGATGGTACTTGGCATCAATCATACTCTGAACAAACACAGCTCCGTCTTCAGCAACAATTTTTCTAAGAGCAAGATTAAGCTTGGGCGAAAACTCAATGTACCACCTATGATTCCAAGCAGTAAGCTTGATAACAGTATCCAAAAGTTGAGAACGATACTCGTCATGAGAGTTGGAGGTGACTGCTTGTCCATTGCTAGCTGCTCCCGCCTTCTTAGCAAGCAGTCGCTCCTCGTCCTTCTTCTCGTAATAGTCAAGCATCTTCCACAATACTCTGTGGGAGAATCGAATACTGAGAGATTCCTGGAACGCCTCAGCTGCTTCATCCTCATGTCGCAATCGGAGTGCAACCATGCCAAATAGCTCCCATTCTAAAGCTGTCTTGCGGTATGGTATTTGCTGACTCTTGTAGTGGAGATATTCAGCGCGCCAGACAGTGTATACTCGGATATCTTCGTATAAAACCATGATAAGGTTATCTAGCCATCGCTCACATAATCTCTTGTTTTTGATCTGTTCATCTTCCTTTTGCACACCGGTAACGGCAGTTGCTGTAGGGCTCAGGTCGTTGTCCTTTGTCAAGCCATTTGTGGCAGTGGCAGTGGCAGCAACATCCGGAGATTGAGTAGAGCCATTTGTCGCACTACCATTTGTGGGCTCCTCATCAGTAAGTGGATGGGATTTAAGTGAATGTCTCGATGCGTTTGAAACTCTGTGGTCATGGCTCTTTTTATCCTTTCGGTATTCTTCCTCCATGATAAAAACATTGGATCTATACTTCAACAAAGAGTCCCAGCCTATGTTGCTTACAATCTCGATAAGAAGTTCGTAAGCCTTGGCAAATGTAGAGCGAAGGGTAGGAGCTGGAAGCTTCAAGAGCCCAGGGTTGGCGGTATTTTGGTCATCATTTTCATTGGCATTCCAAATCTCCATAAGAACACCATCAGTAGGTAGTGGGAAATGGGCTTTAGAAGGTGAAGGCATCTTAGGCAGATCTTGTTCCCGAGCGGTAGACATTGGGCACGAATTGAGGGTAAGTAAGGCTTGTTCATAGTCGCCCATTTTGGTATAAATTTTTACGAGTCTAGCCCAAGGCAAGAACTCAGACGGTGCTGCATTGACAGCTCGAATAGCGCAGTCCAAAGCCCAGTCATACTTTTCCTTTCTTAGACAGTACTCAGATTGAAGTTCCAAAAGGTTGTGATCTCTTGGGTTATCCAAAACACCCTTGTGAAGAACCTTGATAGCCTTAACTTCTTCATTGTTCAAAAGCAAGACGCGAGCAAGAACTGTAAGAGCCTCAGGCTCGGTATTGGCAAGTCGCTCCAAAGCTTCAAGAGCAGGCTGATACAAGCCAGTAATCTTGACAAATTTCAAAAGGCCGTCGACCAAATAGTTGTTGACAAGAGAAGGAGTCTGAACTTCGGAAACGCAACCAAGGTCAGGGCCTCGGAAAAAGAGAGACTCAAAAGCCTCAATAAACTTGATAGTTTGAGAAGGAGGTGCCACAAGAGGGTTGAGTCTGCACCAGTAGGAAATAAAGGAGTAAGATTCATCATCAGCAAACAACAGAGCTCTAATCATAGCAGAAACATAAGTTTCTAGCCACAATTGGTCAGTAGCAGGGTATTTATCACCTCGATCGTCCACAACATATGCTTCAACACCACCGGGGATTTTGACAAGGACTCGGACGTCCACGCGAGAAAAGGCGTTATACGAGCAGTAGATGCCCGTGTGAATTTTCCAGTTAGCGTGTCTGCCGAACCAAATCTGTTCCTCACCGAGAGTGAAAGTCAGCGTGTTGAAGTAAGCCGCTACGGCAGAAGAAGACGAGGCATCGACACCAGTCACATAGTGATAAGTGCCGTCAACCTTTGTGGATTTGTTGGTTGTTTTGGACAAGTGGACGAGATCGGGAGGACCTAGTTCCTTGAAGGAGGCGAGCGCAGCAGTGCGGACATTGACAGACTCGCCGACCTCGTTCTCAAGGAGCTCGGGGACAGCAGGATTAGAGCCGAAGACCATTGTGGGCTGGTTAAACAAATATGAGCTCAATTGGTGTTGGAGCGGTGACAGGTAAGAGGAAGAAATGGACGCAAAAAAGGTTGAAAAAGACAAAACTAGAAGCAGGGGGTATATGTGGCTGAGTATAAATATATGTATATATAATTTATTGAAGAAGTGTAACAGAAAAAGCCAGGCACAGATTAGCGAGAAGGACCCTTGATGTATAGATTGGTGGTTGTGCTGCAGAAAGTGCTTGTTTCCTGGTGGTGCTACTATGCCATAATGAACAAGAAGGAGGCTATAAAACCGGTCCACAGTTGTCGCTACGTAGCATCAACCGGGAGTTGTTTTGTAGGAGGGGTTTATGTGTGTCACGTGGGTTGCGAATATTTCATCGTTGTGTTCAATTTCAACCTTTATATATATTTATTTACACCAAAAAATACAAAATACAAAAATACAAAGCCTAAATTATTTTGTTTCATTTTATTAAATGTTATCACTCTTTTAAAGCTCGTCGTGAACAACCGTCTCTTCAGTTGTCGCCTCTTCAGTTTCAGTCACAGCTCCTTCTTCAAAGTCCCATGGTAATTCCGTTGGGTTTTCAATAGGATCTGTTAATGGAACCCTCTTGTAGATCCAGACGCTGTTAACAGTTCTAACATAAGAACTCAAGCTCTTATAAGCAATATCAAGGGAGTCCCAAGCATCCGTATAAACAGGAGGCTCGCCATCTTCTCCCTCGCGCTTAACCTTTTTGCTTATAGCAATCTCAAAAAGCTCAACAACCCAATCAAAATAGTCCCCAGGCTGGGAAATAATGTCCTTAGATAGCTGTATGGCTTTTTGCGCATTGTATCCGGTTACACTCTGGACAGTGTCCAAAACCTTCCACTTGGAATCAGGGGCAGACTGGAACACATCCTCAATAAAGTCTGGGGGAATAGAAACTACCAAGTAATCAAAAGAATCAGCAATATCATTCAATTCCTCTTGATCTTCAGTCTTGTCATAGATGACCCATGGTTCATATTCAAGCTTTCTACCAGCTCCAGTTCCGCTACCATCGTCTTCATATACT
This sequence comes from Magnusiomyces fungicola, assembly GCA_900654225.1. NCBI lineage: Eukaryota > Fungi > Ascomycota > Dipodascomycetes > Dipodascales > Dipodascaceae > Magnusiomyces > Magnusiomyces fungicola. Next base: position 1,642,857 of record CAACAH010000004.1, read on the forward strand.
TGACCAAATCTAGTGGCACCTGTCATGGCTACTGGAACATCAAAGTGCACGACAATTGGTTCGCCAATGATTGGATTGTGAGTCATGGGAATAAAGTCGTGAAGACGGCCAAGTGCATTGCCTCCAGGGTAGTTGTTGACTGAAATAAATAATCTACCCCATGTAATCACAAAACTGAGCAAAGCAAACTGAACCATAGTAAGTTGGAATCCGTAGTGTGCAACCTTACCAATTCTCTTTTTCAAAGCATCGGAAATTGACGCAATTCCAACTGCGGTAAGCAAAGTGAAAATGGGCATGACATAGACGATAAATCTAAATTCCTTGTGAGGAAGAGCTGAATAGGCCAAAACATAAAGGATACTGGCAACACCAATATTTCCAACCATTGAGAAGGGGGTATCATCCTTACCGAATAAGCCCAGCACGACAAACAGGTAAACACCAGCACCGCCAAAGTTCAAAAGTCGAGGAATTACATCGCTAAAGTACTCCCAAGGTGGAGAAGTTCCCCAATCTGAAGACTTGCCGTCAACCACATTGAAAATGAAGCTATTGATTTCCGGGACCATCAAAGGCTTTTGCCAGTAGAATGAGTCAATGGTGACAGACAAGAAGAAACCGGCAGCAGCGCCAGCCAAAATATAAGTAGCAGCCTTCTTAATGGAGATTCTTTTTCTCAAAACCAAGACTGTAGTCACGGTGCCCAAGAGCAACGCCACTTCCGATCTGAGAGTGATCGCCGTAAAGGCAAAGACGGCAAGAGCAGGACCAAACGAATAAGAGAAAATGTAGCTGAACGCAAGATTGGTTAAAGGAAAGGCAAAAAAGTTTGGCAAAGTTCTTGACATGTAGTATGGAATGTGGAATTGGATCAATAACAAGACAAAAAACCAAGTGGAGATCAATTTAGCACGGGACAAACCCTCAGCACGGGCACGGTATTCGGGTGTTTGTTTCTTTTTCTCGGAAACCGAAGTTTTAAAAGTCTCGGGATCGAAATTGACCGAAAGAGCCCAATTAATAGACTTTCTCAAGCCGAATAAAGAAAAGGCGTTGAAGGCACCGAGAATACCACGGGCAATAATCTGGTAAAAGAAGGGATCCTCAGGAGGAACGTATCTCCCAACAATCTTTGTAAATATTGAAACAAAGGCGGCGCCAATGAATGAGCGAGGAACAGCGCCTGGGAACTCATTGTGGTCGTATTTCTGAACGTCAAAGAAGCCATACTTGACCATGTCGTGAATAGCTTGAACGTTGAATGATTCTTCCACCTTGGTATATGGGCTGGCAACAAGATAGCCACCCATAAGCGTTAGGAACGCCAGTTCTGTTATATCAAACGACATTATGAACAAACAGGCTTTGGGGAATATAAAAAAGAATGTTTGGTTGGGTTGGTTTTTTTTTTTTTTTGGGAGATGGGGTTGGTTAGAAGAAGAGGCGAATCTAGACAAGCGGTTTTGACATGGAAAAACAAACACAAGACAACAAATTGGGAAAAAAAGAAAAAAACGTGCTACGGTTAAGCAAGGCTGAGCTGTTTAGTTGTAAGTTGTAAGTTGCAAGTTGCAAGTTGTAAGTTGCAAGTTGCAAGTTGCAAATAACAAGTCCTAATTCCATGCACGTCACGGGGCAAATGTATACCAAATATATATACCGATATGTAATAATGATTTCCAACAGGATAAAAGGATATTGTCGTGTCGATAGATACTTTTACTTGTATATATAAATAAAATACAATGTCTCACTTTTATTCTCCAGCTGGTTTCGTTCTTTGTTTGTTTCACTCGTCAACTTGACAATACCCGAATTCATTTAATCTCCAGCATGAAGACGTTTACTCTTTTGTTCTCGCTTTCCTTGTTCTGTTTCGCATTTGCTCAGTTTTTCGAGCCAAGAAAGCATAGCACCGTGATAGCGGGGTCCACAATCCCGGTCTCATGGAACAGCAGCAATGCGGTTTCGGAGTTTGTCAACGTCACGTTGGGCACAGTAGTGAGCTCTACTAAATATTCGACTGGCGAGGAGTACATTCCTCTGGATGTGATTGGGCCTCGCCTTGAAAACACTGGAAGTGCTAATTGGACCGTTAGCACTGGGTTAAATAGTGGAGACAACTATGCTTTGAAGCTTTATTTTGAGAGCACTGGCTTTTATATATTCTCAGACGTATTTACGATTGAAACGGCTGCGCAATACAAGTCTGGGGTTACCATTACTGCTGCTCCAACTCAGCCAACGTCCGTCAACAGCCTTTCGCAACCTCTTCCCACGGTTCCGATCGAGGTGGAGAGCAGAATAGCTCAAACAGTTGCGCAAATGATACTACAGCTGAAGAGCAGTTATAGTGAAGTTGCTGCTCAGTACACAACTGTTACCAATCCGTTCTAGTTTGAGGATTGACTTTTTTTACCAGATGTTACCAAATAAGCATTCTAAATAGAGTTGCGACCGGAGAAACAGTTTTACGATTGTCTTTTGATCTGCGATACTTGGTTACCCGAGTGGGGCACATTTACCAAGTTACTTGGAGACCGAGGACTCTATATATACTTGCAATAAAGCAGCAGAAACAAACAGTCTAAATGCTAGCATGACTATTTATTATCAAGCCTTGTTTGTTAATTCCGAAGCTCCGACTGAAAACGAGTGAATATCAACTGAAATTGCCTCTTTTCTGATTTTAATCCCATGGTGTCTTGATGCTTAGTCATTCTGCAAAAAGCGTAAATTTACCAATACTGCAAAAACTAAAATAATAATAACAATAATAATAATAATAATAATAATAAAAACCTCGCAAAGTCTTTTTCAAAGAGGCATCAACATAAATATATATTAATATACTAATAAAATGAAAAGGTAAAATGGGAATAATCCTAACAATTATAGATACTAACAACAATTAAACCCATGAAAACCCTCAAGTATATCGTTCATAAAGTTTAAATGTAAGTTTACAAGTTTACAAGTTTGCAAGCTTTCACCTGACTGGACTACCAGAAAGCCCACATTTATGCCTCATCAAAAACTTTTTCCACCAAAACCTCGCATACACAGCCGCGCAGAGAAAACGAGGCAAATATCAAACGTCAATCGGCTTCAACAAAAAGCTAATGATTCAAATTAGTTTAGAGTCAAGAGCAAATAAAAAAAAATCAATTGAATGCTAATTACTCTTGCTTCAAATCTACATCTGCACCTTGGGTAATCAAACTTCAGATTAAGCAATAGCATAGTGGAAAATGCTAGGCATATGGCATTACAATAGTCATGTTGAAAACAATAAAGAATAAAATTAAAACCTTTTAAATTAAAAAAAAAATACAAAATATTGATAGTCATATCAAAGAAAATATTAAAATCTAAAAAGGAGCGTAAAAAAGTCTATCATAATAACAATAAATAAAAAGGAATGCGATTGAATGAAAAAAAAAATAACGTGTCACATCATGTTTACAACAAAAGAGCAGCGGCACCGGCAATGGCGGCAGCAAAGACAGCATTGTATCCCAAAGAGACAGCACCGTTATTTTGAGGGACGCCAGGTGTTGTAGTGTTGGAGGTAGAGTTGGATGAGGGCTTGGGAACAGGGACGACAGTTGTAGGGAAAGAAGTAGCGTTTGGTGGGAAAGGAGGAGGAACAACGGTGGCGTTTGTTGGGAAAGGAGGAGGAACAATGGTAGAGTTTGCTGAGATGGTAGAGTTTCCTGGCAAGGGAGTGGGAGTGGGTGTAGAGACAGTAGAGTTGGAAGAGGTTGTGACGGTAGAGTTCTTGGACCAAATCACGCTAAGGGCAATGTTGTAAAAAGTGTTGTTAGTCTGCTTGTTGCCGGCATAGAGGTAGTAAGTATCTCCCTCAAGGACAGCAGTAAAGGCTTCAGAATTGTCATACTCGAGGTATGGATAGTCACTGGCAACCTCAAAGGTAGAGTCGCTAGAGGAGGAAACCTCGAGAGATCCGTCAGAGCCCACGCTCAACCATTCGTTCGAGGTGCTAGTGCTAATAGTTCCATTGGCTCGAAAGACACCGTTAAAGTAGTCTTCTCCAGCGCCAATAACAAGCTTGCCGTTAGAGTCAACAGTAGGGGACGAAAGGTGGACGGGGGTTCCGGATCGGAGAACAAGAAGGCCAAAGCCGGTATTGGCTTCAATAGCGGCCTGGGCGACAGCAGCGAGAGAGGAAGCGAGGATGATAAACTTCATTATTGTAGTTGTTGAGCGTATTCAGTCTGTGGAATAGAAAGAGTATGTGTGTGTGTGAGATGAAAAGGAAGAAGAAGAGAGGAAAAGAAATGGGAAAAACCCAACGGGAACAAGGCGGTATTTATATACAAAAAGGGTGGCAAAAAAAAAGAAAGAAAAAAAAGAGAGAGAGAGAAATAATAGTAAAAATCATAATCATAAATCAAGCTTATGGAAAGTTGCGCGGTAAATAATCCGAGAAACCTAATACTAGTCATTCGTCGTGATTATTATTAATGACATGTGCTTAGTTTTGGAAAAAAAAAAAAAAAAAAAAAAAAAAAAAAAAAAAAAAAAAAAAAAAAAGGCTTTTAGTTAAAGAACTAGTATAAACGTACATGCACTTGTTACATGGTTATAAAAAAAAAAAAAAGTTTTGGCATTGAACATTGCTTGCTACTTGTAAGATGGGGGGAGCACTAGGAATAGCAGGAATAGTACCTGTCAGCCAGGGTGATCACCAACCATCTAGTAACGCCTAGTTTGAAGTACAGCGTGTGTGTGTGTGTGTGTGTGGTAGTAGTAGTAGTAAGCTATCAGACCATTGCCAGGATTCCGCTATACAAGACGAATTTAAGTGCCTTGGCCGTTTCGAAATAGCAAACGCGCTTGAGCAAAGACTCACATGCCCGAGCATTAACCAGTGTCTGGCGTGCTCAAAATAGCAAAAAGACAGTTTATTGGCAAACACACGTCTTCAAAACTGGGCTTGACCCAACCGTTGGCGGAGTCGGAAGAGGGCGTAGCACCATTGGCAGCACAAGCAATGTCACGGCCTGTCACACCCGTGCTATAAATAGGGCCTGCTGCTCACATGACTCTGCTTTTGTCATGACATCCTTGGCCATGCGTGCGCAGTGTGTGTAGGCTCTGGCCGATGGCCGATGGCTGATAGCACACTGAGCTTTTTTGGATATACAAAATTACAATATACAAAATATATCGCATGTGAAGAGTATGAAAACTTTGCTAATCTCAACAAAATTAGTCGTTTTTATTTATATCTCTCTGATTATTATTTCTGCTACTTTTCGAAATACGTATGTTTGGTCCCAGAAATAAAAAGTCGTCGTCATTGTTTGTTCTGAGCCCGCTTTCCAATCCAGATAGCAACCTTACTTTCGCAATCTTTTTTTATTTTTTATTTTTTATTTTGTATCTTCTTTTGTCAATTGAATGTCCGTGTATACATGATATCCCTGACATCATCTAGGAACAAGACCTTTTTTTTTTTTTTTTCACTACATCATGGTCCTGAATTCTACTGTACAAGGTGGTGCCAAAACATCAACGGCTTCACTGGCCTGGTGTCAGTTGGCCTTTAAGCAGCCCGCCTATATTCTGCTTTCTGCACGCTGTTGATATCATTGCATAGTCGATTAGAATTGTAGGCACCGGCATCGATGACATGGATGCTATCTACTTCTGTAGGATAATTGCAATGCTTGCTTAGCCATACTCATGAATCGCACCACTTGAATCGGGTGCGTTTGGTATAAAAATAACTAATGAAAAAAAGTAAATAAATATATAAATAAATGAATAAAAGCCTCTTCATGGACAACTGGTAGAGACTATGCAAATCTCAGTTGGCATTAATTGCCCTGTGTCTGTGTGTTGTGTCTGTGTCTGTATCTGTCAAGTGAGTGATATCGTATAAAGTAGTGGTCGAGTAGCAACAATAGTCATTGTTATTGTTATAGTTTTGGCCTTGGCTGAAGTTGTTGTTATTGTTATTGTATTATCTATGCTGATGGTCTTAACTTGAGTTTCAGCAGGTAATAGAGTTGGCGAATGCCGTTGATTACACATGTGTGACTAATGATCAATATTACTAATCTTTGACTCATATATACAATTGGTTTTTTTTAATTTTTTTTTAATTTTTTTTTAATTCTTTTTTAATTCTTTTTAAGCTTATTTCACCCGACAGCAACCCATTCTCAGCGCTTGTTTCTCAGAATCGTGAAGAACCCAACAAGTCTACCAGCAATGGGTGCATGGATATTGTGCTTTGGATTGTTCTGGTAATGTATAATCACAAGGCAGGATACCTTTTTGTTCAAGGCTTTTTTGGATTACCTTTTTATTATTTATTATTATTATTTTTTTTACCCAGGCAATTGTTGAAAAGGCTCGCTCGGGTTTGTTGCAAACTACAGCTTTGTTCTATACCAGAGTACCACGCATCTTGTTTACCAAATGATGAACTATTAGCAGAGACATCTTGTTGACATTAGATATATACCAAGCTTGGCTTGTTTTACCGAAAAGAAAATACCAAGAAGAAATACCCAAAAGAAGATTCAGCAAGTGCCGTTATAGTTCTTGACAGTTATGGAATATCGAGTAAACCTGTCACAAACGATCTTGGTCCTATCCAAGATGCGCTATATACCAGTCAAGTCTATTGTTGAAATACGGGCAATCTTATTGTAAGATTACAGTTATTGTAAGATTACAGTTTTTTTTGTTCTCGAAATAATGAACAAACAATGAGAATATCAAGACCAATAGTAATAGCACCTGTTTACATGCTTGAGTGCTTTCTTGGAGCCGTGTTGAAGTGTTGTGCACTAGTCTTGGAAAAAATAAAAATAAAAAGTAAAAGAGGGATTTATTGTTATGTTCAAGACGTGCGAAATTAAAAATGGAAGAGTCATTATGGGTTTTGGATCTAGTTACGATACCCAGAGTGGGTATGTTAGCTCAAGTCAAGAGTCTGTTACTACGAGGCATTTTACCTTTTACATTTTAGCAGAGGGATTTGATGTTGTTTTTTCTGTTGGTTTTCTTTTTTTTTTTTTTTTTTTTTAAATTGTCCAATCTGGGGTTAATGGCAAAATTTCAGACGTTAGCTGGAATTATGCGAGAACAATAAGACGCGTGCAATACATGAGGCATTTATATAGTGTGTGCAATTGAGAAAGAGAGAGTGTGCATACATACGTAGAGGCATTGACTAGGATACTGGTGTTAATACGGCAGGGCCCAATCGCTGATACCATGACCACACGACTCATACGTGGATGGAGGGAAAACGGTCGAGGTATTTGGAATATATACATTGCATGCCGGCAGTGATTTGAGGTCCGTCATAACTAGGCTAGTTTACTCTCTTGTGTCGATATGGGTTTGTATAAAAGGTGTGTTGATCATGATAATCATAATCATAATCATAATCATAACCATAATTGCCAATGAAAAGGTTGGGAAATAAATAAAAATCTCTTATCACACATCTGTAGACCTTATCTAGTTTGGCTATAGCCCAATCTTTCATACAAACTTTAGTTAAGATATCGTCTTTGCCCCTCTCAACTGTGCTTAATTAATTCTTAGACTCATCGCTGGTCCTACAAAACTGATAAGAAGAATATTTATCAAACATCATTACATTATAAACTGTCTATTTTTTTTTTTTTGTCAAATAAACATGATAAAAATTAAAATTAATAAAAAAAAAAGCAAACATAACAAAAAGTATCCAAAAATCATAATTAATACATTAATGGTTCATTAATCAAAAAGAGTTCGTAAAATTAAACATTCCCAAAGGGCCGTGGTAACTTAGTAGATAATAGGGGTGCCATCTTCCTTGTTAGCCGCTCCAGTGCTTTCAATGTCAGATTGCACTGAAACTTCAGTCTTTTCGGAAAACCCTTCAATGGTATCAACATAGTGCCTGTCATCCCACTTTTCGCCAAAGTAAGAAATAATGGGCAGGAACAACAAGAGTACTGCCGCCACACACGAAATGATATAACCCAGGCGGAACCTGGGAGCGTCATCGGTGGGGAAAAAGACAATGTTGGTCCAAATATTAATGGCTTGAGAAACAGCGTCAGAGAAACCAAGGACAAAGGCTCGCTCTTCGGCATCACGACGACAAGCACGGTTGATTTGACCAGAGACAATGGCCTGGTTGACAGTGTCAAAGCCAACAATCATAAAACAAACCCATCTCCAGCCGTCGGGAATGTTCCAGGCAGCGAGAGATGCGTAAGAAATGATAAACAGGACCTGGGTCAGCGTCAAGAAGGGATAGATGGAAAAGGTATCGGAGAGACCAGCCAGCACAAACTGAGCAACGATACTGACTGCGGACTGAATAGAGGGATAATTATTGACCTGGGTTTCAGAAAAGCGAATGGGGGATTCCGACTTGAGCCAAAGTGGTAGACCAGTGCCATCAGGAAGGGCGACAACATTTAAAAGGACCCAGAAAGCGGTAAAGTAGTGAACGTGCCATCTCATAAACACACGCTTGACAAGACCCAAGGACAGTTTGGTAGGAGGTTTGACACCCGACTCCATCATACGAAGCTTAGCAAGGGCCCAGTCTTCTGCACTTAGCCAAAAGGTTTTACCAGCCTGTTCGACAGTACCAGGGAAGAGGATGAAACCAAAGAGGGCGATGGGGACGGTAAAGATACCGTCAATAATGAAACCCCACTTCCATCCGGAAAGGCCGCCTTTGCCACTGAGGTGAGTGTAGGCAGCAGACTGGAGGAAGCCCGAGAACATGCCACCGAGGGAAGAGGAGATGGAAAAGACCATGACACGGCGATAAATCTCATCGCGTCGGTACCAAGAACCGAGGGTGTAGACAATACTTGGGAAGATGGGGCCTTCAGCCAAACCAATCAGAAAACGGAGAGCAAACATTTGAGAAGGAGTCTTGACAGCAGCCTGGCAAAAGGTAAGAACACCCCAGACGGTTTCAAGAATGGGAAGCATCCACTTTGCCCAGGGACGGGTGACGAAAAGCATACCACAGCACATGCTGACAATGTAGCCGGCAGAATAGAGAGACTTTGCGTAGGACAGATCGTTGCCGTCAAAGCTGATGTCCTCCTTCATGCCGGTGACATATGCGTTTGTGATGTTAGACTTGTCGAGGGCCTTTGTAAAGTAGGAGCAACAGACGTAGGTGAGGATGAAAAAGTCCACCTTGAGAAGAAGCTTTTTCTCGTTCTTGTCGAGGTAGGAGGGGTACCAGACGAAGAGACGAACAAAACCATCGTACCAGTTTTTAGTTTTAATCTGGTCCTCTTCTTTGATGACGTGGATAGGAGTATCCACCTGCTGGATGTCAACAGGTTCGAATTTTTCGTCAGTAGAAGACATGATGAAGGGAGTAAGTTGCAAGAAGCAAGGAAGAAGATGAAGAAAAACAGAAGAAAGAAGAGGAGAAAAGTAGAGGATATAGGTGGGTATTTATAATTCAGGGAAAATAGAAATAGAAGAAAAAAAAAAAGAAAAAAATTAATAATAATACTAATAATAAAAAATAAAAAAAAGAGAAACAGTGAATAACCATAAACAAGAACGATAATAGTCAGCACAATCAAAGTTTGAACCAACTTGCGTCCGCTGGGTTACATAAGCCACACGGCTATAACAAAGCAAGGCCTTAATGAAGATAAGGTCGCATTCCCCGGGCGTCAGAGAACAGCTGCAGGTCGTCACTTTCCAGAGCAGCTGCTGGCATTGGCAGTTAAAAGCAAATAAGCAGCTGCTTTAAATGGGGTTTGCAGCGGCGTGGGAATTGCGCCATTGGAGCAGCGGATGGGAAATTAATATTTCCAGTGTCTACGTCCTACGGTTCGTGTGTTTGTGAGTGACTGCCTGCCACGGTTTCCGGCAGGACTCCTTTGGCGGAGCGAGAAAGGCAAAAATTTGCAGGGTTGCCGACAAACGTCACTGCACGTGCCATGCCGTTATCGTAGGGATGGCTTGTGCGATGGGGGGGTGGGCGGGTAAACCACGACGACGCGGGCTTAGGCGTCTTTTTAAGGTGTAACTTTAAAGGCAGAACAAGAGGAAGAAGAAGAAGAAGAAGAAGAATGATGGTAATAATGATAATGATAATAATAATAATGGTAGTTTAGTAACAACAGTAATAATGATGATGATGATGACGACGATTATGATCATATAATAATAATCATAATGACCGTTGTAGTAATGGTAGCATCACACACGCCAGCTATCCATCGGCGGTCGGCTGTTTCTATTCCCACCCTGCCTCTATGCCCTTCTCTTCTTCCAGCCAGTGCTTGCTCCTGCCCTACCTCTGCTACTGCCCTACCTCTGCTTCTGCTTCTGCTTCTTCTTCCTGTTCCATGTAGACAACCTGCTGTGCTGCTGTGCTGCTGTGGCTGCTTCTACAAGCCACACTCACTCACCCGCCCGCTCACACCACCCGTTGCCTTTTCTTTCTTGGCTTTTCTGTCCTGCGCCCGCTCGCTCGTCGTATTGCCACCAACGGGTACATCAGGTCTGGACTGGACTCTCTTCCCAACCGGTATCTGAAGCTGATCAATCTCCTGTTCAGCCACTTGCTCGGTCTTTTTCCAAGCGCACCGGTCTCTTATAATGCTGGAATCCGCCGGATGATTGAACCTTGTCTTGTCTTTTTTTTTTTTTTTTTTTTTTTTTTTCATTCTGTTTCCAGTATCAGGTGCTCGGCTTCGATACGTTGCTTCCTTGATAATGACTGACTGTGTTAGTAGTCGTCTGGTATGTGTTGCTGTATACAACTGTAATCAAGGCTATCTCACAGCACTATAGCTGGCGTTTGGTATCAATTGATCTGGTATCATTTTTAAATCTCATATATTCCAAAAACATAAAAACGTCATAAGGATAATCAGGATGATCAGGACAATCAGAATTCTTCAAGATTTTTCAAGATTTTTCAAGATTCTTCAAGATCCAACAACTAACAAGCTGCAAATAAATTCACATGAACCATCTTTTCCACGTGATCATCATTTGACCATCATCTGATCACCACCTGACTCTCACATGCTTTACCCCTACCCTGATTCTCCCTCTTCTTGCCAACTCCCAAACAATCAACTCCCAAACCGGCCACAAGTCTCACAAGTCTCACTAGTCTGATCGCTCTTCCTGCTGCTTTTGATCGTTTAAATGCTGTTAAACTCTTTGGTTTATTGCCCGTAGCTCAATTCTTGCACCGGCCGTTATTGTCCCAACCCTCTGTTCTCGCCTTGCCTGTAAGTCCAACTTGATGCGCTGTCTTTTATTTGTTTTCATTCGTATTTTTATACATGTTATTGTTATCATCACCTCCTTCCCTTGTTGTCGTTTCTTTCTTCCAAAACTAACCACCAGATCCAATTGTTTCGCTCCCGCAGAAATAATCCATCCTTTGCAAATTACCAATTGTCAAACACCACTGTTTCTTTGCGTTTCTGCCTTTGTCTTGTTTTTCTCTCGCCAACCCTGGCTTTTGTTCCTGACACTCGGCCCTTACCTTTGACTTGCGTACCGAACTTTAAGCTTTGATTCGTGTTACAAAAGTATACACCAACTATCACCATTAGCTTTAGACCCTTGGATAACCCAGCACCATCTCTATTGCCTACAATACCCGGAATCAGATTGGATCAATCGTCTATTCCCCCAAAAAAAAATACCCTCTTCTCGTTGCATGAGACTATAACCAGCTACTAAATTACTATCGCTTTTATCATTATCATCATCCTCTTCTTCTTCATCTCTCTACTACCCACAAACTATGCGGACTCCAAGTATTCCCCCAGTCACAAGGGCATGCATTTTCGCCTTATCGTTTCTCTCTCTCCTCGTCTTTGTTCTCCGTCTCAATTCATACTATAAGCTGCTGGCCCTGGCAAAAGCCCCCCAGATCCAGCCCGAAACCGATGAAAGACCCATTCCCAGACCAATCCTTCCCGTTTTCCGAGATATCGTTGTTCCTTACATCACCTTGATTCCATCTTTATCTGCCATCTACCCATGGGTCATTGCTACCACCTCTTTTGTTGAAACTTCTGTGTTGGGCTTCGTAGCCACTGGCTTGACCCTCATCTACGGTGGCCGCTATTGCGAGCATGTATGGAGCTCCAAGGAACTCGCTCGCTTTCTCGTCCTCGTTGGCGTTTTGGCAAATATCGCTGCCGCTGCTACTGCTGTTACCCAGTTTTCGTTCGCAAATACCATTCCTACTCACTTTGTCAATGTTAAAAAGGAGGGTGATGCTGCATCTTCTTTGCAGCCCGTCTCAAGCGAGTTTTATTTGCTTCAGTCAATCAATGGCGGTATTGCCTTCCAGCTGGCTTTCTTGGTTGCTCTCAAACAACTAGTTCCCGAACACTCTATTGTGCTTTTCAGAGGTTTGTTTTCCATGAAGGTCAAGCATCTTGTTATGCCTGCTTTGATATTGTACACCTTGATTGGCGCTTTTTACTTTTACGATTTCCCATTCATTGCTCAGGTGTGGACCGGGTTCTTTGTGTCCTGGATTTACCTTAGATTTTACCGGTTTACATACGTCGACTCTATTCTTCCCACGTCATCCAATGCTGGTGCAAATCCTAGCGAGCCTACATTAAAGGCAGCTCCCGGCAAAACTCGAATTCGAGGCGACGCGAGCGAAGTGTTCAGTCTTGCAAACTTTTTCTACCCTGGTGTGATACGTGATCTTATTCAAAGAATCTCCACCATTGTGTTTTCAGTGTTTGTTTCCCTCAAGATTTGCACTCCATTTGGTGCAAACGAGGTGGAGCAAAGTAACCTTAGGGCTTCGGTTAGGGCAAACGGCGGCTCAGTTAACCGAACTACGGCTCCAACCGGCCGATCTTTGGAAGAAATTGAGGCAGAACGAAGGAGAGCTGTTGCTTTAAAAGCATTGGAGCAGAAACTTAGTGATAAAGGTGGCCGTTAAAATATTAAACATCAAAAGGAATGGAATGTTATAAGAAGAATGCATTCAAAGGATGGATTAAAAAAAAAAAAAAAGGATTTGAGCCATTTGAATCATTTGAACCATTTGAACTTGTTTTATATATATAATCTTCATATACACTTATTTCTGTCTTGCTGCTTTGTTATTGGCAATTGAAAACTAAATAAATACACAACTGTTAATTCTCACGAATTTGTATATACACAACCTCTTTAAAGTTACACATGCTGTAGCAGGGCAAGTCCAATATTGCGATGAGCTTGGTCACGCTTTCCAGCCTTGTCAACATGCACTTTATCAGCGCTATGCTTTTCTTTCACCACGCCACTTAACTATCCTCATCACCACCTTTTTATTCAATTGTTTGTCGTTTGTTGGTTTTTCCTTTCAATTTTTATTAGCAGCCGGTTTTTACTGATTGAGCAGTTCAAAGTTCCAGCACAAACAGATTCAAACCCTTGGTTGCTAAAGCTCAATTCAATTTGCCAACTGCGCAACTGTCATTAACCCCAACGCATTTATTGCATACGATTCAAAGACGACGACAGATATGTCACATCTGCAAAAAGACCTGTTTTTGCGAAAAATCCAGGACCGCGAAAACAAGCTCAAGAGCCTTGGCTCGTTTCCACAAGAAGAAGAGGATGAAGAAGAGGAAGAGGGAGACGAGCTAGGGGAATTGGGAATGCCCAGTAGTAGGTAAGAGATTTCTTTATTCAAATCCCAGAACATCATTCATTTTATATGTTTTCATGCTTCTAACATGTAATTGACTTTTTTTTTTTTCTTTCTTTTTTAGACAAAAACTCAGAGGGTTAGAGAAACAATCAGCAAGTGACGACAAAAGTAAATCTAATCACATTTCTCTGTCATCACTTTCTTCCCTCGCACCCACTTCTACAAATGTCCCAAGTTCTTCAAAGACTTCAAACAGCAAGTACAGTCAATTGCGTTGGAACGACTACTTTACAGAAGAATTTACGGTTACGGTGGTTCGCCAATCACACCAGTCGTCAGATCAAAGCACCGATCCAAGCAGCAATTCTCTGAATCCACCCGTCAAGAAAATCAAGAAAATCGATTTCAATGTCTATTTCACCCCACCCTCGGATCTGGCGTCTATGCCTGTTTTTGCGTTCCATCATGGAGCCGGATCCTGCGGCTTGTCGTTTGCTTGCGTGTCCCGCGACCTTCGAACCGTTTTCCAAAACGACGGTGCTTCGCCCACAAGCTCGCCAGGCATGGGCCCCGCCACTGGAAGCTCAGGTAGTTTTCCTGGAATGGGGATTGGATCGCTGTCGGCGGTCGCGCCGTTTGGAAATACGCCGTCACATGCTGGCTCGGCTCAGGATCTCTTGCCTATCCCTGGCATGATTCCAATGCCGGGATCTGGTTTGCCAGCTACTGTATTCCCGGGAGCAAAACTTCCATTCGCGCCAACTCCGTTTCCTGGTTCATCGCCAACAACGTCGCCCCCTTCAAGTTCCAGCCCAACGTCGTCTGGTATACTCACGGGGCTTCCTGGAAAGGCAGCAGGAGTGCCTAATGAAGATTCAGGCAAGGCTAAGGATACCCCAGGAACAGGAACACCTGGTATCATTGCCTTTGACGTCCGATACCATGGTAAAACAAAAGTATATGACCAAAATACAAACGAAAATGGGCAGTTAGAGTATACAGAGGAGCAATTTAAAGATATGGACATGTCTTTGGAATCTCTTGCCATGGATTTTGTGGACGTTGTCAGAAAGGTTTATGAGTTAAAGGGCTGGAAAAGGCAAGAAGCGTATGAGAATGAAAAGGGAGAGTTGGACGAAGATGATGGTGACACTGATACAGAAGAGTCGGTGAACAAGAAGAAACACACACAAACGGGATTACCCAATTTAATACTGGTTGGGCATTCTCTTGGTGGTTCGGTTGTCACATCTTCTGCTACGTTGTCTTTTGAAAACTCTCAAAAGCTGTCTTCCATTGATTCCAAAGCAGAGACTTGTCTTGCCAATGCATACCCAGAATTCCCTGCGCCGTTAACCGGGGTCGGAGTCTTTGATGTGGTTGAGGGTACCGCAATCGAGTCTCTGTCGACGATGAATATGATTCTCGACTCTCGGCCTAAGAGCTTTTCTTCGGTGGAAAAGGGCATTGAATGGCACGTCCGGTCTAAATCTATTCGCAACTTGGAAAGCGCGCGGGTCTCTGTGCCCGGTCTATTACGGCCACAGCCATTAAAAAATCCGTCATCGCCTACTACCTCGTCATCAACTGCAGCATTCAATCTGTCTTTTAAACCCCTTCTTCCTCCTCCCCCTCCTTCTCCTTCTTCTATTTTTTCTTCTGGTGGCACTGCCATTTCCGGCGGCCGATTCGAGTGGATCACAAACTTGAGCACGACGGCGCCGTTTTGGAAGGGCTGGTTCACGGGCCTTTCCAACCGGTTTTTAAAAGTGGGCGCCGCGCGGCTGCTGGTTCTTGCTGGCACCGACCGCTTGGACAAGGAGCTGATGATTGGGCAAATGCAGGGCAAGTACCAGCTGGTAGTGTTTCAAGATGCCGGTCATTTCTTGCACGAAGACGTGCCAAACAAAACGGCAATCTTGTTGTATGACTTTTGGCAGCGAAACGATCGATCAAAACAAATTGTCCCGGTATTTGGAAAACTTAGAAACGAGTAAAAAAAAAAAAATTAATTATTGTACGGGTTGTTTCTTTTTATTTTATTTTCCAATTGTAAACTATACAAGTATCTATTTAACAAGACAAAAAATAAGCAATTTCTATTTCACCTCGATTAATCGCTCTTTGGAGAGGTTGAATACTTTTTGACAACCTCGTCAATCTTCTTTGAGGCCCATGGGAAGGTGGGCTTAATAAGAAATGGTCGCAAATCAAACCTGTTATCATCGGGAGAGTACTGCTCGGCGTGATAAGCGGGAGTAATGGTCGTCATCTTGTGACGGTTCACGGCATAAAAGTAAAAGAATCGCTTCACCTTGTCGGCAATCTGCACGGGAGTGAGGCCCATGGGAGTCCACTCGTGGAGCAAGTTCAGGAACATTGAGTATGGGCCGCATTTCTGGACCTTGCGGAGACGGCCAAAAATGCTGAGCTCGTCGTAGGTCATGCCCATGTCGGCTTCGTCGCTTTGAACATAGTCCTCGGTGATGGGCTCCAACTCGGCGGTAGGCGTGGCCGTCAAAAAGTCTTGCAGCAAGGGCATCTCAAAGCTGTCACGCGCATAAGCAATGAACCGCTTCAAATCGGTCTTGGATATTCCTCCAATTGGGTTGATGTCGGCACTGCTAGCATCGTACTTGGTCAGGTAACCACGGAGCGATTCGTCAACGTTGGCAGAGCCCAAGACTAATAAACCGCCAGTGCCGTTACTGCGGACCCAAGGCAAAAGCTGGGCAAAAAGGTAGGCCAACACCATACGAATGCGGGCTTGAATGTTCTGTAAAGCAAGGTTCTCTGTTGGTGTGCCACCAAAAATCTTAAACCTGGGGTTCTTTCCAGTCACAGTCGTAAAGAGGGTATGAATAGCAGTGGTAACAGTGTCAATGTTCAGATCGACATGGTAAGATCCAATAGCCTTGGCCAAATCCTTAGCACGCTGTCTGGTTTCGTTGGATGAGTTGACAGATCCCATATAACAGGTGTGGAAAATGCGGTTAGCAAATTCAGTAGGATCACTTGGAATATAGTCACTATCCTCTTCAACTCTAGCAAGTCGTCGAGCGTCCTCAATAACATGCTTGTTGCCAGCTTGAGCTTCCTTGACAACAAGTCGGCACATGGAGTGAACAATTACAGAGGTGGCACACGAATCAATACCTCCAGAAAGAGGAATAAAGAAACCGGCGGCTCTTGATCTTCTCAAATAGTCCCAAAGCCAGCAAGCAGGGCCTAATGCAATCTCTTCTTCAGGAAGGTGGTATCTAATTTCACGGAAGGGTGTAGGAACAACGGTAGGATCAAAATCAAGATCAGTGTTGTCAGACAAGGCAGAGAACTTGACGACGCAGTTCAATTCCTCCATGGCAGCAGCCTGGAGGCCAAAGGAAGGAGAGGCTCTGTATGAACGAACAGAGTCCAGATCAACAGTGGCAGAAATTGTCTCAACCTCTTGTAAACCAAACTGAGAAGCCTGGGCCACGACTTGACCATTGACGACAATTAAAGCGCATCCATCGTAGTACAATCGGTCACCGTCACATCCTCTCTGGTTAGCGTACAAGTAAACACCACCACACTTTTTGGTAGCTTCAGTGATGAGCTCCATTCGGGTGTTTAGCTTTCTCAACTCGTGGTGCGAACCAGAAGAGTTGGTAAAAATTTCAACGCCGCCCAAAGACATTCTGATATGGGGAGACTCTGGAGTGAAAAGTTCCTCGCATGTTTCAAATCCAAAAAAGGTAAAATTGGATCTCAAGTTGATATCACCAAATGGAACAACAGTTTGGCCAGTGACTTCTCTAATGATTCTTGGGAGGAAGTAGTCCTCAGACTTGTTGTAATGTCTCCAAGGAGTAAAGTATCTCATCTCACGGTAGTTTCCATCGTTGGCGAGCCACATCTTGGGTCTGATGAGCAGAATCTCCTTGTTGTAGGCAATGATCCTACAGTTGTATCTGACATTCTTGTGCATGACTGGCAAGCCAATATCAATCAAAATATCGGTAGAGTCTTCACTGGTCAAGATGTCACGGAAAACTTCCCACGAGTGCTGGTAGACATCAGGCTCGAGAAAGTGATCGAGGCATCCATAGCCAGTGACCTCCAACTCAGGACCGGTACGGAAGATGGCACCTTGAGCCTTGGCCTGGCGAATTGATTCGAGAATTCGGTCTCTATTACCTTCGAAATCAAGGGCCCATTGATTGAGGTTGCATGTAGCCAGAGTAACTAGATGAACCATTCTCGCTGAATGATTGAATGAGCTGTATATTTATGGAGAGGAATGGTATATATATGTAATGTGGTTGGAGGGGGGAAGGAAGAAAGAAGGGAGGAAAGAAAGAGTGGGGTTGGAACCAGCAGTGATCAATGAATGGCTTGACAGTGGCTGGAGACGCGGGAAGAACGGATCGCAAAAGTGAGGCACGGCTTACGTTGTATTAGGTAAGTGATTACGCATAGTGTGATAGTGTATGACAGGTCTGTTACAGGTCTGTTACAGGTTTGTTACATGGTTGTTACAGGGCGTGTCACACGCTGATCCAGGATTCAGTCATCGATCCAGCAGCTACTTGAAACCCTCAACTAGGAGAAACCCCCAATTTGACCTGTTTGGTAGTGCTGGATAATGCTTGAGACAGATCGTATAGCTTCCGTATCTACTCTCATATATCAGTGTATACATTTATCACTCTATCGGCTGCCTTTTGTTTTTTTTCTCTTATTCTTTTCCTCTTCATAATATTCACTTTTCTCTGATCAAACGCTTCAGCATGGCCAGCAACACCCAGAACCCTCATCCGATCGGCGCAGATCCCTCTAATTCGGGTCCTAGCCAGGGCAAGAGAAGAGCTTATACAATTGTTGTTAAACTTGGTAAGCGTTTTTTATCGGTCCTATAGTAAAGCCAAATCTAACTTCCACAGGAACCTCGTCTCTTTGCGATGAAAAAACCCATGAGCCTAAGATTGCCAACATGGCCCTGATTGTTGAGACCATTGTTAAGCTAAGGAGAGACGGTCACCGGGTCATCATTGTCTCCTCTGGAGGTATTGCCGTTGGCTTGCGCCAAATGAAACTGGCCCGACGTCCGAAGCATCTTAGCGCAGTACAAGCAGTCGCTGCCATTGGCCAGGCCCGACTGATTGGTCAGTGGGACGACATGTTCCGTCAACTTCAACAGCCCATTGCACAGATTCTGTTGACTCGAAGCGACATTGCCGACAGAACTCAGTATTTGAATGCTGCCAATACTATGAACGAGCTTATCAGCATGGGTGTGGTCCCTATTGTCAACGAAAACGATACGCTCTCAGTCCATGAGATCCGGTTCGGTGACAATGACACTCTTTCAGCAATTACCGCAGGTATGGTCAACGCTGATTTTTTGTTCCTTTTGACTGACGTCGACTGTCTCTACACTGACAATCCTCGAAGTAACCCCGACGCTCGTCCGGTTTTAGTAGTTGATAACATTGCAAAGCTACGAGTGGATGTTTCCTCGCCAGGCTCTACAGTAGGAACTGGCGGCATGACTACCAAGCTGATTGCAGCTGAGCTTGCAACCTCTGCCGGTGTTACTACTATTATATGCAAGTCATCAGTTCCAGGAAACATCCACGCTATTGTCAAGTATATCCAAAGCCACGATTCTCCAAGGCTTGGACCCGTTGATGACTCTGATTCCAAATCAGCACGGGGCACATCGGCTGCTGGCCTCGAAAACAACGAGACGGTTCAGCAGCAAACGCTCAAAAGTCTGGCATCCTCTAATGTTCCGTTATTCACCCGTTTCCTTCCCAAGCGACACCCCATTAGAGATCGTGAGTTTTGGCTCCTGCACGGCTTGAATGCACACGGAAAACTGTATATTGACAGAGGAGCCTACCGTGCAATCACCCGATCCAACAAAGCCGGCCTGTTTCCCGTTGGTATCATTGCTCTTGAGGGAGTGTTTCACACTGCAGAGTGTGTAGAAGTGTATGCGGCTCAGCGAAGTGGTGAGGAAGGTAAATCAAACGAGATTGACACGCATATCGAGCCGATTCTGATTGGCAGGGCTCTTGTGAATTACTCTTCGACTGAGATTGAGCGAATCAAGGGTATCCAGTCTTCAGAAATCGACAAGATCCTGGGATACGCGGATAGTGAGTATGTTGCTTACAGGGATAACATGGCCTTTTTTAAAGGCAAGAGAGCACATGAAACATTGAGCAAGGTGGAAATAAATCAGCTTGAGCGAGGAATTCATGACTTGTAGAATGCTTAATTGCTTGAATTGCTTTGAATTGCTTTCAAGATGTGTATATATATAGCTGTGTGTGTGTGTGTGTTTTTTTTTTATATTGGAAATCGGTCACAGATAGAAATAAAAACCTGAGTAAATCGCCGTTAGTTAGTTAATTAGTCAATCTACCAGTTACTCTGAGATACGCCGCTCTGATTGCCTAATTGGGGAGCTCTCAATGAGTCACCGCAACGTTGTTTCCGGCAGTCTCGATATCCAGCGTCATGTGATCTTTCACTGTTTGTGGTTAAAATTTTCAATAAACCGCGACTCTTCTCTTCTTTCTCTTTCTCTTTCTCTTTTTCTTTCTTTCCTTCTTCTTCTTCTTCTTCTTCTTCTTCTTCTTCTTCAATCAACCTCTGCTCTTTTTCTCGGTAAAATACCCCTGTCAACAAACACCTTTCGTATGAGCGTGTTCTGTCAATTCGTTTCTCAAGTACGCCCTTTTGCTCTTCTTATCTCTCCCATCTTATGTAATTCTCTCTTACTAACTGACAAATCTAGGACTATCTCTCGGATCACATTTGGAAAGCCAATCAGCCTTAAAGCTTCGTTTAACTGCTACTTTGGAATTCTTTACTACTTACTTTATTGTTCTCTCTCTCTCTTTACTCTCTTTACTCTCTTTTTCTCATCTATAAACTTGTTACTATCTCTTCAACATGTTGAAATTTGCTACCTCCAAGTCTCTCCTTTCTCAGCTGGCTCCTGCTTCTCTCAGAGCTCGCTCCATTGCCTCTCCTTCTCGTCTCTTTTCCGCTTCCAGACTCGTTGCTCAGGCTTCTCCAGTGTCCGAGTCGTCAATTGGCTCTCCTACCCTCGACCGTGCTACTTTGACTATCCGTGATGGCCCTGTCTTCCACGGAAAGTCGTTTGGTGCAAACACAAACGTCTCGGGCGAGGCCGTTTTCACGACTTCCCTGGTTGGCTACCCTGAATCAATGACTGATCCTTCTTATCGTGGTCAAATCATTGTTTTCACCCAGCCTCTGATCGGCAACTACGGTGTTCCCTCTTCTACTGCTCGTGATGAGTTCTCTCTTCTCAAGTACTTTGAATCTCCTAACATCCAATGCATTGGTATTGTCGTCGCCGACGTTGCCATGCAATACTCCCATTGGACTGCCGTAGAGTCTCTTGCCGACTGGTGTCAGCGCGAGGGTGTTGCTGCCATCACTGGTGTTGACACCCGATCCCTTGTTACTTTCCTTCGTGAGCGCGGTTCGTCTTTGGCTCGTATCACTATCGGTGAGGAGTACGATGCCGACGAAGATGAAGCCTTTGTTGACCCAGGTAATATCAACTTGGTCCACAAGGTCTCCACCAAGGCTCCCTTCCACGTCAGTGCTGGTGCCAAGGCTCACGCTCACGTCGCTGTTCTTGATTGTGGTGTCAAGGAAAACATTCTTCGATCCCTCGTCTCTCGTGGTGCCGACATCACTGTTTTCCCTTACGACTATCCTATCCACAAGATTGCTCATCACTTTGATGGTGTTTTCATCTCCAATGGTCCTGGTGACCCAACTCACTGTTCCTCTACTGTCTATCACTTGAAGAAGACTATGGAAACGTTTGATGGTCCTATCTTTGGCATCTGCCTCGGCCATCAACTTCTTGCCTTGGCTGCTGGTGCCAAGACTGTCAAGTTGAAGTACGGTAACCGTGCTCACAACATTCCTGCTTTGGATCTTGTGTCTGGTCGCTGCCACATTACCTCTCAGAATCACGGTTATGCTGTTGATGCTTCCACTCTTTCTGATGAATGGAAGCCTTACTTTATCAACTTGAATGACCAGTCCAATGAGGGTATGATCCACGTCTCCAAGCCCATTTTCTCCACTCAATTCCACCCAGAGGCCAAGGGAGGTCCTCTTGACTCTTCCTTCCTCTTTGACAATTACATTGAGCAAGTTAAGGACTACAAGAAGAAGCAGACTATTTCTCTTGGTGCTCACGACACTCGACCCAGTCCATTGCTCGTTGATATGCTTGCTAAGGACCGTGTTGGTGTCGAGGTTAACTAATGGACCTAGACAAAAACTGTGCTCAAAACTTCGTTTGGAATTAAAAGACGGTTCTGTGCTACGATGAAACTGAATATCCCATAAATTATCCGAATATTTGATAGAATTTGTATTATTTGTATTATTTGTTGCTTTTAAAAATAAAAACTCTTAATGTCTAAACCAAGTTGATGTATTGCCAGATGTTGGTATTGGTCAGTTGATATCAATAACTGATAGTACCTTGGCAGCAGGCTCCTGGAAATGGGTATAGGCAACCAGGGTCAAAAGTGATCATATGAGCAGTTCAATGCGACGGGCCCGAAGGAACTTGAATAAACAAGAGGGCAAACTGTCTCAGAAGGTGGAGAAAGAGGCACGCAAGGCCCTTTTTATTATTGGTTTGAGATAAGTGTCTGATTAGGTAAACATTCGAATATTTATTAAACAATGCCGCTATATGTGAATCATGTCCCGATTTTTACAATGAATCAAAATCCAAACAAGTTGTATAGATGGTACTATTCACCTTGAATTTAAATCAAAAAAAGGCCGTTTTAGTAGCTTTGGTGAGCCTGGGATTGGACGTTTGTGGTAATCCGTCAACCGTTCCAGCAGCGCAGCCCCACACACTACAGACGGTTATCGTGACTGCATATTCTTATCATGCTGAAATATTCGGAAGGCCCAAGGGACTGCTGCCGATAGCGCATACATAAAAGATTCTTCCGTGCGTCTTCTATTTACAACTGACTGTGAAATATAAAATATAATTAAGAGGAATTTTAATATACCAAGGAATAACTAAATAAATACCAGCATGCTTTTATACCCAAAACACCCGTTCTGATATACATACCCTCTAGATCCAAATGGCTTTTAGCGGTTCGTTTGCAACCTCGTTATACTCTTTGAGCTGTTGAAGGAATGTCAAGAATAAAAGTGGAGTGAAATTATCATTGGAAGAGGCTTCATCCAAAGTTGATCCCTTCTTCTTGTTTTGAGAAGCACTGTGTCTTGCAGCAAGACTCTTGAATTCGTTGGACGAAATGCTCAACTCGCCAGCAGGAGTGTTTCTGGCAGCAGCAGGAAATGCCGAGGCCTGTTTGAGGGCAAGTTTGCTGTTGGAGACAATGCCGTTCATCTTGCGGTTTTTCATGCGGTGACGCATGCCTGTCAAAGCCGGGGGCGGGCCGTTGGAGGATGGTGTGCCTTTAGATTGTGGAGAAGCAGGATGAACATAACTGCCAGTCTCGTCTTCTCCAATTAAAGTCAAAATAATCTTGTTGCGCTCTTCAGAACTTGGACCACTGGATCTGGCAATGTCTGTAATGTTTTCAGACTCGGAAGTGGAGGCGTTCTTGGAAACAATCCGAGAAAACTCGACTGCTGTGACAATGGAATGCAATTCCTTGTATTGCAAAGGTAGTTCTGCATAAAAGTTATCCTTTTCTTGAGAATCTTCCTTCTTGTCAACTTTTTCCAATTCTTCCCAAATCTTATCGGCAAGTTGAGCAGCAAGACTCTTGACTTGTTTGTCTGACAAGTGCTGAAACTGTTTAGGATCCAAGACAATCTCTTTCTTCTCAGCTTTATCTTTTTTTGAGATAATATCTTCACCTATGTAATCCAAAGATTTCAAAATATCCAAGTTCTTGGGTGTTTCAAAAAAACTCTCAATCATGTGCTCGGCCTTCTTCACAAGTCTGTCTTGGATTCCTGCCGTATTGCGGGCCACCAATAGCTCAGACTCAGTAAGACCTGTGTCACGCAATAATCTAGCACGCTTTCTTTTTTGAGACCCAGTCAATCCGTCTGGCGCAGTAACCTTTTTTGTGGCCGACGGTTTGTTGAGCGTTGGTCCGTCAGCCAAAAGCCCATTGGAACTGGAAACAAGGTGTGACTCATCCCAGTCATTCACATCAAAAGGCTTCAACTCAGCTTTTGTGACCATGAAAAATCCTTTGCGGTCACTTGAGTCTTGGACATCCACAGTGTTTGTGTCTTTGCTGCCAGTGCCATCTGAATCACTAGTAGATGAATTGGATAAGCCACCAGAAGCCAAAGACTTTTTGATGACAAACTTCATAGGAGTAATGGCCCAGGCTTTTGCGGTTGCGATAAACGCATCCAAATCTTCGTCCTTGGGTGAGTTGGTGTCAACAGCGATGTCAATGGGAGCGCTTTGCTCCAAGTAGTATCCAAATACAGAGTCGACAAAGTATTGGAACCCAAGCTCAGGTGAGCGTTTGTGGAACCCGGCAGCAAGTCGTGTCTGCTCATCTTGTTCGTATAATTGCCTCAAAATGGAAACAAAGGATTGGCAGGATGTGCTAGTAGAGTGAGTGCTCAGTTGGCCAGAAGCGTATTTTACTGGTGAAAGCTTGTAAAGAAGGTATTCATAATAGAGATCAAAGTGAAGAACCATTGTGATGGGGTTTGAAATTTCAAAGAACTGGATGGAAGATTATTATTGATAATGTAGCTCCAATTCTTTTCTGAAATAATTTGTGGATATTTCTCTGTTTATATATGTTTGACATTTTTTTCTCAACGTTTTAAACTTAAACAGGCTTTTGTGAAAAGAGTCCAAGAAAAGTAAAGTCGATCGAAGAACAGCCATTTCTATTTCTATACCTTATGATCATACTCAATGTTTTAAAACCTTACGTTCCGTTCAATAATCTTTATTGTCAAGCTCTTGGTGTGCGCTGGCATTTTGCGATTCCGGCTCGTATGTTTTAAATTTGTGGCATATGAACAACGTGTCTTTCAATCACAGTTACCAAAGCATTTAACGTTTGAGCAACTGGCATCCATAACCAGTCTGGTTAACTAGCCATTGTCTTATTTCTTTATGTGTATTACTTTTTTTAGCAAGAGAGAAATAGCAGTCATTACTCAAACCAATTTCTGTGTCCAGTTTTTTTATATTTTTGATCATATCAGCTTGTAGCGTCATTTCCTTGTCTGCTAAATTGCTTTAATACTTTTGGAAACTTCAAAGTGAGCCCAATCTTGGTTTCATTTCCACAATGAATGACTTACAATCAAACCTTCTTTTGTCAGTAGAAAAAAAAAAGTGGAATGGATCACAAAATATCTAGTAAACCTTGATTTTTGAAAAAAATAAAAAGAATACCAAAACCAAAAATTCCCATTTCTGTAAAAGATGCATGTATACATATACAATTTTAAATAATATCCGTTTTTTTCTTTTTGGTCATGGTTTTGATATTTCTTTTGGCTCATTTGTTTGACCAATCTATTACAAAGGTCAGAGCAATCGATTGTTGATCGAAGCTTCCGCGCTTTCATTTATTTATTCATTTATATTCATTTATATATATACATATTCCGCAAAGTCTTAGATTAACTTGTTTCTTAATTCAGTCAATAGCATCTTTTTTGGATCCTTTTGCATCTTGCACCTACAGAGATTTGGAAATGAAAAAACCCATTAATAATAATAAAATAACGCCTATTTTGGATCACTTTGACAGATCACATCTTTAAAAGACAATTACATATTCAATCACAAGAGTTGACCTTTGAAATATCTCATTATTCTAGACCGGAATCGTAATACTGGTTAAGCCATACATGGTGTATACTCGGAATAGGTTGCCATTCCTTATTCTGGCTAATGTAATATATGATTCATAGACTACAAGCGATCTTGTTGCAATCTGAAATGATGGTTCAACATTCTTATAATTGTTACGACTGGAACTTTCAAAGTTACTCACATCCCTTTAAATTACTGGCTTTTAGTATCTTAGGATGCATTTTAAATTCTCGATGAATAGGATTTTGATGCAAAATATAAACAAAAGACAAAGAAAAGTATATCCCAAAAAAATTAAAATCAAGTGGTACACAAAATGGTAAAATGCAAATAAGGTATAAATAATAAGCTAATAGCATGGGTTCAACTAGGAAAGGGAATCATTACATCATCATCACTATCAACTTCAAAACTGATTATATTACCAGCTTCATAGCTTTGACCCACATCTTCATCAAGCGCTTGCTCATGGGTTTTTTCTTCAGCTGACATGTACTGGGAATCAATGCTACCGTTAGCAGAGTGATCTCCAGGTTTAGGTGCCTCTTCATCAGGTGCACAAGATGCTTCTGATGATTTACGCGAGCGATAGCTGCCATTTTCTTCCGGAATTTTTCCTCCAAAAATAGAGGTGTAAGATCCATTCTGTGAGCCATGGTTTTGGCTCGACCGCCGGTTTTGATTATGGCTAATACTTTGACTTTGATCACCGCCTGACCCTGACCCTGATCCTGATCCTGAACCACTTTCCTCTTCTCTCGCAATGTTCTCCATTAGGACAGGAACATCAAACAGCTCGAAAATAAATTTGCGCATTGGTTGTCGGTACCGGTATTTTGCAAGAAGTGTCATAGCTTGCTTAAAAACAAGCGGGGACTTAAAAAGCTTGTCACTGCTACTCAATGGGTATGACTTGTCGCTAGATCCATCAGGAAGGGGGTATGTCCTTCGAGATAACTTTACAAGAGTTTTGGACGCATCGTTTGCCAAAATCTGATTGGTAAGATCGGTAAGAGCACCAAGAAGAACTTGATGCAGAGGATGAAGCGATACATCAGTTAACAGCACATCGTCATTAGAAACGTTTCTATCCTTAACCTTTCTTAAAGCATCAGTCCACTTTGCTCTAGTTGTATGACTTCCTGACCCATTATTCTGGCTATGAGGAATGTATGCAGGAAATGGTTCTAGATCGTCTTCACCAAGCTCCATACTTAACGAGGTATCTGAATCTGAAGAAGCCAAAGAAGCTTCTGATGACGAATCATAATAATATAGATCCTTGGATTGAAGGGATGAACCATAATTGGAAAGTTCCAAAAGGTTTAGGAATGGGACATTCTTTGAATGTTTATCCTTAGAAGAGTCAAGTGATGAAGTGTCCATTAGCCGTTTTATGTTTGGAAATATCACTTCCATATATCGTTCATTTGCTTCAATTCCATCAATCTGGTCATCGTTGAACTGACTTTTCTTTGGTCGACCTTCATCAAACATTTTGCTAAGGTTTTTTGGAACGCACATACCATTCACTTGGCCCTCGGTCCACATTCGCTTTGTATCCCAGCCTAATTCTTCAAGGATTTCTGCACCATCAACAGTATTTGCAAGAAGGCCAAGCACAAAAAATGCAGTTCCCTTGACCGATGCAATTCGAGAACGCTCAGCTATTGTTATAATGTCCGACGCAATGTTAGAGGAGTCCAGAAAAGATAGGCCAAGGGTATTCATTGAGGCATGGCCAATAGCCCATAAGCAGCCCTTGAGCTTTGTTATAACAGCATACAGCCCATCTCTGGATGGAAAGGCTTCAGCAGTACCAAATGGTGAGTGCGATTTGGGGGTGCTCAAAAACTTTTCTGAAATTGGAGATTGTAACGAAATAGGTAATACATTTTGCTCATATGTAGCTGAAGCCTTTGAAGCACGTCTGTTATGACCCTTAGACTTTGTCGAGGCCAAACGTGGTTTTGCAGACTTTGTCGAGCAACTTCCATTCACTAAGCTCTCAACACTAGTGACAAGACCATACTGTCTAACATATTCACAAAAAAGCTCAAAATGGCCTTTTTTTCGAAGTAAATGGCAGCCTTCCTCCGTTAGGGTCAACTCACCATAAAAATGACGAGGAATTGGAATCTCTTCATTTGAATCAGTTACCTTTCCAACTCCAATCAGCCCAAGAGTAGAAGCATCTAGCCCTGCGACTGCTGCTGCTGCTGCTGCAATAGCATTGTTACTTTGTTTACCACCTGTTGAATTTATTAAAGTGTTTTCTGAATTTTCATATCGCTCATCTCTTTGACCAAGAAATGACCATGTACGTTGAACTCTTTCAATATGATCCTCAATCACCTTAACGTAGCTCTCATTCAAGCCACCTTCAAACCATTTCTCCATTTCATGAAGTACGTAATCCGACTCCTTAAGATATTTGAACCCACGAGAAGTTGACAAGAACTTGAGAAGAAGGGGAGATCCAATGTCACCCAAGTGGTCAAGAGATGGTTGTAGGCCAACAAAAAACTCCAAATTCGACGCAGATTTGCTACAAAATTCATCAAGAACTGACACAGAAAGTTTGCAAACTTCAATCTCCGGATCGAAAAGCTGAGTGGCAAGCAACCTTATAGCCCACTGCTGAGTGTCTTTTGTAGCAGGTTTTCGAGTAGTTGATGGTGAATTTGATATCAAAGTCCTTAGGTGTGCAGTTCCTGCTAATCTGACATTCTTTTGCCCAGTAGTCAAAGCTTTTGCAAAGATAATCCGTGGATGACCAACCAAGTTATAATCCATGTTTCGTATGAATGACACAATCAAATCTTCGCGCGATCTTAGCTCTGCAATATGATAGAACATGTTAAACATCCTCCATCTTTCCATCATAGCCATTCCATTGGGATCGGCTGAAAGAATTCCAAGCATTGAAAAATAGCCATGCGTTAAGGTGTTATCTAAGCGAGCAGGAGAAAATAACGGATCAGGAGAAGTAATTCCTGACATTGGATCTATTTGAGCAAGACATTCAGCAATTTGTCGAAGTAGTTTATTCTCCGTAAGATATTTAACACCATATGATGTTTGAAGTAACGTATGTAATAGTTCTTGCCCAACGCGGACACATTTCAGATTGGGGCGCGTATTTTTGATAGAGGAAAAGCGATACTTGAAAGGTCGATAGAATGACATCAACCGCTTCATAAATTTGGTATTACGGACAGTATCATCCAATCTCTTGGGATTCAATAACGGGCCTTGGATGAGCTCTGTCAATGCATCCCAGTTCCATTTTGAATGTGTCTTTGTCGTCAAAACTTGGGTATCAGCAAGAAGTTGTTTGAAACTATTGTCATCAATTTGAACTCCAATCTGTTTTTTAATCTCAAAAGCGGTTGGTAGTGGGTTTTCATTGGGGGTGGTTGTAGCGAATCGTTCTGCTGGCTTGATAACTGAAGTTTGGATATTGCGAGATATATTATCAAGCTGAAACACAAGCGCCGAATAAAACTGATCCGTTAAATTGTTCGTTCCATTATCATTCTGACTTATGGTGGCTACCCACAGATCTTTTAAGTCCACTAGTTCTACGAGCTGGTCATGCGGAAGAACTCTAGAGCCTAGATTCAGAAGCTCAACTAACAGCAAAGCGGCCCTTCGAGAATTTTGTGCATCTTCTGGATCTTTTAATACTATCGTTAAATTTTTGACAAGGTCGCATTTCATAAATAACAGAAGTAGCAAAGAGAGATAGTGATCTCTTAGTTTAGAAATCCCTGAGGGAAGATACTCAGTGGTATCAACTACTGGAATTTTTCGGTCGGCAATATATGAGGCGGACCATCCCCCTTTAGGTTGAACCTGAAAGAGAGCAAAAAACAGTTCCAATAAAGTTTCTCGAATTGCAGGAACGGGATATTGGAAACAAGAAATTAAGTCTTTAAGAAGCTCTTGTCCATGGTGCGCAAAAACGCATATCCCTGGCCATGTCTTTAACAATGAAGCTAACACTGCAGCATTTACTCGAAGACGCTCAACATTAAAATGGCCTTTGTGATATTCTGTGAAGGCCGATATTAGATATTCCAAATCCTTTCCATTCCTTAATAGTTTTCGAAATTCTGGAACATCAATGGTATGAACGAACGACATTGTCAAAGCTGCTGCAGTTTCAAACGGCCCCTCTGTCACTGCTTGAATTAATATTCTGGTTCCTCCTCCCTCTGATACTAACTCTGGTTGGCGAATAAATGCTTCTGCAAGGGTTTCAACTGCAATTGGTCGAAGCTTATCATCAGTTTGCTCAGATACAGCTACTAAAGCTCTAATAATTCCTACACTTACTAGGTTTTCAGAGTTGGGGATATCAAGAAAAGATCGTACAAGTTTTAAGGCATGAATGCGTTCAAGTTGACTTTTGGTATCTTTTGCTAGAGTTCTTATTACTGCAAAGCAAATATCAATATAGGTGGAATTCAAAAGTGTGTGCACATTTTCAATATCAGGAATAGAGTTGGGGTTGCACAAAATGTACCGCGTCATTCGATATCCTGCAGCTATAACCTCGCTCCTGCTATGAAGAAGAAGTCGCCTAATATGGGGTCCTATTTTTGAAAGAGCCAAATCATTTCGAAGTTCTGGATTCTGCGACAACAAAGAAGCAAGCGAATTTGACCTTTCAATTAGGAACTCTGCAGATGCATCTTGTACTTCAAGTGATTCAAGAACATCATTTAGCGATAGAGCTGGACTAGCACTTCTTAATAGCGGTTCACCAGATTCTGGTTTTTTTGATGAAGAGTTATTACTAGACGAGTGAATCTTATCATACTGGGAAACGCCGAGTCGTTCAAGTTGTTGTTTCAGTCTAGAAATTTTATGGTTTGCAGCGTCCAGCTCCGAAGTGGCTTGCTGCTTGCGTTCTTCCTTCTTTTCTCGGTCATATATCTGAAGCAAGTTCTCAGCACCCATCTTGATCTGGTTTTCAATTTGAAGTTCCGCAATAAGATCAAAAATTTTGGTCCTAGTCGTCGTCGGACTTTCACTGGTATTGGAATCAGGAATAATGCTACGATTGAGTGCATTAAGGGCTGGTCGTGGTCCTGATATATCTTTAGCAGTGATATTTATTGAATTCAACGCAGATGTAGCCTTGACAACTTTTGCTGGTTTTGTTGCTTTACTGGTCTTGGGCTTGGCCGGTTTCTGTGTCTTGAGCACTTTAGACGAATCCACCCTGGCGTACGGTTTAGCAACTGGAGGATTTGGGGGATCACTTTCAGAACTTTTACGACTAGGACGAGCTTCCCAGCGGTCCCAATCGCTAGTCATGTCAGGCGATGAGACATTCCGGGGAAGATTGCTCATCGTTACTATTTAGGTTGTGAAGATATTGTGGAGGCGATGTACGTGAGATTGAGACTGATAAAGTAAGGTGGAGGTGAAAGTCCTAACCCTTGTGGAATCTAATATAGTTAATGTCAATATCATTCCATAATATTCACACACCCTAAGTATCTTTCAGACCATGCACCTAACCCAAAATTTCATGAGGATTTCTTCCCTTTGTGCCGTCAAACCAATCAGTGCTTATGTCAAGTAGTTCTCCGCGCTTTTTGGAGATACAATGCTACGCTTGTCCCGGGATCGAAGCCTGTTCCGGTTCTATGTACAGTCTATGAATCGGGGTTGTACGGCTTCACATATTCCTCTCCGAATACCTCCTCGAATACCAATCAATGTTCAAATGCTCCAATCATTGGGACGTCATATAACTATGGTGTCCAAACCATCTCCATCTCGATCTACCAAATCTCGACATCAATTATTGAAGAGCGAGCCGTTTCATAAGTCTGCACATTATATGAAAATGAATATGGTCGAACTTCAGTCTCTGGTCCGCCAAAAAATTATATTGATTCTGCCAAAGCCAACTGCATTGCCTGGCTCTGATCTTTTACAACATATTGAATCGAGTTTTGAGTTTCTTGAGAGTACACCATTAGATCACGATGAATTTTTATTACAATGGCTTCCTATTCTTAGTGCGATGAAAGATCTTCAGTTTTCTACAAATCCAGCTACATTGATGCGGTCCGAGCCCTCTAAATGTTCGGAAGCCACGGACTTCTATTCTGGATTCATTGCTGCACTATTGATTCGCCATAGTAAGATACCTTCAGCACATTCCTTATTTATGGATTTTCTTTTTGATCTCATTTGTAAAAACGAATTCCCTCTCGCATTATCAATCTTTACTTTCTTTAGGTCTACTGAAAGATCTCCAGACGACGGATTTTATGATCACAACCCAAACAAGAAACAGGTTCATGAGATGAACGTACAAGAATTTTCAACTCACTTACTTTCAATTGAATGTAAATTAGGTAGGCCACTAATTGCTGCGGCACATGTCCTTAAGTTGTGGAATGACGGAAGACTACAAGATGAAAACACCTCAGAAATCACAAAAGAAACAACTGATGAATCACAGCAGCCTGATATCGAATCAATAGAGACTAGATACCAACTAAACTCAAGATTCCTTTCAAGCTATGGAGTTTCAAAAGTAGTAACCTCTCTGATATACTCACCTGTTCCCTTAACAGCGCTTCATCTCAAAGCCTTAGCAGAATTCAAATCTAACCTTCCTTCCTCTTTATTTCGCCTGAGTGCCAATCAGAAGTATAAGTTTCTCTCCAATGCACGAAATATCTCCAAATCGAACTCTCTACCAACTTTTGTTAATGACGTTTATGATCTCTTGAAGCATACCCCCGGTGACAACATTCCAACCTCTGTTATTTGGGATTTAATTGGATTAAATGTTGCTCAAGATAATCCAAGCAGATGTGCAAAACTTTATAAAGACCTGGTATTCTTATCAACAACTTTTGAGACTGACACGAAATCACCAGAAAATCTTGGAGAAATTAATATGGCTGATGCAACTAAGTTCAAGACGCATATGATTGATTGGAAAGCTAAAGAAATTGATGTGAAGCATAAATCTACCAAAATGAAAGTTGTTTATTTTGCTGATGCAGGCGATAAATTCATTTATAACATTCATGGCAGAACCAATCAATTATCAGCCCTTCTCGTGAAATTTTCTGCTAACAAACGCTATCTTCATCTAGCTCATGATCTTGCATCTCGAATTCCGGAAGACTTTTGGGAAATCAGATCGATAGGTGATGCAATGCTTGAATATTGCGCAGCTACAAAAAATGAGGAATTAGCGGTTAGAATATATGATATTCTTGCAAAATTCAAGGTGTCTGAAAAAGCCACTACTAACGATGCAAGAAGAAACGAGTTATCTAGACCAACTTTGGCAAGATTTCTGAAGCTACATGTTGCGTTGGGTGACGAAGATGGTGTACAAAAAATTCTTAATGAAATTAGGAATATTGGAGAGGGTTTGACACCTACGGAATTCTCTATTGTAGTTGATGCCGTTCTACAATCTGTTTTATTTACTTCCACACCTAATTCTACAAAAAGGAAAGAACTCACACAGGCCAGCCTTGATGCCGCCGCAAACCTCGTGCGAAAATCACCACCATATGTCTCATTATATGCGTTCCAGAAAATTATCAATGCTTCTATTGAGATAGGAGATGACCGCACTTTTTATGAATTTCTAGAGCTGACCATTAGAGCAATTGAAGAAGGAGAGCCTAGATCGATTTCAGAGTCTTCAGATAACAAATCCACCTTATCTGAAGAATATAACTATGATACTGCCAGCTCTATTCAGGGCACAGAACCTGGTTGGACCAGCAAATTACCTTCGCTTATTGTCAGTTCAGAGCACTTTGGTTTTAAAAACCTTGAGCATGTACAGTCCGGGTTATGCAACTTGGTCTTAAAGAAAATTAACCGAGAGAAAGGTTCTGCCGCTGCCAGATTACAATACTTAAAGTGGAAGCTAGCTAACTCCGTCATGAAAACTGGAACTGGCGGTGGTTGGGTATCTGATGAAGACTCATATGCAATAGAATCCCTTAAACATTCTCGGGGGTTGTTTGGAAATGAAACTATGGATCAACAAATATTAGATATTCTCAAAATGCCTAGTCGTGCACCTATTTCAGGTCTAAAAGACATTATTTACACAGCGATAAATGAATCTCTACAACAGGATATAATAGAAAAAGATAAAGAGGCTTCAGTTGAGAACTTGGTGCTGTTCGATTCTATATTTAACATTCATGATACCACAATGTCATATTTTACCAAATTACTAAATATCGAGACGGATGAGTCTAAGAAGGCAGGATTAAGGAAGCTGAAGCTCACTAATACAGCTCTCCTTTTCCAACTGACGAGTGCCATACCTGTACTGACTCGGATACATGGTTTGGATGATCATCTCTTTGAAAGGGCTGAACTTATTTCGAAATCAGTTGCTTCATTAGCTCGGGTATTGTTGTTGCAAGATAATGAGTTGTCAAAGGTTTCAAGTGATGAAATTCTAGTTAGGCTAGCTGTGATGAACATTGCATTATTAACCTGTATGAAAGATTACTCCACACCGGAATTTGAAAACTCTATGGTAATTGAAGACGAGATGGAAAACATATTTCAACTGGTCAGCTATATACAGCCATCTTCCTTTGCCAGTCTGGATGTTTATTTATCACAATCATTTCCGGAATTACGAGGGGTTGGAGATGGTCTTATTAAGTGCTTTCAAGAAAGCATCAACGTCAATGAGGGAATTTGGAAACGTTCTACAAAGTCGCAGAACACTGGTATGAGTGCTAGGCTCAAAGATATCCTATCATCATATTCTTCTGAGTTGAATGTCAAGATTTTTGAGCTCGCACATTACTACTTGTCATATAATAGAAAGCACGTTGCTCTCAAAGTTGACAGAAGATTTGCTAGGAAAAAGTACAAACTTCGGCATACCCAAGAGAATATTATCCGATGGGCTCTTAACGAATTGAGTTTTGTTGGAATCCATACAAATGACATGTTACAAGAATTGACCAACAAACGAAGGACTGTCGATTTCAAGCCTTTGAAGAATTTCTATCATGTTTATTAGATCTTCGTAGACTTTTTTACATTTTGTCTTTTGCAAAATATATCTGTATTTTATACATTACCCATGCATTTTTTTTTTTTTTTTTCACACAAAATTTTATAGATAATTTTTGATATGACTCTAATTAGATATATACATGTAAATAGTCTGTTACCTCTTCTGTTTTAATAATTGTACATTACCAATATTTACAACACCCTCCACCGTTGGCTTGTCTGTGTGTATTTTCCGTAAAAGTTCACATCTTTACCTCACAAGCTCCACACTCACCATTTTATTTTCTTTTTTATTTTGCACCACCTAAGAAATTTTGGATACCTCTTCCAAACTCTTCAGTTTCTCTATCCACTGGTGCATTAAGATATTCTTCTTCCTTCTTAGCTGCACCCCATACTTTCTTCATAGTGATAGAGAAATCCCGAATAGTTGAGGCACCAGTGAGCCAGGCCACGCCAAATGTAGCAAAAGACACAGTAGAGACTGCAAGTGTACTGGCAATCACAACCGCAGTAGCAGCATCTCTAACAAGGCTAAAAGACGGAGGGTTGTTGTTGGAATCAAAGAGTAAGGGCACGACTGAAAAAAAGCTGTTAGAAATGCGATAGTAATTGGAGATTCAATAAGAACACATTACTTACATTTTCTGTTAGTGACTGATTTTTTACCAAAAACTGCCGTTGCAATAGTTATAGCTCCTAAGCCGAAAAAGGTGATCATTTGCTTGGTTTGGAGCTTGGTACGCTCTTCCGGTGTTCGTTGAGTCAACTGAGGAGTGACATACACTGTTTCGCTGGGCTGTGGAGCTGACATTTTAATTATGCAAAGTGTGGTTCAAAAAAATTTCCAGTGATCGTAGGTGTTACTGGTAAATCAGTGTTCGAATCAATCAATGAAATACTAGAGCCGGGCTGCCAGAAATGATGGTGGGTTTGAAAATGAAAAGAGTGCTTTAATTTATAACAGTTATTTAAACAGCGTATTGACAGTCACATGATGGACAAATTTTATAGACGGTTACACAACCATCTTAAATTTTGAACCTGCGCAAAAACATGATCATCCCATTATCTTTCATCACCAAATCTAACAAATAACGTCAATTCTGTTCTCACTATGCACCCTCAGTTTGATGAAATCCGAATCGAACGTATGTAGATTTACATTTTTTCATTGCTGAACCCTCTCTTATTTCACTAGGTCTTTAGACAGGCCGTTATTAGAACTAGCGAGGATTGACGGGGTTTGGGATCTTAAAAGTTGTATCCGTCTTACTGACTTTTTTTTTTTTTTTCATTTTGAGAGAAACATGTTTACACATATTTGGGATGGATGATATGTGATGTTGAAGAAAACAGGTTGAATGATACTTGATAGCAAAGAAGGTTATTAATCCTACTTGAATAATACCACATGGAAATCAGATATATACCCCGGAAACTGCGTCGAAATGACTTATACCAAAGAAATATGCTACGAGTTATTGAAAATACAAATAAAAAGACCTGAGACCCCTATATCCATTCTTCTCACATATCACCATTCACATTATGTGGACATTCTCTAAATGATTCTTAATGCATTTTTTCTTAGGCTGCGGCGATTTAATTCAACTTCTTGAAAAATGTCATCGTACGAACATTATGCACCAGGTATTTGGTGGTTGCAATAATCAGAAGAATGCCCTTGTTGATTGCTTACATGCCGACACTGTGGAACGGCGCAGATCCCATTTAAAAGCTACGACTATCAAGCGTAATGCTTTGGAAAAGCGATGGAAAGAGATGGAAGAAGAAGAATACGGCCCTGGAGGATACCTGAAGCAAGTTCGAGATGTAAAGGTACAAAAGCCTCAGGAAGCAAGACAACCTGCTCTTGAATCAGCTCCAAAGGAAGAGAAATAAAAAACCGAACCAAAATTTAACTGGATCGAAGAATCTAATAACCATATATAAAGTCACTATTGTGTGTTGCCACAAACTCTGACATCAACTCCAGCTCTTTTGTTTTTGTGTTTATCGTCCTACTTTTATAGCCAACCTGTACAGTTTTCAATAGTATTTCGATAACTAATATTAAAATCATCACATTCATTTATGGTGTACTTACTTGTCGTAAAATAAAAAATCTCTTCAGGTATCATAAATTAACATTAAGAATATCAAAAGTGGTGAATCTATACATATATAAACAGTGTGACATTCTATTTCTCTAATCTTGCCGCGTTTTAAGTAATCGTTTTGTGACCTTATCCTTAGTACTAAAAAAAAAATAAAAAGGGTTAATGTTAGTGGAAATACCAAATGAAATCACAATGAAGAAAAAAAAACTTACACAATGTAAACAACAGCACCCCAACCACTGAGAGCGTCACGATCGACAGCATTCATCAATGCTTGAGATATAACCTCAAATAATTCTTCAGGCTCAAGATCAGGCTCCCAAAGGGACTCGCACATTCCGAACAATTGGTCTGAAGCAGTGCCACTGACTGCAAAATCTTTAGAATAATCGATACAACCAATCAAGTCAAAAGAGCAAATGAAGGGCTTGCTGGTTTTAGAATTGATACCGGCTACAAGAGGACCAATAAAGTAGGGACCGAATCGCTTTTGGTACAAAGTCGATGAAACCAAGTTGGCAAATGTTTCTGGCTCAATATCATGGCCCTCTTTCATCTTGTAGAGGTTGGTTTTTTGTCGGAAAACTTCAGAAAGGGTTATAACGTCTGTAGCGAGACCAGTAAGACCAAGATACAAAGTACTGGCACCATTAGCAGAACCACCATAGCTGAAAATCTTTTCGAAATTGTTGGAAATACCTATTGACTGCATACCCAAACGGAGATCACAGGCTATGGCAAAACAGTCTTTGCCGACCATGGCAACACAAGAGCCACCTGAATTAAAAGAAAAGCACAGTTAACAATTGAACTACACCAATTGATAATAAGAGACATAATTCATACCGTTAATTTCCTGAGGATTAGACATTTTTGATTGATGAAGTTGTAGAAGATTGAAGATGTAGTGGAAGATCAAATGGGAAGTTGGGTGGCGATTGATATGGTGGATGTGAGGTGTTACAAGTTGGTAATACAAGTTGTCACAAAAAGATGTAACATAGAGCGAGAGAATGAATGACACAAGTAACGTGACTAAATTAAGTAACAAAAAGTGTAACAGACAGTTATTTTGTAAGCCTGCTAAAATAGCACAATTGCCACCTAAAGTAGAGTTACCGCGCTAGAAAATTTTTTTTTTGCGGTATAAATCGGGATATATAGCATATATACAGACATACAACGTCATTAAAATGATGAGCCGGACAAAGGCCTTATCAACAAATCTTAATTTGCAACCCGACCGTTGGAGATAATCGACCCCGGTTAGAGGCCAGTTTGACGGCAGGCAGCTTGTAATCGGGTCTTCTCGCTAGAAAATAAAATAAAACGGCCCTGGCATCGCCGCATGAAGCATCCGAAATGAGGACAAATGCTCAACGAACAACAGATAAAGGCAACTCCCGAAACGTGGCAATCACATGTGGGTTAGGGGATTACTAAGCGCTGACATCACCAAGAAAAAATTTTCAGATCGCAAATCAAAAATTTTCTATGGGTTGGGCGTGTTTAAAAGGACACCCCTTCCCACTTTTTGGTTCTTTTCCTCTTTCTCACTTCAGCAAAAGAATAAGGGCTTTGGTTTTTATTTCTTCCTTGTGCTTTTCCAGTCCCCATCACATCACAATGGCTGCTTCTGAAGCTAAAGGCTCTCTTGCCGTTCTTGATGAGCTTTTCTCCAAGCTCAAGGTTGCTTCTTCTCCCGAAGAAGTTGAGACTTCTGCTGTCTCCCTTGCCTCCTTTGTCAACGGTCCTATTGAAGAGCATGACGCTCCCGTGGAATTCTTCAAGTCTCTCACTGCTGCTATCAAGGACAAGAAGAATGCTCAACTTAAGGCTAACGCTCTTGAGGCTGTCAGCTTCATTTCCAGCTCTAAGGACTACTCCGCTGCTGTTGAACCTTACATGATCTCTTTGATTGATGTTGTTCTTGAGGCTTCTGCTGATAAGAGTGCTGATGTTAAGAGTGCTGCTACCAAGGCTGCCAAGGCCATTGTCACAAACATCACTCCTCGTGCTGTTAAGGCCATTCTCCCTGCCATCCTTTCCCGCATTGCTAACTCCAGCAAGTGGGTTGAGAAGGTTCTTGCTCTTGAGACCATCTCTATCCTCGTTGATGTCGCTAAGGCTCAAATCGCCCTCCGCATGCCTGAACTTATCCCTGTTCTTTCCGAGGCTATGTGGGACACTAAGGCTGATGTTAAGAAGGCTGCTACTGCCACTATCAGCAAGTCTACCGACACCATCGACAACAAGGACATTATTAAGTTCATCCCTGCTCTTATTAAGTGTATCTCTGATCCTTCCCAGGTCTCTGAGACTGTCCACCTTTTGGGTGCCACCACTTTCGTTGCTGAGGTTACCACTGCCACTCTTTCCATCATGGTTCCTCTTCTTTCCCGTGGTCTCGCTGAGCGTGACACTACTATCAAGCGTAAGGCTGCTGTTATTATCGACAACATGTGTAAGCTTGTCGACGACCCTCAGGTTGTTGCTCCTTTCTTGGCCAAGCTTTACCCTGCTCTTAAGAAGAACTTTGAGATCATCGCTGACCCTGAAGCTCGTGGTGTTACCGAGCGTGCCATCAAGACCTTGAAGCGTGTTGGTGAGATCGGTGCTGACGACAAGATCCCTGAAGTTTCCACTGCTGGTGATCTTTCTGTTAACCTCGGTTACGTTGATGAGCTTCTTAAGTCTAAGAAGATTAACAAGAAGTTCAGCCCTGTTTTGGATGTCATTGCCGCTATCTCTGGTCAGCTTATTGACGAGCGTGATACTGACTCTAACGTCTGGAACGATCAGCTCGTTCGTTTCTTCACTGTTTTCCTTCACGAGAAGGAGTCCAAGGATATCGTTATGGACCTCCGTAATAAGGCTGTTTCTAACATTCCTGGTGCCTCTGTCCTTGATGAGGAGGACGATGAGGGTGAGGACTTGTGTAACTGTGAGTTCTCTCTTGCTTATGGTGCTAAGATTCTTCTTAACCGTACTCAGCTTCGTCTTAAGCGTGGTCGTCGTTATGGTCTCTGTGGCCCCAATGGTGCTGGTAAATCTACTCTTATGCGTGCTATTGCCAACGGTCAGGTCGAAGGCTTCCCATCTCAGGATGAACTTAAGACTGTCTACGTCGAGCACGACATTGATGGTACACACGCTGACACTGATGTTGTCTCATATGTCCTTGCTACTGCTGGTGCCATTGGTACCCGTGATGAGATTAAGACCACTCTTCTTGAGTTCAGTTTCACCGAGAACATGATTAACGGTGCTATCTCTGCTCTTTCTGGTGGTTGGAAGATGAAGCTTGCTCTTGCTACTGCCGTCCTTAGAAAGGCTGACATTCTCTTGCTCGATGAGCCTACTAACCATTTGGATACTGTCAACGTCTCTTGGTTGGTTAACTACCTTACCACTTGTGGTATTACCTCTATCATTGTTTCCCACGACTCTGGTTTCCTTGACCGCGTTGTTGAATACATTATCCATTACGAGAGATTCAAGCTCCGTAAGTACAAGGGTAACCTTTCTGAGTTCGTTAAGAAGGTTCCTACCGCCAAGTCTTACTACGAGCTTGGTGCCTCTGAGGCTGCCTTTAAGTTCCCTGAACCCGGTTTCCTTGAGGGTGTCAAGACTAAGCAGAAGGCTATCGTCAAGGTCCAGAATGTTACCTTCCAGTACCCTGGTACCACCAAGCCCCAGATTAAGGACATCTCCTTCCAATGTTCTCTTTCTTCCCGTATTGCCGTCATTGGTCCCAATGGTGCTGGTAAGTCTACTTTGATTAACGTTCTTACCGGTGAGTTGCTTCCTACTGAAGGTGAGGTTTACGTTCACGAGAACTGTCGTATTGCTTACATTAAGCAGCACGCTTTCGCCCACATTGATAACCACTTGGACAAGACTCCTTCTGAGTACATTCAATGGCGTTTCCAGACTGGTGAGGACCGTGAGACCATGGACCGTGCCAACAGACAGATTAACGAAGAGGATGAGAACTCCATGAACAAGATTTACAAGATTGATGGTTCTCCCCGTCGTGTCGTCGGTGTTCACTCTAGAAGAAAGTTCAAGAACTCTTACGAGTACGAATGTTCTTTCCTCCTTGGTGAGAACATTGGTCTCAAGTCTGAGCGATGGACCGCTATGGGTTCCATTGACAACGCCTGGATTCCCAGATCTGAGCTTATTGAATCTCACTCTAAGCTTGTCGCTGAGGTTGATATGAAGGAGGCTCTTGCTTCCGGTCAGTTCAGACCTCTTACCAGAAAGGAGATTGAGGAGCACTGTGCTATGCTTGGTCTTGAAGCTGAACTCGTTTCCCACTCCCGCATCCGTGGTCTTTCTGGTGGTCAGAAGGTTAAGCTTGTTTTGGCTGCCTGCACATGGCAACGACCTCACTTGATTGTTCTCGATGAGCCTACTAACTATCTTGATCGTGACTCTCTTGGTGCTCTTTCTAGAGCTCTTAAGGAGTTCGAGGGTGGTATTGTTATCATTACCCATTCTGCTGAATTCACCAAGGATTTGACTGAAGAAGTCTGGGCTGTTCTTGACGGTCAAATGACTCCCTCTGGTCACAACTGGGTTTCCGGTCAGGGTTCTGGTCCTCGTCTTGACAAGAAGGACGGTGAAGAAGAAGACAAGTTCGATGCTTTCGGTAACAAGGTTGAAGTTAAGAAGAAGGTTAAGAAGTTGACTGCTTCTGAACTCAGAAAGAAGAAGAAGGAGAGAATGAAGAAGAAGAAGGAGCTCGGTGATGCTTACGTCTCTTCTGACGACGAGTTCTAAATACCAAAAGTTAAAGATTACGACTTATAATTATTCTTATGGGACTACTTGTATTATTTAATTTTGCCTTATGTAAAAGTTTTTTCTGTTTTTATTCGAATACAATTATTTTAAATTTTAAATTTCTATCCTTGTTGTAACTAGCCTGGGCTTGTTTGTCTGAACTTTGCTGGGTGAAACAAACAATTACTGGCTGACTAGTTGTACAGATTTCAAGGGAATATATTTCTGTCATTATCAACAAGCAACTCACTGTAACTATTAACAAAGCCTTTAATCTATCATCTTTACCAACTGGTTAAAGCTCTCAACAGTAATAAAAAAAAAAGAAATAAAAAAATTGTTGATATATATTGCTTAAATTTAACATTTTTCTCAACTAGCAGCATCCTCAAGTTCCATTGTTCCTCTGCCGTTCCAAGTTTAAAACTTAAGGTTCAACAATTATGATATGTAGAATTTCAAATTTAAATATTTCTATTTGTAATTGAATACAATTAATTAACTGCTAATAGATGGCAGACTTATAAGTTAGTTTATGACTACTTGGTAGTATATAACTGTTTAATATATCCAAGACTAGTATAATCAAAAATTCGAATATTTCATTTCTAGAAAATTTCCCATTAATAGCACTTTTAACTTTTTCTGAGCATTGCAGAACGCATAGTATAATACTGAGCCAAAAATTCAAAATTCTGGTCATTAAGTTACACTAAAGCTGACTTGATAGCGGTGAGCTGCTATAGTTGAAATATGCCACTACCATCTATTAATAGAGGTAGGAATTGGATAATCAGTACTTCAAAATCACTTTTTTCATTTGATAGTACTAAAAACAACATCAAGATTGTTTGAGAATGGAAAAACACACTGCTATAATAATAATACTTTAAAGATCTAACTGATAATAAAATATCATCCATTAGTTTGAAAACCTTTGGATTTAACATTAGCAACCGATGGGCAAATAAGCTATTAACCTTCGGATCGCTTACTAGTGATCTCATCATGAACTAACATGACGGCATTATTCTAACAAAACTTGAATATTTCATCAGCTCCAACTTAAAGTATCATCAATATCATATATATATATATATATATATATATATATTGTTTAAACTGAAAAAGTAAACTCTATGAAGAGCTGAGTTTCGTACCAGTAAGTGCAGTAAAGCAACAGGCCACCATGAAAGAATAACATAAAGGTATATCAAAAGGTCCAATTCTATGTTTTTTGGCAATTTATTTTTTCCTAGCATATATAGATATATTTCTCGTCATGAAGTTTGGATTCTCAATAGTAGTTGCCATTCTCTCAAGCCAACTGGCACATGGTTTAACTACATCAGATCTTCCACCCATCGAACAGTCTGGGCCGGTGGGAACTATTGGGCAAATCGACAATCTCCCGGCTCCAACAATTTTGCTACAAAATGGTGCATCCAAGCTGACAGGTGCTTATCTCTTTTCATCAAACGGTAACCGGATTGTCGAAGGTTACAGAGGAATTCCTTATGCTCAACCACCTGTCAATGATCTCAGATTCCGACGACCAGTTCCTCTTAATGGAACATATGGTGACTTTGATGCCACTCAATTTGGAAAGGCCTGCTTAAGCGTTGACTTTTCTAGTGCTTCTTCCACCACTAACAACGACAACAGAGAATGCTCGTTACAAAATATGGGTATTAGCATGCCACAAGAGCTTGGACGAGGCTTTTCGGCTATTGGCAGAGTCGTCCCTGAAGACGAAAACTGTTTGTTCATCAATGTTTTCAAGCCTGCTCGAGTGAATGAGTTCAGATCCTTGAACAATGGTACATCCAGAAGCGATACCACTGGTCAAAAGCTCCCAGTCATGGTTTGGTTCTATGGCGGTGCCTTTGTTTCTGGAAACTCCAACGTTTACTCTGGAGAGTCCATTGTTGGCTCTAGCATGAACTTGGGTATGCCCGTTATTTATGTTTCCTTCAACTACCGGGTGGGGCCATGGGGTTTTCTTGGTGGACAAGAAATGGTGGCTGCCAATGAAACCAACGCTGGATTCCTGGATCAGAGATTGGCCTTACAGTGGGTTGCTGATCACATTGCAGATTTTGGTGGTGATCCAGATAATGTTACAATCTTTGGTCAATCGGCAGGTGCTATCAGCATTGCTCATCAGATGGTTTATAACGATGGTGATAACTCTTACAAGGGTAAGCCCTTATTCTCCAAAGCTATCATGCAGAGTGGGGGCCTTATCCCAGCTGCCAACATCACTTCTCAATTCCCTCAAACCGTCTTTAACGGTCTTACACAAGCTGTTGGGTGCAAGAGTCTTAACAGCACTGGCACTCAGGAAATTCAGTGTCTTAGATCAAAGAATCCACAAGATATTAGAAAGGCCGCGGTTGCATTAGGCCCTGTTTCG
This sequence comes from Magnusiomyces fungicola, assembly GCA_900654225.1. NCBI lineage: Eukaryota > Fungi > Ascomycota > Dipodascomycetes > Dipodascales > Dipodascaceae > Magnusiomyces > Magnusiomyces fungicola. The sequence continues at coordinate 1,686,764 of CAACAH010000004.1, forward strand.
GCGTATTTGGCTTATGGCCCAAGGGTTGATGGCATTGTTTTCAAACAAGACACTTATCAGACATGGAGCGAAGGCAAATTTACACAGATTCCTTACATTTCAGGTAATCAAGAAGATGAAGGTACTGGGTTCGCACTTGAATCCGGTGTTCCAGACTCTATGTTTGAATATTTGGCATCTAGCGCCAGCCCTAGTACTGTGACGGGAATCCCAAATGTCGATCCTGCAGTTATTCAACAGCTCCTTCAATTTTACCCAAGTGACCCTTCTGCTGGTTCCCCATACCGCACTTTGGACCTGAACGTTAGAACACCGTAGTTTAAGAGGCTTGCGTCGATCTTTGGAGATGCAGTCTTCCAGGCTCCAAGACGTTTCATGGTGGCAAACACTCCAAACGACATTCCAGTGTACACCTACTTGGCATCTACTGGTTACGGAACACCATACTTGGGTACCAACCATGCCTCTGATGTTGTTTGGCAGTATGAGCTGAGCTTTGGTCCCTCTCACGTTTACAACGGATACTTTATAACCTTTGCAAACACAGGTGATGTAAACGGTAACTACAGCAAGTTGCCGCAGTGGGAACCAAGAAGCGCAAACAACTTTATGTCACTGCACATTAAATTGGATGCTCTAAGTCTCATTCCGGACACGTATCGCAGTGGAGGCATGGAGTTATTATACAGTAATCCTAGCCTTCGACTTTAGAGTCTCCTATAGTTTGTATTTTGTTAGGCAATAACCAATGTTGGTATCTGCGCAGCATGTAAACAGTCTTATCTATCGAAATGTAATGGTAATCACGTTGCAAAACAATGCCAAATGGTATGATGCGGAACACTCATGGGGAGAGAATAGAAGAATAGGGAGAGAAGAATCACACAATGTGAAGATCTGATCTGATAAAAACCATTCTGGCGCACGCCGCCCCACACGTGACAGTAGCACGTGAGTGGATTCTCCGATAGTGTTGTGTTTTCCCGAACCTTCCACTTGCCATGGAAGACAAAGGACAAAAGCAACCTGTAGGAAATTAGCTGTTTATCTTTCTGCTTTTGTTCCTTGGAAATCCGCATTACTCAGGGAAAACACCCCATTGTGTCAAAGGAACAGTCAGCTGCATCTCCTGAAAACCATCCAAAGCTGAAAATCAGCGAATCTGAACAAAATCACGTTGGAAAAACGGCCTCTCAGCAGGACCAGGTGGCGGGACGCGTGTCCCAGGAGTAATCACATGACAGCCAGCTGGTCGGCACTAAGAGACGCAACCAGCAAGACATAACAGCGCAAAGAAGGTTAAGTTGCTAGCAGAGGCCGCCAGTGCCAGCTTTATACCGAATACATGAGAAACGCTCCTTTTGTACATCTCTACTTTGTCATCAATCTGAATCAGATAGGTTTCTAGATCCAGGTCGCCTGCTCCCCCAAGTCTAGAATGCCCGGTTCCAGAGCCCCACGTACTCCTGAAGGGATAACCACGTGATGTTATCAAGAATTTAGCTGCATGCCACAAAAGTTTTTCAGGAAATATTGTATATATATATATATAACTATGTGACTCCCTTTCAAGTTTCTCCATCCTTTTCTCTTTGCTCCAACCCACCTCTAAAGCTCCTTCTGTATTTCACTGCCTAAAGGTGGCAACCCAAACCCGTCTACAATGATCATCGAGCCCATCGACTTTATCAACGGGACCTTTCTCGTTCCTCAGGCACCCGCTGTGCGCTTGTCGCCCAAGCCATCTCTTCTCTCTTTTATTTCCGATGGCCATCTCACCCTAGCGCTTCCGGTGATTGCGTACTGGGCCTACGGACTGTTCTTTCATTACCTGGATACCCATGACATGTTTGTTAGATACCGATTACACACACCCGAAGAACTGACCAAGCGAAACAAATGCTCCCTTCGCGCGGTTATTCAATCCGTCATGATGCAGCATGTTATCCAGACCTTTTTTGGCGTTGTTTTGGAGTTCTTTCAACCTGGTGAAATGATAGGAAGTGAATCATACGACATATGGAGAATTCAGCATTTTTTTGCCTTGGCCAGTGGAATTGCTCCGGCCTCTTCAAAGTCTTCTCATGTTGGTAGTCTAGCAGCTTTCGGTCCTGTACTCCAACTTCTCGGCCTCTCTACCTTTAGACTCTCGGAGACAGCTGCTTCTGCTGTTTACTACCTGGGCATACCCTTTTTTAAAGTCTTTGTGGCGTTTATTATCATTGACAGCTGGCAATACCTGCTACATCGCTACATGCACACCAACCTGTTTTTATACCGTCACTTACACAGTGTGCACCACAGGCTTTATGTTCCATATGCATTTGGTGCTCTTTACAACAGCTTGCTGGAGGGATTTTTGCTGGACACTTTGGGAGCCGGTATCGCACACTTGACCATGAATCTCACCTCCAGAGAAAGCATGATCTTGTACACGTTCAGCACATTAAAGACCGTCGACGATCACTGCGGATACGAGCTACCATTTGATCCGTTCCAAAGGCTGTTTCCAAACAATGCTGCTTACCACGATATCCACCATCAACATTTTGGTATCAAAACAAACTTTTCACAGCCATTCTTTACCTTTTGGGACCAGCTGTGTGGAACCAAGTACCATCGTATCCAGGAATATGAACAAGAGCAAAGAGTTTTAAGAGAAAAGAACTATCAAGAACACTTGAAGGAGTTGGAACAGAAGAAGAAGCAGTAAATGCGGGGATTGTTTGGGCTACATGAAAATGAAAATGAAACTGAAAGTGATGATGATGATGATGGGATCATCAAATGTATGACAAACGGTGTCACGAAAAATCCAAGTGTACCATGTCCACGTGATAATGTCAAAGTGTAATAATTAATTTAATATATGTTTTGTAACAAATATCTTGTAACAGGCCGTAATAAGCACTGGGCTTTAAATTTTGGTGCACGTGCTCACGCTATTGGCCAAAACGCTCGTGCAAGGCTAATAATTCCTTGGCTTCAGCCACACGTGCAGCGTGCAGCCAGAGGCCCTAAGTACAATCAAACTCACTTTTATTTTCCTACCTCTTTTTTCCCATCCTTTTCTTCCCTTCCTTACCGTTTATTGAAACTCAAATCTCTTTGCTAGTTTTCTTTTTCTTTGTATAGTTTACCAGCAGCAATGAAGTTCGGTGAACAGCTTAAAACTTCGCTTATTCGCGATTATTATTACTACTACATCTCTTACGACGACCTCAAGACCGATCTCAAGAAGACTCTTGCTAAAAGCTCTTGGACAGGCAAGGATGAGGAACGCTTTGTTTCTCTCTTAGAAACCGAGCTCGACAAGGTTTTCACTTTCCAAAAGGTTAAGAGCGGTGAAATTTCACGCCGCATCAAGGACGCGGAGAAAGAGGTTGTCCAAGTTGTTCGCGCGTTAGAGTCCGAAACCAACAAGCCCGACGAACAGGAATTCGAGGATCTTGAGGAAGAGCTTTCTGACATTATCGCCGATGTCCACGACCTTGCCAAGTTTTCCCGACTCAATTACACCGGCTTCCAAAAGATTATTAAGAAGCACGATAAGCAAACCGGCTGGAACTTGAAGCCTATCTTTGCCGTTCGTTTGAACGCTAAGCCTTTCTTCAAGGAGAACTACGATATCCTTGTTGTTAAACTCTCTAAGCTTTATGACCTTGTCCGAACTAGAGGCAATCCTGTTCTTGGTGACAGTGCTGCCGGTGGTGGTCAGCAAAATTTTGTTCGTCAGACCACAAAGTATTGGGTCCATCCCGATAACATCACTGAACTTAAGCTTATTATTTTGAAGCACTTGCCAGTCCTTGTTTTCAATTCTAACAAGGAGTTTGAGATTGAAGACTCTGCCATCACTTCTATCTACTATGACAACAGAGAACTCGACCTATATAAGGGTCGTCTTGAGAAGACTGAGGGTGCCGAGGCAATTCGTCTTCGTTGGTACGGTGGTATGAAATCTGACCAGATTTTTGTTGAAAGAAAGACTCACCGTGAGGACTGGACTGGTGAAAAGTCCGTCAAGGCTAGATTTGCCTTGAAGGAGAAGCATGTCAATGAATTTCTTGCTGGAAAGTTCACTGTTCAACAGGCCTTTGAGAAGGCTCGCAAGGATGGTAAGAAGTCTCTCAAGGAAATTGAATCTCTTGAAGCTCTCGCTAGAGAAGTTCAGTACACTACCCTCACCAAGAAGCTCCGCCCCGTCGTCAGATCCTTTTACAACAGAACTGCATTCCAGTTGCCTGGTGATGCCCGTGTCCGTATTTCTTTGGATACCGAATTGACTATGGTCCGTGAAGACAACTTTGATGGCCACGACAGAACAAGTGGAAACTGGAGAAGAATGGATATTGGAGTTGACTGGCCTTTCAACCAGCTCCCTCCTGGTGATGTGGAGCGTTTCCCTTATGCTGTTTTGGAAGTTAAGCTTCAGACTCAGCTTGGTCAGGAGCCTCCTCAATGGGTCCGTGAACTCGTTTCTTCTCACTTGGTGGAAGCTGTTCCCAAGTTTTCCAAGTTTATTCACGGTTGTGCCACCTTATTACCAGATATGGTTGATTTGATTCCTTTCTGGCTTCCCCAGATGGATACTGATATCAGAAAACCCGTTACCCAGCATTATGGTATTGAAAGACCTGCCCACTACGGTTCGTCTCTCTCAGGTGATGATGATGAAGACGATGATCCAAGTGATTTGGAATATATTGACGAAGAAGAAGCCCTTGGTGAAGCTCGTCCTATTGTTCGCTTTGACAGCAGACGCTCTGCCTTGGCTAGTGCTGGAACGGATATCACCTTGACTAATGGATCAGACGAAACTTCGCCTTTGCTGGGATCTTCTGGTCCTATTCGCAGACGCCCAGTTCCTGGTGAGAGCTTTAAGGCCTTTTTATTTTCACCTTATTACGCTGTCGCTGACTTTTTCTATTCCACCTTCTTGGAGCCAGTTAATGTTGCCAAGGTCCCTAAGGGAACCGAATACATCAGCGATATCAAGGTCCCCAAAGGAAAGAGAATCTCTGTTCCTGTCCGCATTGAACCCAAGGTTTACTTTGCTAACGAACGTACCTTTTTGTCTTGGATCCACGTTGGTATTGTTCTCGCTGCTATGGCTGGCGCTCTTTTGAACTTTGGTAACCACGCTGCCGTTAAGGCCTCAGTTGGCTTCTTCCTTACCGCTGTTCTTACCATTGTCTACTCTATTGGTCTTTACCTCTGGAGAGTTGTTCACATCAGAAACAAGGATGCCGTCAGATATGATGACCGTATTGGTCCTAATGTTATCTGCGGTGCTTTGGCAGCTGCCACTTTTGCAAACTTCTGGTTCCAGAGTACTGCTTGAGTTAAATTTTATGAGAACTTATATTATGCATTTTTTAGTATCCTAATTTTTTTTAATTGTTAATTTTTGTTTTTTCCCTTATTTACAAACACTTGTTATATAATATTTTGTTTTGTTTTTCGTAAATAGCCCTTGTTAGATATACCGTATGCTGCTTTTAAATTGAACATTGCATTCTAATTTAGTTGTTTTTATAACTGATATTCCATTATTGGTCCCTTTTATATTAAGTTCCTTCCAATTAACCCGACTGTCGTTGAGCTTAGAAATGGCAATCAGGGTAAAGTGTTTAAGCGTTTGCTGTTGACCCATAAGGCTTATCAATCGATTCTCTCAGATAAGTTTCTTCCCCACACCGGCGTATTTTTCACTTTCTTTACTTTATACAACCCGATTAAACATAAAATTGAGTGGTTTTCTTTTTATGATTAATCGCAACCATGGAGTCTCCAAATACCCTGACTTTTCTTCGTCTTCCTTCAGATATTCATTGGCATCTAGTGCACTACATTCCCGTAGCGGATTTAGTCAACCTGTCTCAAACCTGTTCGGCCTTACGGCAGGAATACCTGGCGACGACATGGGGCAGCTGTGCTGTATCAGTGTTCCCAGCCTTTTCCGAGGCATATGAGTGCGACGAGGAGTATGATGGAAATGCCGCAGTTTTCAGTGACAATGACAATGACAATGGCAATGACAATGATAGTGACGAGGAAAGTGATGATGATGGCAACTTTGACGACGATGACGATACTGGCGAAGAGCCGCCAAAGTATTTGAACGGCATGCGCAATATAGATATTGAAGTGCTCAAAAGATCTAGTCGATTTTCCAGTTGGCTTAATACCAAGAGGATCACATCGCTAACGCTCAATTGTAATGTGATGACCAACTTGAAACGGTTTACAGAGCTCTTGTCTACAGTTTCCAAAGAAAGATACCCGTTGTTGAAGAAAATCTTTGTTCTGTCACCAAACACTGGAGTGGATACGGTGACTAGTATATCCAAGGTTATTACCGACAAAAAGGTCTCAAGGCTATTGGAAGCCGATTCCAACGTTGTCACTCCGTCTATCTTTGAGTTTGATGACGAGTTTTCACTGTTCTATGGTGACAACTTGTTGATTTCGTCAGACTTGAATTACCAGACCATCCGATCTCCTATAGTTGGACCTAACGTGACGTCCTTGGTTTTATCAAGTGGATCGTTGACGCAGTTTGTTAATGTTAGGATCTGGGACACATCTTTTGAGCTGAACTCCATTTTCCCCAACTTGGTTGAAATTGTCTGTGACTTTGGATCAATTGTCGTGTACGAAATGTTGGGATTATCGCTGCCGAATTTAACAAAGTTGAGGAGATTGGTGTGTTCGATAAAGACGGGTGCTGGGTATTTTAACTTTTTTCAAATGTTGCGGAAAGTTGGTGATGTGCCAAACTGGGTTGATCAGTATGCAATCAAGTTTTTGATTGGAAACTATCCGTTTACACATGTGTTTAAAGGATATAAAGATTTGAATGAGTGGGATAAGAAGTTGTTGCATAGAATTACGGACATTTCTATCGAGGACCGAACATTTCCTTTTGAGCTCATTGATCAGGTTTTTGCCAGTGGCACTGAAAGCGACAATGACGAGAGGTATATGTTGAAACGATTTCATATTGGAATTGATCTAGAGTCATGCTTAAAAGGCAGTGATTTGTTCAAATACGACAGCAGTTCCGAACCATTTTCGTCTTTTGGCACCGATCATGGTGGATTGTCAGTGTTTAAAGCCAAGGTGTATGATGAAGGGTTAAGATTCCAGTTATTTCGGGGACTGACGGGCTGGCCACTTTTTACCACATTGAAACAAGTTTGTTTAGATTTCCATTTTACGGCACCCGAAGTGTTTACCAAGATTTTTGAATGGGGCAACGATTATGACAATACACAGTCTTCATCGGCAAACCAAAATAATGCATTTCATTTCCTTGCCTCTATAAAATCATTTGATACCTTTTGGAAATCGTTAAGGCTCGTTGACATGTCACACCAAAATCAGTATCTTAGCAGGAATGACCGCCTCAATCTCCGTGATTTGAACGACGTTTTATCTGAAGCTGAGCTTATTATCACATACTTTACGGATCTTCCCCAGCTGGAACATGTCACCTTGAACTACTTTAATTTTATTTATTCATTGCAGCCTCTGTTTGACTTGTTTGAGCATCACCATGACATGTTAAAAAGCGTTGATATTACGCATACCTATTGGACAGAGTCAAAGGATGTATTCAACAAGAGATTGGGTCTTTGGAAAGAAAAAGTATATGGTTTAAATGGTAGATGGTGTGAATTTGAAGACGAGAATGGTAGACACCGGATTGAAGCAGGAGTTCAAAAGAGACTCAAGGTACAGAAGTGATTGACGAGGTTGTCGAGAATTGAATTATTAAACCAATTAAACCAATCTATCTTTATTAATATATCATTCTATATATAAATGAGCAGTAGAATATATTGTCGCCAGCACAATTGTAATACTAAAGTGAGTTTTAATTTGTTTTAATTTGTTTGTCTTGCCAGATTCGAATTAGTCATACAAGTCTGAAGCAAAGCCTTCAGTGACAGACGAATCTTTACCGTATTCTCTTGCCCAGCCAGAAAAACCGTTTCTCAACACGTAAACTTCTTGAGTCTGGGCAGCGGGGGTTCCCGCAATATGTCGGACATAAGCCGAAGCGCAGCTAGGGCCTCGTTGCTGGGATAGCATGCAGTGGAACACAACCTTTTCTTTATTTTGGGTCGTTAGGTTGTCGGTAAGAGTAGGAAGCGAGATGTGAAAAGCTGTGGAGGGAACATTGACTGCACCTTTAATGTGACCCTATATACACGCATGTCAATCAAATGGTAAATGGGAATCTGGTTAGTACAAGCGAACTATGGTGATCGATAAACGGCGGTACTTACGCCAATATAGTCTTCATCGCGGACGTCAACCACAGCCAACGTTTTGGCAGTTGCAGGGTTTTCGAGCCAGGACTTCAAGGTGGCAGCACTGATAGCAACAGGTCTAGACATGATGAGGTATTTGGAATCGGCAATTATTGCTTTATTGCGTATAAACGTGATAGCGGTAGTACACAGATGGTGTATATACAAAAATCAGAAACCCAAGTAAATTGGTAAATTAGATACGTCCTGGCCTTGTGATATGAGGTTGTTTTTACCTTGAGCGTTGGAAATCTCTTATCTTCTGTTGGAAAACAGGATATATATTCGGGTATGAAATCGATCCAAAGGAATGTGTGGTATTCAATGAGTGTTGGTTATGAAGACTGATAACAGCCACTGCAAGTGCGTGTGGGAAAGTTTATGAGTGTTTTTTATTTGTTTTTTTTTGGTAGAGTTGTGTAAAATTCTATTTGGTAGATAGAGTTCAGCACGATATACAACGATAATCAATGGGCTTCCAGCTTTTCAGACAGTTGTTAGTGGGTTTGAAGAATAAGTGACATGATGATAAAATACTTTTTAGTCAAAGTTTGCTTTAAAAGAAGTTGATAGTAGCTTCTAGACCTAGTGTTTATCCGGATACTGCACGTGATTTGTAGATAGTATAGGCAACCTAAATAACAACCATAACATATAACATGTAGCCAAAAGTAGAATGAATTTCCTTTAATATTATAGTTAAATCTCAATTATGGTGAAATATATACGGACGTTCCTTTATAATTGATTTAATGTCAATTTGCAAAAAATTAAAGTGAAATGCTATTTTATTATTACATGGAGAACAACAATTAACCAACATATGTAATTTTCGTATCGAACAAATGATTAAAGTCCAAAAAAAACATCAAATCCAAATCAATCTGGAACGTAAAAATTCATGTCATTAAGAAATTAGGTAGAATAATTAAAATAAAAATAAATCGTATTCATCCAACCAACCGTCCATCATTAATCACTTGGCTCAGGAACAGACTCATTGTCGTTATCATCATCGTCTTCATCCTCATCCTCATCGTCTTCATCTTCTTTCTTGATTCTGATTCTGCGGTTACCGGCGCTGCTTCCAAGCTCAATCTTCTCAGGCTCTTCAAACTTGGAGCCCCATCTACTTGCAGGAAGGACTCTGGGAGAAGAAGGGGCAGAAGGCTTACGGGAAAGCCATCCTTTAAAAGTATCAACCACTGAGTTACCAGTATATCCATTCACAAATTCAGAAACAGGAGAGCGCGAGCGGCTAAGAACATACTTTTCTTTGTCGGTTTCGTCCATTTCACTGGCGTCGTTTCCGTCTTGTCCATCTAATATAGAGGTGTCTGATCCTCCAGCGGTGCTGGGCGCACTCCTAGATGATGGACCATGCTTGTCATTGTTCCCACCAAAAGCATTAGTGATGTAGGCCCGGACTTCACTTACAAGGTCTTTACCAGGATCGGCATACTTGGACTTAAAATTGTCTCGGAACTCTTGGACATGACGCTTAATATCCAACTCGTTCTTCTTTAGCCATGAAACATTGAGCTCTTGTCTGGAAGCACCTCTTGCAAAGTTTCTCATAAGATACTTGTCGTAGTCTCTGATGATCTTTGTAATAATGTCGGAAGTGGAAATACCCTCAGTTCTTTGGGTAGTGAGAAACTTTCCCAAAGCTTTGATAGGAGCGTATATGTCGTCAGAGTCAGCAGATGCATAGGGTAGATCGTCATGAGCAACATAGTCGATTTCGTGCTCTTCCAAAAATTCAGGAGTAACACACCAGGGAGCGTTGGGAATAACCTCATCGATCCAGCGACAATGCTTGAGAGTATCACACCGTTGTTGGTCGGTGAGAACCGTCAAGCCCTTCTTCCTGTGGGTTTCTTTGTCGGAGGGAACCCCACAAATTAACGTAGCGTTGGGGAGAGACTTTTTAGCTTGTTCCAATTGCCGCATGTGGCCCAGATGAAAAAGGTCAAAAACACCGTCAGCGTATATTCGGACAGGCCGATCTTCCGGAGGGATTTTGAAATGATAGCCTCGAGGTCTGAATTTTCGGTATATTTCAGGCAGTTCATCGTCCAATTCCTTTTCGCGGGCGGCAAAGGCAGCGCGGGCCGCCTCCTCCTGACGGGCCTTTTGTAACTTGAGAACGTCGCGGTCGCTTTTGCGTCTTTTCACTCGGCGAGAATGCTCTTCTTCATCGTGGTCAGAATCGCTTGTGCCGTCGTCACTGGCGCCGCTGTCAGCATTGCTATGGATGAAGCCAAACAGGGTCCGCCTTTTGCGCTTGGTGCCATGGAGGTCAGACGAGGAATTGTTCCTGCTGGAGCTAGAGACAGACGAAGAACCGCCAGGGTTCCTGTTCTTGTTGAAAAACGACAGAGACGAAAGAGATTTCGAGGGTCTTAGGTTAATTGAGCTCGACTTGCTTGCTGGGGTGTGAGAGGTGGCTTGCTTGGTATCCTGCTGCTCAGGAGAGTCTTTAGGAACGGAGAGACTGATGGCAGGAGCGGTGTCCGACGGTATTGACTCGGTGGAGCCCGAATTGACAGAGGCAGGAGGAGATTCAGAGGAGTCGGTCATTTTGCAGACAATGTTGCGGGCATGGGGAGGAGGAGGAGGACATGAAGCAAGAACCTAAAAACAAGTATTAAAAAAAAAAAAAAAAAGGGCAGAGAGAGACATTAACTACCAGCAGCAGGTGTCGGGCCAGGGCAGGGGGAAAACAAGACAGCAAATGGGGAGGCGGCCAGTGGAAAAGCCTAAAATTCCCGCCGCGCTGAGCTAATCATTGGTCATCACTGAGGTAATCGCCACGCTCGGCGTCACCTGACGTTAACTGATCAAAAAGTCAATCGGACTTGTTACAGCTTTGTGTTACATCATAGATAACGGCGGCCCCCAACTGTATGTAGCTCTAGCCCACAGCACATAATATACACCACAAACCATACCCCACTCAGGCTTATAACCGACGAGTACCGAACCTGGGATCTATAAATATGGGCTATTCCCCATATATTCCAGTGGCTTTTCTCTTTCTCTTGTTCTTTTTTTCATACTCTTTCTCTCTTTCTTTGCTTTCTCCATCACCCAATTCTTATCTTACCCCACTATCACAATGACTGCTGGTTCGACTCTCCCTCTTGCTCAATACCTCATCCATAGATTGTCCGAGCTTGGAATTAGACACGCCTTTGGTGTCCCCGGCGACTTCAACCTCACTCTTCTTGACCATGTCACTGGCACCAAGGAGTACCCTTCGCCTCTCAAGTGGGTCGGCTTTTGCAACGAATTGAATGCTGCCTACGCCGCTGACGGTTACGCTCGAATCAAGGGCGTGCCAATGGCTTTGATCACCACTTATGGTGTCGGCGAATTATCTGCTTTGAACGGTATCTCCGGTGCTTTTGCTGAAAACGTTCCTATCATTCACATTGTTGGCACCACTTCTCGTGCTATTCAAGAAAAGGGTATTCTCATTCACCACACCGTCCCCCCCGCTGGCCACGCGCCTGAGCCTGTTGATCACCGTATTTTCACAAGTGCTTCCAAGCCATTCTGCGTTGAACAGGAATACCTTACCAACAGACACGATGCTCCCGGCCAGATTGACAAGGCTATTGAAGCTGCTTACCAGAGGGCTTTGCCTGTCTACATTTACGTCCCCACTGACATGGTCAATATTCCTGTTGATGGCTCTGGTCTTGAGAAACCCTTGAACCTGAAAATTACAAACACCGGAGTCTTGTCCGACGACGAAGAAGATCGCTTGGTCGATTCTATCCTTTCGGAATTCTACGCTGCCAAGCGTCCATGCATTCTTGCTGATACTCTTACTGAAAGGTTGAGAGGCCGTGATCTTACCCAGGCTTTGGTCAACAAGGCTGAAGTTCCTTCATTCTCCACCCCTCTTTCCAAGGGTCTTGTTGATGAAACCTCTCCATATTTCGGAGGTGTTTTCAATGGCGATTTCTCTTCTCCCGGAGTCGCCGATGCTATCCGTGACTCTGACCTTGTTCTGAGCATTGGTCCTCTCCCATCAGACTCAAATACTGGTGGTTTCACCCAAAACATTAAGGAGGAGAATCTCGTCATTTTGCACCCATTATACGTTAAAGTTAAGGGCAAGGTGTACAAGGATGTTCACTTTTACCCAATTCTTTCCAAGCTTGTGGCTAAGCTTGATGCTTCAAAGATTGCATCTCCTAGACAAAGCCCACCCGCTTGGTCCATCACTAAGGATTTGCCTTCTCCATCACCTCTTGCTCTTTCCGATCTCATTGAGCAGATTTCCCACTTGATCAAGCCCGGAGATGTTGTTGTCCCCGAAGTTGGAACTGTTCAGTTTGCTTCTTCCGATATCAAGTTCAGCTCAGATGTTAAGCTTATCACTCAGATATTTTACTCGTCAATTGGTATGGCGTTGCCAGCGGCTGTTGGCGCCGCTTTTGCCCAGCGTGAATTGCTTGAAGACATTGAAAAATCAGGAAAGCCCGTTACAGGACACCTCAACTCTTCAGGCCGTGTTATTCTTTTGGAAGGAGACGGATCCTCACAGATGTCCATCCAAGAACTTGGAACCATGGTGCGATATGGTTTGGACATTCATGTTGTGTTATTGAACAACTCTGGATACAGTATTGAACGTGCTATCTGGGGACCCGAGCAAGATTATAATAACATTTGCCCAAACTGGAAATGGACCAAGCTTTTGGAGGCATTTGGAGGTACAGAGGGTGTCAACTGTGCATCTTCGCGCGTAGCTACTAGAGATGAGCTTGTCAAGTATGTTGAAAAGGAGGCATCAGGCGCAGCTACGTCTGTGAAGGGACCTAAGCTTGTTGAAGCCATTTTGCACCCTAACGATTACCCATGGAGACTTCGGGCGCAGATTGTGCATATGGGTGGATTTAACATTAGGGCTAACAAGGAGTACTCTGATAAGCACGACGCTTGAATGATAGGATGAGATGATCTCTTTACATGTTTGCTGTTATTTTTGGATGTTAGATTTTTGGAGATTATATAGAGCACATGCAATACAAGAAACGTAATGAAAACACGGGAATAGAATAGATAAAAAAGAAACGCGTATATTTTTCTTGTTGGTACATCTAACGGCAGGTAATGAAGAGATGCTTCTCAAATCAGCATAGCACGGCGTTGCCTAACGTTAGGGGCCAAGTTGGATAGATGTGTATAGGCGCCTGCTATGAAGCAACCCCCAAAGGTTGATAGCCGCTGCACGTAAGACTATATGAGATGAGATTTATATAGTACATATTATATAGTATTTATATAATAACATATAAGAGACACAATATATGCCAGATACAAGTCGGTGTATTGTGTTTATTTATATTTATTTATATTTTTACATCTAATATATATATTTACAAAACAAGACAAATACCAACAGCGGATCTACTACACCGCTGCCAGCCTAACGGTGTATGCTGCACGGCTACGCTTACATACAGCAGCCTTTTTGCTTCCAGGTTAGTTTGACAGCGCTTATAGGCGGCTGTGGTCACTAAGACGGTGGAGGGGCTGCTGGTTTTCGATATGGTAGCTGTTTATTCTGGAAGCAAAAAAAAAAAAAAAAGAAAGAGAACCAAACAACTGATTGATATTGATATTGATATTGATATTGATATTGATATTGATATTGATATTGATACTGTATGTATTGTACATGTATATAGTTGGATGAAATGGGTGTGTACCTAATACCCGCGCAAGATGCGCCTTGCTTAGCCTTACTTAGCCTTGGTAGTCGGTGGATGCCAGGTTTGGCTGACGGGCAAACAAACACAAATATACCACACAACGTCTTTCTTAACTATTTCTCACTAGAAACTTTAACAAAAGCACCAAATTCGTCATCAATTGATACGTTGGTCCTTTTCTATTTCCTCTTGTATCTGGGAAATTGCACCCGCATGGTTTAGAAATGCCGCTCAGTTTTCCGAATTAAATCAAACCAAATTCAATTAATTACGGTCGGCATTGTCACCGTTTAATTGTTTAATTGTACACATTTCACTTTGTTAATAGTTAATTTTAATGTGTCTACTACAACACGATCCTCAATCTTTTTTTTTAAAAAAAAAAAAAAAAAAAAAAAAAAAAAAACTGCCCCCTCCTCCTCTTCATCCATACCTAGAAAATATATACCTCTCCATGTGCACACAATATAAAAAATACCTTTGGATTAACAGCACCCCACTTATCAAACTCACTGACCAACAAACAACTCTTTACATTCCCACTGCGCTCTTTATTATGGACCAAAAGGACATGGCTGTGCCTGCATTCATATTTGACAAATCGTTTGTAATTTCCTAGCTGTGATTGATTATACATATCTACACCACTTCAAGCCATAATGCCTTGATAATGCTTCATGCTTGCTATCCCCCCACGAACTTTTACAATTTTTTTTTTTGAACCAAATATCTAAAAAAATAACAATAAAAATGCATATTCCCGAAACCGGCAACGAAATCGGAGAAACCTCCTAACCAAATATTGCCATTATTCTCACCTATTATTCTAATATATTATTACTATTATCATTATTACCATTGCTTTATTTGATAACGACTCTCAATATGTGCCTAACAAAATCCAGGCCATAATAAAGTGGTAATCACACTCGGTGCCAATTAACTGTTAGTACCATACATAGTCTATAATAATAATCTCTCATTATCATCGTATCCAACAAATAATGTACAAATTTAAACTCTGTTTTTAATATCCGTAAACTACCAAGCTGCCTCAAAATGCACCATAAAAACTCAACCGTCTTACATGTATGAGCCACACTATTTCTCTCACCATATACAAATAGCCGTTGTGGAGATTTCATCAAGTTACGTACATAAAAAAAGCGTATGCAACAGCCACTCAGTTAAGAATCATGTCAACCTCCTTCTTTGCTTCTTCTTAGCCTCATAATCTAAGCACTATCTTTAGCTTCCTAATCCCGGTTTGTAACCAATTGCTTTTAAACAACGTAGCCACATCCCACGCTCCTTCCCTCACCAAATCAGCAACAATCTGGTTCAACGGACCTCCGATGGCTTGCGCCTGATCACTAAAAAAGTCAACATGCCGAGGAATCTTGGTACTCATTTGCTGCTCCTCAATAATCGTCCGTTTAATGTCTTGTATTTCATAAGAATCCTCGATAGTGCCGCTTCCTTCTGCACTGGTCTCAACAATAGCAACTAAATACCTCTCCATTTCACAGACAAGGCTATCCAATTGATCGTAAATCGGCTCATCAACTTGCCCTACAGACGATATAGATTTAGCCGTGGGGTAAAAAAACCATGGATTCAGCAGCATTTCAAAAATCTTGTGCCAAAGATCTTGATTCCACGATCTTTTGATTGACTTTGTAATTTCTATAATCTCTTCCTTCACATGTTGCTTGTAACCACGATACCCTTTTCTAAAACCCCTGCGATTCACTGTTGAAATGTATTTGCCAAACACAGCAGCGTGGATCACACTGGCAATACCATGATAATCAATTGAATATTTCCAAGCCATTTGTTTTCGAATAGCTAGACAATCAGTAGAGTCTGATTTCCATGTGGCCAAAAATACAGAGTCTGGTTCGTAAGCATCTATAACAACTGCCCGCCCAAAGTCAATTAGCTTGATTCCAAGATCGAGTTTACCAGCAAACAGAGAATTACTCAACTCTTTAATTTGAATCATCACATTGTCTGGCTTGATATCGCAATGCAATATCCCAGCCTTGTGGATTTGTTGCACACAATTGATTAGCTGAATAGCAATGTATAATGAGAGTATCTCACCCAACCCACCTTGTGAATCTCCCCCAAATACTTCCAAAGAACTTTGATATGATGTATTAGTAGATATCTTGGCTTTATCAATAATACCCGTTGCGCGATACGATCGTAACGAATTCAGCGAGTTTAAAGCATCCATCAACGTTACATTCCCTGCATACTCCAACAAGAGATGTGATTCGTCTGAATAGAGAATTTGAGATTGAGGGTATATAACACACATTCTTGCCAATTCTATGTGGGAAACGTCTTTTATCAAACCAGGCAGTTGCTTTTGTTGATGAATCTGAACAGCATGAGCTTGAGAATCATCCAAATATTTGTGAACTTTCTTCAGTGCATAATATTCCCAAGGAATATCGATTATTTCAGCCTTGAGAGCTAATAAAAACAATCTTGACTTGTTGTGATTGTGTCCCTCAGCAAGATATACCCTGCCAAATGCTCCTCTACCCAGAAGCTTTTGCACTTGATATGCCTGCTGAATCTGTTTGCCGTTATCAACTTCATCAACAACAATGCTGCTTTTTAGTAATTCACGCCTGGAAAAGCTTGTATTGGGTTTATAATGGAAATATGGATCCTTTAACAAAAACAAACTATCGCTGTCAAGGATCAACTTTCGATGACTGACTGAACTGGGATCACAAACTTTGCCCTTTACAACAACCACCTTGGGTTTGGTCCCAATATTTTCCTTACTAGCCAGCTGCTCATTGCTTTTACTTTCACATTTCTTGGGATATCCATTTTGAAAGGACGCATCATGAGAGCTATTTGTCGACACGTTAAACTTTGTGTTACTGGTAGCAAAATTAGGTTGAAATATTTGTGAGCCTGGATAAACAAAAATAAATAAAAAGTTATATGCCTAGAAGCAACAGCGGATGTATCGCTTGGATTGTTAGAATTGATTGGTCTTGACATAAAGCCCTTAAAATCATCGTATTTTTCCATGATCAAAGGCTTATATTCACTAGTTAGCAAATTCATACCTTGGTCTTTTGGGTTGGTGGAAGCTTCATCAACCTGACCATTATTAATATGATCACTATTGAGATTGCGAGTATTAGTGACGCTATAGTCATCTTCGTCATCATTATACATAACGTCATCGTCACTATCGCTTGGTTGATCAGACTTGAGGGGTTGGTTAAACATCTCATATACATCATCGGTTGCTTCTTTGGTCATCATTGTCATTGTCGGTGATGCAGGCCGACGATTTGGCGACTCTAAAAAGATATGAAATCTGTTAGCACAAGTAAACGGTAATAAATTACAAACAAATATCTTACCAGGCGCAATTTGAATGGATGAATTGGAATTGGAATGTTTTGTTGGCTTGTTTTCGTCATCTCGTAGTGGTACTGAGGTAGTAAATGCTTGAGCTTGGCCTAATGGACTGGAATTGTTGTCTGAGGGCTCTAGTTGCACGTTTGGTATTGTAGAAGGAGACTTTGCTCGGGTATTCTGCGGTGATGGGGCTTTTTGTCCCAGTGTCTCGCTAGAATGTTTGTCTGACACATTTGGCCAAAGTTCCTTAGGCTCCTTTTGAGAATTTGTGACATTTGTGATATTTTGACGGCTGTCAGCTTGAAAATATTTGTAGCCACGGATTCGGGCCAAAACTTCCTCCAAACAGCACTCATTACCGTACTCGTCATGAAGGTATTCTAATGCAACAGCTATGCGCTCACGTCTCTTACCAGGGACCGGGTTTGGCTGTCTATATGGCGTAAATGGCCGACTTTTGATATTTGAAGAGGATGAAGAAAACATTGAGGTGCTAGACGATTGTGCAGACCCGAATAGTGATGACGACGAAGAAGGATTCCCCTAACATAAATCAAAAATTAGAAATGAAAAAAAAAAAAAAAAATATGCAAAAACAAACAAACAAAACAAGTACGTACCGTATCCCTAAATACCATCATTTTAGAGCCCTTGTTTTTACTTCCACCAGCATCCAAAGTTTGTCCTGCCCAGGGTTCTGGTTGAACCACATTTTCTTTCTTTCGAGAAGCAAGAGTTCCTAAAGTACCCCAGCCTCCGTTTTTAGATTCGGATGATCCTGTTGCTGAATGGTCATTCATTGGATCGGCAAATACTTCCAAGCGTCGTTTAGGGGAAGAAAGCGGATCTCTGCTATTTGAAACTCCAGAAGAAGCTGATCCTAACGTAAAAAGTCCACCAATTTCTTCTCCAGATCTAACTGCCAACGCCGGTCTTATTATTGGTAACGGATCATCATCAGGCTCATTCTGATTTGGAGGATTTCTTGCTGTTCGTTCTAAAAACTCCTCATATTTTCGTTTCAAACGAGCCATGGGTCGTGCTTTTGCTAACAACCCACTTTCATAGATTTCTTTGGCTTGTCGATTGTAACTAATAGTTTCCATGAGCGCTGCATATTCTTCGTAAAACCTTGCTAGCCCTCGCCCAATCTCTTTTCGATAGAGGTATACAAACACCTCACGAGGACTGTCACTGTACTTGATATACCGCAACCAAACCTGTAAATATCGAGGGTCATCTTTGTAATGAGAAGAGTCTCTAAATGCAGCCGTCGTTCTTTCAAGAAGACCTGCCATCCCACTGGCATTGGGATTTGAAGGCCCATCATCTGAGGTTGAGACAGTTGCGCCGCCTCCGCTGGGGAATTTTTCTGTTGCCCATTTGATATAATCTAAATACGGCTGTAATGGGTCATCTAATTCGTCCGACTCTTGAATTGCCTTCTCATGATTGTCTCTTTCTGCTATTATTTCTTCTCGCTGTTCAGTTACTGGTATCGAAAACGCACGAGCTAAGGAGCTTGCAGATCGACCAGAATGCAGAGGCTCAATGTTCTCTTTCTGTGCCTCAATCACATCAATTTGTACCGGAGCTGATTGAACTTGAGATGGTATCCCATGTGATTCCATTGTAAATGATATCTGAGGTGAGATGGGCTGAACTTGAATCAGTGAACTAACAGATTGATTTCAAAACAAGAATCAACAGTGTCACGTGATGTAAACAACTGTCAAGGTTGCCCTAACCTCATCTAGACCCGGGTAGTTGAGCCGTGCTTCGCCCTAACCTTTATTCTAAAATTTTTTCCTGTTCACGATAATGAAAGACTCATTTGCGATACCTTTCCAGGCTTGATTGCTAGCTAACTTCAACTAATTTCACATATTCTTCAGTGTATACCAATACAGTAATAATGGACTCTCGAACCGTTGGAATTTTGGGTGGTGGTCAACTCGGCCGTATGATTGTCGAGGCTGCCAACCGACTAAACATTACCACTGCTATCCTAGATGTCGAAGGCTCTCCCGCAACCCAGATCAACTCTACTGGTCCTCACGTCAGTGGCTCCTTCAAGGACGCCGAGAGCATTGCTAAATTTGCTGAAAAGTGCGATGTTTTGACTGTTGAGATTGAACACGTCAATGCTGATATCTTACAAGACCTTTTGGATCAAAAGAAGATTAAAGAGATTCACCCATCACCTGCTACGATCAAGTTGATCCAGGACAAATACACCCAAAAACTTCACTACCTCAAGCACAACTTACCAACACCAGCAGTTTTAGATGTCCACCCCGCTACCCAGGAGTCTGTTGCTTCTGTTGGCCAAAAGTTTGGCTATCCTTTCGTTCTCAAAGCCAAGACCGATGCTTACGATGGCCGTGGAAACTACGTTGTCAAGTCTGTCTCTGATATCCCCGAGGCACTAGAGGTTCTTAAGAACAAGCCTCTTTACGCCGAAAAGTTTGCCAAGTTTGAGCGTGAATTGGCCGTTATGGTTATTCGTACCAAGGATGGCAAGACCATTTCATACCCAGCTGTTGAAACTGTTCAAAAAGATAACATTTGCCATACAGTCTATGCTCCAGCTAGAATCCCAGAATCTATGCAATTGAAGGCCAAGTTGGTTGCTGAGAATGCTGTTGGAACTTTGGACAGTGCCGGTATTTACGGTGTTGAAATGTTTTTGATGAGCGATGAGGATAATGAGTCCTCCGACTTGATTCTTCTTAACGAAATCGCTCCCCGACCTCACAACTCTGGTCACTACACCCAGGATGGTTGCTCTATTTCTCAATTCGACGCCCACATTAGATCCGTGTTGGGTCTTCCAATCCCAAGCCTTACCATGTCTACACCCACCACCAATGCTATTATGCTCAACATTTTGGGCACACCTGAGCCTAATGGTGAGTTGGAAATTTGCAAGAGAGCTCTCAATGTTTCAGGCTGTACCGTCCACTTATACGGCAAGACTACACGACCCGGTCGCAAGATGGGCCACATCAACATCACAGCTGGTAGCATGCGAGAAGCTGAAGCCAAATTGGCTGAGATCACCGGGGCCACCAACCCTTCTGCTATTCCCAAGGAACTTGCTGCTCCGATTCCAGGAACCTCTAAGAACCCTGCTGTTGGAATTATCATGGGCTCCGACTCCGATCTTCCTGTCATGAGCGCTGCCTGCAAGGTTTTGACCGAGTTTGGCGTCCCTTACGAGGTCAAGATTGTCAGTGCTCACCGCACACCCACTCGCATGTACAACTATGCCATCAATGGCGTGGGCCGAGGTCTTCGTGTTATCATTGCTGGTGCAGGAGGTGCTGCCCACTTGCCAGGAATGGTTGCTGCTCTTACTCCCCTCCCAGTTATTGGCGTTCCGGTCAAGGGATCCACGTTAGACGGTGTTGACTCGCTCCACAGCATTGTTCAAATGCCCCGAGGCGTTCCCGTTGCCACTGTTGCAATTAACAACGCCATGAACGCAGGTTTGCTTGCTGTTAGAATCCTTGCTACAGGAAAAGATACCCAAGATGAAGTGTTGCTTGCAAAGGTGGAAAAGTATATTCGAAATATGGAAAATGAAGTCTTGGGAAAGACAGAAAAGTTGGAGACCATTGGATATGAACAATATTTGGAAGAAAAGGCTAAGAAATAAACTTGATACCCTAAATTAGCCTATAATAGATATTACAATGAACCCGGTAAATGAAATGAATTACAAGAATGTTTAGATTTACATGATATATACGATAATATTAACAAATCATATTTTAATTACCAATACCAAAAATAAAAAAAAAGTATAGTTTTCAAGAGATTTATATCAAAGTCATTACTCTTGATGCTGATACAATTAGTAAACGGAATTCAAGCTCCAATTCTTGTCTGTGTACTTGATTTCAAATTATTAAACCACAAAACTTTCAAACGACTAATCATAACATTTACAATATTAATTATCCATAATCATTATCAGGTATATGGGTATATGGGTATATGGGTATATGGGTATATGCTTCTAAATGTCTACACACACATCTGCTCAAACCAATTAACAAAGAAAAAAACCACCAAAAGGTATTTTCAAATGCTCTTCATCTAGCTGTACGATGCTTCACCTTCAACCCCTTGTGTTTAGACGTGTCAGTCTCAAGCACCGTTCCTTGTCTACTGACTTGAATGCTGCTAGCTATGCTTGATCCATACTTGCCATCTTTAAGCCCATGTCGCCTGGGTTTCCTAGTCCGCCTGGTATTATTCTTCTCCTCACAAGTGTGCTTTTTAAAAGATTCAACATTCTCGCTAGAAAGTGAGGGTATTGAGGCAACCATGGAATTCGCAATTGCAGCAGCGGCGTCATGGTGCTCCTTGGGTACTGAAACCTTGGTATTACCAACACGAATGTGGTTAATGCCTTCATCATACTCTCTTAATAAACCAGATTTTGTCTTGCTCCGTTTATTCTTCATCGGCTCTACAATACCTAACAAACTAGTTGGAACTGACACTCCAACCTCCAAATGCTT
Source organism: Magnusiomyces fungicola (assembly GCA_900654225.1). Taxonomy (NCBI): domain Eukaryota; kingdom Fungi; phylum Ascomycota; class Dipodascomycetes; order Dipodascales; family Dipodascaceae; genus Magnusiomyces; species Magnusiomyces fungicola. The sequence continues at coordinate 1,708,748 of CAACAH010000004.1, forward strand.
AGACTTGTCATGCGCCTTATTCTTTCTGGCTCCACGGGTACTTCCCTTTACTTCCTTCTTTGAATGACTGTTTGACGAACTACCCAATCTAAAACTCTTAATACTAGATGCTCTGCTATTATTGTTGCTTGACTGACGACTCATTTGCTTATTGATTGTAGCAGCACGACTGGCGGTAGCAGAGCTGTTGATCAACGCCTTTGTAGCAATATCAAACTCTTCATTAACCCGACGGAGCTCCTCGTCCATAGTCTTGTATCTTCGGAAAGATCTATGCGAGTGTTCCAGCTCTTGAATGTCAATACCAAACTGGCGTTCAAGAGCATTGCTAACATCACAAGAGGCTTTATGACGAGTGTGGCCAGAAACCTTGCTAGTTTCCTTGCCTAGTTCTTCATGGTAATAGCGGTTACTGGTACTACGTGATTTTGAGTGGTGTTCATGTTGATCATGCCTTTGGGAACGTCTTGGCTTGGAATGCTTCTTTTTAGGCGATTCAGACCGAGAGTGCGAATCCAAAGCCTTTTCACGATGCTCAAGTTTAGCTTCAATCGCAGACTTGGATCTCTTTTTTTCAATGTCTTGATCATCACAACTCTCATAGTCGCTTTCTTCTAACGATTTCCGTTGACGGTTACCATCCTTCTTCAGGCGAATTGATCGAGACCTAGATTTGAGCTTGGATTTCATTGCAGACAATGATCCAGATCTTCCAATACTATTTTTATAATCCCTTGTCTTGGTCTTGGTATTCTTGATTTTCAAATCAGGATCTTCATCGTCATCAGTCGTCGAATTTGACTTTTTACTCATTGTATCTGCCTTTCGTTCACGCAATGTTGCACTTCTAGAAAATAACTTGTTAGCCTTGATGGAGAGTGATCTACCCAGGTATCCCACACTCTTTGCCACAGGCTTAGCGATACCAGATCCGTCATTAACTTCAGATAAATCATTTGCAGGAGATTTCTTCTTTTTTCTACTCTTCTCCAGCTGTCTAATAGCTAGATGCATGTCATCCTCGTCAATGTTATGCATCATCTTAAAGCTGTCGGTATTTGTTGAGCTGCCAGTTTGTAGGGATACATTTTCGACAGAACCTTCAAAACTTTTAGATTTTAATCTCATTACTTGGGTATCATCATCGACATCTTGCTTGCTCCAATGACCCAATTCCAACTCTTGGGCATTATCCGAATTATTCAGCTCATTTTCTGTATCAACTTTGGGTGATACCTTGATAAACTCTCTCAATGCTTCATCTAAAACCAGAGGAGGCCCCGAGGGGCGACTACTTATACCTGATCCAATCCCAAGAATGGCATCCAATGCACCAGAAATCGGTGCTGTGGGTACTGTAGGTGCTATATAGCTGGTAGTTTCAGTGAGCGCCCCAGAAACGTCACTAGTCTTTGAATTGTTGGATTTTGGGCTACTATCAGTATCAAATGACATGGATATGCGACCAAGGGGAAAACTTGAAGAAGAAGTCTTGCTAGTGGAATAAAAGTTGGTATGCTGTGGGGCAGTCGAGACAGAAGATTTACAACCCTTTTCATAATCTTCGTCTTGACCATAGTTATTTTTGGATGCCACGACACTATTCTCAGAACCCTGGCTCTGCTTGTCATCATCTTCATCATTCAATGAAATCTCTTGTGTAGTAACAACAGTATCGTTATACTTTTCAGTCTCAACTTGAATTACAGACTTCTTCTTAGAGGTTCCTTCTTTGACAGGACTATCATTGACTTCTGGTGCTAGAGGAATATCAATGTACTTGGATCTAATGTCGGTAAAGCTTTTCTTCGTACGAAGCCATCCTTTGCGGATAGCTGTTGTAGAGGTCGCTCTAGAAGGGGATTTGACATCAATCTCCGTTACATAACCGTAATCCTGAATACCCTCCGAAGCTGTTGTAGGCGGCGGTGCAATATATCCTTCCTTGGCGTTTCCCGCAGTGTCAAGACCTGCCGTATTATATGCGCTCTTTGCACATCCAGAACCTTTAGAACAAACACCAACCAAAGTAACTTCACTGTCATGCCGTAGAGAAGGCAAAACAGGATTCAATGGTCCAGGTGATTTGGAGCAAATAGTATCAGTGTCCCAATTATCTTGTTTAATAGAGGCAGTATTAAAAGGCACAGTAAGAGGTTGAGAAGTCAATGGCCCAAGTTGTGCAGTTTGATTACCACGACTAGTAAATCTGGATAAAGTTCGTTTCAAAGTTCCTCTCAATCCATTATCTTCAATCTCAGAGCCAGAATCATCAATCGCACTATCGCTTTCAGTAGTGGCCCAAGAGTCATAGCTGGTAACTCTGCCTTCATGATCCGGCATTCTCTTCTTAGACTCCTTCTCTGCCTTCTTCATTGCCTTAGCAACCTTTGCCGCACTCTTTTTAGCAATCTTCTCTTGCAAAGCACGCCTCTTATCTTCCTTTTCTTGAATTTTCCTCTCGCTAGCGGTTCGTTCCAGCCCAATACTATTGGCCAGATTCTTGCTGGACACTGTGGCAGAACTCTTCTCCTTTTTATTCTTCTTGCTTGAAGACTGCCAGTCACCACCTAATGATTCACAAAGTAATTGTCGCACCCTTTTACCATTGTTGCTTTTATAGCCGCCAACACTTCCAATAACATCAGCTATAACCTCAGCCAAAACTTGATGCTCCTTTTCCATCAGCTTTCCAAGCTTAACAGCTTTTGAGCTGCCGGCAGGGGGTGGATGTTTTAAATCAATTCCTAGCTTGTCAAGAAGGTAAAACATGTATTCTTTAGGAGACTCATCTGGAAATTGTGCACGATATTTTTCTGCAACTGGATGATATTCGTCGCTCTTTGATATCTTGCGATCAGATGTGTATCTTGTAGAGGACGTAGCGGGATAAGATGTGACAGCTGGTATTTGAACAGAAGGCTCATATTGTCTTTCTAATAGGGAGGTTGAGTCCAAAATTTCAGCAACTCTTTGATCATATAACATTGATGCAGTTACAGTGGACCCAGAGCTGAGACCGGGAAATGTATCATTTGATCTAGCGGAATTGTAACCCACAGGTTTGCTCACCGTAGAAATGGTCGCCATAGAAGAGGGCACAAAATGTGGAGGAGCCTGTTTGGGTACCTCTTCTAAACCCGCACTCCAGGCTTCTCCAGTTTGTGCAGGTACCACTGATGTACCCAATTCATTTGGTCTCGGCATTCCTTCGTACGATCTGGAAAAACCAATAAGCTTATTGTCGGTAATAGGCACAGCTTTAGCCGGCACTTCCATTGGATAGGCAATCCCCAATGGCGAAACAAGAGTTTGCGGGGGTGGGGGCTTTACTTCTGGAGCAGTCACCGTATAAGGCGAGGGAATACCAACCATGACAGGATTGCTATAAGTTACACGAAAAGATGCCGATGCCGAAGCAGAACTAGGACCGTATCCTCCACTAGTCCCAGAGGAGACAGTTCGAGACTTGCCAGAACTAAGTGGGTATCTAGCACTCAGAGACCTTTTAACTTCTTCTGGATCAAAGCCTTCCAAAGCTTCATCTTCCGAAGCAGTCGACAAACGACTAAAATTTCTCAATTTGTCACTTACTTCCCTCATGTTTACCCCTTGTCCAAAAATCCCATTCTTTTGATGCCCAGTTTGTTGAAAAGTATCTGGTTCTTTAGTATTCTTTTCTGGGGCTGTGCTTTCCTCCATTCTAGCCACAAAGCCCAAGGCCGCCTGCAAGTTCTCATCATCTGCATCCCGATACTTAAACATGTTACTTCCCAATTTAAAGTCCGAGTCTGAGTCCGAATCAATATCGAGCATCAACTTTGTAGGCTTGAATGGTGTCTTCTTCTCAGGAATATCAGTCTCCTGGGACCGTTGAGAAGAATTTTCAACATCTTCACCAGAGGGTGGTAAACTCAATTCGTCATTATTATTAATGACCCCTGGTGTCATAACACGTCCAGCAACTTTTCTAAAGCGGAAACGAGATGCCTTGTTGGCATGTGATGATGGACTAGCCGCTGGTGAGGGCATATTAACATTAGATGGTTCGATTTCAACCTCAGAGGTCGCAAGACCAGTAGGAGTAGCAGTTGTTGTGTAATCTGATGATGATGCATCCTTATAGCTGCTGTTAAACTTATTGCTGGCAGATATCAAGGGCCAAGTGTGGGAAGTCTGTTTTGCCTGTTTTTTGTTCAAGTCAGCAGGGCTGCTTTCTTCATCCGATTCATATCCAGAGTCCCTGTACATGGAAGATGGCACATCTTGCATTGCAAATGGTGGAGCTGGAACGTGTTTGCTGGAACGGGACGAAAGACGACGATCTTTGGTGCGACGTTTGGATCTTTGTCCGCGCAAAGAGTAATCGCGAGCATCATCACCTTCCTCTTCAGAATCAAAAGAGTCCGAGGCTGAAGTAGAGTCAAAACCTTCTCCAACATGCTGTCGAGGGAGAAGCGAGGAAATAGGCTTGCGTTTGAAACTAAAACGTATGGCAAGAAGAAGAAAAAAAAAAAAAAGAAGAGTTAGACTTGGTGGTATATTACACAAACGGCTGAGCTATACAACAACCTAGTTGTAGCTTAAACATCGGCCAATAAAGGCAAAACAACACATACTGCCGATCATTTGCAGTCACCTTGCTAGCTCGAGAATTTGCAGCTTTTCTAGAGTAGCTGCTAGCATGTGTAGAAGTTGACCTTCTTCTTCTGTGCCTTTTTCCTTCTTCTTCAGGAGCTGCGTTGCTGCGCTCTTCCCACGTAGGATCTTCCGAGTATCCATGTGCGTGCTTACCAACTGGTGGTGAATTATCAAAGGTAGTGAGTTTCCCATTCTTGTCTCTTGTTTCATGGGTGGTGTTGTCTGGAGTTGTGCCATGTTCAGTGGCAGGTCTACTGGGTGTGCGCCGGCCACCTCTGCTGTCACAGGCATTTGAATTGTTGCGGGTGCAGCAAAATTTCATCAGACAATTAAATGACAGTTCGACTTTTGTAAAGAAAAAATAAAAAAAAATAAAAAAAAATAAAACAATAAAAAAGAAAGAGCGGTGAGAATCTGACAACTAAAGTAGAGTTGATTAGAACAATGTAGCAAACAAATGATTCTAGTATGTCGGAAACCAAAATAATCGAATGTACGAGTGCTGTGCACTGTCAAGAAGCGTTATGAAGTACGGGAAAATATATGAGGGTTATAGACAGGAAGCGAAGAGACAAACGTGAGAAAAGAATAAAAAAGATGAACCAAAGAATTTCAACAGCGCTGTGGTCAGGGAAAACCTGATGAGATTACGACAGTTCAATCGTAACGACTTTTGATATTACAGTGACAATAGCACGGTAGATCTTGGTATATCATTTTGGGAAATTTACAAGGCACAGCAGTATCAAAATAGGGTAAAATTTATTACCGTCTAAACAAATTATAAACAAAATTATAAACAAAAATACAATGCAATTAATTCATTATGGGTTAAATACACTCCTTCTCTTCATCAGTTGTGTGATCTTTGCTGGTACTCTCGTTACTACTTGGTACAGCATTTTCCTCCTCTTGGCGCTGAATGTGTGCTGGAGTCTGAGGAAGATCGACATCAAATCGTTTGTTGGCCCACGTTCTCAACCTTTCACCATAAAAAAATACAAAGATGGGAAATGGCATACCGAGAATGAAGATGATAATTCCAGAGATGCTACTTGCCCAGCCAAAACCCAGCTTGTTATACATGGCTTGGCCAAACAGAGGGAACCCAAAACCAAAGTATGAACGGAAAACCTGAGCAGCGGCCAAAGAAGAAGCAGAAACTCGGGGGTTCATATCAATCAAGTAGTTTTGAACACCTTGGAAGACGCCAACAATGGCAGAGGCAAAGATACCGACGCCGATACATGGCATTAACCACATCAAATGAGCCTCTGCACTCCAGCCATACCAAAACAGTCCGACTCCTAGAAACACAGAGCAGATTGGAAGGAGTGGAAGTCGGAATTCTGGTCGAGCGACACCGCCATTCTTTTTGATCTGATATAGATACAGACGCTGCATAACAGTGGCCCATATTGGAAGACCAATGCAAAAGCCAACACCCCAAGCAACATACATCAACCCACTGATACCGACATTATATCCATAAAAGTTTGTCCAGAGAATAGGAAAGGCGACAATCAGGAGATACATGAACCCATAAACAAAAGCAAGGTAAAGACCAAGACCGGTGACAATTGGGTGGAGGAAAACAAGGCGGATGGGTCTGGTAACGGCAGTATACAACTGTCTGCGGAACGAAGCACTGGTCAACTCAAAAATGGTATGCAGGTGAGGGTTTCCTGTTTCTTTGCGGAGCTTCTCGGCCTTGCGCTTTAGAAGAACAGGAGCATAAGTTTCGCGGTAAAATATTGCGCCAAAGGCAGCACTGAAACCCGTGGCAATTGTCAGCACCCATAGAACCCACCGCCAGCCAGCGTTTTCAGTGATGAAGCCTGCAATAATAGGAGCAATGACGGGACCGACGGTAGGGCCAAAAGAATAGTAGGCAAGGGCGGCATTTCTATCTTCATCGTTAAACAGGTCTGCCAAGGTTCCACCGCCGATTGACAAAGGAGGAGCGCCGGAACAGCCAGCAAGGAAACGGAAGACAAGCAGCTGAGCAGTGTTTTTGGAGAGGGCCGAAGCCATGTTGAAAATAACCAGCAGAACGATGGAGGTGTTGAGAACGATTTTACGGCCAAAGATTTCGGAAAGAGGAGCGACAAAGAGGGGACATATTGCCCACGCGAGAACAAAGATAGAGACGGAAAGGTTTTGTTCAATTTCCTGGGTGATGTGTAGTTCCGCGGACATGTCGTCGATTGCTGGAGAGAGGATGGAAGATGCTAAAGGAGACATAAATGTGTATAAAGAAACAATAAAGACCATGAGCCATTTTCGAGGCTTTGGCCAGTTTCGAGGGTTGTCGGGGTCGTCGTCACCGTCCCAGGTGACGAGTTCAGGATCAATGTCCATGAGGCTTTCTCCGTCATCGACCACGCCGTCTGGGACTTCTGGAACGACAATGTCGTCGATGCCACGGGTTATGGTACCCTGAGCGAGGACTTCCTCTCGAGTTTTTTCGCGTTGGAGAGCGATCTCATATTCAGGAGCGTCGCCGTATATGTCACGGACCGAGTAGCCGGAGCGGGTTGAACGAAACGAGTTGCGAGTAGACGTTCGTCGAATGTGTCTGCTTTCAGAGCTGGACCTGTTGTTGCTGTTGCCGTACCAAGGCTCGTTTGGAGGCTGTTTTTCCAAGTAGGAGCTGTTGGTGGTATCTCGAGTCAAATGGTTCCTTAAGGCTGAGCCTATTGTATCATTGTTCTTGGATGATGAAGGTTCTGTCATTGTAACAAACTTACTTGGAGAACGAGAAAGGGGGATAAGACTTGAATCATATAAAACGATCCAAGGGAATCGAAAGCTAATAATGTATTTAAGAGTCTATAAACTTGTAGTTTAACAAAATATAATCTAATAATTTTTTTAATAAAAAAAAGCAAAAAAAAAAAAACAACCCTAAAGCAAAGGTTAAGGGAAGACAGGAGACTTAAATAAGTAAAAAAAAAAAAAGAGAAAAAGAGTAGTGGGGGGATAAGCTATTTATGTACTTTCCCCCCCCTCATAGCTTTCAGACGGCAAATAGCGCCAACAAGTCCGCGGGTAGGCGTCAAGAGGCCTGAAATTTGCGGCGTGACTGACTAACTAGTCAATTACAAGAACAATTGGCTGCTTTGGGAACCTGCTGTCTTTGCGCACTTGGTTAGCCTCCATTCAGGTCAAATTAAAAAATTGACAAGGTTCCCAGCGAAGGCCGCAGAGCGCCATGGCCCTGGCTTCTGGGGCGAGCGATGCCTGGAACATGGAACATGGCCGCCTGGTCCAACGGGTCGCGCGACCTGGGGTGATACCCGATGTCCCTGTGCACTGCTATGGGTCGACGATTACCAAGCAACGCTGTCCTCGGGGGGATAGTTTTCTGTTTTAGGCAAACTCTGTTCAGAATACGCGACCAGCAGCGCCGGCTTTTGCGTGCGGAAAAAACTAGGTTAAACGGGGCCAAGCAGGGTATATCCAACCTGGAGTGTATTTAACTAGTTGCGATTAATAGATATAAATGCATAAACACAGGAAGACAGAAATAAATATAAAAAATATATATAGCATATAGCATATATGCTACTGTCCCATGGGCCAAGTCCAAATCTAGCTCCTTTTGGGCTGGTGTGCTGGCCATCGGCGCCGGTAAACGGCCGGTGAATGACGGGTTTTGTCACGTACCCCTACCCTGACACTATAGCCAAGACGCCAACGGTTTCCAGCATTTTCCATTTTGCTGAGGGATGAGCGGACACCGCCTTTTTTACGTTTGGCTTTTGCCTAGCGGTTTCCATAATGTTGCTGGGGTTCGCGCTGCAGCCAAGCCGTATGCAGAACCAAATGCCTGGGGTTGTTATAGTTGCGAACACGCAGCTGCTGAGTCGCCGGTAGCCAATGTGGCTATGCAGCGGGTACAGGTCTGTAGTCATACGACGGAGAGGATCTAGAGTCATACGGTAGCAGATCTAGAGTCGCAACAGATTTGGAGTCTCATTATAGATCAGCATGTTGGTCTGCCTGACGCTATTATTACACCGTAAAACATGAAAACACACTGTAAAACTCTCTACAAGAATCTGAACAGAATCTGAACAGAATCTGAACAGAATCTGAACAGAACCTGAACAGAACCTGAACAAAACCTGGATTAGCCGCTGTCGGCTCGGCCCTTCTGGCCTTTACTGTCCGTGCCCTTTTCTATTCTTAAACAAGCTACCAAGTGCGGTGCAGGCCCTTCACAGTTAGCGTCGCCAGCTGGCCTCAAGTTAAATATGAGAGACCAACCACTATATCCGCCGACGCTAAGAGCGCGGGCGAGGCGGAAGAAGGCTGTAGTCACGAGGACGTATATATACCATAGTTGATGCGTTGGTGCTGACTGACCCGAGGCTTTGGCACTGGCAGCTGTGGTATATATACGTCCTCGTGACTACAGCTCATTGTACAAACAGGTCATGTGCACATCACATGACATGGCAGCCCCAGTTGATTATATTCTTCATTTAGTTTGGGTTCAACACTGAGGGTATTGAGGGTATTGAGGGTATTGAGGATATTGAGGATATTGAGGGTATTGAGGGTATTGCTTTTCAATATTGCCGTTATCATTTCTTCATCAATACCCCAAAACTTTAAACAATATATTATATTAACAATAGCACAACTTCAATCTCTACTTTGTCTTTGTACCTAGGCTTTTAGCTGACAGAAACAGAAAACGAGGAATACGAGCTTTTCTTGCGGTTCCCAAATCTACGCTCTTCCTTTCCAACGCCCACTTAGACACCTAGACACTTATACACTTGGACACTTACAGCACCGTCCGTTGAGCCGCTTTCATAAAATGATCCGAGTGACTGTACCGCTACTGCGCTATGTGGAACGTTGTCTGCTATCCGTTCTCACACCTCGCGTGCATGTAGCCGTGTGTGCGCCGACCTTGTAAAAAACTGCTCGTTTACAAGTGTTGAACATGTCAGCGGAGGAGGAGGGGAAAACTACACCTGCCAATCTTCAGTCCAACAAGCTCATGTAAAATAATATCCCGCTTGGAGTAAGCAGTTTCAAGCTTCAAGTTCCACGCGTGCTTTTGCTTATATACAATACATGTAGCCGCGCAGCATTCATTCATCTACTATTTCCTTGCCCCTCTTCCAACGCTTTGTATGTAAGGAGCGAACAATAATAGAGCACACGGCTGAAAGATAACTAGGTCGTAAACGCTAAAACTGTCTACCAGACACAGCGACACGTTCAATGTTGATTGATATTCATGGCTAAATGCCTTTGTTAGCATTTTAGATAAATATAAGCAAGTTTATTTTTTTAAAATACATATTAGGCTTTATACAGGATAGATTTTTAGTAATATACAAAAGCAATAAAAAGTCATCATAAACAAAATAATGAAATAATAATAATAAGCGAGAAACATAATTAAGCACTGAAATATAAATAATCTAGTTAAAGCAACCAATGCCCTTTGATCTATACCGGCAATTTGCCCCTCAAAACACCCTTATCCCTCATTTTTAGATCCTTTTAAAAGCACATGAACGTAAAGTCATTCAACCTCTCGGCCCTTCTCAGTTTAATTATTTAGCCCCATTCGGCTTTTTGAGCTCCTTGAAAGTGCGCTGCAAAATCTTCCTAGTCTTCAAAAAGTTAATGACCCTTAAACGCTCATTATTCATATGAGCCCCGTCAGAAGCCTGACCACAGGGCAACTGAGCAGCTGGTGCCTCAAACTCCTTTTCAAGGAATCGAACAGCAGGAACAGTTCCACCTTCACGAATATAAATAGGCTGAGTTCCCCATTCGGCAGTAGTGGCCTTCTCGAGAACCCGGAACGCATGGTTAGTAGGATCACCAACCCAGGGCTCAGCCTCATGGAATACATCAACTGAGAGAGCGTTTGAAGAGTGAAAGTTGGAAAATTCCGAGGCAAGGTAAGACTTGAGAGACGCCTTGATAACAGAAATGTCCTGGTCGGGAACAATACGCAACGAGATAGAAGCAATAGCACGTTGTGGAATAAGCGTAGTATTTCCAGGTCCACTAACATTGATACGGTGAATGGTAAAAGAAGGGTATCGCCAACGAGACATCAACTGTTTAATACAGCCGTCAACTTGAGCAGTATAGTCAGGAGTTCCTGGTTCAGGATCAGCATTGTTCGGGTCAGCGTTGGGATTGGAGGCGCTGTCGCGAGATAGTGTTAATAAAAGCTCCCGCTTGGACAAAATATCACGGTACAGCTTTCTTTCCGCTTCATCAACAGGTCGAACACTGTCGTGAAATGCTGGAACAAGAATTGTCCCATGGTCTGTTGAAAGCTTAGCTAGTAAATTGACCAAGTCAAAGGTGGGCTCTCGATAAACACCACCGTGCACACCAGAATGGAGATCAGGAAGAGGTCCACAAACTTCAACAGTAGCCTTGATGATACCTCTCAATCCATAGTTTAAGCATGGAATGTTATCATCGAGCCAATATGAGTTTGATAACAAGACCCAATCAATTCCAGGAGGGGTACAACGTTCCAAAGCAGCAGTTTTCTCACTCTCAGCAGAGCTCAAAACATTTTCTGGACCTCGTGGTGCAAGCACTGGACTATCCGAATTTCTTTTGGGCGATGCACCAACAATTAGATCTTTAGCATGCTTGATAGCCTTTTGAAATCCCCTGCTTCCAGATTCTTCTTCACCTTCAATGACAAACACAATATCATTTTCTAATTGAGACTTTTGAACCAATTCTGCAACAGCAAAAATGGCAGCAAGAACAGGCCCCTTATTGTCTGAAACACCACGGCCATAGAGATATCCATCGAGAGCAGTCATATCAAAAGGCTCCGTCTCCCACTGATCAGTTGTCTTGTCTGCAGCAATTACGTCGTAGTGACCGTAGAATAGAACTCTGCATGGCTCGCCATCAAATTCGCCTTCATTAGGATGTGAATCGTCAACAAGGGTTGCTGATGTAACAGACGTTTTTCCGGAAAGTGGATTGCTGGTGGTCGGTTCAGCAACGTGGCTATTTGATATGCCAGAGTTGTTCCCTCCGCGGAAAACGCCAATAACAATAGGGTTTCCATTTTCAACTGGAACCAAATGAGCTTCTGCCCCAAAGTGGCGCATAAGACTACGTAAAAAGATAGCACATCTTCTGCAATCATTTGCATATATTCCATCGTGACCACTAACTGTCTTGTAAGCAACAAAGTCACGCAAAGTTCTTAACATATGATCAGTGGTTAGCGTAGCCACAGGACGAGATGAATTAGGTACTCCTGCAGAGTTCATGGGTGAAGCTGAGCCAAGAGAAAGCTGCTCTCGAAGCTGGCTGGAAAGATAAGGGGACGAATCAGTTCCGTCGTGCATAACATTAGCTGTATTGACAACTCCAAGATGGGCTCCGAGCGATGCAGTAGAGTTCAAGTCTGCACTTGAACCAGAGTATGTGAGCATTGAGGTAATATCCCACATGGAAACCGTGTTGTCACTTCCACCAGTAACTAAAACTTTACGGGCAAGACTAAAATTGGTAATTGCTGCTGAAAGAACTATCCCCGAGTTGGTGAACCACTCAGCACGAACATACTGTTTAGAATCCCATTTTCTGATAACACCAACAGATTTGGTGGGTGTACCGTTACCAGGAATACTAACGTGAGAGTTGTCAGGCTGGGAAAGAGCAGCATTGTAAAGATGAGAATCACCCCCGTTGTATCCCTGAAAAACTGTTGCCCGTCCTCCTCTAAATAAACAGTCACCGTAAAGGGCCATGGTCATAACATCATCGTCGTCGGAGACTTTATCAACACGTACAATTTGACGAGTATCCATATCATATAGCCCAACTTGACCTTCAGTAAGACCCAAGTAAAGGAAAGAATCAAAGTAGGCTAGGGCAAATACTGACGATTCTGTATCAAACGAATGAATGAGCTGAAATGTGCTGTGACTTTTTTGAAAGGCCCAGAACTTAACGGTACCATCACCACCTCCGGAAACAAGAAATTCGTCGTCATCTGAGGTAGCAATTGATCCTGCAGATCCGCCAAAACTTGTCGACCGGCGGTTGACAACAAGCAAAGAATAAATATAGCCATAATGCGCATACTGAATTACATTTTTTGGAGGTATTTCTAAAAGCTGTACACCTTGTCCGTCTTCAAATTCTGTCGATGAAGAGTCGTCAGATTCAGAAGATGTCGAAGATCGCTTCAACTTATTTTTCCTCGCAGCCAGCTCGGCAACAAGTCTTCGGGTTTGGTGTTGCTGAGGAGCTGTTTTACCACCAGGCCCCTTAGAGTCGAAGAATCTGTTAGGGCGGAGAGATGGAAGAGAAGATGGATCTTGGGTAGTGGTATAGGATGTTTTCTCAAACAGTTGGATCCAATGAATTGAGGCATTCTGAGATCCAAATACCAAAACCTCATGTTTGGGGATCCAAGTAATTGAAAAGATATCGCCAATGTCATGATTCGTGTAGATGGTATAAATTTCGGCAAAAGTTCGAAGGTCCCAAACTTTAACAAGCGAGTCCGCACCTCCGGAAAACAGATAGCGCTCATCCAGCGTTATCGCAAGCGAATAAACTGAAGAGCCTGTGGAGGTTGAATTTCCTGATGGGCTACCGGTCCGATTATAGCCGTTGGTGTTGTCATTGTCAGGATCCGACGTATCCCTAGGACGATGACCAGGCAGAACAGCGACAGTAACAAAATCTTCTTTTGAAAAAATCATTATGTGGCCGTCACCACACCCGGCAATAATCCAATCACATGTGGTAACAAGTGATAGTACAGAATTGGGACATCTCCAGGTATGAACAAGCCGGGGCGATAGCGCATTGGGGTAACCAGGCATGGAAGAAGTCGGCCAATATTCATCAGAGGGTATAGAAGAAGGAACTCTATATAAATGATTAGACAATTGCTGTTGCTGACGGTTAGTCGACGGGTATGGAGGAGCAGAGTGGGGATAGGAGTTGAGGGTGGAATTTACCATTGCCGTATACGACAATGTAGAAGGGTGATTTGGAGAATACGAGCCCTGTGAAGCATTACGACGACCGGGAGACGAAGTGCGAGATCTTTGAGGAGTAGCAGAATTTGAGGCAAGTGGATTAGATCTCAAGCTGTCGTAATCGTTGTATTGAGTGTTGGTATGAATCGCAGCGACTGAAGAAGGTCGAGAAGGTGCTGGAGTTTGCGCTGGAGACCCGGAATTGCAAGGCGAACGACACCCGTCCGAGATTCTATCGTACATTATCACAAGAGAGAGAAACCTGCCAAAGTGTGATGATGAAGATGGTGTATGAAGGAAACAAAAGGGAACAAAAAAAGAATGAGATTTCAGGCGAAAAAAAAAACTTATATGGAGCAAGTCACGTGACATGTTGATAAGGCCTGAGAGCGTGTATCCGCGTGATTTTGGCAAATGATTCCGACATTTCAGTATTTACGACCTCTTATGAGCAGTGAAATGAGGGTTGTTAGAGAACTGAAACAGAAAGTGGCCATCGCTATGACAATCACCACCGAGTTACTGTGCGAATACAATATATAAATATACGTGTGACTCTATTATTTATGGGTTAATGCGGGCTTTGACTAGGGGCGTAGAGTCAGAGGCTATGAATAATCTATACACCGGCCATACCAGGTTCTACGCCGACATACTTTGGGAGGTTCTGGCTCTATCCTACCGTCATCGTCCTTGTCATCGGATGGAGGGATGATGGTTGTGACAGGGCCTGTTGGAGGAGCCAGGGTCCGGGTCTTCGTAGTGACAGGCTCGGTTGTGAGGCCAGACGTTACGCTGCTCCTCGGTGGCGGCGGTGGCAACGGTTCTGTGCTATCGTCGTCGTTGTCTGTGACAAACTTCCAGTCAATACAGTCACGACAAGGGGGAGGGGCCTTACACTCCGCGGTAGTGTTGTATGCTAATAATACGCTGTCGATGACAACGTGAATGCGGTGGTTGATTAATGAAACATGCCAGCCAAGGTCACTAACAACATCATACACGCACTCCAACCCAGAGTGACACCGGGTTTCCATAGCGTAGCCACCAACCGAACAAGAAGATGCGGCTCCGTTGCACTGGCCAGTATAGATAGGATCCGCAGTGTGGCCAAAGTGCCAAATATGTTCCTTCCATGACGGGATTCCTGGAGGCATGGGCAAATGCATTCTTCTTGCCGGCAAAAGTTCGCCTGGCGCTTCAAAAGAGACCGCTGGTAGGCCATAGGTTCTTCCCAAAAGGGCACCCAAAGATCCACCAAGAGAGTGGCCAACGACCCAAATCTCGGAATCGGGATATAACTCTTGCACCTGGTTGTATATTTCCAAAACTGCCTTGTAATAACGGTCCTTCTTATAAAGCTCGCGCTCTATGCAGTCTTGGTTGCAAGTGTACGACTTTCCCGTGTAACAGTCACAAACAGGAGTCCACAGGTAGCTGATGCGGGCGCAACAACACGAGAACAGCAGGTTGTCGTTGATCTTATCATTTGGAGCCGTGTCGCCGCCGTTATCTAAAATCGCAGCACTAGTGCCCTTGATGGAAATCACCACGATGGAACCTTCCTTCGTGCTAAGCTCGTCGTTTGGGGCACTGACAAAAACATGCCCCCGAATACCGTCGGTTCTCCAACCAAAATCATAAGTGTTATTGTTTCCCCAGTCACCAGTAACGTTTTTCCAATCTCCCGTAAACGGAATATCAACATATGCATTTGAGGCCATGATAGCGAGAGAAACAACAGTATCACGGTCAGTAACGTTTGGGACTGAAATCACTTCATCGATCCAATCCATATCCTCGGATTTGATCGCAGGCAGGCCTCGATCACGGTGGGTATTAGCATAATCAATATAAGACTGGATAAAAGCGGGAGACCGGTCTGATAGTCGCTTGATTTCAAAATCATGGCGAGGCGTTATAGAGTAGGTAGTGTCCCAAGGAGACATTTTCTCAGACCCAAAAGATACAAGAGGCGTATCTTTGCGAAGCTTTTGGAGAGTCTCACCCGAGATGTCGAGGCGCCCCATGGAAGCTTCGGCTAACGGTTTGTCAACATTTTGGTGAATTACATGCTTGACAGAAAACTGGAATCTGGACGGGTTATGCACGTCCAGAAATGGAGGAGCGTATGGAGCGCCTATAGGTCCAAGGAAATAGTGGTTTGATATGTGTGCAAAAAGCCGTATAGGATAGAGCTGGTGGACGCCTAGGAATACGCCGATGATTGTCAGAATTCCCAGTACAAAAGCTTCGACTCTGATCCGCCGTTTCTTCGTAAAAGTATGGCTATGCAAGGAGGAGGATGGGACTTGATGTGGCAGTGCAAACTTCTCAGACATGATGAGTGGTGTCAGTACTCTGCAAGAGGGAGGATAATAAAGAAACAGATGTGGGAGCGTGAGAAATGAGCAAAATAAATAAGGCAGTGAGAGGGAGAGAGTGTAAACGAGTAAATAGAGTCTGGGGGTTAAAGCGACGATGGCGGTTGATAAGCGCACCAGGCGCACCAGATAACGGGTCATGTGACCGCAAACATGTGACGCAGGCGGACGGCTGATGCTAGGTCAGCAGCAGCAACGCAAACCTTAGTCTGCAGTTGAGTCAAGTCACTTGACGACCCCAACAAAACCAAAACCCAGGCTTTGGGGAAAGAAGGAGCAGACGAAGAGGAAGAAGGAGCTGGCTCTAAGGAATGGAGGGAGCAAAGCTGGCCAGCCTGGAGGCTTTGACGAGGCCTTTCTGGCAGAACGGCGGTTTGCTGTTTGCGCTCAACAGTATCTGATGTTAGAAAACTCATCATCAATAGTTGCCACACAAGCTCCCCGGTTTATTACATTTCCTGTCATCACACCGGCCGTTCTGACTAAGCCGTGGGCTTTTATTTTTTTTTTTTTTACACTACCACCTCAAAATTTTCTCCTTTTCTATTACCAACTCCCCAACAATATCAAACCGCTACGATTTCTGATTCAACCTCATTTTTAAACATATTTATATTCAATCTAACAACCTGTCATTATTTCGGAGACTCGTACTTCTCTATTCTGACCACCACTTGACGTTTTTTCCCACAACTCCCCATTCCCCACACTATTCGATCTACCAACCCAGTATTATTCTCCTAGGTGTAAGGGCGACCTCCTCGTTGATGTTTATTTGTTCATGATGATACAATTAAACCAGCACCACAACCCTCTTTCTATGTCTGTGCCATCGACATCCTCATCGGCCAATTCGTCACAGACCGACTTTCGTTCTTCTTCGAAGCGACAATCCTCATCCTCATCCTCATCCTCATCCTCCTCCTCTTCTTCCAACTCGCAACAACAGCAACTTGATATTTCAGTGCCAGATAGCCAGCAACTACCGTCTCTTTCTTTATATTCATCCGATGTCCCATCTCATCATCAACAAATCCAAGAACTTGAAAATCCACTAGACTTTGTCTTTGGAGATGATAGCCTACTCAAACCTCTTCATCAAAGTAACGACATCCATGGAAACTCTCCACTTTTTTCCAATCAGCATTCACAACTACCCGTACAACACTCTCAGCAAAGTAACCAATACTTCAAAGTTGAGGACCACGATGTGGACTTTCTTGACACTCTTAGCAATGATCTTTTGATGGCTGCTGACCTTCCTGTCGACTTTATGGATGACACTGCTATGAAATCTTCAGAATCTATCAATCCCCAGAATTCTACTCTAAAACAGGAGCCTATTGACTTTGATTTGTTTCTTTCGTCAGCACCATCCTCTTCTAATCTCTCTTTAACAACACAGGGGTTTGCAGCCGATGTGGCTGGTTCAACTGCATCAAATTCGATAAACCATGATGTTTCTGGAAACCTTAAAACTCCACAAAGCACATCCATGAACAACAGCTCGCCCGATTCTGGCCACAAATCTTCATCTCCTTCCATTAAAAGTCACATATCATCTTCCTCTTCTACATCACTTTCTTCCTCAGGGTCCATTAGCATAAAGAAGGAAAAGGGTAAACTTAATACTTCAAACCTAACTTCTTCTGGCAAGTCTGAGCCTGGCATTACTGGTCCCTCATACATGCCCGATTTTTCTCCAACCGACTGGAATGATGTAGGTGGTTTGAAATATGGAATGTACATTTCTGACGCTCCACCTAAATCTCGAGTAGAGACCCAAATCAAGATCGCTATTGATTTCTACCCACCACCACCTGAGTCAATTGTACATCTTCCCGCTGATACAATCTCAAAGCCAAAACTCCAACTGCGAGATCCTTTTAGCCCTATACCTACAGCTCTTTCTATGGACACTATTGTTGTTTGTGTGACAGATAGCAATAGATATGTCAATATGTGCCGCTGTTGTCTTAACAGGGAACGTAAAAGAGCTTTCCGTAAAAAGGTTCGATTGCCTGCTGAGGAGGCACACTGGAGCTTAGATCAGGAAAAGCGTGCCATAGTCTTTAACTGTAAAGAGATTATTGACTTTGGCTCTATGGTAGATATAGAGGTTGACGGTAAAATAGTAAAGGCCAAGAGACTTGAACTACCAATCCGTATGGCTTGTTACTGTCGTCACCATAACGAAAAAGTCGGATTCAAGTAAGTACCTTGTTTAAAATGACGCTTGTTCTTGTAGAATACTAACACTTATTTTTAGAGCCCTATTTGTTCTACGTGACCATACTGGCCAAGTTGTTTCCAGAGGTTCCACCTCAGCTATCATGATCACTGATGATCATAAAGCTGCACTTACTAAAACAAGCGCAGGTGTTAAACGCCACAACCATGAGATTGAAATGTCTGATATTGACTCCATTCCAGTCAGTAGCACCCCTTCTCCTCGCACTAACGATCCTGAAGATTTGTTACCTCGCAAGAAGAAGCTTTCTGAATCCAAGCCATCCTCTTCTGCTGTTACAAGTGCGTCTACTCCTGCCCCCGCTATACCTTCAATGTCTTACTCTAGTAAACGATCTCAGACCAAGAAATCTATTAGCGGAAGATCTGCCAGGAATTCCAAAGGTTCCATCACTTCTATTGCATCACCCCCGTCGACATTTACATCCACTGCGTCTTCTCCAAATTTCCCCCACCTCAATATCAGATCGCCTATTTCTCCACCTCAATCATTTATTTACTCTCCTCCTGCATCAATAGATACTGGCTCTCTATTTGCAATCAATAGAAACTCGAGCCGGCCACACCCAACTAGTTCCATTGCTTCTCCAGTGGAATCACCACTACCGACTCAGATGGGATCTATGGCTTTTGCCAATCAGATATCTGTTAACTCGATAGGTCCCTTTTCATCTCCCCGCAATGATGATTCAATGCTGTCACAGGAAATCCTCCCGCTGCCTGAAATCCAAAAGATTATTCCTCAAACTGGCCCAGTACGTGGTGGCATCGATGTTTCACTATTTGGCTTGAACTTTGTTGATGGCTTGGTGCCCAAGTTTGGAGACAACAATGCTGTTTCTACTATTTGCTGGTCTCCACAATCTTTGGTTACACAACTGCCTCCTTCTAAATATCCTGGCCCTGTTATTGTTTCTTTTGAGGGCCTGACAATGCCAGGTGCTCAAATATTTTCCTACTTTGATGACACTGATAGACAACTTATTGAGCTTGCTCTACGAGTTGTGGGTGTTAAAATGAATGGAAAATTAGAAGATGCTCGTGATATCGCCAGAAGGATAGTTGGAACTGGTACTGGGTTTGATTCAGAGATCAATTCGTTTACCAATTCGTCATCTAACACACGGAATCATTCTGTTGGGCCTAATAATAGCAGTGAAGGAGGCAGTAATGGCTCATCTTCTGGGATTCCCATGGATAGATTAGAACCTTTACTTTTGTCGTTAATGGATTTGGTGGATTCATATGAAAACGGCATTACTCCTAATTGGCAGCTTCGCAACAACGAAGGTCAAGTCATGCTTCATTTGGCTGCGATACTTGGATTTGATAAATTTTGTGATGCTTTACTTTCACATAACGCTCATACCGATGTCCAAGATTGCAATGGCTATACGCCCTTACATTTTGCAGCTTTGCATGGCCATGAAAGTATCATTTCAGAACTACTAAAGCATAATGCTGACCCTTGCACCCGTACTTACTTTGGCCAAACCTATCATAACTTACTCTTTGGAGAAGAACCTTCATTCTCCTCAAGAGGATCCTCGCTCAATCTCACCAAGCAACAATCTCAAGAACATGCTGCTCCTGTTTCTTCTCAGTCATCATACCCATCTGCTCAGGAGATGTTTTCATTTAATGACGAGTTGTCTGATGACGATGAAGACTATGCCAGTGATGACGATGATGAGTTTGATTATCCTGTTTCTAAATACGAGTTTCAGTTTATTGGGGATGACTCATCCTCAGATGAGTCTGAAGATGATTCTGATTATGACTATTCAGATGATAGCGACTTTGCCGATGAGGAGAGCGACATTGTTGAATTCATTGCACACAGATCCCATAGTACACAGAGAACTATTGAGGCAGTTGACGAACAAGAGCAAAATGGAGATGTAATCAATGGTGAACATGATCCTGTTGAAGGTGAAGAACAACCAACGACTTTTGCTAACAAGCTGGGTGCCTATTTGCCATACTTTTTGAGACCTGGTCCTGGAGGCGTCGGTGCTCAGGCAGAAGCCATGAATAATGCCATTAATGCGCTTTACATGAATGGTTTATTCGATGTTCGACAGAGATGGTCAAACAGTAACAACAATAGCAACGAAAATTCAGACTCTGAATCTGGAGCTAATAACAGCAATGGTAATGTCGTTGCTCAACGAAATGCATTGGCTGCTGGCTCTGCAATGATTTGGTCATTGTTTGATCGAACAGCCAACACGACCAGCAACTCTGATGCTTCTGGTGATAATTCATCTAACCCTGGCGCAACTTCTACTGATGACGTCCCATTGGCTCCTCCAAATTATTTTGATCTTTATCCTCAAGGTAGCAGTCGCGATGGCGATTTTCCTAATACTGAGGAAGAGAAGGAACAACAAAAAAGCGCTACTTCCTCTTCTGAAACGGCTACTGATGCTACTTCAGAGGTTGATGATAATACAGCTTCTACAGAAGAAGTTTCTGAGAATTTAGTCAAGTCAGAAGAACCCGAATCAGAAGATGACAGTGTCAAGCCTACTGAGGATGATTTGGTTGAAATCTGGCGCAGTAACCGCAAGAAACTTCAAAATGACCGCATGTTCCTTTTCTTCTGGCTCCCAATCTTTATTTTCATCTTAGTATGGATTTGTTACAACACTATTTCTTATATGGATCGTTTTGATGCCTCAGAGACTATGCGTTCTCGTGCAGAACGATATGCCAAGTCGATTATGAGCTCAATTCTTGGATTTGAGAAGTATCAACGATATCAACAAAAAGCGTTTGATGCTATAGGGGCTGTTGGCCGAGTGACAACTGCTGCTGTTACTGGGGTTACCAATGCTGCTACATATAATGGGAATGCTGATGTGGCTTCTGGTCCATTACTACAACCTATCAATGATGGTACAATTCTAGAGGTTGCTTAGCGATTTTGTCGATTTTAATTCCTTTCAATCAAGTTTCAGCATCATCTTTTCTAGTAAAAAGATATGCCACAATTGTTGGCAACTCTAATGTTATTAATATTTTATTTTATTACCACCTGCTTTATGTTTATTTAAATTTTTCCTGGTTATTATTTTTTTTTGCCCATTTTATATGTATTTTGTTTTTCCTCTTATTATTTCTTTTATTTTCAACTGAATCATGCTTTCATTATTTTTGTATACAATCTGTTTTCTATTCTTCTTTAACATTTCCTATTTTATTGCGATTTTATGTTTTATATTTATTATACCTCACTTTTGTAGTCGCTATTCCACATAAAGTTTATAATTTGATTTGAGTTTTATTAGAATGATTTATTAATGTTGGTTTTACAAGATTTCGCTCAGACTAACGATTTTTTTAAAACTCTAGCATCATGTCTAATGAATTTATCATCAGTTTTGTTATTAATATCAACATTTAAAGTGAAAAAAAGCGTAAAAAAGCGTAAAAAAGAATTAAAAAAGAACATAAATAAAAAATAATAAATAAAATACCAGTTGAAAAAAAATAAAAAATAAAAGTTGAATTCACAAAAGATGAAATCAAATAGAGCCAATGACTTAAACAAAGCCGACTGATTCACATATTCAGTGTTTCGTTTTCAAGGTATCCAAAATTTTCCTCAAAGTTCCATTTAGCACTCGCATTTCCGAGCGGATTTCGTCTTTAAATTCGCCAACTTGAGATTGGAGGGAGCTCACTCTTGCGCCCATTTCGACAACCCTGCCGCCCATTTCATGAACGCGGGTTCCAAGCTCGCCAACCCGAGTTCCCAGGTCCGTGATTCGGGCATTGGCTTCGAGAAGCTGACCAGAGGTGGACGAGACTTGTGACGCAATGTCGCGAGTCTTGTGTTGGGTTTCGGTGACGGAGTGGGATACATCGCGGAGGTGGGAGCTCAAATCAGAAAGATCGCGGGTAATTGAGTCATCAGATTGAATCTTGGAAAGGGCATGCTGAAGAGTGGAAGTTGCTTCAAAAGCAGCAGTAATAGCAGTATATTTGTGGGCGAATGACGGGCTATTTTGGGATAGGCGAGAATGAGATTGGGGTAATGGGGAACGGGTATATTTGTCGTTATTATTGTTTGAAGTGGTGGTAGGCTGCTGCTGTTGGGTAGTTAGAGTCTTTGTAATCGCGGATGGTTGGTTTGTACTACTGGATGACGAAATGGAAGTAGCCGTAGTTGTAGTACTACTGGGGGTAGGCGCGGGTGAGTGTTGGGAATGGTGAGATTCGTTTGATTGAAGGAATGAATAATCGGGCCGCCGCACCGAGTTATCTGAATTGGAGGATCCTGTTGATTCAATTATGCGGCTAGGAGGCGGAGGAACAATTGTGTTCGAGTTGCTTGATGTAGAGTGAGATAGCGCGGCTAGTGAGTGTTCATTGTTAGGGATATTTGTTCGCGACTGCTGGACAGAATTGTTGGGTCTTGTCGGTTGGGAGTTTGATCGATGGTATTGGCTTTGGATTGGCGCCAAAATATTGCTTGAGTTTCCATTGTGCTCAACAAGAGACGAAGGAATTGAGTCAGCCAGGGAATGGACGGGTGTAGGTTGTTGCGGTTGAGTCGTTCTAGTAGGCTTTGGCACATTGGAATTTGGCCCCCGAGATATATCAATATCACCATGGACATATTGCTGCTGTTTTTGGTTATCAATATTTGGAGAAAGATGTTGCAAACGGGGTGTTGATGATCCAAGTGGGATGCCAACATCATTATTTTCGTTATCAGGTTCCGCTACAGTGGGCCTTGCAGATGTAATAGGTACAGGAGCTTCACCTCTTCTTATTGGTAATTGGTCATTAGAACTAACCTTAGGGTGCCGTGGCGGGTATTGAAAGGCTCCAGGTAAGGCAGTTCTATTTTGAGATTGGTGTACAGGTATTTCAGGGTTCATAGATATAATATTTAATCTATTTTCAGAACCACCCTGACCAACCACTCTATTTGTTTCTGGCTGTCCCTCATCATTTTGGTTATTACCAGAACGTGAAGTATTAGGAGGTATTGATGAGTTTTCCTTCGACACGCTTCCCTTTTTAGAAGCTCCGCTTTTGCGTTCATTTTCGTATGCCTGAAGTTCATTATAATAAGCTTTGGCCTTGTTCAAATTCTTTTGGTATTCGTCATTCAATAACAGTTTTTGACGGACTGTTTTATACCCATTCTTAGTCAACCCATTGATCAAGTCGCTACCTTCGCCTCCATCCATAGCGATGTTATTTTGACTAGCAGATAGATCCATGCTCTCATTAGTAAACGAATCATCAGTCGGTTCCTCTTGAATGAGCCTAACAAAAAAGCGACGTGCTTCCTTTCCGTCTAGAAAATGGTATTCTGCATTCTCATACATCTTCCAGAAGTACCAAACAAGGCATCTTCTAATTTCTTCAAAAGTCGGTGACGATTGTTCAAAATTGAGAATAGCTGGGTATGTTGCAAGCATCAAAACAACTTCTTCCCGGATTTCCACAGAAGGTCTCAGACGTCTTTTGGCAGGCTTTTCAGGAAGAGGTGGCCATCCTTCTTCCGCGAATCCTGTGTAACGGTCAAAAAATGATGTCGAAAATGGAGGAAAGCCTGGAGGAAGCGGTTTGTCGCGTCTATTTTGGCGTCGTCGAATGGGATTAGGAACTGCCATCGATAAAGGTTGATCGATGCTTCTTGAACTGGCGCGAGAGTTCATATCTGATTCCGAGTGATTTAAGTGGGATTCCTGCTGGGAATTGATACCTTTGGATGACTGTTGATTGTTAGCAGACTGTTGTACGGCTTGAAAATTGACCTCATCATGGCGAATAAAGTGGGCACCAGAGAGATTGGGATTTGGATGTAATATGGTATTGGCTCTAGATGAATCATCATTACGATATCGTTTTTGAACAGGCTCGTTTCGATCCTGATCCACCCTATAACGCATGGAAGGATTCAATACTTGGTTGAGGGGTGGAACTTGATGGTCACGTAAGTTGATTCCGTTAAAACCTGATTCTTCAATTCCTCTATCTTCTTCTTGTCCATCGCCATCACCAGCTTCTTGATCATTGCGATAATCTAGACCCTGAAGCTGTTGTTGTTGTTGATGATGATGGCTGTCTATATTAGACTGTGTCGGTCTTTTCCTCTTCCCCTTGTGCTGACTCGCATCCTGATTGTTATTATGAGTGGTTTCAGAAATTTTTCGCATTTCATTTGCATATTGAGCCTGTTGAGTAAGCCCACCTGTTGGAATCCCATCCCTATAATATGACATTTTGAGAGATGGAACGCAATCTCGAGGGTATTTATTGATTTAGTTGGGCAAATAAACAAAGACGAATGGGTATCTGTAGAGTGTGGAAGCAACACGAAGATTCTCCTACTCTAACATTCTCATGAAAAAAAAGAGAGAATAGAGAATAAAACGCGAAAATAAAGAGAAAGTATGAAGAAAAATTTGAAGAGTGATTGAACAATTGATTCGTTTGATAAAAGGCTGAGAGTCGACCTTGTTGTGGGAACAGATGATTGTGTCGAGCAGTGTGGCCACTTTTTTAGTGCCATTAATCCAGGTTTTAGCGTCGAGAAAAATATGGAGGAACTGTTAAAAAACGTGACGGTAATATATTATGTCATGATTAGTCAATGATTAGTATTTAGTACCGTATCTTGTGTGTTTGAGCTGTGAAAAGAATATAGAAATCTATGTACTATGCTATCTGGGGTTTAAATTCATAATGAGCAGAATCTGGTTAAAGGTGGTATAATAATTAGAATTACTTATTACAAAAGGTGTATTTAATTAAAACCTGCTGTCTTGCCAGTATCATCTAAATGTTACCCGCTGGCCGTGACATTATGAAAAATCTTGTTCAACGTACAAAAAGAGACTTTAACCAACAAAATACAAATTTATTTAACTTTTATAAATCAATTAACGCTAACAGCTAATGGGATTTAGTGTGCAGCACTCGCAACACCGTCCATTCTTTGGGAATGGTGAACCAGTTAACGAAACCAGCTCGTAGTTGACATAGCTGTGGTAGTTCAAAGCTGGTTTGTTTTGCGCACAATGCTCTATTCCAAAGTTTCAGTAAGTAATCCAAGCTCGATATTGTTATTATGTTTTATAACATTATACAAAAGTATTACGATAAAAGTCGCCAAAGAGGTGGTTTAGAAGGGCTTTCAGTACTCTTGAATATCCACATTGAGTTAAGGAGGTTTGAAAGCATTGCAGTTTAATCGAAATGTCTAGCATTTATATTCCCCAGCTAGTGAAGAACCTGCTTAAGTTGATAAAAATAATATCCTTTGGTGAAGTAAAAGCCTTTGAATTTTCTTTATTTGTGATAAAGCAGGTAATCTATAATCCAGGATATCTCACCTATACGCGTTTCGTTTTCAAGCTATTTGAAAAGGGCTGCTAATGAGCCTCTCAAGGTCGTTTACTTACAAAATGGTCCCTTTGGATGAAAAAAAGCTCGTAAGGCATCATAATTTAACAATTGCTTTTGAACAATGGTAACAGAATAAGATTGTTATTGCTAGCGATATAACGGTACTACAAGTCGTACATGTAATATATCACTTAGCTAGGAGAGAGACCTTTATGAACATCTCGGTTGAAAGCGTCTTTTTTGATATAGAATATTAGGGTCCATGAATTGCAGAAGTGTTCCAAGACAATAACCTGTGTCTGCTTCAAAACTTTCCATTTCACGGCTAGCTCTTCACATGGATTGCCGATCACTGAACATGCTCTTACTAACTCGCCAAAATACCAAGAGAAATCTCTAAAAGTATTGAGTGGTGTATACAAAAACAGAACTTGGAGGGACCAGTGGCTTGAATCCATCGTGATCCAAATTCAAGATTTATATCGTTTGAGGGTGGACTGAGTCAAGCTCAGTAAAATGAAGACAACTCCGACAGGATCCAGCTAGTGGAGTTAAATGTCTTGTACTAGTGAAAACCCAATTCAAACTCTGGAATAGCTACTGTTTGGCTTTTGCTTCCAATCGTGCGAGAAAAGTAGTAAAGCACTTAAGTATTGTAATAATCGCTGGTACAACCCATTGTTAATATTTTATTTTTTTATTCATACGACCTCATCTTGGAACACTGAAAAAATATATGCAACAGTTTGCACCATTTAAGATTTTTTAAGTAGTATCAACGTTCCGAATTTGAACTCTGTTTGTCTTGTTTAAACACCAGGTTACACTATGAGATGCAGAAAACTAGTTTCGACGTCCAAATTTATAACAAAACTGGCAAAGCATGCCCAGGCCAATGGCATTTAGTAATTACACGTCTTTTTTAAGATTTCGATTAAAATAAAGTTTAAATAATTTAAATACAGTTAAACTCCTGGCGAGTTTTACAAGATAACAACGTTGATGTTGTGTGTGTCTTTAGTAATATTGCTAATATCACACATCAACAAGACATGGCTCTTTATGTTCAAATTCTACCAAGTATTTGATTTCTTCGACCGAAAAGGATCTCTCTGCAACTCGTACCGTCCTCTATTACTGCCCAAATATTATTAAAAGTCGCATTGAGAAAAAACTTTCAAAATTGATGTGCTTTGTGCAACATAAACCTTGTAGACCAAATCACTTGATGATTGAAAATTTTTAAATCGCTGGAGAGATTTTTTTTTTTTTGTTAACTGACAAATTTGATTGCGACTCAACACTATGCGCATCTACAAGCAGTCTGTGATTTTTTTTCCACCGTTACACAATGCAGTTAGACGAACTTGCGTTCTTTTCTTTTGATTTTTCAACCTACTTTTGGAAGAGCCCTTAATTATTTCTCGTCCTTGTGAGTTGAGTTTCTCCTGCTATGGATGATTTCAAAAAAAAAAAAAAAAAAACTGGATGTACAAGAGACTCAATGTTAAGATGTGTTCACATGGGTAGATGGCATCGTTTTCTCTTGATATTGTTTTTGTTGTCTGAATATCAGGTTTGCAAGTCTTTACACGATAGATAAAGCTTTTCACCATCTTGGACAATATATTAGCTACAAGACCATCTCCCATTGACCACTAAGGTTAAAAGAACACGTAACTTGAATGTGGCAAACACGGATCTTGTAGCATTCTGTAGTCGTGCAATCGCGATAAGCTCCTTGAAACCATCGGAGGCCAGCTAACAATCCACGCGTGGTGCAGTGGCTGTTACAGTTTGCAACAGGAGCGGCGATATTTGTAAACAAAACTAAGCGGTTTTGGGTAATGTATACTTATACAACGCGTCTCACAAAGACGTGCTAGATACAGATTAATAAATATTACTACCTAGGTAGTGCCGTAGTGGCCATCAAAGAGCTTTGTTTGGTGTTAAAACTGGCTGGGATTAAGCCGTGCGCATCTCGACCGTTAAGCTATCTCATCAGCTCACTGACGGGCAAGTTTCCACTAAGAACAAGAAGGTTTTGTTTTAATAGAAATTAATGGAAGGCATTAGGAATGGTGTTAAGCAGTTGAGATAATATGGGCATCAACTATTGGCAATGTGTAAAGATCAATGGACGGAGGGTATATTGGAAAAGCTAATATCCAAATTATAGACTTGGTATTTGACACCAGAGTGTGTCTCTGAATCTCATATTGAACCCAAGAGACGATTCATATCTCAGATTCGCATTTCATTTTAGATCTAGGCTCATAAATCCCTCAGGAAAAAGCTATGTTTTTGTATCAGCCAATTGCTTCATGTGATTGCTGGATAATTAATAGTAATTGAATGTTAAAGACGATTGAAGAGGTTTGTTTGGAACCGAATTGAAGCGCATCCTAAACAAAGGTTTAGGCGATTGTAATCAGATGGGCTCCGATGTCTGCAAGATGTGGTATTGTAACGATAGTTTTTTGAGCTATATGCTATGAGCTCTCTGGTATTCCCTTTTATTTTTCATTAATAGTCAATAGTCCAAACCGCACTTCTAAACCGGTTCCAGCTGTTTTCACGAGAAGATTATGAAAGACACTCGAAGCTCAAGAAGTGCTGTCAACAACTGTGCTAGTTGCTCCAGACAGACTCCTTCCAATGTCCTATTAATCCGCCTTTGAAATGTTATACTTAAAGCATGTTCGACCTCTTGAAGGTTGATAGTTGGGTGGATCTTGTCGTGATGCGACTTTTCATCAAGTTTCCTGCCTGTCCAGAAAAAGACGCAGCAGTGCATGATTTCCAACCACGTGACCTATAGGCTGTATCTATGGAATTTCCAGGCGCATGTCAAATTTTGCATTCAATTTATATCGCTTTTTTTCTCTTCCTTTTTTCCTTTTCTTCTTCTTCCTGTTTTCTTCTTCCTGTTCCTCTTTTGCTTTTTCCTCTTCACCTCTAATAGTCGTTATGGTCTTTCCCCAAACCCCTCCTACACATGAAGACCACGACGAAATGATTCGGTCATCGTCGTCCTCCGCATTCTCCGAGTCCTCGGCTTCCTCTTTCTCGTCATCTCATACGAGCCACACCAATTCAGCGCCAGCAGACAAGCAACAACAGCAGGCGAGATTGAAAAACCCTCTCCTCTATTCGCCTGCAATTTCTTCTGAGATTCCCGCAATTCCTCCTCGTTCTCCGGGTCATGTTACTTCGCGCAACTCCATCCGACTCCTCGAACGTGAAAGGCGCCTATCTTCTGGTCTAACCATTGAAACTAAACTTTATCAACACCACCTTCTCCAACAAATTGGCTGTGATGATTCCAGCCCTCTTTCCAGTGGTGCAAGCTCTCCAGTTTACAGTCATACTGGCTCTAATTCTCCTCGCCTACCTCCTTTATCGCCGCCTGCTCCACTTAGTCCAAATAGACGTCCGCCTTCCAGAGTCGAGCTTTCTCG
Organism: Magnusiomyces fungicola; assembly: GCA_900654225.1. NCBI lineage: Eukaryota > Fungi > Ascomycota > Dipodascomycetes > Dipodascales > Dipodascaceae > Magnusiomyces > Magnusiomyces fungicola. The sequence continues at coordinate 1,737,881 of CAACAH010000004.1, forward strand.
CTCGGCTTCGTTATCTACCCAGAATTCCCCGGAAATTATTAATCCCATCACTCCCTTGGACCTTCACTCCCTGAATGCATCAACAGCGTCTCCTCAACAGGCTCAAGCCCCTATCGCATCTGCAGATTCCCCTCCTGTCCCCCCGCCTCGCACACCTGGCAGACTCTCTACATACAAGCTTCACCAGATCCGTCTGGAGTCTCTAGATACCTCACAAAGCCATGTTCTCCCGTCCTCTATTATTGACAAACTTTCTCGTTGGATAGTTTGTGTCATGGTCGTTCAGCAGGACGCCGATCTGGAACCTGAGCTGAAAATCATGCAACCGTCTGTCCAGTTTTCAGATGAAGACTTTCGCATTATTTCTTGCTCTGCATTGTCTGATCAGAAGCCTACTCCTACAAACTCAAAGATTCATCCTCAGCTCCAAGCCTGGTCTCAATTTCATTCTTTCAGATTCCTGCCTGCAGCTTCTTCGCATATTCCCGATTCTCGCTTCTCCAGCGCCGCACCTGCTTCACCAGACCCAGCGTCACCCACAAATTCATCCGCTTCAAAAGAACTTTATGGATTTTCTCTATATACCCAATGCCCTGACCCCACTTCTTCTCGTGGATTCATTCAGGAGTCAATTGTGATCTTATCGCGTTTAAATTACCCACAGCTTTTTAATGCATGTCTCCAACTTGTTTACGATGTTACCCAGCAAAATTCCCTCACTATCACCAATTCTCCATCTGACTTGAAAGGCACGCATGATTCCACCACATTAACGTCGTCATTACATTCCTCGTCAGCTCAGCTGCTCCAACCAGAATTAGAAATTAATCCCTCCTCATCATCTGCACGTGCTGAAGATTTAGAAAAACTACTTTCTGCAAAACTCCCAGTCTTGCAAACCGCTCTCAAAAATATTTCTCAATGGCCTAACCCAAAACCAAACTCTACTTTGGAGCTTGGCTTTCTTGGAACTGTTATCAATATTTCTATTCCCCATCATGAGTCGGTTCCACTACTGGGAACTGTAGATCTTGATACCTCAAGTGCAAACTTTCATTCAAATGGTCGCAACAATCATAGGATACATTCCATGTCGAATGTTTCGTTAAGCAAGTCTCATAGTTATAAAAAGTCTTACTCTTACTCATCAACCGATCTTTCGTTAGCTAAGCAAGAAAATGATCAGTTTATTCCTAACGATGCACCGGTCATCACTGCAAGTGAGCCTTCTGGCACTTGGGATTATATTATAAACTACATATCAGATTTCACTGATCTCTATCTGCTTTATGAGTATGTTCTTTTGGGAAAGCCGATTGTTGTTTATGCAAACTCCCCTCACTTGTGTTCAACCTTCATTTCTTTGCTTATCGACTTGATACGCCCAATCCCATATGGTGGTAGAGTTCGAGAGTACGTTACTGCTGAATCTCTTGGTTATTTGACCTCTATGGGTAGTGTAAAGGAGTTTGAGTCAGGTGGAATTACAGGAATTACCGACCCTGTATTACTAGAACAAGTCCAAAGCGTTTGCAGCTCTAATGTATTGGTGTTTGCTTTAACACCAAATGCTAGGCTTGTTGCTGCTCAGAAACAGGCTGCCAAGCTTGCCCGTGCTATCAAGCCAGCCTCTTTAGCTGCGTTGATTGCACCTGAGCCAAAGCCTATGGAAGACGCTGTCAGAAGCCTTGGATCTACTCGTGGTATTCCGATATTGCCAATCACATCGCCTTACTATTATTACAGAACTTTCCACAACGGTGTTGGTATTCTTAGAAGACAGAATAATGTTTGGGCTGCTTTCTCTCATTCCATCTTATATGAACTCCCAGACTCTACTACTATTGCATCATCTTCTAAGAATACAAGTATGATTTTATCTGCTTCTCCACCTATAAATACCAAGGAACCCCCCATCGTCACCAAGAACACGGCGTCTTCCCCTGTATTCAGAGACCCTGCTGAGAAAAATGGAAAGCTTTCAAAATTCTTCTCCAAAATTGGCTTTAACCGCGGTAAGAATACTCCTACATTACCTCAGCCAAAGTCCCAACCTAATAGTTTGAATCAGTCAGCAAATTCTATATATCGAACTGTTCCTACAGCGTCTGCTCATACTAATATGTCATTATCTGCTAAAGGCGGGCGCCATAATTCTACACCTGTCGTCACCATGCTTGAACCTGCTCAGCATATTCCCAAATCTACCCCATCCTCATCTTCTGACTCTGCTTCATCAATGGGATCCATCAACAGCGCTCAGGTACTTAGTGGCGATCTTTCAGAAGAAGCCGAACTTGCTATTGCCCAGTCCATCAAGCAAATTTCCAGAACTCGTATGCTTGTTCCTGATAATAAATTTGTTTCCCAGATTACCCAAATGTCTATTTCTGCTTTACAGGCTGCAATTCCTAAGTCCATTGATTACATAACTGAACTTTCTACACTTCTCAGTTCTTCTTCTGCTGGAGGGGCTACTCTAAAATCTTTATTAAAGGGTGAAAATCTTCCCTTTAGCCCATTATCTATGCCCAAAAGCTTAGATTTTGCTATCCGATTCCATTTTGCAACCCTTACCTCTCGATTTCTTTCTCCACTTTCATGTTACCTTGAGCCCTTGATTGATGGTGAGTCTAATTCTAATGCATCTATCTCTCCATTGATCGAGTCTCATGGCTTTATGAAGAAACACACAGTTGAGATGGTTACTAGCAGTATGAAGCTTAAGGATTCAGATCAGAGCAAGGGATCATCCCTTAGTGATACATCTTATAAACGACACTCTAGAAGCAGCTTCAAGGATACCCATAATGGATTATTAAAGCAGCCCCCAGCTATGATTACTTCTCAAAGTATGTACAGCTTGTCGTTGTCTGCTATTAGCAGAAGCTCGAATAACGTGCATGAGGTTGACAGTGATAAGTTATCCCGCACACACCCCTCTCTCACGAGCAAAGTTGGTAGCAATTTAGAGAATGACAAACACGCAAAGAAGACAACAAGAAAGATGAGTACTAGCAAAACAATGTCAAACATTTCTGAAAAAGTCAAAAACAGTGAAAAGTCGGTTAGCAAACCTATTGAAGGTAGCAAGAGCTCTACATCTAAGACTTCTAATAATAGCAAAACTAGAGGCAGCGCCAGCCGTACCAAGGCTAAACGATTTTCTATGCCTCCCATGCTTACCCTCCCATTTGGTAACTACAATGATGAAGAACCTGATGAAGAAGAAGGTTTCCTTAAGGAATTTGATACATTTACTACCTCTTTTGTTCCCGAAGCTTTGGGAGCTACCAAAGGTAGTACAAACACTGCAGTAGCTATGCAAAACTCACACACTGCTCCTATTGCTACATCTTCTCATCAAGACAATATTCTGCTCTTAAATAATGCTCATATCACCGGCACTCCTGTTGAGATTTCTAGTTCCCAGTTTTCGGATACCATGAATCCTAATACCCCATCTCAACAGTCTACATTCTCCATGTCAAGTTCTTCTTTTAACGATGGCTTGATAAGCCCAATGACTCCAGCCACTCCGCTTACTCCAGCTACACCTAGTAACACCACAAGCCCCAAACAGCTAATCACTCAAAGGGCTATCTCTGGAAGTGGAGGAAGTTCTTCCAGCGATGCCACACTCACATCATCTTCTTTATTGCGCAAACTTTCTGGACGCAAGAAGAGTGGGACCTCAACGCCTAATAACGGCCGTAATAACAGCTTATTAAGTTCTCTGCGTGGTGTTAATACTCCTTCTGGCCCTTCTTCTCCTGCAACGTCTATTCCTGAAAAAATTCTTAGCCGCAGTAGTAGTTTAAGTGATAAGCGTGGAAAGTCTGTGAGTTTTAGTGGGGCAAAGGTTACAGAATCAAAACCATCTACATCTGGCCGAGCTGCAAGTTTGGGCTTACACATTCCTCGTTCCAACTTTTCTCGTTTTGAAGAAGACGAAAAACTTGTTGTTTCATCCACATCCTCCAAGAATCGCCGCAATTACAATGGCGTAACTTCTTTCATGTCATCTTCTTCTGCTTCTTCTAAAATTAATCAGCAGCAACAATCTAGAGAAAAATCTGCTCCTGTCATGATAATTCCTGAGCTTGTCCTCTCTTCTTATGGTTCTTCTAACACCCCATCTGCATATGCTGCCTCGCCCAGCACAGGAACAAAAGAAGGAACTGTAATTGATAGTGCTCAGGATTTCAAGATGCATGATATTTATAAGGAGTTTATGAATAACATGAACTTTGCAAACTGGTTGAAGATGAATCATACTGATTTGTACAACTAACCAACATATTTTAACTCTTTCTTGTCCTTTTTTTCGTTTATTCGTTTTACTGTTGATCAGTTGTAAATTAAAGATGGTTTTACATTTACTTTCTTTTTTGATCAAATATTTTAATGTTTTTGTATTTGTTATGTCATATTTAGTTTTGGACCCTGGTATTGAATCGCTCTTTCTGATAGGTTTGTATTTGGGTCTTGTAAACATGAGTTTGGCTTTTATTTAATTATGGCATTTTATTAATGTGAATTATGAGTTGATGATTAGTATTTTGGTTAATATATATCACTTGATTAAAATTTCGTTTTCTTGCTTAGAAAGTTATAAGTGTAAATTAATTTACAAATTAGAGTACAAATTTTAGAAAATGTGTAATTGACCATTTAAACCATGCCAAAAATGTCTTGTTCTGCATTTTCCCTGTCGATGTGACAAAATGTTGTTAACAAGATTATTTTGTCCTTCCATGATTTCCATTAATTAGAGCAATAAACTTGATTCTGTTCCATTAACCTGACAATCTGTTTGCTCTGGCCCACTAGCTGTTTTAGAATTTTGGGTAATTGGTTTTTCTATTTGAAGAGGCGCTTCTGCTTCTAACAATTTAAAGAGCGGCCGATTAATTTGGTTTTCAGAAGCACGAGTCAGCGGAGGATAGTTTGGAAACTTTGGAAACTTTGGAGGCTGATATGTCTTGATTTCTTTTTTTCCCACTTTCTTTTCTTTGTGTGATGAATCGATAAACTTATCGACGTCGCTTTTGAGGGGCAGAGTTGGTCTTGAAGGTGTTTGATGAAAATCTTCCCAATGGTTTCTCATTTTTTCAATATCATGCCTTTTTTTTCGGTGGACTTGTGATAGCTCTGCTTGTTTTTTCTTCATTGTCGCCAGAGCTTCGCTGCTTAACGGGCCAGACCATTTCGCTATAATCTCATTCTGTGCGCGCCTTCGCTCTTCCGATGCCAAATCTGTTTCATGATTTTGCAAAAGTCCCATAATTCTGGTTTGTGCTTTGAAGCCATCATTTCCGAGTTTAGTACGGTCTTTTATCTCTTGCTTTCTTGCCTCGCGTATCTCACGTTCTTCGTTTTTCCTGTATTCTTCCATTTGTTGTTGTTCATACCGATCTTTTTCTGCTTCTCTTTTCCTCTCAAATCGTCCCTGTTCATCTATTTCTTTTTGCATTATGGCTTCCTTCTTCCTTCTTTCGCTTTCACTATACTCAGCTTCAGCAGCGTAAAATCTCTCAAGTCTTTCACGTTCAGCTGTGTCTTTGTCAAGCGCGTGTTGGTGTTTTCTTCTTTCCAATTCTGCATCTTGTTGAATTTTGAAAAGCCGTTGTCGTTCGGCGTTTTCACGATGTACTCTTTCCTTTTCTGCTTGTATTGCAATTTGGTGATCTTGTTTCTCTTTCTGTTCCTCTTCAAGAAGCTTTTGCTTTTGTTCTGTTTTCAATCGCTTTTTTTCTGCTACCTCTGCCAAGTATTCTTGCTCACTTTTTTTCATCCTCGCCGAAAATAAAGCCCAGTCTCTTTCATCTCTTTGAATGACAGAGAGTACTCTTGGTCTCATTTCTTCCAATTCTTTTTTCATCCAGTCATCCATTAGTTGATATTCTGGAACCTTTAACTCATCTTCATCTTCAGTATTTGCATCTATATCATCTGGAATTTTTCCATTGACTGCTAGAATTGGTGCTCGCCGTGCTTCTCTTCTTCTTGCACGGGCTTCTTTACGCTTTTCGAGATTTTCTAAAGCTGCCTTCTCTCTATCAACCTGAGCAAGCAAGTATCGAAACCTTCCAAGCTCTCGTAATTCCTGTCCTCTTCTAATCAAATTTTCACCATCTTCTCTTATAATCTCTTGAAACTGTTTCATCCATAATTGTCGAATTTCCTCTTCTCTTTTTTCAAAATTAAGCTTTCTTTGTTCTTCTAATACTTCTTCTTCGGTTGGTGGTTCTGGTTGAAAAATATATTCGATTATTTTAATCTCCTTGTCACTGGTAGGTTGAAAATCGGTCTCTCTCTTTCTAAGAAGCCGGTTAACAACATTCTTAGGAAATCTTTCCTTGGGCTCAAAGATTTTAAGTTTGGAATATTCCTTGTAGCCATCTGGCATTGCCTCACTAAGTGGAAGTCTTCGTTCAGGAGGATTTTTACTTCCTGGGGGAGTCGGTGGGCGGTAGAACTCATTTATTGGAGTTTGCTTTTCAGAACCATCAGCTTTAGTAGGTGGTAGAATAGACAATGAGTTAGGAAGAGGGTTGAACCAGAGTTCCTCACTCTCATCTTTCCATAAAGTTTCAGACGTTGATTTTTGAGCATGTAGCTGGCGAGTTGTTAGCTCAGTGTATGGGTTATGAGACTGTTGAATTGGTACTTGGTATGTTGTTGATTGAGAAGGAGTATTTGATAGTGGCGGTTCAAGTTGCTCAAGTTGCTCAGATCCGCTATTGAAACTTTTTTTAAAGTAAAGGGGCTGCTTTTTTAAATATTTATTAACCTTTTTAGATACATGCCGACTTTTTTTGTCTGAATTTTTGGCCGGTTTGCTCATGAGAGGACATCCATTTGGGATTTCAGCAAAGTCCATAGTGAATTGGTCAACAATAACATAAATTAAAAAAAAACAATAATAACAGGGGTTCAATTATTTTAGACAAGCAAATGGTGTTAAACCCTCCTTGGATAGTGGTTTGGAAAAAAAGTAAATGAAATAAGACATTATTACGTGATTGGAAAAATGGGTAATGAAATATGGGAGATTATGATACTTGAAAAGCATATTTTAAAAAGAAGCAAATCACAAAGCATGACATATCATCTAATGGAATAAAAAGAAGCATAATCACGAGATTACTTGAGCTAAATATTTGCATTGAGATTGTTTTTGAGAATAAGAAAGTCATTATATGAGCATATATTTAAGATGAGATAGGAGCTTGACGGAATTTAGCCATGGACTCTAAATTTGCAGGAGATTCAAATTACATTTATAAATAATACTGCAGAGTTTGGTTGATTGATATATGTGGAAATATAATAGTTTGGGCCGTTTTCATTGACTGAAATTGGTTTTAATTGGTTTTAATTGGTTTTAATTTGGGGATATTAAAGTTTACATTCTGGTGAGTATGAAACCCTAACCCTCACCTGGAACATTTGACAGTTTGACAGCTTTGGCAGCTTTTGAACCAAAGCTGTGGGAATTGCGCACTTTTGAGAATATAAATTTTCTCATCTGTATACAGTCTCATGAATTGGGTGTATAGATCAAAACACTAAATTTGAAACGCTCGATTACCAGTAGCGCTTAAAGAGCTGAGGACTATCAAAGTTTATTAAAGTTTCTGAATTAAGGATTATGTGACTGATTAACAAATCCATAGAAAGTGAATATATTAATTGAGTCTCTAATACCAGTAGACTTGGTGATATTCCAAGTTATCGAATCAGCATCTGAGGCTGATAAACGTTGGCATTGATTCACTGAACAACATTCAGTCATATTAGCATACGGACATATTTGGCAAGGTCCTGGTGAACATTTATGACCTCAGAGGTGTCTATTAATTCCTCACACCTGTGGGTCCCTGACTGAGATGTCAACACCGTTCAACGTGCCGGGTTTACTGAGAATGCTGCGGTCTTGAAATGTCTTGCCAGCCATTCAAGGGCTAGGGTATTTTGTGACATTACACTGTGGGGTGTGTTACAAGATAATTGCACGGCTGATAACTAGGGATTCCGTCACGCGATACGGGAATTTAGTTGCCTTTGGTTTTATGTCTCCTAATCTTTTTATAAACAGGAAAATCAAATAAATCAAAATAATATTAGCAGTAATAATAATAGTGATAAGACGCAATCTATTCCAAACAATTAAACGTAGTAAATGCATCGTTGCCTGTTTGCTTGAATACTGTCGTTGCATTGCCTGTTGTTGTTGTTGCTACAAATAGCACACCTTGGTCATAATGTATAGACCAAACTAACCCAGCGATCGAAGTTAACTCAGTCATCAAGGCTGCCATGATCTGAGCTACATGACAAACCCAAGCCGTCTAAATGGGTTCAAGATCGCTCTCGATCTGTTAGAAATGATTTAGTCTGACAGGTTTAAACAGAAATGCACGAATGCACAGTGGCTATAATCTGACTCACGACTGCAACCTCAGGATGTAAGGGTATCGTCCAAATACCTGGAACTCGGTTTACTGTTCCTCCTGGTTCCTGGCGAGCTGGTTGGCTGGTGGTCATGCCAGAAGACGTAGCAGTGCACCATTGCATATATAAACTCAGAAACACTCTAAGCTGTGGCATGGTGGGGTTGATCCACCTTAGCATTTCGTACTCATGGGCGTGGGGAGTTGTAGCTGTTTTTGATGCCCCTAGTCTGCTCTTGAACTAACAGCAGCTCATACAATCTAGTGATTCTCTGTATTTTGATTGACCAGCACCCGAAATTGCGTCTTATCAGGGACAAGGTCGTGGTAAAAGAAATTACTATATCATGCACCGCGCTAAACTGTGTTGTGGGTGAGGCTTGAGCTGCAACAGTGCCCTTGGTGCCATCGCCGATTCACGATACCAGCGGAACACAAAGCATTAACGGATTCCATGCAAATGGCTCAGACACCAAAGATGCTTTTGATGCGTTTGATTCAGCTGAATAGCATAGGAAGCCCATCTCGAGCCCCTCAGGAAAGCCACAGGCGCCAGAGCCAGCGCTTGTTACCGGCATCTTAAACCGTGGGACTCACCCCTAACCGCTGGAGGAACACTTCGACAAAGTGGAATTAAGCTGTGCCTTCACGGTTTATCGATGGGCCTTCCGCGCTCTCGTGGGGACAATAAGACGTAAGAAACCATAAGAGCTGCTCCATCCCTGCCGTCTCAAGGCTTGAAGAACAGTGGCATGAGTGAATAAAGTTCGCCAGCTCAAACACATACGCACTGCACACATTTCTCTAAAAATTAGAATTAAATCCCAGCAGAAACTTGCAAAGTCAATCGGGTTGCTGGATCAGCCTAAGTGGCGTGTGTGGGCTAGCGGTGTAGTGTAATTAAACCAAAATGGTGTGCACCGGTATAACGATACCGGGACACGACGTGACCGGCGTGTGATAACAGATTATTTGCGCAATCACTCTTCTTCTCTTCCTCTAAACCACCTCTTTTCTTCTTCCCTTTCATCTTTTCCTCCAACTCCAACCTCTGCTCTTCTCTCTTTTTTTTTGCCTTGTCTTCTACAATCCCATCTATTTTCTTATCGACATAAACTTTCTTCCTTCTCACTCTCCTACGCTTGCACTTTGCCACCTTTATCTCCTTATCTCCACATCTCCACACTTCAAATGAGCTCCTTTCGGACACCCCCAGCTTTTTCCGAGGGGTCCTTTTCTCCTCTAGGGTCCGATGATGAGTATGACATTATTGAAACCCCTTCTACTAGTGATGTCCATGATGAAGCCAGTGGGATTTCGGATTCCAATTCCATCCTGTCATCTGAAGATGATTTTGATGATCAGTCCGTCTCTCATGAGAACGACACTGATAGCGCCACTGGTACTGACCATGAGCTATCGCATACTCTCGCAATCTCCTCCCATGACGAAACTTTTCGCTTGAATCGAGCAAGTGGCCAGTTAGACTATGGTGCTGACAGTGAATGTGAAAGCGAGAACTACACTTTGGACTCTGAAGAAGAGCTGGATCATGATGACCACATTCTTCCTAGCAACGTCAGCACCATGTGCAATAGTTATGCTACTGAAACGGATCGTAATGAGAACTCTACTACTGATACTTTGAATAACCCTCAATCCAGTACTCACTATGTTCCCTGTCGCCAGCCTGGGGCATCTGTAGCCTCTTCTTCTTTATCTGCTGCTGGGCAACACCAAAGAAATATGGCTATGTTTCAAGCTCAAAACGCTGATTATGATGACGATCTAAAGGCATTCATTCATACAAGGAATAACAATGCTACTCTCACTGATGAGGAAAAGGGTGTTGATTTTAGACTCGGCATGAGAAACTTTGAAGGTTTGTTTAATTCGGACAAGCCAGTCGCATTCCCTATTCATAGCACAACACTGTCCAACGTGGCACCAAACTGGCCCCATATCAAAGCCGATCTTGACAAAAAACCCTTGTTTATTGTATTCACTGCTGATCCTCAACTTAACTCTGCTGGTCCGACTCCTCACGAGATTTACCAATCATTGTGTACATCCTTTCAAAAGTGCTTTGGTTCTTGTGTAATTGGTTATGCTGTCAGACCGGTTATTCCTTGTGACGATATTGAGGATATTGATGATCTAAGCTATGTTGAACTTCAGAATAAGGTGCTAAAGTATGCCGAAGAACATGATGATCTTATTAACCCTTCCTCTATAAAAGACGCTTCGAATTATGGTTACTCACTTGATACATTTGATCCGCAACACTCTGGAGTGGTCGGAAATGTTTATTGTGAAAACTATAATAACCATTTGGTTAATATTTTGAACGATTCTATTGTCCTTGGTATTCATGTATTCAACCCATTGCTTCCCAAATCTAAAATCGATAGATTTAGGGAATCATCCATGGCTTATTTCCAGCAACTTGACTGCCCAGTTTTACCTCTTTCTTATACCACCATTGAGAAAGATATCAAGTTCAAATCCAATAACTTTAACAATTTGTCTATTGACTCAATGTATGGCACCTATGGAATCCCACTCAAGAAACTTAAAGTTTCTTATTTTCATATTCCTAGTACCCGTTACGTGCCTTACACATTGGCTGAGTTTTTTAACAAGGATGATCCATATTATTATACAGCCGAGGACTACAAAACTTTCAAATACTCTGATCCTTCAGATCTACATTCAGACTTTTCAACAACTGGCCGTTTGAATGCTAGTTATGCAATTCTTCAATGCCTTCAATTGAATGTTGATCACTGGAAAGCTTCTTGGGATATTACTACTCTTGCCACATCTGATGTTATTGAGCATATGATGATGAGACGTCGCTGCTATAGTCAGTTTCAGTCTAATAAAGAAAAGAAGCCATCCAGATTCTTTGGTCGCAATTACCCTCTGGTAGGTGAAAACACTTGGACCTTTGCGCCTTGCAAGAACCATAGTAATTATCGTGTTGAAAATGTTTCATCATCCTGTTGGAATTTTTTTGAATTCTATGGTTTGGCTATACCTTATTGTTTTTATTCTATTCTAGTATACTTTCGTTCCTTTTTGTCAAACAATTTCCTTTCCTCCTATTTTCCAGAGCGTGATCACCCTGGCCCGAAGGTTATTTCTAACAAATTGGCTACATCTACCTATGCTATCAATTTTACTAGAAAGAGCGTTACTGCTTTATTGGGATTTCTCTTTGCTTCAAGGATGTTATTTTCCCCAGTTACACGCTCTGGTGTTGTTACTTTGTTAAATCCTTCTCATATATTGGAATCTGGTGGATTCCCTGAAGCTGCACAGCTTGGGACTTTTGAGTTTACATGGGAACAGCGAAGCTTCCTTCCTAAAGTTTTTGGTGATCAGTGGATTTATCTCGCCAATGTTCAGCAGCCTCTCAAAGAAGAGAATTGGTTTGTTTTGGAGCATAAAGGCCAAAATTCTTTTGAGCCACTTCATTTAGAGATATTCCCTCAAGAGCGTCACGGTATAGTCACTGTTAATGTTGTTGCCAAACGAGGGTTCTATGAAACTGGGCCCAACGCTCTTCCCCAGTTTGTTGAGCGTGAATCGTTTGAGTTATTTGAGGTCAGTGCCATGTTTGGTGCGAAGAAAGACTTTTGCTATGTTAATAACCCTTATGAGCCTGTTCCTTCTGTTACCCTCGGTCTCCGCCTTCAAAGCCTTTTAAATACCTTCCTTCAAGAATACGTTCGATCGTTCTACACAGTGGGTCTTGGTAAGATTAATGGACGAGGTGTTGCTGGTCTTAAGGAACATTGTTTTTTCCGCTATGACTCAAAAACCGATAAGAAGAAGAGCGTTTTGCAACACATTACAAACCGGGATAACAAGAAAATTGCTCAGATTAGAGAACAACCCCAGATTCCTATCGTTATTGAAAAGAAGGCTGATCGTTCTAATTTGCCAGAGCCTGACAATGTGATTAAAGAAAAGAAGGAGCCTGTGCACAAGAAGGATACAGAAACTCATGTTTCCGATGGTGCGACTCCTCGTTCTTTTGCATCAACTACCAAATCGCTCCATGACAGAGCTGGTAAGATTTTGTCTGTTGCCCAGCGATCTGCCAAGTCCAAGCTTCAGTCTGCTGTAGCTGTTTCGAAATTTAATGAGTGGCGTATTGACACTGGGTCTAACCTTTTGAGTAATACATTTGATGCTGTTGCTCAAGTGGTTAAAAATGTTTGGGGCTTTGTTGCTGAATGTTATGAAACTATGTTGAAAGACGCTCAGTCAGTTTTGGAAGCTTGGGATGAACAATTACAAGATGCTTATCGATACATGAAGACTAATACTGATGAAGCTGTGCAGAGTGCCAAATATTTGAGCAACAAGACTGAAGGCCATCGACAATTTATTCAAACGAGACTTCATAATGCAGTAACTGACTTGTGGGAATCTATTAATTCAGTTAAGGAGCGTGGGGAGGTTGGCCGCAAAATTATATCTGAATATGTTGCCAAAGCTCGCAATAGTATGCGTAAAAACAAGAAGAAGGATCGTTGCTGGTCCAAATCTTGTGGGAAAGGAAAGAAGAAGGGATTTGGAATTTTTTAATTTGGTTATGTTGAACTAAAACTTTCAACTTTTTTTTTTTTTTTGAATAAATATGACGTGTGAATAATGTTATCAAAGGTAAGCCTCTTTCGATTTAACTTTTTATTTTTGTCATACTTGGGGAAAGGAATAATGAGAGGCTCAAGATGACGGTAGGATGGCAGAAGAATGGTTGTTTCTTTTGTTCTTGTTATTTTTATGACACTTTTTCTTACTTTTTATTTATTTTTTGTATTTCTAGTTCCTGCTCCGCGATGATCATGTCCTTATGACAACAATTTCACAATCGGAAAATTGTGATCATCGTTCATACTTTGGAGTTTTTTTTTTACAGCCATTTGGTTTGTAAAAAGATGTTATTATCAAACATTATTACGACAAGTTTTGCATATATACTTTTCTTTCTACGACAGCTTTCACTCGCATCTTATCACTATCTATTTATGTCTTTATGAATTTCCCTTTTTATTAATTTTTTCTTCTTTTTCAATGATTCATATTTATTATTCAACTTATGTCTTTTGGTGGAATTATTATTATTGTTTTACGATTACGATGATTATTCTTTTTTTTTATTTTAGCTTTTTCGGTCCTTTGGATTTATTTGTCGGTATCTATCTATTTTTTATTTTATTTAATTGGGATTTTTTTTCTTACTTCAACTTGTCGATCGTTTGATATTATCTATATATATTATTTAAATACTTGGAAAATATATCTTTATATATTTGGGTTATTATTGGGCGTTGGAGGAATTTTACTAGTAACTAAACAATGTTTGTTAAAGCCGGGGAAAACTGAAAACTTGTAAACTTGTAAACCTTTTGGGGAGAACAAAACGTATACTCGTGCCAAATCATGGATTTATACACGTTCAATTGTCATCAATTAGCACTATTACCAATGACAAAACATTTATCAAGTTCAGATTCCAACCAGCAATAGGTAAATTGCAACGTACACAGTTCAAGAGGGCGGTTTTCGTCAGTCATACACATATATATTATATATTATATATTATATATGATATATTATGTACATAAAATGAGGATATATATATAAAATAAAATAAAAACTTTTGGAGAACTTTTGTTTGTGTATTTGGGGGTGGTATCATCGTCATTAAACCTTTTGATAAAGACTTTTTTTTTTTAAAAAAAAAAATTCTTTTGAATTTTTGAAAAGTAAAATATAAACTTTTTTTGGTCATAAAAAAACATTAATTTTTCAAACTTTTTTGAGCTAGCATTTTGTGGTAAACGATTGTGTCATTTTTGTCTTGGAATCCTTTTTTATTTTTTTGTTTCCTTTTGTGGTAATCATTGCAATCATATCCTGAATGCTCTTTTAATCATATTTCTTTTTCTCAAGCAGCCATCTAACGAACCAATCCAAACTTGGAGGCAGCAGTATTAACAGGAGACTTGACATTTAGGCTTCGGTCATTATTGACTTTGGTTTTTTGAGGGACTTCTTCATCCATCTGGAATTGAATCTCGTCATACTCAGATCCTTCATTGCCAGAGCCCGTGCCGTTTGTGTTATCATCGTTTGAAGCAGTCAACACACCAGTAACATCATCGTCGGAAAGAACACTTGATCCAACACCAGTGGTAAGCGAAGTCTTGCTCAGGCCCAAAGAGCCGAGACCTGATGTGATTGGAGTTCCAACAGGGGGTAAAGAAGCCTGGCTAAGAGAGTGATTATGGCCAAGAGTCTGGCTCTTATAAGATGCCATGTAAGAGCTACCATCTGGCGTTCCAATAGGAGCCTGTTGAACTTGATTTTGTAGTGAAGATGAGCCATTATTGTTCGAAACAGAGAAAGAAGACCGCAAAGGAGATCCATATCCAACTGCTCCATCTCCATTAATCACATTAGGCTCCTCCAGGTGAGAGCGGCGTGCAAATGTGCGAGGGGAGCTTGATCCCCAAATATCAGGATTTCCATTACCATTGTTAAAACTCTGTCTATGGTTACTGGTTGTGCCATTTCCACTAAGCTGATGATGCAATTGATGAAGCGCAAATGCGGGATGATTAGAGCTAGACGGCCTAGAACCACGTCTTTGACGCTCCTGATCAGTAAGCAAGTCCGTAAGTGAAGAAGGAACAAAGTCTTCCAAACCATCATTGTTATCAGGATTATCGTCATCATCGATAGCAAATTCGTGATTTTCAAGAAATTCCTGGTGGCTTGTTCCATTAAATCCCTGTGATCCGTTTTCAGGAATCTTCATGTTTGATAAAGAACCCATCAACATAGAGACCGAGGTGGGTCTAAGAGAAGAAGAGACAGAAGGTTTCTTGTTCCAAATTGAGGCTGAAGCAGAGCCATTGGAAAAAGAAGCAGAAAATGATCGTTGACTGGGGCTGTTTGCTGAGGCAAAGGGCGATTGTGGAATTTGTGGAGAAGAAGCCTGTTGTTGGGAGAGCTGCTGTTGTTGTTGACGGTGTTGATGAAGAGCAGCCGACGAGGCGGAAAATGATTGAGGAGCTAGCAACTGAGATTGGTAATCAGATGATGTGGCGGGGATAATAAAAGAGGCAGCCTTATGATGATGAACCAACGGCAATGAGCCAATGACCGGTCCATTTTCTCCAATAACATTGGGGACCGTACCGTTAGCTCCAGAAATATTAATTCCATTGGATCCGTTTGGCATATAAAGGGACGATGAATTCCTGGGGGTAGTACTTGTGGACCCTAGACTTGTAGAAAAGTCGTTTCCTGGTATGGACTCATTGTGAGACTGGGAATAGGACCTGGGGGTTGATGAGAGATTTTGGGTATAGTCTGGAGCCCCATTGTAGGCAGCAGAAGCAGCAGACATGTAAATGTTTCTAATAGTGGCGGATGTAGTCGGGCCCTGAGTCGAGGCTATGATGGTGGGATTAACTGGGACATCTCCATTAAAAGACTGTTTGAGCTGCTGTGGGGGTTGTTGAGAGGTGTATGGGTCATTGGGGTTGACAGCGGGTCCAGGACCGGCGCCCCTTTGTTGTTGTTGGTTTTGGTGCAATGAGCCATTCTTATGGTGCATAGACTTGGGATTAACGACCCGACCGTCGGGGAGGATATGAGCCAGTGCACATTTCATGCCAAACTTGCAGTTACCCTAAGAAAACAAAGCAAAAAAAAGTACACAAATTGGGTACGGTGTTGAGATCGGTTAGAATGAAGGTTGTCAAAAGTCAATAATAGATTAAGCGATAGTGACGAATAAACAAGGTTTGAGAGTGATAAGGAGACATGAAAAATCATCAAGGCTTAAAAATCCAATCAAGATTATGCTTGCGTGAAGTTGGACAACGAAAGAAAAAAAATCATAGACTTACCTTTTGAAAATATTTGCAAGGAGCCTGCTCAAGAGTGTTTAGAGAATGAGAGAATGGACAGCCGCTGCCTGCTTGACATTGTCCCTGTCTGAAGAACTTGCAAGGAACATGAGATAAATCTAGGCAAAGAGTTAGTTAGATATAGAAATAGACACTGATAGACAGTTGAGAAGCGTACTTTTCAGCATGGCATTGTTGCCATTTCCGGCGGCTAACTTTTGGTTAAAAGGACCATCTTGCTCGATACCGAGATCATCGCGCTGTTGTTGGCGTAGGCCGTGGGAAAGCTTAGAGGACGGAGGAGAAGTAGTAGTAGATTGAGGCATTGGTGATTGAAGATAAAAGCTCCATAACAGAGCGTATTGAAGAGGAGCGTGGAGATAAGTGTAGAAGAATAAGGATCTTGGAGAGAAGACGATGAACTTAAGCGGTGGTAAAGAGAAAGAAAGAGATGAGATATGATGAATATAAGCGAGTGTAAAGAAGGAGGGGGAGGGGAGAAGAAGAAGATGGCAGGAAGAAAGAAGAAGGAAATACCGTACTGGGGATGACTGCAAATAAGTGGGGATCCCGTGACGTGACTACTTTCCCGGGGGGGGCTTCGTTGACGCCTTTAGTTACAGGCACACACAACGGCACGGTTACAACTATGTGCCTGTCACAAGTTGACAGCGAAAAGAATAATATGAGTCTCATGAATCCGCGCCCAGGAACGCTACTTTAGTCCATCCATCGATAACAGCATGTTAATGTCTTTACTGGAGATTTACGTGCAACTTGTCTGCGGTCACTCTACATGTTTCAGTCACATGATGTCACAACATGAGCCAATCACAGACGAAGAAGGAGGAGTCTTTTGTTTACCACGGATTTGGTAATCGATCCTAGCTCTGTGCATTTTGTATAAACGGTAATTAATGGTTTTATATTTAAAGAGATGATACACATCTTTGGAATAGCTGTATATACAAGTTATGGAAACGGCATTTTAATTGCAAATCTACTTGCTTGTTCTAAGAATAAGACTGTTAGTACGAATCCAGTGATATTGCTTTCGACTGTAACATTCCATAAATTCAATTTGATGGTATCAGATAATTGAGTTTGAGATAGACGTGGGTTGTATTCATAGAAGAGGGTATCTTCTAGTATTAGAAGTGCCAAAAAATCGCCTGTTCATCATTATCAAATGGAGGGGAATCTCGGGAGGAAAAAAAAAAAAAGTAAAGTAAAAAAGGTACTTACTAGCTTCAATAATCATAAACCAAGCCAAGATGATTTATATGATAAAATAAAATAATAAAATAAGACAAAAGGAATGGGTATCTAGAGAGTAATCATCATCAATCCGCTAATCAAACTGGATTAAAACCACATGAAAGTTGGATGCTTAACAAATGATTCGAAATGGTATGGTTGATGAAAGAAAAGAAAACATTTTATATGTGATGACAATGTGCTCATATGTACGCTTTGCATGAATACTGTGGCACGTGCAGTCGAGTTACCCTATCTTTAAATTTAGGGCTTTTAGAGGTGTTGTTCTTCTCCAAAGTGTGAATGAAAGCATTTGGACATAGTCTGGTGAGTTAAACACTGTCAAATGTTGGTATAACTAATAAGTTGACACTTGAAACCGTGTAGAGCTTAAATATAATGCTTTGTTGCAGTTAAAAAAAAATACCTTCAGGTAAAAGGGAAGCAAAAAATTAAGCTCCCACTAAGGGGGTCGAACCCTTGACATTTCGGTTTCATCTGAGACTGAGAAGTCCTTGTAAAAGCCGAACGCTCTACCGACTGAGCTAAGCGGGACTTGTTGAAAACGTAAAACCTCATGTGTATTTAATGTGCTTGTTGAAATTTTGGCATTTTGTCATGCTTAGAAACATATGGCTATTTTTTGATGTATTACATATTCAACACGTTGAATAACCTAAAGCTGCTTTGGAAATGCGTTTCTACTAAATGATGTTCAAGCGGAATCCAGTTATAATTGCTATTACTATTGCGTTTGACAGTGCAGAATGCTATCCGGTTTGTGGCAATGCGGCCCCATGAAAACCTGCAAAACCTGATTCGAATCTTTGAAAAAAACAGCCTCAACCCTACACACTTTGTCGACACATACTCTGCAAGAACTTCGTTCCCTGATATCATCTATATGGCTTTTTCCGGGTGAATGTGTTTTGTTGGTGCATCACGTGGTTTATCAAATTATAGGTGGTGTTAATATGAATTTACCCAACAGGAGATGCTTAAAATAGGGAGCGAGAATGCGAGGAGCATATGGAACTCCGGTTGGTAGCGCTGTTGAGGCGGAGGAGAGTCGCTTGCTGCGTCCAGTCCGGAAGTGAAAGAGAGGCTTGGTTGCTTATCCCAACCTGAGCCTGAGCTGGTAGACTAGTTTTACAAGTCGCTGAATGCGTCGTCGCACGAGAGGTGTATAGAATGCAGGGCATCAACAGTAGGAGCTCGGATTAGTTATTAACACGCACACGCATTGCTAATTATTGTTGGCTGTTACTGTATAATTAAACCCAACATTATCCGCACGTTGAGATGAATCATGAATCGTTAGCCGTGTGGGAATTCCATCTTGAAGCTAGGAACTAAACTCAGTCTCAGTCCCAGTCTCAGTCCCGAGTCTTAGTGAAAGAATCATCATTCTCGTCAAGAGGGTTGCACCGAGCTGATTGAAAACAGCGGAATAGAAGACTAATTGCAATCAAGCAACCGTTGATCAATTGGAATGGAATTGCCATCAGTCACAGTTCAAAAGTAGCCTTGATCTGCTGCTGGAGACCTCATCTCATTCACCCTCCCGGCTATCTTGTTATTGCCATTTTGTGTGTAACAGCTAGTCGCCATTCTACAGAGACGTCCAACCCCCAAAAACACTCCCTAAACACACATGTATTTACTACGTCCTGACTGATAAACAGCTCGTATCAGTTCCAGCAATCTGATATCAACGAGTCGCCAAATTACGAATCCGCTGCGTTGGCTTGGCCCTTGTGCGCTGACCGGTTCGTTTTCAGCATGTTGGGCCCCTTGATTTCGTAGGCGCGATACTAGCCGCAGATTTTGGTGGGTTATTATAAATATTTCAGCTTTCCCTCGTCTTTTTTTTTTCCTTCCTTCCACCATTCATTCCATTCTCCCTTCCTACCTATCCACCGTGTCTCGTTTTTTTCGTGGTACTTTTCTTCCCCTATCTTTTTTAACTGGCCTTTTCTTATCTAATAAACACAATGGTTTCTTCTGCTCGTCCCGAAAACGTTGGCATCAAGGCCTTTGAGATCTACGTCCCCAACCAGGTATGCTTATTTCATCATCATCATCATCGATTTCTCCTAATTCCTCAACCTCTCATTCCTACCCATGATCTCCACTAGATTGATCTGCGTCGGATTCTTCTTAATATCTTTTGAACACCTTGATCTCTTTTCTTTCTTCTTTGGCTCTGCTAGTAACAAGCCCCTTTTTGTTGCAAACAGACACTATCTCGCACCTCTTTGTGCTAAATTTCAAATCACATCTAACACCCCAGCTCTATAGGCCGTCAACCAAACTGAACTTGAAAAGTTCTCCAACATTCCTGCTGGTAAGTTCACCATTGGTCTTGGCCAGACCAACATGGCTTTCGTCAACGACAGAGAAGACATCTACTCTTTCGTCTTGACTGCCGTCTCCAACCTTCTTAAGAACTACAACATTGATCCCAAGTCTATCGGCCGTCTTGAGGTTGGCACTGAAACTCTTTTGGACAAGTCCAAGTCTGCCAAGTCTGTTGTCATGCAACTCTTTGGCGACAACAACGACATTGAAGGTGTCGACACTGTCAATGCTTGCTACGGTGGTACTAGCGCTCTTTTCAACGCTATCAACTGGGTTGAGTCCTCTTCTTGGGACGGCCGCAATGCTATTGTTGTTGCCGGTGATATTGCCATCTACGCCAAGGGTGCTGCTCGTCCTACCGGTGGTGCCGGTGTCGTTGCCCTTCTTATTGGCCCTGACGCCCCTATTGTTTTTGATCCCGTTCACGGCAGTTACATGGAGCACGCTTACGATTTCTACAAGCCAAATTTCACTAGTGAATACCCTGTTGTTGATGGCCACTTTTCTCTCACTTGCTACACTCGTGCCCTTGACAAGGCCTACCAAACTTACAACAAGAAGGCAGCTGCTAGAGGTCTTTCTCAATTGAACGGCCACGTTCCCACTGGCATGGACAGATTCGACTACTCTGTTTTCCACGTCCCCACTTGCAAGCTTGTTTCCAAGTCTTTTGCCCGTCTTTTTTACAATGACTACCTTGCTGACAAGTCTGCTCTTGATCTCCCAGAAGAGCTCCAGTCTCTTGACTATGAACAATCTCTTACTGACAAGAACCTCGAAAAGTTCCTTGTTACCGCTTCTAAGGAGAAGGCTGCTAAAAGACTTAACCCTTCTTTGATCGGCCCTACCAACACTGGTAACATGTACACAGCAAGTGTCTACTCTTCATTGGCTTCCCTTTTGTCCTATGTTCCTATTGAGAACTTGGAGAACAAGCGTGTCAGTTTCTTTTCTTACGGATCTGGCCTTGCCTCTTCCTTCTTCTCTGCCGTCATCAAGGGCGACATTTCTGAGATTGTCAAGAACCTTGATCTTAAGAACAAGCTCGAGTCTAGACACTTTGAGTCCCCCGAAAAGTTTGAAGAAGCTATTGCTCTTAGAGAGAAGGCCCACCTCCAGCACAGCTTTACTCCCACTGGTTCTATAGAAAACATCCGCAAGGGTACTTACTACTTGACCAACATTGATGAGAACTACAAGAGAAGTTACGCCATCAAGGAGTAAATATCTTACCACTACCATTGTGTCTGCAACTTCTGCTTGATATCATAATACCTTTGCAAGAAATGATGATAACGAAATCCTAATTCCATGCTTATATCTGTTTTTCTTCTTTACTGCTATTATTATTATTGTTCTTTTTCCCCCGGTTGTGATGTTTGAATGCGTTTGAAGGATATCCATAACTGCTAATTTTCTCATTCCCTTGTGATGACAGCATTCCATGATTAATATTCCTGTTATTATTATTACTATGTACACCCTACCTTTTAATTTAGAAAGTTCTCAGCATGTTTATGAGTTATGAAAATCATTTGCATACCTGTTAATATATAGAAAAGTCTGTAATGAAATACACCGACCTAATTGCTTAGTTACCGTTAATATTCTGTATAAACGTATATTATTACAGTATCAGCCTCTTCACGGGCTCAACCAGGTGTCAGAACTGCCTTTTTCTGTAGAAAGCCCTCGTTATGATTACGAATATGTAGGTACTTTACGCCGCGTCTACTTGAAGACTAGCATTATCCTTGTCAGCCCAACGGTCCAGTTGAAATTACAAGGCTTAGCTAGAAGCGTGGTACACCCGAATATACCAGGTTGGGAAAATGAATAGTAAAAAATAGACACAACATGAAAGGGTCGCCACAAATCTGTCAAAAATCTCATCACAAAACGTGTCTCACAATCTAGTCGTATAGGCGTGTATAACAAAACATTCAAACATTCAAACATTCAAACATTCAAACAATACAAGCGTATAATCTTCTTTAATTGCATAGATATGAAATTCTACTAGTAGTAAGGCAGAGACGTTGGTTGGGATATATATATAAGCCATGAAACTTGTTTAAGAATGTTGTTGGTTATCACATCACGACAAGTTCAAGTATCCAAAACTTTTAAACTTCTAAACTTCTAAACTTTTGGGGAGGTTCTTCTCACGTATTTCTTCTTTATGACCTTTTTCCATAGTTTACCAGAGAAGTGCTCAAGAAAATATCCCAAAAAAGGAAAACAACACAGGTTATTATATACCAATACCCACGTCCAAACTGGTGTCAGAAATGCAAGACACACAATTAAAAAAATATTACAGCTACACGACTAAATTCACAAGAAAAGGCTCGCAATCGATCAAGCCATTACATCCAAATCCAAATCCAAATCCAGTGCTAGCACCTTCTCCTACACTTGATGATCACCAATTCGCAACTTCAGTACAAGAACCAATGACCACTCCAGCTCCTCTCCAATACCACAACAATGAACACTTAACCAAGTTCAACAACAGCCCCACGACAAATACTCGACCAGCAGGGCTCCGATACTATAATAAAAGCCAGTTTCAATACAAACCAGACTCAGAAAATGACAGCAGAATTCCAATTAGAAAAAACCCCTTCAGCAAAGTGAAGAGAAAATGGACAAACAGTCTTCAGCAAACATATGGAGTCACGGGTATTCCACTGGCAATAGAGCTAGGAGTCGCGACAATGAGTCAAGTACTTGGGTATCCGGAAGATGATCAAGAGAGCCAGGAAGATGTGTATTATGACGAAGAGGATATTATGAATGTGGAGCAATCTTTGGGAAGTTTAGAAAATTGGAGTCATAAAGAAATTTCAAACTCAAGCGATCGATCTGCAGGCCAGAAAGAAAAAAAACAGAGATCCTCAGGCTGCTCTGAGATATCCGAAGATTTACTACTGTCAATGGATTTGGCACAAAGCCAAGACCATATTCAG
This sequence comes from Magnusiomyces fungicola, assembly GCA_900654225.1. Lineage (NCBI taxonomy): Eukaryota > Fungi > Ascomycota > Dipodascomycetes > Dipodascales > Dipodascaceae > Magnusiomyces > Magnusiomyces fungicola. The sequence continues at coordinate 1,760,867 of CAACAH010000004.1, forward strand.
CAATCCAAAACCCATGAACAGCTGGATTCAAATATCAGCCCGGACCTGAGTGGGGAAGTGAGTTTTGACGTAAGTGGGAACTTTAGCACAGGAATTGCATCATCATCGTCAACAATCTCCAGCTATACAAACAACAGTAGCATGCAAGAAGGATATGATAATTCAATGTCTGAACATGAGTCTGATGCGGGAGTTGAGGCTGGGCTATATAATCTTTTGGCTAAAGAAGGTCAGGATAAAGAATACGCAACAGCAGATAATGATGAAGGCAAAGAGAACCTAAGAGCTACGCTTAAAGAAGGTCGACAGAGAGCTTTAGCTAAGACTTTATGGATGGATAGAAAAAAAGTTAATGCTATCCAGAGCATGAATGAGATTAAAGTCTTTCTAAATCCAACCACGGCTTCTGTATCTAACCAACAAGAAATATTCCAGGTATCTCCAAATCAAGCAATCCAAACACCAGACGTGTCACTAGAACCCTCGAGTCCAATTAGTCCATTACATACCATGGCTTTGATAGCAAACGAACAGATTGAAAAATACCACCAATTCAAACCTGATATCCACCTGAGCGACAGTGAAATTTCTTCAGATGAAGACTCGTATCAGTCAGTAAACCTGTCGCAAAATAGTTATGAAAGAATGCCACGCGCATTGGATATGGTTATCGAAGAGCGTGAGACTGAGCAGAATGAAGACGAGACTTATCAAGCTGAGGACAATGGAGAAATACTATGGGGTGGCTACGACTTGCGAAATCTATTGTTATCCCAAGAACTTGAGCATTCAGTAACAAAGGAAACTAGTTGCAACGTTGAACACGCTTCAAAACGAGAGGGATATGCCGAAAAAGTCAAAATTGGCAAAGCGGAAGAAGAAGAAGAAGATGTTGACAACAACGTTGTTAACGAAACGGAGCACGAACGGCTGCGACCCACAACAACGCGCCTGATGTCAACTTCTGCACCTACTCTTTCCACAACAACATCAACACCAAAATCTTCCACTTTTGAGTCTCCACACCTTGCGCTTTCGAAAACCGACGAGGAATCTAGAGACCGGTCGAAACTAACACCTAAACTTGGTTCGACACGTGGAATCTGTACCAACTTTTTCTCCAACTCTTCCAATACTACGCCGTTCTCCAGCATTCCGTTTTCGTCTTATTTAGCTCACGATAAATCAAAACAGAGTGACAACAAGGCTAAACATTTAAATTCCAGCAATTTCAATAGTCTTCATTTTGATACCAATTCTTTTCATTTGATTCCTTTTGAGCCATCGTCTCACCAACTTGTTCCCACCTTTGATGTTCTTCCTCAGACTGTTGCACCACCACCATTAACACCTCTGCAAAACACGTCTTTGCATGACGACCATCTTGGCCCGTTGCTTAATCATATTACACCACCAATTTCAAGTTCATCACCTACTTTTAACCCAACTTCCGGCTCGTCCTCTTTAAAGTTGGCATTCAATTCCCAGCAACAATCGATCTTTGGTGGCCCGCTCACACCGCACTTGCGGCCGCCAATAAACGACAATACTGACAAGCTTACCGATAGTCCCACGCGCAGCAATTCCGCAGGAATTTTTCGGCACCGTAAGGTCTATCAAGCACAGTTTCTAAACAAAACTTCCAATAAAGAAAGTCCCCAAACAGCTGTAACATCTGATACATCTACTGGCGTTCAAAATCAAAAGGGCTCGACAGGTCGACCAAATCTTTTACAACTTCCGACAAAACCTTTATCAGCATCGTTAGAAAAAGCAGCTAACATTGGTCTCACGCGTATTGGTAGAGTTGGAGGGGAGATATCCAGTAATAGAACTGAAAGCAGGAATACTAGTTCAAGCGGCGTGACGGGTGATTTAAAAGCTTCTGATTCTAATAATACAGCATTGCAACTAGACGTGCCGACCTCATCTGAGAATAATACCGCATCTAGAATTCCTAGCAGTGCAAAGTTTACAAATTCAAATACCAAACCTGTTTCTTCTACAAGCTCAAACGTGGCTATATCTTCAGAGGTAGCATCAGGCACAGCTGTAACGGATACAAACACTATGCCACTAGGCGACACCATTAGTAGAAATCACCCCAATTATCTTGACAAAAAGAGTGCAATTGACATGTTAAGTGATACTGATCATGTTTCAAGGTTTACAAATCAGATAGGTGAGCGACGCCCGTTGTCGTCAGGCCTTGGATATCGGTCAGGTATAAGGAATAGCAGTAATCCACTTAGCACCAGCTCTAGTATACCACAAAATAATGGATTAAATAATTACAATCTTTCCAGAAATAACAATCCCCCGCCTTTGGGAACTACTGAGTCACTTCAAAAACGACAAAGCATAATAGATCCAGAGAGCCCTACAGGGTTACAACTAAAACATCATTTGCAGCAACAGCAACTACATTTGTCTCAAAATAGACATCCTCATGATGTTGCCGAGGCTGAATTTGCAGCGTCTAACCCTTCTTCGTCTCAAGGACCTACAAGTCCATACCGTGCTTCTACTGCCAGAACGCTTGCACCAAGAATACCTAGTAGATCTTTAAGACCAGGATTGAATAATACCAAGTTAACAACATCTATTTCAAGTGGAAACCTTGGCTTGCCTGCACTTGCTGGAAATCGAAATGGCCTTTCTTCAGCAGACGGCGAGTTTGTCAATTCTTATGGACCCCAATACCAAAATCCACATATCCTAGAATCTCCAACACCAGCATCGAGAGCTCCCACAACAAACGATAATCTAAGACCATCATCAAGATTTGGTACTGATTTAACATCACGACAACCTTCAGGATCGTTTGGTAATGTACCACAAGTCAGGCCAACGCATCAGAGATCAAATTCTCTTGCTTCACCGGATAATCTCCGTTATTCGCGGAATGGCATCACTCGTCCATACTCTGCTCTTTCTACAATTACCCCTTCATATGCAGCAAAGATGCGACACAGTCATACACCTGTAACAGAAGGGGATTTCCATGATTACCTTCACAACCATGCACACAACCAGCGATCACAAGCATTCAATGTTTCGCCACGAATAGGACGAAAAACGCATTCGTCTGCAGCTTCAATTGCTTCTTTACCGGCAGACATGACATTCGGCTCCCCGGTATTTCAACACGATGCAGATTTGCGGGAAGAACGTTTGAATGGAGTTAGTGATCTTGGTGGAATGTTGCCAAAGAGACGAAACTCGTTGCGAATGTCGCCAATAACTGTTCGCCCTAAGTTGGACAGAATCCGTCATTTTGGATCCAGCTCAGCGTTAAATACTGGTTCTACCGGGCTACCATCTGCAACGCCTTTCAGTGATGAAAATGCACAATCAAGGCCATCCGGAGGTGTTGATGATGATGTAATCCAATTGGGAGACAGTGAGTATATGAAACAGCTACGAAAGCTTGCAGACATTAAAAACAAGATGAACGAATACAACAAGATTAAAAGAATGGTAGATGAAATGGGAAGCCAGTATGGTTGTGAACTGGAAGAGATGGTGAAAGATGTCGGGGAAGAAAATCTTAAAAAAGATCCTGAATTTTTCAGTTTGTTCAAGTTGCTTGGTATTGGCAAGGATAGCAAAAAAGAGTCGAAAAAGGATGACAAGGATGGCAAAGACAAGGAACTTACTGATGATTACTTGAGGGTCTTAAAAGCATTGGCGCCGTATAGCGATGAACAGATTCAAGCCATGGTGGCTAATACTTCACCCAAAAAGCTGGACGAAAAGGAAATGCGAGAAGCAAACGAAAAAGTCGAATCCATGAAGCGAGTGGCATCTGTCAGCTCTAATTTGGAAGAGAGTATACACAAACAAAAGATATCCAAGTCTGATGCGTCTCGACCGTCATCCAAAGTCAAGAAAGAGCTAAATCCACAAATTGTTAGCAAATTATCCAAACCGGTAGTATTTCGACACAGCATTAAATCCAACAAAGTGTCCAAAGTTGCTAAACCTTCTACCCGAATTTCTGCCCACGACCTTTCCGGGGTTCAGCTCGCCACCAGAAACCCGCTTCAACCGCGTTCTTCAGTTACCGGAAGATCGACATCCCTATGGGCGATTCCAATCAACTATTTCCTCGACTCTTCTTACCTGACTATTTTGTGCCATTTCATTATTCTTCTGCTTGCGGTAATGTTTACTTCTCACGTTTACAAGTACTTGGTCGAGTATACGGAGATTACCAGGGCTCCTTTTTAATGCTTTATTTATTTTGCAAGTTATATATGGCTATATATATATAAATATTTTTTTCGTTTTTTTTTTTAGTTTATGTCCTGTCCTTAACATGGTTATTTATTTCAAGTGTATTTTTGGTAAAAACGAAAAAGAAATAAACAAAACAAAAACTGTTCTTGATCTTATTATGTAAAGAAACTAGAATGATGATATTTAATCCGTAAAGCCACTATTGTTTTGTTACTTTTTAATAGTTTAATTTCCTACATGATGGATCATTTATTCCTGGCATTTAGGTTTCCACTTTTTTTTTTTTTACTGAGTACAATTTGACTATAGTGATGACTGTATTATTATTACCATGACTATTATTCTCTTATTCTTATTTCTTTCTACACTCTTGCGTGACTATACACATATACACCAGTCTACATGTTCAAACTAGGCCCGTTTGCTGCCACCAATTTCCCAGTTGCCGTTCATTTGTTGGTCATGTCTGAGGTGCCAGATTTTTGAAAAGAAACTTGATTGTTGTTGTCATTAGTTTGGTATTATTGGAATGTGATTGGTTATAATTAGATAAGGGTGATTATGGTTGCAAGCCTGAACAGCACTCTGCGAGAATGTTAACTAGTGTGATCGGAAACTCTCGTAAAGGACTGTGTATTCTGATAATAACAAAAGATGAAATGCTCCTTTTTTCTTGTGAGAAATGTCTGTAGTTAGATTGAAAGAAAACTATTATAATAGTTAAAACCAGAAATGCTCCTCCACACGCAAAGCTTTTGTAATTTTTATGAACAGAAAAAAGAATTACAGTGTGATATAACTGAAAATTAGGTATTAGGTATTTGAATTTTGAGTATATCATATCCGTAAAGGACAAATTTATGCGCTTCGAAATAGAACAAGAGTTTTGGTATTACGACGCCTGTTGTCAAAGGGGAGAAATTAAACTGTAATGATCATTGTTATTGTTTCTGGCGCAAATCCCGGTAAACTGTAAATACATATTTTTTCCGTTAACCAGCATCCATTAATATGCTACTAGCCTATATATCACCAAGTTTTAAAATCAACCCCCGTAACAATGATACTTATCCATGAATCATACTCGTCAAACTTGCATGAACAGAACACCCTAATCCACCAATTTGATTGGAGTATCATTTCCTCTGTGAAATGAGAGAAAAACGAAATTAACAATCCACACTATTTAACCAATCCGTGATTTGTATTCAATCTCAAAAACTCTTTTTTGACATGTCCAAAACCACCGAGAAAATAAATAGGATATTACTCAATAAAAAATCATGAACCATGGTAATCCAGCATTTGTTAATGCAACATTGACCCTTCTATTAATCTCCCATCTTATTAATTCCACAAAAGTGTAATGCTTTTAATTCCCGTTGAACTCGAAATATTCAACCAATTTCGGGTCCAAATCCAGAAGATCTCAGGTTATTTCTTTAAGGATCAGCCTCTCGTGCATTGAATCTAATTTAAAACCAAAGATAGAAATGAGCGACGAGGTGTTGTTGTATATTTTTAAACAGTTCTATAGAGTGATGAATATGGAGATATCAATCGTTGGTAATTTAAAGGGAAATCAGCATGTTACCAGTCTTCAACGGTTATTATTCATGGATTCATGGGTATCGTTCCAACTCGGTATATAAAAAGGCTGAATCTTCGTAAGATTCATTTTTTTCTTTCTCTTCTATATCCATCAATCCCTCTTCAATTCATCTTATACTATTCTTTTATATTCCTTCATCACTTATTATACAATTTATTTCCAAAATGGTTTCCTTCAAGAAGATTGCTACTGGCACCGCTGTTGTTGCTGCCTCTGGTACCGTTGTCAGTGGCCAAGGTCTTGTCAACTCTATTGCCAATGTTATGTCTAACGCCATTGTTTCTGCCCGCCACACCAACTACCCTGAATCTTTAGCCAAGAGTGATGCAAGCAAAATGGCTGCCTTTGTCACAACAGACAAACGGCTCTCGGCATACCTCGAGGGGGCCATTCAAACTGCTGCTCACAGCAGTTTCAACCCCAGTGTTGCATCTGCCTACCTTACCAACATTGGTTCCGTTCTTTCTTCCGTCACTGCAAAACCCGAGTTTTACCAACTTGTTCATGGGGCCATCCGTGCTTCCCAAACCTATTTTATCAGTTCTATTGCTTCTGTTGGTATGCAGGAAATGGGCCCTTACGGCATTGAAGCTTATAACAAGGTAACTTCTGTTGCTTCTACAGACCATGGTGTTTCTGAGCTTGTTAATTCTCTCACAAGTGAGGTTCTCGGAATTGCTACCAAGGTTTTGCTAAACGGCGGTCTCTTTGAAGAAAACATTGTCGATTTTGACAACGATTTTAGTCAATACATTGCCAACATTCCTGAAATCAACGAATACTGGGCCCAGGAGGAAGCCAAGTACTAAATTTAAAGTAACAAGAACTGATATTCAAACAAGTTGCAGCCCAGCAGCAGGAAATGTGATATGATTTGCTTGGTAGTCTTTTTACTTTTGGTATCAAAGAACTTGGTATTATAACATTGGCTGTTTGTATTTATTCATAGCGTTGTATTTAGTAAACTGGTATAATGTAATAGAATGACATTACTTGAGTATCTCTGTGGATTGAAGTAGCTGCAGCTGGATAATGCTCCAGGCGGACTGTTTTCCAATGAGTCATGATGGCCTTTGGTTTAAATAGATTGAAAATGGACGTCATCACGTGAATAACCGTTCAAAGCCGTTATCGCGAAGTATGCTCTTGCCGAAGCCGCCTGCTAAGATAGGCCAGCATCACCAGCCTTGAATGACTGTTTCGCAAGAGACTACAATGATAGCAGGCAACCAGTTCAGAGACTTTCTCTTTATTCGCAGTGACCGGCTGAAGCCAGAGAGTTGAAGTTGTAGAGATGGAGCCACATTCCTTAAAAGTTCCTTAAAAGATCACCGTCGAGGTCACCAACACACGCGCTGTGTTCTGTGACTAATTGTTAAGGTTACACACAAACTTATCTTTCCAGGCAGTGATTGGAGAGGTGAACGCGCAACAGAACTCAAAGCTGAGCGGAAGCAATCCAGGTTGTGTATGAACTATTCAAAACTGTAAACGCAATGATATTAACAGCACTCAGCAGCACCGGCAGACCAAGGAAACACGACCGCTCTGGCGACGTCAAAACTCATATCAAACCGGCCCGGCTCGCACGGGCTGTGACAGATTCTGCAACAGATGCTGTAGCAGAAATGTGTCATAACCTAACCCAGATGCCCTATCAAGAAAGCCCAAGAGACATTGTTGAGTCTTTGGCAAAAATATAAAACCCCGGCCAATTCCCTCTCTAGTCCTCTTTTTTCCTTTCTTTCTTTCTTCTTCTCTTCTTTTTCCTTCATTCCATAGCTTTATTGCTTCTCAGCTGCCTTTCGTCGCCCTGCCCTTCACGTTAACACACTCAATTCACATTTAACTTTCATAATGAGCAAAGGAAAAGTCTGTCTCGCTTACTCCGGTGGTCTTGATACCTCTGTTATTCTCGCTTGGCTTTTGGAAGAAGGCTACGAAGTCATTGCTTTCCTTGCCAACGTCGGCCAGGAAGAGGACTTTGACGCTGCTCGTGAAAAGGCCCTCAAGATTGGTGCTACCAAGTTTGTGGTCAAGGACGTTCGTCGTGAGTTTGTAGAGGAACTCTGCTTCCCTGCCGTTCAGAGTAACGCTATCTATGAAAACGTTTACCTTCTCGGTACCTCTCTCGCTCGACCTGTGATTGCCCGCGCTCAAATTGAAGTCGCCAAGGAAGAAGGATGCTTTGCCGTCTCCCACGGTTGCACTGGTAAGGGTAACGATCAGGTCCGTTTCGAGCTTGCTTTCTACGCTCTCAAGCCTGATGTCAAGGTCATTGCTCCTTGGCGTGATCCCGAGTTTATCAAGCGATTTGTTGGCCGAAAGGACCTTCTCGAGTACTCTGCTGCCAAGGGTATCCCTGTTGCTCAAACCAAGGCCAAGCCATGGTCCACAGATGAAAACCTTGCTCACATTTCCTTTGAGGCAGGCATTCTCGAGGACCCTGATACCACTCCACCAAAGGACATGTGGAAGCTTACCGTGGACCCCACCGATGCTCCCAACACCCCAGAAGACTTTACCGTTGAATTCAAGGAGGGTCTTCCAGTCAAGATTACTTATGAAGGTACAAAGACTGTCACCGATCCCGTTGATCTTTTCCTTACTGCCAACAAGATTGCCCGCCGCAATGGTGTCGGCCGTATCGACATTGTCGAGAACCGATTCATTGGTATCAAGTCCCGTGGTTGCTACGAGACCCCTGGTCTTACCATTCTCCGTACTGCTCACATTGATCTCGAAGGCCTTGTCCTTGACCGTGAGGTCCGTGCTCTCCGTGATGGCTTTGTCACCCCAAGTTTCTCTAAGATTCTTTATAACGGTCTTTACTTTTCTCCTGAAGGTGAATACGTCCGTGCTTTGATTCCTCCTTCTCAAAAGAGCGTCAATGGCCAAGTTCGTGTCCGTGCCTACAAGGGATCTCTTATTATCCTTGGTCGTTCCTCTGAGACTGAGAAGCTTTACGATGCTACTGAGGCTTCTATGGATGAGCTTACTGACTTTGATCCCACTGATACCTCTGGCTTCATTTCTGTTATGTCCATCCGTGTTAAGAAGTATGGTGAGGCTAAGATTGCTCGTGGTGAACAGTTTTGATGAAAAAAAGTTGATATTATTAGTGTAAATTATGCCATGCCTACTACTGCCGCTGATCGTTGGTGTTGATTTTAGAAAGATTCTACGATTGTAATTATTTTTATGTATGATTATTTCCTTTTGTTTATGTTATGTTATGTTTTAGTTTTAAAATTGAAATTTTTTGCTTTTAAAATTGGAATTGGGGTTGCTTCCATCTGTTGGTGTATGGGTTGTTGGGTTGGTTCCTTGACACCTTTGCCTACGATGCTAAGCTAAGCTACAGGAGGGGGGAGCGATAAGATGGCAAGATAACTAGGCTGGTTTCTAGGTTATCAGACGAGCTCGTGTAATCTTTCTGCTTGTTCACATTGCATGTGCTGGTAACAGTTGACTAAAGCCCCAAGGTTCAGTGCATTTTACTTCCCCTAAGTGCACTCTTTGGCGAGCTGCCCCAGAGATTCTGCAGGTGTGGTAAAGGCAAGGCGACAAGAGCAGTGAGGAACCTTTAGCCGAGGCGTTTGAGTAGGCTACCCCTGGAATCCATGTACAAGAAAGAGCAGGTGTCAGACTATAGAGGCATTGAAGATCATATTAAGATTGAGCTTTTGGATTGTTCATAGAAAGCATCTCTGAAAGAAAGAATTTTTTTTTTTTTTTGATTCCAGCGAGCGAGTCGTGGTGTATGGCTGTATGGCTGGATGGCACGGCAGGCTCTTCCCTCGTCGTTTGTTGCCTTTAAAGAGTCACCGAAAATTTTCATGCACCAGCCGCGTGGTTGTGTCAGGTGACTTATAACACCACATGATATTAGCGTGACCAGAGAGACGGATAATAACAATAACACACCCCACACGGCTGGTCCAGCAACCTGTATTACCACTACCAATCCAACCCATCCTGCCTAGATTAATGAACTTCACCAGCCTGTCCGTCTCGGGGCTACACAATGCTACTGTCGTAACCACACATTACACTCTTCTCTAATCTGTCATTTTTCGATATTTTTTTCTGTATCTTTGACACACGTTTGCTGACAACTGAACTCTGTCGTATCTTTGGCTGATCACCGTTATATATTGCCACTTCGGCTAGGATGAGTAATAATAGACCTACCGCACTAGAGTCTTTCAACATGATGGACGATGATGAGGAGAAAGAGGAAGAGGAAGATTCCGTTTTAGACGCTACGAGCGAGTATAATACTGTCCCTGACTCATTGAGTTTAGAAAGCCATCCAAGCGTGTCTGCTAGCAATGGCAATGACGCGGAAATTACCCCCGAAAAACCAGCCTCGATTAGGAACACGGATGCATTAAAACGGCCAATGTCTCCAGACTTGAATGAAACACCCGACGACCATTTGACAAAGAGGCACAAGTCCAAAACTACCCCCAAAAGACGGATTTACCCCAATCCTAACCACGTGGTTCCTGGCCAGTACAAGAGCATCTTCATGGCCGATCCAGGCACCACAATTGCGCCCAATTGGATGCCCAAATCCTTGATGCATAGTCTTAATTTGTACAAGCCGTGGATGCTCAAAGGCCTGCCGCTTCAGCCATACTCTTACTCGAGTGGAGCTCCGTCCGCCGTTGCTATATCTGAGGAAAACCCTAGTGAGACAGTGGCCAAGCTTACGCGGTCCGTTAGCTTGCTCCGTGGCTCTATATCAGGTATCATTCACTACATGAGCAGCACCTCTTCACCATCGCTTCGCCAGTTTCTAGACGCACGAGCTACCCAGCTTACAAAGTCCAATGACCTTAAATTTCTTCAACGATGCTCTGAGGAGATTTCTAATCTCTTGGATAACGTTTTGCCAGTTGAAGGATTTCAAGGTGAATTAGGAGGATATGAAAATATCAATTCCTTGGTAGGAGTTGATTTATATGGCTCTAATGACAAAAATGGGATGAAACAACAAATAAACACTGCTACAATGATAAAGGAAGGCAGAGTGGCTCAGCTACTGAAGGAATACAATCAAAAGATGGAAAATACCATTAAACAAGCTAAATCACAGTTACAGGTACAGTCACAGCTCTCTTCATCGGCGCCATCGAAATTTACTTTAAACAATCGCGTAAAAGTCTCGTTATATGAGCCGTTACCCACAGAGTCTCGTTATGGCACACCCGTTCCTCCATACGCCTCATTATTCATATCAAATCGCAACGGAATGAGTGTTCCTGTCATGCAGGGGATACCCAAGCCAGAGGAGATTTTGAATTTAAACATTCGCGAGCATTTCATCGTTGGGCAAGACATTCCCCCCTTGGCTGATTTGCAGAATTTGCTTGATGAAAAAATAAAGCTAATCACTGAGTTGAACGCTGCGAAAAACGAAGCATGGAAAGCAAGCATATGGGAAAATGCAAAGCGACGGACTAGAAAGAAATCCTCCGAGGTTCAACTACCGTATCCACAACCTTCTCAGCTTCTTCAATCTCAAGATGTATCTAATCCTGGGCCCCAGCATGCCACTCAGGAGTCATCGAGCTCTCAATCAGCTCAAAGCCAAGATAAAAATCAAGGCCTCAATACGGTCTTTCTTGGCTATGTTCTAAAGTCTGCGCACAAGGGCAAGACCACATCAGTCAGAAAGGCGTCATCAGATTTTCAAACCGCTGAGGGTTACACAGAAGGTCTAAGTGATAGAGATGGGACGAGTGTGATGGAGGATAATGCAGATGGTACCAATTATCTCATGAAGGAAGATATTAATCCAGAATTAGATTCGCTTGACGAATGGGCCAATGGTGACTACCAAAAGCATCTCCATGTGACATTAACTCAGTTCGACTTGTTGGTCCACTCTCTTAGAAATGAAGCTGGGCTTGAGTATATTGCAAACGACACTTTTAGCTCTAACTCGAATGACCTGGTTGAAGCATCCAACAAAAGTTTACAAATGCCCACACATACCGCTGTGTACATATTTTTATATTGTTGTGCCAATAACAGCGATATCCGCAATGTGCCGAGACCTAAATACACAATTTCAGAAAATAATACCCTCAAGGACGAGCGTCAAATCCACTTTAGACCGTTTGTGGTTAGCTTTGCTTTTGGCCGGATCCAGAAAGCATTGCTGACACTGAAACCAAAATACATTGCTGCTAGTGGAGCAAAACCGATAGGCCATGATTTCAAAGTTCCCAAGAAAATACTAGAAATGTCTAAAAACTTGAGTCTGTTCAAAGACTGTGCAGGGGTTATTGACGGCAATATTCTTCGAATTAATATGCCAGGAACGCTTGCAGTTCGATTTGCAAAGGTCGAGCCCAAGCATTTCAAAGAAATTAGGGGCATATCAATGTATCGAAGTGAAAATGACAAGACCCCATCTATCGAGGCCACTGTAAGCTTTTCAGAAAAGAAGGAGCATCCGGATTTAATTTCAGTCCGGGACATTGAGATTCGAAAACACCAGAAGAAGTACTGCGAAAAGGAGCAAATATTGTTACAAATGCATAACACTGAGACGGATTGGAACAATGAAAATTTGAGAAGTTATTTTTATGAGTGGCCAAATAGTATCAATACCCTTTTGGTTATGGACTTTGATAGCAGAATTATCAATGTTATTGACGGAGACGATGTTGAAATGTTGTGTAAGGAGTCTACGGCTCAAGAGCATGAGCATACAAGGTTACTCAGATTTATGGCTACTTCTTCTAATCCTCGGTCGGTTCTTTCGCAGACTTTTCTGGAATACGATGCACTGAAAATTATCAAGGGAAAGTACATATTGGGAGATGATAGTTATCCTAATTTTTCAGGGATTCTAGTCGAGCATTGCCTGAGACCCAAATCCTCTACAGAGGACGAATGCAACCGCGGAACGGCAGATTTTGATGAGAATGAGAATGAGGTACAAGCTGAAACCACGGATGAAAGTAAAACTGATCGAGTGGAAGATGATAAGAAGGAGCAGCACGAACTGTTTAATAAAGCGCACGAGTTGTTACGGTCTTCTGTGAAGAGAATGATTGAAAAGTTCAAAAACCGGTGGAAGATTTTCTTACAATTTGATCGGACGACTTTTTCACCGGTGGCTTGTGACGGGCTAGATTTTTCGTCTGAAGAAAATGCGGCTCAGCTAGTTTCAGCTCTGGACAATTATTCCATTTCAATGGCCAACATTCTCTGTTCTCTGTCGATTGTGCACAACATTTTGTTAAAAACTGGGGATTTAGATGTTGGCAGCGATGACTACCAGGAAGGATTACGAGAGTCGAGGGTTCACGATTCAGTTAGTGTGATTCTTCCTAAAGTTGTGCCTGTAGAGGCTGGCGAAAAGAAGGGTGAGAACCAAGTGATCGAGGCCGATGAAGAGGAGAAGCCAGAGAAACCAGAGAAACCAGAGAAACCAAAGGAACCAAAGTCGCCGGGTTGCGATTCTGCAGAAATGGATATGGATCAATTGAGAGAATACATTGGTGAGCAGATTTATATTGCATCTCGAGACTGATGATTAGTTGTTTGTTTGTAGAGCATTTATTGATTGATATTTATTATTTATTGGCATTTTTTACTATTATAAATGTAATATACAATACAATATCCTTTCATGTGCACGCGTAGGCTGTGTGGCATTGCCAAAGCACCCAAAGCACATGTATGTACCATGTATGTATCGACGGTTCGGAGTTCCGGCGCCATCAATCGGACTTTAAAAGTCGGAGATAGAGCATTAAATCCCTGTGCCTTTTTTATTTATTTATTTATTGGTGTATTTCTTTTTAAAAGTTGTCATCTTGTAACAGCATATGTATATAAACTTGCTGCTGTTTTTACTTATTTATTTATTTATTTTTTTTTGAAGAGGAATGCGTATCGGGTCGATTAATTGCAATCAACGGCGGCTTCTCTTATCGCCGGTCCACAATATTACAATATTACAATATTACAATTTGCCATTTGCAATTTGCCATTTGCCATTTGCCATTTGCCATTTGTAATTTGTAATTTATAATTAATCACAAATTACAAACTGAAATGTTGGTAATTCGCAATCTGCACCTCATCATTGGCAAAAAGAAAAAGAAATAAATAAATAAAAAGGCTCACTCATAATGACGTTGGAGCGTGTTGACATGCATATTACTAAACGAGGTGGGTGGGTAGTGAGCTGTGCATGATTGGTGGACCTGGAGACCTAGGGACCTAGAAAGGTCTTGGGTTTTTGGCATTCTCGGTACCTTGAGTTCTTTATTTTATTACTTAATTTAATTTAATTTAATTTTTTTTTTTCCGGCTGCTTGCTGGTTACGTGTGAATGGAGCCAACCCAATTACAGCCCGAGAGACCGGTGAAAAAAAGGCAGGTCCGATATGAATGGTGCCGTGTGTGATACACGACACGAATACACGTTTACAGCTATTCAATTCAATTCAATTCAACTATATAGACAAGACACATATGCATCACCACTGTTCGGCAAACAGTTTAAACCCGGGATTTTAGTCATTTGTGAGCAACTTCATAAGAAATCTTGAACCAGTCAATAGCATCGTAAAAGACTCTCTCCTTGGCGTACTTGATCCAAGGGTCGGAAATGTCGCCTCTGACAGAGAAACCGTGCTCAACGCCGTGGTTAAGAGTAAGTCTGTATTTGGCCTTGATCTCAAGAAGAGCGTCTTCAGTCTGTCTTCTGAGATCGGCAGGGAAAATGGTATCAGTCTCAGCAGCACCAATGTAAAGGGGACCCTTGATGGCCTTGACCTCGTCAAGGGTAACAAAAGAGGGGTGGAAGACGGCAGCAACGTTGACAAAACCGCTGCCGAGGAGTCTGATAGCGTACTTGGCACCAAAGCAGTATCCGGTAGCAACAACCCACTTGGGGCTCCACTTGGCCTTGATGGATTCAACAATCTTGTCAATGATGGGGCCAGTGATCTCGGGGGTGTGCTTGGGGAACCAGTCGTTGAAAAGATCAAAGCCGGCGGGTGGGTTCAAAGACACCGCGTCCTTGCTGAAGATATCGGGAAGGGCAACAAAGTAGCCGTCCTGGGCAAAGGCGTCGGCAATCAATTGAGCATTGATAAACTCGTGGCCAATGACGTCGGGAATGAAAAGGAGAAACTTGTCGCCAGCGTTCTTCTCGTCGCCGGTAAGGTAGTACTCAATGCCGTCAATTTGGGCAAGCTTACCAGAAGCAGTGCCTTCGTGCTTGAAGCCTTGAGCACAGCAGTTAGCAGGAGGGTTAGAGGCCATTGTGAAGTGTTTGGTGGATTGATTGAGAGGGAGAGAAGAGGTCGGTGGAGGAAAAAGTACAGAGGAATAGAAGGAAAGAGAAAGGGAAAAGAAGGGGAGAAACAGGCGTATAAGTAGCAACTGGCTCGTGGAGGATGACTGGTATCGAGCGATCGTATCTATACGAATGGGCAGTCACGTGGCCTGGCCTCATCACCATCCCACCACCAACACTTGTCACCACCACTTGCCACCACTTGCCACCACTGGGGCACCTCTGTATTCACAGTGTTGCTCATTGCGCAGAGGGCACCCGCTGGAGCGGTGCGTGTGATGACAAAGGCTCAGCATTTGTCATCGGTCCACGGTGCCAGCGTGTCGTTTGATTAGACAACCGCTGGAGAGCGCAGAGCTTAGCTTTGCTTGCGACTTTGTAATCATTACCAAAGTTACAAATGGACTCATGAGCCATATATACACACGCACCACTCTCCCCTTTTTGTTTACAAATATTTTTTATCTCTCACCATTTGAAATCCGTTCAACCCTAGTTTGCTGCAACATGACCGGCCGGCCGGTTGCCTGGTCCCTGGCAATAGACGTCGGCTCCGTCTGATCCGCCATACTTTGCATTCAGAGTCCGATGATGACCACGTCGAAATGCCTTCGTACAAGCGTACAACCCGGTAGTTTAAAAACAATGCCTTCATGCCTACATCACACTCAAGTCATCTCGTAGATCATCATGCATGGCTTCATTCGAATAACGCTGATTGCGCACGGCTGGCAGGTCTTTTTTCATTAAACTCAATCAAATCCCGTGTGTAGCCGTTAACAAGATACCCGGCAATGACGGTGGACAGTAAACCCTTTATTTTGAAATACTTAAAAATAACATGAATCCAATTTCAAACTTAAACCCGGGACTTTAACCGGCAAACCCTACCTTGGCATAGAGATGTACCCAGTTAGCCATTACAATTTTCACCAATAACCCTTTAATCTTGTAAAAAAAAGCCCTAGTTTGGCTCATCTTTCAAATACTTAAACACGTCCTTGACTGACATGGCTCGCTCAACCAAGTTGTAATCCTTCAAAGCAGACTGGCTCACCTCGGCATAGGGAATATACACGTCCATCACTCCAACCCAAGTCTCCTTTTGCCTCAGCTCCGGCATCAAGTCTTCTCGAAACCGGGGTAATTCCGACATTCCGTAGACTGCATGCAGAAAATCAACAAGCTTGGTGTTGTCCAAATAGTAGGCCACGAGGGTAAGGTCTGCTTGGTCGGCCGCGCTGAGGCCCAACGCAAATGTAAAATCCCAATTCAAATGTGGATCCCCCAACTGCATAATACACCTGGCTACTGGCTCGTATTGGCCCTCCGGGCACGCATAAATCTCAGATTCAAGAGCATCGTTAGCTGTCGCGTTGCCTTTCCAGCCATAGTGGTACAAGTGGTCGTCCTTGTGTTTGGCAGAGTACGCACAGGCCAGTTTGAGAATCCGCGTTGTGGCGTGAGGAACGTAAATTGGATCAAGAACCGAGCAGTCGTCTAGCTGATACTTGACCAGAATGCTTTTCAGCCGGTTGCACAGCATTGCATTCTCGCGAGAAATCTTCACCTGCTGGTGCTCGTTGGAGCACAAGACTATAGTGTCCTTGGGATCCCCGCTTGCTTCAGCGTCGAGTTCTTCCAAAATATATTTCAAAAGGTCTAATGGCATGGTAATGAACGATTTTTGGTGCAAGGTGATAGAATAGGATGTGAAAGACAAAGTTATCTAGTGTTTTTCTTTTGTTTTCGTAGAGTATATCAAAGATAGTGTGACGAAAGGTTTTTTTGAGCTTTGAGTCGTGACATGATCCTTGTTGCTTTAGCCAAGCTTGCCAGTTACAGCTAATGGTTCTAGTATATTTAGCTTGAAAATACCAACCCAGAGTTTAAGAATACTAGGCTATTTCCTAGAAAAAAAAGGGCCTATTTGCGAAACAAAATTTGACGATTTATCAGCCTACTTGAATGGTCAAATAAAAAAAAAACACTTCTCAAGGGTTTCTATAAATTCCGGTCAATACCCCTTGAGATTGCTTATTCTTTTCTCTACTGAAAATCAAATCAACATTCTTTCCATCTCTATCCAAATCATTTTTCAAGTATCATGGCTGCTACTACTACTGAATCCACCACCACGCCTGCTGAGCCCACTATTGTTCTCATTTCCAGCGACAATGTGGAAGTCACCTTTACCCGAAAGGCAGCCGTCCGCAGCAAGATTGTCAGCAGCATGATGGAAGACCTCAACATTGAGGACTGCGCAGAAATCGGCGCCATTCCCGTCAGCGCCTGTTCAGGCAAGATGCTTAAGCTCGTTTGCCAGTACTCTGAGCACCACCGAAACGACCCCCAGGACCCGCCTCCTCCCGTGTACAACCCGGACGAGCCCACCGACCCTCTCCCCACCACCAACATTGTTCAGTGGGACTATGACTTTATCAAAAAGCTGGGAAACTCTGAGCTTGTTGAGCTGCTTTGCTCGGCCAACTACTTGGACAATTGGGGCTTGATGGATCTTATTTACAAGTCGATTGCCAACACTATCAAGCTGTGCAAGGACGAGGTTGAGGTGCGAAAGGCGTTTGACTTGCCTGATGACTTTGAGCTCGATGAGTCCCAGAGACACGAGCTTTTGAGCACTAATTTTATTTGAAATGTTGTTGTATTACTGTCTTTATATATTAGCTGCATGGTAGAAGAGCCATGTATGTATGCATATCAGGATCACTTTGTGTGTTTGTTAGTTTCCATTAGGTAATCTGTATGTTATTATACATTAGTTAATTTTTTTTTTTTTTTTTTTCCATATCAGTTAACGCTGGACAAGGTCTTGCAGAATGTAGAACCGCAAGCCGTTTCACAAACCCCGGGCTAGCCAACGCCAGGCTGGACTTCTCAATGGAGTATTTTACAAGTCTCTGTTTCTAATCACACACCAACGAGCCACCGCGACGTTACCAAGTGGAACGCACACCCCGCATTTCTACAGGCCCCCAACGGTAAACGTTGCCTAACATTCGTGTGGGAACAGGTTCCACTCTGCGCGTGTGTCTTGTTTGTTTGTTTTCATTCTAATTGTGCTAATAGAACATATACAACTAATAATAGGCTCTTGACCCACTCTTTTTTTTTTTTGCACAAATCAACTTGATACACTTTCGTGTGGCAAACTTTTGTTTGCGTGCTTTTTTTTTATTCTAATTTTTTTTTTTTTTTTCATCACGCTTGCAAAAGCACTTGTGCAGGTTTCGAATCAACCTGGTCTAGATCTACCTCTGGTTCCCAATCCGTATCGTGACGACACTTGGGGTATAAACTTGTATAGGACAAACCTCCTAGCCAATCCAGAAGGGTTTGTTTTTGAGAAAGAGAGAGCGTGTGCATGCGTGTGTGTGTGTGATGTGGAATTGTCGTGTTAAAAGTCTCAAGTGCTGGATTCGAACCCATGATAATGACGAAGAATCTTAATTCCTGGGGAACGCATGAACCACTAGACCAGCGTGACTGCAAAACACTACTCACGTGACTGGGTTTGTCATGTCCCAGAAATAGACTCGACAGATGCCGTGACTGGTATATATCGATGTGCCAGATTGCACCTATATCGTTTGATTGGCTCTGCGTATCAAGTGCAAGAAATGGAGTCTAAACTCAAAAAACCAAAAATTTTATTTAACAAAATATTCAAACAAACAACATAACAAACATTCATACTAAAAACTAAAATTAAAATAAAATCAAAATGTCAAATCAAAAACAGTCTAATAGATATACAATATAAAAGGAATAAAAAAAACCAAAATAAACTCATAATAACCCTTTTGAAATTTCAAAACACTCAAGAAAAACAAATATCCCAGCCATTCTTTTCCAAAACTTTATACCAATTCACATGCTTGGCTCCGTTGTCATCAATTTTCCAAACCTCCTCTGCTAGATTTAGTGCCCGTACAATGTTTCGCGCAAGCTGGCGTTTGTAAAGCATATCGAATCTTGCCACCATTTCTGTTCGCTGCTTTGTGGTTGTCGACATAATTGAAGCAATGAACAACGGGAAAATCAAACTGCCTTCGACTTTGGTATTAAGAACTACATCAAGACTGGTAATAAGTTCTGACGTGAGAACTTGAAGATGTAGGCATGCTGCATTGCGGCGGCAAATACTCTGGTGTAAATGAATCTTTGCCGTCAGTTGGAATGTTTCAAACAACGTCAACTGTTCTTCTAAATCTCCTTTAGACTTGCTCAGGGACAAAATGTCATTGGGATCAGGCTTGCAGCTGTCGATTTTGGCTTCCAAAAGCTCAACTCGGTGGTATAAATCTCGAACACGGTCACTTAGTCTGCGGTGAGAAAACGAAGAGTTGCTACTCTTCAAATATTCTGAATACGATGATGTGGGTCCTGATTGTGTATCCGTAGTATTATGCTTTCCTTGTCCTGGAACATGCTCCGCAAACTCGCTAAACGACGAACGTCTGCCAGATTCACTAGGTGAGCTGGTTGAAGTTGGAGAGAACCCATTGTTAAAAGAAAACCCATTGATTTCTGATTCTTCCTTGGCATTAAACGCTTTGTAAACATCTTGAGCTTCAACCGCTAAGTCTGCAATTTCAGCAAGTAATCCAAATATTGGTTTGCAGCAGCCCAGAAGTGTGTGTACACCCTCGTCATTCTTCAAAATATGTTCGTATTCTTTTGGCTCAAAATGAGGTTTGTGCTCGTACTTTGAGGCAGCAAGCAGGTCGTGATAAACAAAATTTGTGGCAAGCCATCGCTTTGTAGGATCATTGACAAAAGCTTCCATTCCACCACGCACCTGAATCACATCAGCGGCTGCATTCAAATGGCGATTCCAGTGTACCATATCGCCCTTGCAAATTTCTGCAGTAGCAATAATCAAAATAGAAGCAAGCGTCGTAAGGTTGTGTTTTGGAAGGTCTTGTCGCACCATTTTAATAGCCTTGTTGAGATACCGTAACCCTACATCTTCGTAGCGGCCCATTGTGTGGTGAAAAGAGGCATATGCTACAAGAGCATACAACACAGAGGGATCTCGTTCGGCCATGGGCACAAACACATTAATGAAAGAATTCATTTTAGAAGAAATGCAAATCATGTTTGCCAGGTAGTTGTTGTAATATGCAAACATTTCAATGCCAAATCTGTCCAAATGTAATGTATACCAAGGTTTCGGGGTAGTAAATAATAAAGACTCGGGAGTAGCTGTATATGGATTATTCCCGGACCGGAGATTACTTCCATTATTGAATGAGATATTGAAGTTGGAACCACTGCTAGCGCGACTGATAAGGCCTACTTGAGAGTTGGATCGAGTCAGAGGAGAAAGGTTGTCTTCATCGTCCCCATAACCGTTTATATTACTGGTATGTGAATTTTGGGTATTGGATATACTAAAATCTTGGTTGTCGCTGTTTTTGTCTGTGTCTTTGGAGACCTTATTCTTTCCAGGGTCGCCATCTGGCTCATCACCATTAACAAGTTCTTCAATTCGCGGGGATCGGCAGGTTGGAATCAGTGGGGAGGCGGTCAAAATATTAGAAAGCGTTTTGTGATTCGGAAGTAAATAAAATGAAGAGGGAGGGGGAATTGGGGATTGCGATCGAAACATTGGAGAATCGGGATTTTGACCAGAGCCGGCACCAGCACCACTGGATGTGCTATTTGATGGATTTGATGGTCCTGTAGCAGATGAAGATCCGCCAGAAAGGCTGAACATTGGTCCTTGTGGTCCTGACAATGCTGCTAGCGCTGCCGTGAATGGACTGGGAAATGAAGCGGCATTGGAGTCGTGTGTAGAATTCGATTTAGACCCAGGAATGCCTGGTGTATTGTTAGTAGAGAATGAATCGATTCCCATGTCAGTAGTGCCTAACCCAGACGTGGGATGTGGAAATATATGATTCAAAAGCTCTGGAAGGTGGCCCACCGACGATGAGGATCCTACAAGTGAGTGATTTACGTCGTGAACATTGTTGTCGGGAGCAGGTGTTTGTGAGCCAGGTGTTCGGGATTCAAGTATGGAGAGAAACTCATGATCAATCTCCGACATGTTGCTGGGATATATACCAAACTGTCCTGGTGACGGAAGGTTATAAGGTTTACCACCATTCTGCCGTAAGACTCCATCTGGTTTCTTTAGCGGTTGTGAGGTTGATGCTTCCAAGTGAAAGTCTGGTTGCTTGGATGATGCGCTTTTTTTCCCTCTTTTAGCGTTCTTCAGGCTTTCTTCGTCGTTATCTTTTTCTGCTGGGTTAGTACTAGTATGACTAGTGAATATTTTGCTCGGGGTACCCGCGGAACTTGTATTATTACTAGTGTTTGTATTACTGGTACCAGATGGGCTTTCAGTTTCTGCCTCATCGTCTGTCCTTTTGCGTTTACGATTTTTTCGTTCCTGACCAGCTACTGGGTAAGAGCACTCGAGTTTAAGGCGGGTGCAAGCATTGCACACAGGCTTGGCTTCGTCACATCGCTTCTTTCTGCGTCGACAGGTGAAGCATCCTTTCCGAGATCGTTGGCGAGGGTTGCCTCCTTGTGAAACTTGTGTGTCATTAAAACTATCTCCTCTGCTGAAACCTGAAGCAGAATCCAGATCGTCTATATCATCACGGTCGCCGTTTTCATTATTATCTGAATTATGGCTCAAATGTTGATCACCGCTATCGGACTTTGATCTGATGGATGGGACGTAGGATTTGGAGGATAGGGATAGTGAGGATGGCAATCCACCGGAATACTTGTTTGTTGTAGAAGACGACATTGAGATTGGTGGAGATAGGGCTGATATTGTTGATGGTGGAGGTGGCATTAGAGGCGAAAGCAATAAATCTCCAAATCCAGAAGAAGGAGATCCAAATGAAGACCGAGAAGATAACAGATCAGCGTTGTTTGACGACTGAAAGCTGGGATATGGAGTATTGGACAGTGAAGATGAAGCTAGTGAGTTGGAATTTGGAGGAGGAAGCTGGTTTGCACTCGAATTGGAATAAGCGGACGGAGAGGGTGTAGAATAAGAGTCAAAAAAAGAACAGGACGGAAGCTGAGGAGGAGGAGAATTTGTATTGTTCGAAAAGGAATAGGTGTTTGATTTTAATGTTGAAGAGGAATCAGATCGCGAAGACTGGGTTGAGTTTGACGTGACCGATGATGGGCTAGGCAAATTGAAGGGAGCAGTAGCGGTAGTAGGAACAGATGATGAAAAGCCCTTTGCAAAAATTACATTCACTGAATTATCGTCAGCATGCGACTGCGAATCGTCAGGATGGCTACTAGTGTTAAAGGAAAAACTTGGAGAACCCCCAGATGGTGAATAGAAGGCCATTAGAACCAGAAGTAGAGATTGGGGATTGGAATGGAAAGAAAGAAGGAAGGTTTGGAAAGTTGAACTGTGTAAGACGTTGACGGGTGACTCAGCACCACACAATCCCCCGCCCAGCGATAAAATCCGGCCGGCCGGATAGAATTTCCACTCTGTATCTAGATCGCTATCTGGGGGTTAGGGCAAAAGTAGAACCCGTGAAAATGTAGTCAATATAGTAATATTATTAATGTACAGAAAACGATTTTTTTGATTTCACATAAGATCAACAACTGGTTTGTTCTATATTTATTATGTCTCTTTTTTGGGGTGGTGGTGGTGGTTTACTGGGGAGGGCCCTCCTTTAGCGATGATCGGCCAGCCTTGAGCAATTCATCGCACAGTAACAAGTTGGCGGCAATCGAGGTTGCTGACGAAACACTGTTTCTAAGGACCCTGTATGAATCGTAGATACCTTCAACAGTGGGATCAATAGGCTCTCCCGTGCTAAGGTCAATACCAACATTATTACCTTCGGCCTGCTCTTCCTGAAGAGCACCCAATGTTTCCAAAGTGTCAAAACCTCCGTTAGCAGCCAGAGTCTTGGGAATAATCAACAAAGCCTCTGCAAATGCTTGAACACCAAATCTGGCCTTACCTTTCACTTCTTTGCTCTTCAAAAAGTCGCCGAGAAGATGAGCAGCAGCAGCAACTTGGAATGCACCAGCGCCTGGAATAACAGACTTGTCACCAATAGTGTTAGAAACACTTCTTAAGCCATCTCTAACTGCATCCTTGATCTGGGCCATAGAGTGTTGGTTAGGGCCCTTGATAAGAACTGTAACACTCTTAGGTTCCTTGACTTCCTCGATAAATGTATACTTGTCTTCACCAAGAGTGTGCTCGTAAACAAGACCAGCCCAACCAAGAACATCGGGAGTCAAGTCATCCACACTGTTTTGAGCAACACCGCCGCATACTAATTGTAAGCGTTCCATATTTCTTCGCTTGGCTCTTCTGAGGGCCATAATGCCGTTCTTTGCAAGAATATCAAGAGACATGGGATCAATACCCTTTTGGTTAACAATAACAAAACCCTTCTTTCCATCATCACCGCAAACGTGCTTTTTAAACTCGACAATCTTGCGGAGCTTGTCATCAACAAACTTACGTTCACTCTCAACAAGCTTATCACGCTGCTCAGCTGAACTGTAATAGAAACCAGAGTTAACTTCACTCTTCTCGTATTCCAAAGAAACATTTAACGTCAAAATGAAAGCATCCTCAACACGCTTGGGCATATCTGGGTGACGAGCACCATGGTCCAAAACAAGACCCTTAATAAGTTTAGTTTCAGTAGCAGCACGATGTTGCATAGTCATAATCTCAACCATGTGCAAATCTACCCGGTCATCTCCTGGTTTCTGAATAGATAAGACGGCATCTGTGACGATAGGGGTAATAACCTGGGCTAACTTGCTGTTAACCTTAGTGATTAATGAGCTGCGAGCAACAGCCAAAAGCAACTCACGGTCGATGGTAACCTCTTGCTTGAATTGGTTCAAAAATTTTAAAGTCTCAGTACGGGCTAATTCAAAGCCATCTGTGACGACTCGTGGGTGAAGACCTTCAGAGATGTAGCGCTCAGCTTGTTTCAAAAGCTCACCAACATAAAGGCAAACGGAGGTGGTACCATCACCAGTGATTTCATCTTGAGCACCAGCAGCTCTAGCAATCATGACGGCAGTAGGACTTTGGATTTGCTAAATAGCGAAAAAATCACATTCATCAGGTTAGATCAGCAATAACTAGATCATGTGAAAAATAAAAAATACAACTTACCATTTCGGTCAGCAAAACTTTACCATCCTTTGTGAGCTTGATGTTGCCGGCACCGTCAACAAGCCTATAAAATTCAGTTAATATAAATTCACAAAGTGGATAGATTACAAGCTCAAATCAAATGTCTTGAATCAAACGTTTGATACACACATCTTGATGGTACCCTTAGGACCAAGATTGCTGGCAAGAACATTCTGGAGGCCTTGGGCAGCGGCAATATTGACAGCAAGAGCCTGGTTACGTCGAAGGGACTCGGCCTTGGGATTGAGAAGCTGAATTGCAGACATGACTTGATGGCGATTGATTGATGACGAAGGGCCAAATAACACAGATCAGAAAAAAGGGATCAAGCAGGGTGGCAGCAGTGGCGCTGGTATGTAAGGAAGTTACCCGGCCTGGTTTGTTTTCAGTCGGTACCATGTGACCAAGTTGGTAACAACTTGTTACAGTCTTTTTGTTATCACGTGATTGGAGAATTATGCTCTGTTAGGCAGGTTGTTTTTCAGCCACATCGTTTACAAAAAGAATCGAGCTTTTTCAGCAGCTATACTTTTGACATTTATCAGTCCCACTACTTGATGTCAGATTTTGGATAAAAGCAAAGATACAATTAGCTATTTCGATGTCCTATGTGTAGAGGGGTACGTTTTCAACTTGTTTGTTGAGCCATGAAGAATTTCGGAGTTTTCCATTCTCCGACGCTCAACTAGCTAGTGTTGAACACACACATTTGAGAAGAACTTGGAGGCTCACCATAGATTTACTTTGGTTTTTCAGCACAACTGAACAACTTACTTATTATATTATATTCTCACATTACAAATTAATCAAATGACAAGTTTAATGAACAACTAGATCTGTTATACACAAGTGAATTCAATTCCAGTGTCATGTTGATGGGGACAAATCATCAGTGTCGGGGAAAAATTTACGCCGAGTGGCAGGCATGGCATCTTCAAATACCTAAACCACTTATCTGAGGTTATATCCGCTGATAAAAACAATATATCATTGGTACGGACTCCGTGATACCAGTAAAAAACAGATGACTTCTTGGTTATGTTATAAATACCTTGGAGTTCTCCAGTATTGGAAAATTTTACTTTCTGATCATTTCACTTACCCATTTCCAATTCACCAAAAGCATACTATCAAAAACTAAATAAAATATGGCTGCCAATCTTCCCAAAAAATGCTGTGCTGAAGGCTTCAAGCACACCGGTGAGCCTGCTGGCAAACTCATCGATCTCAATGGCATTGAAACTTACATTACTGGCGATGAATCGCTTGCAAACAAAAAGACACTCCTGTTTTTGACCGATATCCTTGGTCACAAGTTTATCAACTCTCAGTTGGTTGCCGATGAGTATGCTAAAGCTGGCTATTTTGTTGTTGTTCCTGATCTATTCGAACAAGATCCTGCTCCACTGAACCCTCCCAAAGACTTTGACATGATGACCCAATGGTTCCCCAAGCACAACCCATATATTGTCGGTGATATTGTTAAGAAGGTTTTAGGGTTTGTTAAAGCCAAATGGAACCCTGAGTTCCTCGTTGCCAACGGCTATTGTTATACAGCCAAGTTTATTCTCCATCTCCTAGGCGCTGGAGCTCTGAATGCTGCCGCTATTTTCCACCCCTCTGCAATTACTGTTGATGAGTTCAAGGAGATCAAGGCTCCGCTTTATATTGGTGTTGCTGAGGTCGACCAGTTCTTTCCACCCTCTTTCATGCATCAGGTCGAGGCGGCTCTCATTGAGTCCAAGGTTGATTACAGACTTACCCTTAACCATAATACTCAGCACGGTTACGCTGTGAGAGGTGACATTACTGATCCTTGGGTCAAGTATGCTAAAGAACAAGCTGTTGCTGATTCCGTCTCATTTTTCAATTTTGTTGAGAGTCTCTAAAATACTCCAGCAGTAAATTGTTTCGAAATAAGAAAATTTTTGTAAAACAGTTTATATGATTCCTTATTAGAAATATAGTTTAGTTCTTTTTTCTCTAAGAGTTCTTTTCAGGCTCATCAGTAGATCTACTCAAAGTTCCAGTAGACCGGTGAATATACAATTAGCATTTACCGTGGTAATTCAAGCCATGAAAGATATAGGCTTACTAAAATTAGCACAAACATTTACTCTTAAGCATTTTACTCGAGGTAATACTTGAGGTAACAAGACTCTGTGGTAATTTGTCTATTAATTCCATAGACCATTTTTAATATTCTCACAGTTAAATTAACGTATTCATGTAATTTAGATTAAGTGCTATGTGTGTAATAGCTATTCTGTAAGACTAGCCCGGCACAAAACAATCAATGTCATTCTTGGGATAATTGTTCAAAATGCCATGTTTTTTTTAATTCAAATTCAGCATCTTTTTTGGACTAACATCACCTGTCAGTAACTTCAAGTTGGATACGCATATCAAAGCTTTAAGTCAATACAAGTTAACCATCTAATGATGTAAAAACTTTAAATTATTAACATTTACCGAAAATTTTATGTAAATGTAGAAATGAAAGGGAAAAAACAAAGTGCAACAGAAGGCAAGCTTTGTTGTTCAATCTTTCAAATGTGTATTATCCTTGACGAAATTTGAACCCGTTTGTTTTCAGATCTTTAGGTCCCAACTTTCCAGCTCTTTTCTTAAGAGTATAATCACAAAGTGAGACCAGCACTATGTTTTCAATAAAGTTAGATGCAGTCTTAACATCCGTTAATTCTTGATCTGTGAGCTTTTCAGCCCATTCTCTGTCCCAATTTGTGAGATCTGAAACAATAATGCGTTCACTATCTGTCATATCGGAGAAAATAATATGTTCAAACGGATCAGATTCATCTTGGTGGTGATCAGAGTGCTTTCGGATAAGATCTAGAGTGTCTGCGTTAATCTGTTCAAGATGGACTTCATCGCAAAATTGAAATACCCGGCGGAAAGTACCACTGCGGTTTGCAGAATTGAGAGTAAACGGAATCGGGATTGATTCTTTGGAGTAAACGTGCACAGTACGGTTAGAGGTATGGTTGAACATGTCTATGTGTTTGTGTTGTATCTGTAGCTAGAATGATAGCTACAGGCTTAGATATGAATGAACTGATGGCTATATGGAAATAAATATTGAAAGATTTAAATTAGGATATTTGAAATGACATTTACCAGGAAATCAGACCGTGGAAGAAGGATCAGAGTAAATCAATAGTAATTGTGTTTTAAAACCGGGGAACTGTAAAAAGATTTTCAGCTCAAGTGGTACATTTGCACGCTAAAATTACATTAGCTAGACATGAAAGATTAGTTTTCATCACACAACAGCTGGCTTATGGCATTATAGCTTAAGATTGAAGTGCTGAAAGCGGAACCTTCGCACGAAATACCATAGAGACTCTAAATCTAAGTGCGTTGCATTTAAGGTATTTACAGTGACACTTAAGATACAACACTACCACGGTAACCCATGTTTAATCGGCGCCATGTGATATTTCAGGCATCGCGGCCAACTGAGTTGTTGTAAGCCACTTATATCTCCAAAAAATCCCATTTCTTCTTCTTCTGCCTCTTGATTTCCACTCAAAAGTTCCAAGTCATTTTTTGGAGCATTTTATTTCTCTGTTACGTTTTGTAGACAACCTTTCAGAATGTCTGCTGAACATAAAGGGGCTGGGAGCACATCATCTCAGCCCAATGCTAGAACCTTCAACTTCCCATCCGATCACTATGGACTTCCCAAAACTGACATGACGCGATGGCGTCTCAAAGTTGATGAGCTTGGCCGTCAAGTTTGGGTTTACAACAGATCTGACGACCACCTTGTTAGTGACCCCCCCTCTAATTACACCAAATATCAACTCGAGCTGGAATCATTCGATGCTCCCAAATTCCCCCTTGCAAAGTCTCCCTTTGAAGCAGCGAAGAATGCATTTTCCTTTCTTTCTTACATCCAGGAGCCTGGTAGCGGAACATTCCCTTGTCAATACTCAGGTCCAATGTTTATGCTGGTTGGCTATGTAGTTGCCAAGTATTATACTGGCACACCATTCTCAGAGGAAGAAACGATAGAAATTACCCGATACCTTGTCAATCGCGCACATCCTGTGGATGGCGGATGGGGCCTCCATACTTACGATAAAAGTACAGTTTTTGGAACTACCATGAACTATATCATTCTTCGTATCCTCGGCCTTGGACGTGATCATCCTGCAGTTGTTAAGGCTCGAACAAAGCTTCACTCTCTCGGTGATGCTCGAGGCAACCCGCACTGGGGAAAGTGCTATTTGGCTTTGCTTAATCTGTATGATTGGAGTGGTGTCAATCCTGCTCCTCCTGAGTTCTGGATGCTTCCTTATGCGGCCCCTATACATCCTGGCCGATGGTGGGTTCACACCAGGGCCATTTACCTCCCCATGGGTTATCTCTCGGCACAACGTAAAAGGATGAAGCTTACTCCATTATTAGAAGAGCTACGAGAAGAAATTTACAAGGTTCCTTATGAGAGTATTAACTTTTCAAAGTGCAGAAACTATGTCAACGGTATTGACTTGTATTACCCACATACTAAACTCTTGAACGTTGCCAATAAATGTCTGGTGTTTTATGAAAAAAATTTGAGACCTGACTGGTTTTTGAAGAAGGCATGTGATTATGCGTTTGAGCTTATAATGAAGGATTTGAAAAATACTGATCACTTGGCAATTGCTCCTGTCAGTAACGCTATGAATGCTATTGCTGTTTTTGAAGAAAAGGGAGCAGATTCACCAGAATTCCAACGATTTTTGTATCGCTGGCCGGACTTCTTGTATATGACACCTGATGGTTTGATGATGAATGGTACCAATGGTGTACAGGTTTGGGACGTTGCATTTGTTCTCCAATATGCTATTTTGATTGGTCTTGGTACTCTTCCTGAGTTTAAAGAAACGATTATTAGAAGTTACAGATTCCTAACCAGATCTCAATTTGTTGAAGAGGCTGTCGAGGGAAGTTTCAGAGATAAGCGAGTAGGTGGATTCCCATTCTCTACCCAGACTCAAGGCTTTACTGTTAGTGACTGTACAGCAGAGGCTGTCAAGGCTATTATTATGACTCAGAATTTACCAGGATTTGAATTTCTTCGTGATGAGTTTCCGGAAGAGCGATTAAGAAAATCAATTGATCTTTTGCTTACATTGCAGAACCGTGGAAGTTTCCACTTTGGTTCCTTTGCTTCTTATGAAAAAATCAAAGCTACTACAAAGATGGAATGGTTGAATCCCGCAGAAGTCTTTGGTAATATTATGGTTGAATTTCCGTATGTTGAGTGCACAGATTCATCTGTTCTTGGCCTCCACTATTTCCGCAAATACTATGACTACCGGTCGGAAGAGATTGATCAAACCATAAAAGATGCTCTTAATTATATTATTGATTACCAAAATCCAGACGGCAGTTGGTATGGATCTTGGGGTGTGTGTTACACATACGCAGGAATGTTTGCCATTGAGGCTTTAGAAACTGCTGGATACGCATATGATAATCACATAGCTGTTCAAAAAGGATGTGACTTTATTGTCAAACGTCAGGAGCCAGATGGTGGCTGGGCTGAAAATATTCGAGTTAGTGTTGATTTGCTTTTCACCTTTTGTATCTAGCTTAATGCTTTTACTAACAAATTCTAGTCCAACGAGCTTTTTACCTATGTTCGACATACATCTAGTCAGCCTGTCCAAACTGCTTGGGCTGTGATCATGCTCCTCCTTGCCCAATATCCTGATAAGGAGGTAATTAAGAAAGGCATTCGCTTCTTGATGTCCAAGCAACAAGCCGACGGATCATATGGCTATAACCATGTTGAAGGAGTCTTTAACCACTCATGGTAAGTACACTCAACCCAGATTTATACCACTGGGCCTGAAAATTTTTGAAACATTACACTTGATTCAACTAACCTAATATTATGCTGAACTTATATAGTGCCATTGAGTATCCAACATACAAATTTTCATTCACCATGAAAGCTTTGGGTCTTTATGCCAAGTATTATGGTGATGAAATTCTCGTCTAAGTGTTAATTCTATGTATACTAAGTTTGAATAAAGAATTTTAGAATGCTCTATATCAGGATTGAGTAAATAAGCAAGCTTCACCGTCTTCTCTATACTAGCTTTGCTCATATTTAGACAAACTGTGAACTGAGGGGGTACTTAAGACATGTTTTTATCTAATCCGATTGAACCCCGAGCCACATTACCAAAAACAGAGCATCACGTGCGTTGAGGCCAGCACCCAACCTCCAGTGACAAAGCCTACAGCGCCTGCGTCTATTTACTATTTACTACTCCATTTGTTTTACCCAAACAACTACCACTGGCCAGCCTTCCGTGTCCAAGCTTCTGTCGTTACTATGAGCTCCTCTAATAACAAGCAGAAGGCTGGTGACTCTTTTGCCGATCTTATGTCCTTTGCGGGAGCTCCTTCCCGCACTGGAGAAAAGGAATCGATTGCAAAGCTCACGATGAAAGAACGCCAGGAAAAACTTCGTGCTCAACAAGAGGAAAAGAAAAAGGCTTCCTCTCAAATGTGGACATCAGGTCTTGATAGTCTTGAACCACTTGGTGGAACTTCCAATGGCTCTTCATTATTAAATACCCCTTTATCATCTACGCCTTCTTTAGTGCCTGTTGCTCCTGTTCCGATCTCCTTGTCTCCCCAAGGAACATCTAACTCCGCCACAGCTTCAGCTACATCCTCTCGAAAGCAATCGCCTTTTAGCTCTAAAAACCCCTCAGTGACTTCATTGTTTCCGGAATCATCAG
Organism: Magnusiomyces fungicola; assembly: GCA_900654225.1. NCBI lineage: Eukaryota > Fungi > Ascomycota > Dipodascomycetes > Dipodascales > Dipodascaceae > Magnusiomyces > Magnusiomyces fungicola. The sequence goes on from CAACAH010000004.1 coordinate 1,792,012, forward strand.
TTTCAGGCAAAGGCGTAGCTAAACCTTCACCACTATCTAATACAGTAGCTTCCACTAATGGCGATGGCTTGCTAGATTTTGACTTTCCAACTTCACAGCCCATGTCAAACACTTCATCAGCATCTACGGCAAACTCTAACAACTCCTCAGCTGATCAAGACCTTGATGACATTTTCGATGTATTCAATCGCCCTCCACCAGCTCCGAAGCCACCTGTGGCACAACGGGAAACAAAGAAGGCCGCTGCTCCTGAAGCTCGTAATCAGCATAGTAGTTCAGCAGCAGAACCTCGATCTTCTAATGGAGGTAATCATCGCCAACCGACATTTGAAGACTTTGAAGAGCATTCTGGGTTTATCGATCATGATGACAGTGATTATGAGCCTGCCGCTCCACCAAGACCATCAAGACCCACGCGTAATGGCCGTGGATCGGCTGGCGAGAAGCGAGATGCCGCTATTGCTGAATTGGTTGATATGGGGTTCTCAATTGAGCAAGCAACTCGTGCTTTGGACCACACTGAGGATGGTCTTAATGTTCGTCAAGCTATTGACTTTATTATGACCGAAGCCCATCGTAAAGCGACTGGTCAGCCTATGGACGAAGACATGTTTCGATCCCGATCTTCGTCTTCAAGATCTAATAGATCAGATACCCCTGATATTTCAAAGATGGCTCAGGATTTTTCTTCACAGCTTATGGCCACCGGTTTGTCTATATTCAACCAAAGTAAGAAGGTTGTTAACAAAGCCATCAAAGATTACACTCAGAAACCGGGTTCCGTAGACGGAACTCCTGCATGGATGAGAGAGGCACAAAGAAGTCAGACAGCTTCCCCATCCCTTAGTGTTCCTAGAAGAGAGCAAAAAAGTGCTGCTACTCCCAGGCCACGAGGAAAATGGGATGATGATGCTCCAGAACTTGATATATCCAATCTTTCTGTTGGTGGAAACGGCCGAGCAACTAGCCAGAAAGATATAAGTATCACGGACGAAGCAGCCGCTTTAGAAGCAAATGAAAGATCCCAAAGTCGTAACAACCGGTCTTCACCACCTATGCCTTCTAGACCTCGTCCCACAAATGATGTATTTAGAGATGACGATGATGATCTTTATGACGACTTTTCAAGAAGTTCCACTCCTAACAATCAAGCAGCCCGGTCATCCCCTAAACTTGGCAATAATTCTAATGCATCATCTGCTCGTGCTTCTCCCAAACCACAACCTTCACTATCTCGTGCTCAGCAATTTAAGATGAGAGGTGGAGACAATGATGACATAGGAACATACGTTTCTTCCGCCCGCCATCGTCGTCGTGATCTTCAAAGCCCACTAGATTCAGGAAGATCTAGTCCTTCTTCTAATGCAGCCGCTAAAGAACCATTTGTTTCTCAGATACGCACCAAGCCTAAGCCACCATCCCGTGCACCTGTCGCCATATCATCTACTGCGCTTGACATGGCGTCGACTTCTAGGACATCAGGCACTGACGCTTTTAAGAGAGGTGATTATACACAGGCCGAAATCTTCTATACTCAAGCCTTACAATCTGTTCCCGAAACCCATCTCTTACGAACAATTGTTTTGTCCAACCGTTCTGCTGCCTACATGAAGCTCGGTGACTCCAAATCTGCATTAAAGGATTCCTCTGAAGGAATTGATCTAATTGGCCCTGGGATGGGCGCAGAAGAGTTTGCAGAGCCAGGCAAGCCTCTGAAGGAAATTTGGTCCAAGCTTGTCCAGCGTAAGGCTGAAGCGTTAGAAGCTCTTGAAAAGTTCCAGGACTCTTTGGAAGCATGGAACTTGCTCATCGAAAATGGATTCTCTTCAAAGGTTTCTCTTGACGGTAAGAGACGATGCCAAAAAGCTTTAGAAGTCAAGACATCTGCTCCTTCAGTTGTCAAGCCAAAACCAAAACCAGCTCCTAGGCCCTCAGCTTCCTCCAGCTCACCCAGCGCTGCTAGTAAAGAAGCCCTTAACAAGATTCGTGCTGCCAACCAGAAAGCTGAGCAAGAAGATGCTGAGCGATACCAGCTTCTTGATCATGTGGAAGCTCAGATTGAGGCCTGGCGCAAGGGCAAAGAAGATAACTTGCGCGGCCTTCTTGCCAACCTGGACTCAGTTCTTTGGCCCGAACTTGGTTGGAAGAAAGTTGGCATGGCTGAGCTTGTTATACCCAAGAAAGTCAAGATTGAATATATGAAGGCTGTTGCTAAGACTCATCCTGATAAGCTTCCAGCATCTGCTAATACCCAACAAAAGATGATTGCACAAGCTGTTTTTGTTACTATCAATAAGGCTTGGGACGGTTTCAAGGCTTCTAATGGGTTAAGCTAAATTACGATTGCTTTTTTCTGCGATTTGTTATATATCCTTATTTAACATTTTAAAACCCTTGTTTATACAAATTATTATTTATTGTAATTTCTTTTTGATTGTTTATTTTTTGATCTTTTAATAATAAAAAAAGATGTTGCTTTTCTGTGACTTTGACGTCCATTCACTCGGGTAGTATTAGAAGAGTATGCTCAGGGGAAATATGATATATTAATACATTATGAAATGCCATCAAGTGGACTGACTGACAGTTCAATGAAAAATGGTACATAGTAAAATTAGTAAACAGTATATATTATATTACAAAATTAATAAAACCAGCTTCACTTTGACGTATTATTACCCCCATCCTTTACAATGCTGGTGTTGACTGTTTAGAAGTGGCAGCCGAAGATGCAACAGAAGCTGTTGGCGTAACAGTTCCATTAGTGCCGAGCGTCAGCTGGTTCAAAGCCTTTTGATATGTTTCTAAAGCTTTAGTGATCGAGTTAACAAGGGGCTGCAAAGAAGTGACAACCAAGTCTTTGTATTCCGTTCCGTTTTCCCTGTTTTCGATTTCGTTGATTTTCACAAGAGATTTTTTCAGCACCGAAACCAACATGTTAATTGCCAAAGCTTGGGCCGGGTCGCCGCTCAGAAAATGGATCCAAAAGTGACGAAGGTATTCGATAGAGGTGGAATGAACGGAAGATACCTTTTCTTGTACAATGGCTTCAATGGACTGCTCGTCGGTGGATCGGTTATCACTGCCTTCTTTAGATCGCTGTTTGATCGTTCTGGTAATGTGTTTCTGGGCTCGCTTAATGGGATCGGTATTCTCAGCCTTGCTTACATCTTGCAAATCAATAGATCCAGATAGTGATTCATTCATGTATTTTAGACCTTCTTTGGATGACACTTCTTCAGTAGTGTTCCCATTTTGCGTTCCGTTTATTGGGGTAGAGTTTCCATTCTGATGCGAAATCAAGGTACTGCCGTCAACAGAAGTAAATAACTCTGGATGTGTTTTCATAATCTCATCTCTAATCAAATCAGAGTCTAATGTCTTCATATTAAGCTCCAAGTATTTGGGTTCATTTTCTTCTTGTAGACTGCGGTCCAAAAGTTCGGTCATCAGGTGTGATTCATCCCGATCATGCATAGGCACATGCCTACTAATTCCAGTAGGTGTTGATGACGATTGTGCAGTTGCTGAATTTTCTTGCCCATATACCATTTTTTGTGACAAATGGTTCATTGATTTGAGAAGGGTGAGTGCACTTGGGCCTTCAGCGCCAGAACGCATGGTCATATCTGGTCGATTACCCATTCGTTGAGGATCGTTTTCTTCATTACCTTCGATATTCAAAAAAAAGGGGATATCAATATCAGAATCTCCATCGTTAGTTTCGTCATCTGGACTATTGTCAACCTCTGAAAGTTTTCGTTTTCTGGAAGCTGCTGCATACGCCGGCTGATTGATTCTGTTTTGTTCATAATTGTCGAGATAGTCTAGATACTTATCAAGTACTGGATGCATAGGATCTGAGGATTTAAGCTTGTCGCCACGCAGTCGACGAAACAGCCGAGAAGAAAAGAAATCTTCCCAGAAATTGTTTTCTGACATGGGTGGGACGTTGTCTTTATATGCTTGGTATACTATGGGGTATTGTTCATAAAGATCTTGAATCTTTTCGACTGAGAGTGACAACACTTGCTGATTGTCACTGTTCACTGTTCTTTTAATGGTACTTAAAACATTGTATGGGCCGCGCCTTTGGGATGTAGCAAGGATGTTTCCACGAAGGATATGTAATCGAGTTGACCAAAAGTCTTCATTGGAAAGATCTCCGCGAATTACAGCATCCTCAAAGGTTTTCCTAATTTCAGGATTACTTCGAATGACCTCCTGTTGCAAACTTAAATTCCTTAGTAACAGTTTTGTATCAAGATGTGCTGAGTAGTTTTTAGGCTGGGGTGTGGTTTTGGATTTTGCAGCTGCTCTATTGCTCACAGATGCACTGCCAACTGGGGTGGTTCCAGCCGAAGAAATAGACGCCGATGAGCTAGGCTTTTGTATAGAGGAATCAGCTCCATTGGTTGCACCGGTTCGTTCGCGAATGATGGCTGATAGCATATCTCGACAAGAGTCGAGAAACGCTCGCGCCGAGAATTGAAACATGTACGATTCGCCTTCTTTCTGCGTGAAGATCTTAATCATGAGCTTCGTAGCAGTCTTTGGAGTTGCCTGGACATCTATAATGAAATAGGATTAGATATTGTTAGGGAATTGGATACAAATTCGTATAACCACATACTTGTAATTTCCGAAAGCTTCAGCTGAACCGCAGGAGCAACAGCACCGTCACCCTGCCAGTACAGCCGGTCGGTGTCCCTATCTATCGTAAGCAGGCCCTGTACCTTTTTAAACTTTGCTGGATTGTTGAGGGGAGGCATTGCGACGGCTAGATTTGCACACAGCTGGGGAAAGTCACGTCAGGCAGGGCCAAGTTGGTGATGGTTACGGCAGAAATATTTTGGAGGTTTATTTGATAGCACGTGACCACACTTCCGAGCGCGGCAGGTGGAAAAAAATTTTACAGCACACATTTTTTTTGCCTAACCTAACCTTCTTTCTCATCCTTGGATATCCTCAGATCTATACCTATAATTCTATCTCCAAGAATACCTCAATCATGTCTGAAGCTTTTGAGACTGTCATTGGTGTTTCTTTCGGTAACACCACCTCTTCTATTGCTTTCGAGAAGGAAGGCAAGGTCGAAGTCATCGCTAACCAGGATGGTGATCGTGCCATTCCCTCTATAATATCATACACCGGTGCTGATGAATGGCATGGTGCTCAGGCCAAGGCTCAGCTTGTCCGTAACCCTAAGAACACTGTCACCAACTTCCGTGATTTCATTGGTAAGAAGATTGCCGACATTGACCCTACCTTTAACCACCGCTCTGCTCACCCAGTTGAGAAGGATGGTGAAATTTCATTCACCCTTAAGACCAACGACGAAGGTGATTCTGAGACTCTTAGCATCGATGAAATTGTCACAAGACATCTTAACAGATTGAGAGATTCCGCTGCCGACTACATCGGTAAGAAGATCAACGGTGCTGTTATTACTGTTCCTACTGATTTCACTGAGGAGCAACGCCAGAAGCTCGTCGCCATTGCTGCTAAGGCCGAACTTCCCGTCATGCAAGTCATCAACGAACCCACTGCTGCTTTATTGGCCCACGTTGCTGCCCGATCCTCCAACAAAACTGGCTCTTTGGAAAGCAAGGTCATCTTGGTTGTTGACATTGGTGGAACCCGTACTGACGGTGCTATCATTACCAACCGTGGTGGTAACTTTAACATTCTTGCTACCCAGCACAACTACGAGCTTGGTGGTTACAATCTCGATGAGGTCCTCGCCAAGTACGTCGGTAACGAATTCCAAAAGAAGTTCAAGGTTGATCCTTTTGAGGAACGCCGCTCGGTCGCTAAGCTTTTTGCTGAGTGTGAGACCGTCAAGAAGACTTTAAGCAACACCTCCAGTGCTCCTTTTGCCGTTGAGTCCCTTGCTGGTGGAATTGACTACCACCTTTCTATCAACAAGCTTAGATTTGAGACTATTGGTAGACCAGTTTTCGCTCGCATCACCTCTTTTATTGAGAACCTTATCAAGAAGGCCAACCTTGATGCCTTGGACATTGACGAGGTCTTGATTGCTGGTGGTTCTGGTTTCGTTCCTAAGGTCGCTAGCACTATTGCTGCCATCTTTGACGAGTCCACTCCCGTTATCGCACCCTCCCTTGACTCCAAGGCACTCAACCCTGACGAGCTCGCTGTCCGTGGTGCTGCTCTTCAAGCTTCTTTGATCTCTATGTACGAACAGAAGGAGATTAATGAGTCACTACACTCTGTTGTTACTGTTGCTCCACACACTGTCAAGCCCATTGGTGTTCTTGTCAGTGGCTTGGAGACCAAGGACGGCAAGAAGGAGGAGACCACTTTTGTTCCTCTTGTTGAGATCAACACTCCTCTCCCATTCCGAACGTCCCATGTCTTCAAGGCTGGATCTGAGTCTGCTTTGATTTCTGTTTATGAGGGTGAGGCCTCCATCAAGACTGTTGTTCTTGAGAAGGCTCCTAAGGAAGAGAAGAAGGAAGAAGACGAAGAAGAAAGCTGGGATGAGGACTCTGATGATGAGCCTGAGGAAGTTAGATTCAAGGTTCACAAGCCTACTACTAAGCTCGCCGAGGCTGGCCTTACTGGCTTGACCCAGGGTAACAGTGTTGAGGTTACTATCAACATTACCCGTGATCTCAAGGTCCAGGTCTCTGCTCGGGAGGTCAAGCAGGGTGGTGCTGCCGTCCGCGGTGAGCTTCCTGCTGCCACTCTTGCTTAATTTATAACAGTGAAAAATAGTATAGATTGATGTAATGAAGAATCCAAAAAAACAATTTTAATGGGAAAAAAATTGAATCTTTAACCGTATAGATAAGAATCTTAATCACATTGGATCGGCTTTTATATACAAATAAGCCTGGGTAATTGCGATAAGCAGGCTTTTAAAGGTGCCAAAGGCAAGAAAGTTTGAACATGGAAGAAGGAACTAGGCCATGGATATGTGCATACATACAACGCAGTTATACATTACATACCAGTTAACCGATTCCTATTTCCCATTGATTTCGTCCTGGCCAAGAGATTTCCCCATTTTTTTTCCTTTTTCTTGCAGTTCCTGCGTGCAAATCTTTTTGTCAATCTGAGTTAATAAGGCAGGGAAACAGTCTTTTTTGCGATTCTTGACCAACTTTACCAAGGTTTGTGACTATTTTGCGTGGTGGTAAGGATAATTTATTTCTGGTGGCCTATGCAACAGGTAGCAGTTACAGAGCGCACTGCTTTGATTTCCAGAGGTTCATCTTTTGTTTTTGGCCTTGATTGAATTGAATGAGAACTCGTTCAATGTTATAGCAAAATCAAAAGGTGCTGCTGCCTGGTAATAGGGCCATTGCCATGGTTAGTACTGGTTCAAGTATTTGGTATCGAACCTGGGACACAAGATTCTGAAAAAACAATGCAAGTATTTTTTTTTTTTTATGTTTACATCTCTTTCTTCTAAGGCAGAAAAAGATTAGAAATACATATATACATATCAAGAACAAAATTATATTTACATTAAAAGAACTTCGCATGAGGTGGATGTTCATCACTTGGTATGACTAGTTTGGACTGGGGTATTAAAACCCTTTTGGATATCTAGGTTTTTTTTTATTTTGTTCAAACGTCTTTGCTGACTGGCTTCTGTCAGCTCGTTATTCACTGGTATTCTATGGGACATTCCATATATTCCCATCTTCCAACATTCCTTCCTTCCTTAACTCACAGCGCTATTTCCTTAAAACTTGGCAGCGTCAAACAATGACTTGATAAGGTCGACATAATCGCCCTTAATCTTGAGCTGGTTAGAGGTGGCTTTGATCTTGATGTCGTCTCTGTGAAGACCCAGAATAGCCATAAGATCGCTTTTTAACAGAGGAGCAGAGCCTTCGATTCGTCTGATGATAGTTGATCGGTCGCCGTTGCCTCTGATATAAGAGTAGACAGGAAGCTGGTTACCCCGTGTTCGGGTGATGTTGTACCATTCTTTCTCAGAGGTCTTGAGGGCCTCGTTGGAGACCTGGTTCTTTTGGAATACGAGATCGGACTGGGAAATGGAATCGAGCTTGGGGAACAGACTGGTGTTAAGACTGGTGTCTAGTCCTGCTGATGATGTGGAGAGTGATCTCGTGGATGCACGGACAACAGAGCTCAAAGCCTGTCTAGCAGTAGTGGATGACAGCATTTTTGAGGAAGGTATGTGTGTCGTTGTTGGGTTCTCGGTCGTAAGGGACAGGTGCTGTGAACTTGAGCTTGGAATGGGTGGTGCTAAAATTTTCAAGTGCTTTGATTGGGGTAAATGTGTTGTTCTGAAATATTCGGCACAGACTCACATTTACGGCGTGTGCCTGACCTGTCCCTTTAATGACGATCATGATATGTGATAGCGTTTGCCACTACTTTACTTTTCTTCTCTTTAATTGTTATTTCTCTCAGCTTTTGCAGCTTGATTCATAGATATATTCAATACCACCATCATGTCTGTTTTCTACCCGATTCCTGGCTACTCTCTCAACGATGTGGCCTCACTCCTCTCTAATACAATTCTAGTCGTTCCATCTGTGTCCGTCGCCAATGTGCCTCAGCTTGCAATTGATTTGTTGATTTGCTCTCTTGATATGAAGCTTGTAGGAAGACTGTCGGAAGACTATGTGTATCCGTTTGCAGGCCCTAGAGACTTGCCATCCGGTACTCCGGTAACCGAAATGCAGGGCATTACTACTGCTCTTGAAGTCTACACATCGCCGACCCATGGAATGTCTGTTATTCAGATGCGATCTCCTACTCTTCCAGGCTGCAGAAACAAGTTTGTGTACAATGTGTTATTACCCTTTATTAAGCAATTCCAGTTTCCTGAGACGGTGATTGCAGGTTCGTCTAACTCGGCTTTTAGCGAGGTTATGCCACCTCCACGCTTCAAGCTGTTTTATGAATGCCCCTCACCAAACGAGACCAGTGCGAGCTCCAAGCCTTTAGACTCACTGTCTGCACGTCTTTCAAATCTTTCCATCTCAAACACGGACCAATTCCTGGCCTCACAAGCACCCTCTACAGCGGCCAAACTTCCAGAATCCGGCATTGTTCTTGATGCTTTGAACACCGTTGCTCATGAGGGGCTCAAGGTCTCTGCAGCGGTGTTATATGTCTTTGAAGGCGACAACTTTGAAGATGCAAGAGAATTGGCCGACCGACTAGCAGGTCTTGTGGAGCTTGACAAGAAGAAGGTGGTTCAGAAACAACAACAACACCGGCAGCAACAGCAGCACTCCACACTAAGCTCGAACTTTAGCATCTTGGAGAATGGAGAATTCAGGTGGATTGAGCCAATGTCTTGGAACAGTGTCTACGGAAAGGAAATTCCTATTGGTCTTGAGGAAGGACTGTACTCCTAATGAAACGTACATATGTTAGAATGAAAATATAAAAAAAAATAAAAACAAAAAATGTATATTGATGACAGTCTAGTTCCATGAAATAACAGAGACGTGTTCTCATATTTTCATATTTGCAAAGTCGACTGCAATCACGGATTAATAGCTAAGCTAACGAGTCTTTTGGGCAGTGCATGACACACGGTCAAAACCGTCAACTTTCCAAAGAATCAAAATCATTCCAAAGTAAATTAAATCTAGATATTCATAAAAGGTTACAAAGCGATCTCAAAACTCATGGTTCCTCTAATGATCATACACTGTGCACAAACCGCAACTCAACAATCCATTCCCCCCTAGCGTGTGCAGCAAAACCGGCATCTCCATTCTCTGGGTATATTCTTTTCCGAGGCTTTGCGGCCCCTTTTACCTGATCTTTTATCCATACTCAATCTCACAGGATTTATAAACTGGAAAACATGTTCAACACTCTGCTTTCCACGTCATTGAGCAAGCTTTCTGGGACTGCTAGCAACAGGTTCTCGGCTTCTGCATTGTACAGCTTGCCGGGATCGATGCCTGGGCCTCCGAGGTTGGGCATTGCGGGAGCTTGATCAATTCCAGCAGCAGCTAATAAATTAAAAAGAAAAAAGAAAGAAAAAAAAAAGGATTGGCGTGTTAATGACGATTTACTCAAACCAGAAATTACAAAAAATATCAAAATGTACATGTACTTACTATTCTCTTTACCAAGTATTAATGAGAAAACCGCACTCAAACCAAACAGGTTCAAAACGTACCAAGAGACGGCAGATACCCATCTCACATCCAAGTCGTTTGTGGCTACTCCAGACTGCAGCATCTGCTTGAAACGAATGGTAAGAGGAAAAGGAAGTTTCACTAAATGGTTAACAAAAGTTAGTTCTCAAGAATTGAACGGGATGCTGGCGACGAAAATACGAAAATACGAAAATACGAAAATGGCACATACTCAAAACAAAACCAGAAAACATGGCATTGACCCAGGACATCATCAGAGTCTGAGGAACAAAGTTAAGGGCCTGGCTTTTAACCATTCCCATCATTCCTTCCATCATGGACGGGTCTGTAAAGTTGGGAGGAGCATTGGCCTTAGCATCGGGGTTTTTGAGGTATTTGCCGGACTTGAGCTGCTCAGAGTAGTATGTTTGTCGGTGGCGAAAAGCCTCGTCAGAAATGTTGACGCCGTTGGTGCGCAGGTGCTGGGAGTAGACCAGGAACTGCTGTTCGCGGATGGTTGGGAGATCGCCTGCCTTGGGCTTGGTGTTGATGAGGATGGTTGCATAGTGGCGAATGAGGCCGAAGAAAAGCATGACAACGATGATAGGGAAAAGAACCCAGACCCGAAGTTGGGGGTCGAGCACGAGGTCGGGAACTGCCATTGCTGAGGTCGATGCGATGGCTGAAGCTGGCTGAGATAGGTGCAATTGAATTGATGGTTGGAAAGTACAGAAAGCAGAAAGGCCAATTGTCAGCGCGTGTCATGTGAGATGCACGTGGTTTGTCTTTGTAGATCCATGTATGTTAGCCAGACCGTTGTAATCTGCAGCAACCACCCAACCAGCAACCACTGCTAAACTCAATCAGCTCTTCAACTTGGTTTGCGTTTCGGTCACGTCTCTTTTTCTGTTTTGTATTTCTTTCCTTTCACCATGACCGACTCTGGCTCTTCTCTATCATCTCACGCTGTCAAGAAATACTTCAGCCCTGCCGACTTTCTAGTTTCCAAAGGCTCTGCGCCTCAGGATGGACTAGGATTTGACAAGACTGTTTTGGTAATTCTCAATATGCCAATTGTTTCAGTAAAGTCGGTGAAACCTTTCAAAGACCCGGAAACTGGCGAAGAATTGGACATTTTTGAAACAGCATGGAATAACTGTAAGTTGATCTTTCTTTAAAAAAAAAAATTATGTTGAAGTCAAGTGTGCTAACCTCATTGTGTTCCAGGTAAATATAGAGTGTGTGCTGATGGAGGTGCAAACCGATTATACGATTTTTTCAAGCATGACAAGGCCAAAAGAGCTAAATATGTAAGTCTTCTACCCATTGATCCATATACAAACCGCTGCCTTTCTAACAATTGACTAGCTACCCGACTTTATAGCTGGAGACATGGACTCGGCAAAGCCAAAGGTCCTAAAGTTTTACGAACAGCACGGAGTGCACATTAAGAAAGACTCAGACCAGTACTCCACCGATCTCATGAAGTGTGTCAAAATTGCGCAAGACAAGTGGTTTCTTGGTGAGGGATTTGGCCCTAGCGGTGCTGCTTTTAAAGTTATTGCGCTGGGTGCACTTGGTGGTCGAGTTGACCAGTCCTTTCACTCCATCAACAATCTATACACCACCAACTTGCTATCTTTGCCAGCCGACGAAAACGAAAACACAAAAGACACGAAGGAAAAGAGCGAGGAAGACAAATTGTACGAAAAGTACAAGGCTACATTACCCCATGAGTTTATCCTACTTGCGGTGGAAAATTCGTCTGCCACCTTGACCTTTCTTCTGCCCTCAAACCCTTCACCGTCCAAGAAAATTGTTTCGGTCATAGATACCCCTACTTTGTATTTGGGCCCGGCTGTTGGCATCTTGCCAGTGCAAGGGTTGACTCATATAACCACGCATGGTCTTCAATGGGATGTTACAAACTGGGAAACTGTATTCGGTGGACATGTAAGTACTAGCAACTATTTAAAGAGCGAGCAAGTACAAGTTGAAGCAGGAGAGAGGCCAGTGGTTTTTACAATCGATATACAATTACTAGAAGAAGAGAGTGAAAGTGAAGCTGAAGATTAGTTAGTACTGGCAATTTCACATACAAAAAAAAGAAGGAAAAAAAAAAAACCTTTGGATTTTAAATCAAAGCCAGCTACTAAATATAATCCTCTTAAATCAAATAATATCTGGGAAAAAAAAACTACTATCAATACATTCAACACTTTACAAAAAGCCAAAATAATACACAAATCACAAGTATTTATTTAAGAACCTTTCCGTCAGCAATCTCTCTTGACTTGCCATCGACAATAATGGGCTTGTCCCAGGCCCAAAGATCCTCAACATAAGCCTTGTCTTCAGGCTTGGAAGCATCAAGCTTGGTAAACTCGTAAGACTCCCAATCAGGAGCAACGTCAAAAGCAGGCAAGTATTCCTGACCTCTGACAAGGAATGCACCCTCGATGCCGTTGTTGTTGTTCTCGCCATAAACGACGAGGCAGCCAAAAAGGTATTTGGTGGAAGCGGACAATCTATTGAAAAATCCACCAATCAAGTTGTTAGACATGAAGGTTAAGGTTAATTCGTCATTGTACTTGTAAGTAACCTTCCAAAGAGAGTACTCCTCAGGGTCGTAATGCTCCCAGAACCAAGGAAGAGCAACCTCACGTGTCTCCTCGTTGGAATAAGTGCGCTTCCATTCGTCAATTGGAACCTTTGCCTGACCAAGAGCAGCAAGAGGGTGTGCGGCCTTCTTCTCAGCGGGGGGATCCTCAGGCTCCTCAGCCTTGGGCTTTGGCTGGGCCTTCTTAGGTTCAGCCTTCTTTGCCTCGGCCTTCTTGGGCTTCTCAGGAGGAGTGTACTTAATAGGCTCGTCACGGAATGGGTAAGGAACGGTGTAAATCTCGCTCAATGGCTTCTGGTTGATGACAGTGTTGAACCATCGGTAAATGGCAGGATGCTTACTAATGAAATCCTTGCCCCAAACGGTTCTAAAAGCACGTTCAACTGCAGCAACGGTGTGGTAGTCAGCAACAGTAACACGCTCACCAACAAGATAGGTATTCTTAGCAAGATGCTTCTCAATGACATCGACAAAACGCTCGGAATCCAAAGTGGCAGCTTCAACAGCCTTTTTGTTGTATGGGGTACGTCCAACAAGAGGGAAAAAGGTGCTACTCAAGGCGAACCACAAGTCGGTGTTGGCGTAAGAAAGCCATTTAAGAACGAGAGTGTGCTGCTTCTCGTTGGCACCAAAGAGGGTGTTGGGGGTCTTGGAAAGACGGGTCACTATAAGAGTATGAAAATTTTGGTTAAAAGAGGAGTCGCGCACAAGATTGACGATAAAATTTAGGATGATCACATACAGTGGTAAGTAATAGCAATGAGCTCGTTGACCTCAAGGCCATCAGCTCCAATAAAAGCGGGAACTCGTCGTAAAGGGAATGCTTTTTCATACTCTGGGGCATCTTCATGCTTAACGTCCACAATCTTGACGTCAAGATCGAGCTGCTTGATGACAGCTACAGGGGTGATTCGACGAAGTGCCTGGGAATAGTTAGAGTCAATTCTAACAAAAGTCGATTAAAAAGGTGTTTATAATGTACATACCTCGTAAACATAAAGGGTTCCTAACGACATTTTGGTACTAAGATTACTAGGATTAGTGCTTGAGCAATGACAAGGGGAAGAAGAAGAAGAAGAAGAAAAAAAAAAATGTGGAGAGAGTGTCAGGTATATATATATATGGAGATCGGGTATTGAATAAAACCCGGAAGAGTCATAACGACATAATATACAGTTATTATGCAAAGCACACCACGTACGCAGGCTCTCTTTGGCTGGATCTTCCGTGGATAAAGTCAATTGTAAAAGCCGCATGTCCAAATGTGGGGAGTGGTCACTGTTGTTGTAATATCCCAGAGAATGCATCATTATGCTTGTATGCCCTTGTTCGTACTGCTTGCTGATTGAGGAAAAGGCCAATATCAATCAATGACCAACAAAAGGTATTATTTGCAAATTACTGCTGAATCAAGTAGTGTTGAGCTGCGATAAGCTTTGATTATGTGATATGAGTGGTAGTGATTCATTGGGTATGTTTTTTTAAGGTTTTTTGCCTTTATAGAACCTAGTATTCCAATTCACATGGTTATCTTGTTTAGAAAGGTAAGGTTCTGCATTTACAGATAAAACCTTCTTGAGTGATATAGTTGTAATTCTAAGCTTGACTCATTCAGTGCTGGGCATTAGGATATTAGGATATTATGAGAATATTCCATCGGAATACATCACTCTGGCACCCCAAAGCCAGCTCAAAATCCACCCGCTAGGGCAACCTCCAAATCCTCTCGAGAGAAAACCTCTAGAGATAGCAAAGTAATAATCATGGTATCCCGAACTGTCAAATATCGTGACTAATAGAAATTGAAAATGAATTGTAAATTAGTGAAAAAACGTGTTGATTAAATGTCTAGTGTCACTCTCATACCTTTTGTAAACAACATGAATTAAACGCTCTCAAAAAAAAAAAAATTTGAAACATGTGAAAATGAATATGAAAACGAAAATGGAAATATAAAGACCAGAAACATAAATATGGTCATATACTATCATCATAATTAAACGAAAAGAACACATAAGAAATCAAGACACAAAAGGTGGAATAGATTAAAGATAATAAAAAAAACAGCGTTAAAGTGTAGAAATCATAACAAAATAAATTAAAGAATGGTCGATGAGAAAAAAAATTAGTCAAGGTAAAATATAAAAAAAATTAGTTGGTATTCTGGCCATCAGTTCATTTGAGAAACGTCTATCGATAATCAATTTCTTTCTTCAACCTCATTATAAATCGTTCTCACAAAAGTGTCCCATAGATTGGAGATCAGGTAGTATATTAGGAAATGCACAAATAATACCTTGGATCCTAACAGCAAAATCCAAACCCAGATCGGCTTTTCCGTTGATTGGTATTGCCAATATCTATGCTTCCACCTCCAAATGTTCCAAACCCACCAGCCCCCCTAATTGATCCGCTGGGGCTTTGGGCATCCACAGCATCAAAATCCAAAATGACTTCACGTCTTGCAGCAACGATTCTATCAGCAACGTACGTGAATAGCTTGTCAACATCTATGTTGTCTTTAGCCGATACCTCAAAGCAAGCAATAGCAGGTTGCGGAACTTGGCTTGTTGAATTATTACCGCCTAATAGATTGTTATTATTATTATAGTTGCTGTTGTTGTTGTTGGTATTGAGAATGTTAATGTTGGTACCAGAACTAGAGTCATTATTAGATAAAGGCGACGTTTGTCGTATGTTTTGGAGGTTCTGTTGCATTATTGAAGGGGACCGAGGGGTCTCAAATATGGACTCATTATCATCATATGCAGTATTTTGTGTTCTGTAAAAGCTGGAATTTAAGTATGAAGAACTAGGCCCAAAGCTTGGGGTAGGAAGTGATGCGCCTTTTGGCGACAAAGGAGCAGCGCCGGCATTGGGGTTGGATGCAAACGATGGAGGAGCCATGAGCCCATACGCCTCGGCAGCTTCTTCAGCAAACTCTCGTGCCTGTCTTTCCGAAACTGTTCGGTACTGCCTTCGATCAATCTTATTGCCTACTACTACTATAATAGGATTTCGAACCAAGGCGTGGTTAATAAAGTCGTCAAGCCATTTCCGCAGATGTGAAAATGAAGTCGCATCAGTCACATCGTATACTAATATTGCAACGTCTGTTCCGCGAAAAAACGATCGTACAAGGGAATCAAATCGTTCCTGTCCGGCCGTATCCCAGATCTGCATAGAAACTGTCTCTGGCTCGGCGGATTGCGAAAACGAGGACCTCGAGGTATATTGGGCATGAGAAAACAAGTCTCGGTTATTGTCTGAATTTATCACACTGCTATTATTACTATCATGGGAATCTTCAGGTAGCCGGCGTGGGGCGTATGATGTAGAGACTTTGGCGGTCAAGAAGTCACCACCAACGGTGGCTCGGTATGCTGAGGAGAAGCGATGGTGAATGAATTGAGACCGCAAAGACGTCTTGCCAACATTTGCATCGCCTAGCAGCAGGATCTTCGCTGCGGGGACAGAGCTCATGAGTGGGTATCTCTTAGCGTATATAAGATAGAACTGTGAGGAGTGAATGAATGACAAGGGGCTGGGGAGTTGAAGCTAGACATGAGCCTTGAGCAAAAATGTAGACTCCAGCATTGTATGTAAGCGGCGTATGTTTCCACGTGACCTCTTATCACCCGTAGAACTGGAATAATGAGTTCTGGGAAGATCTTCTCTTTCCCATCGCCTCAAACATCATGTCCGATCAACGCCTTGCCCCGAGTGGATTCCGTCCGCAGGCTGCTGCTGCAGACTCTGCACGCCGAAACATTGTCAGCTCGCCCTTTTTAATCCCACCCGTCACAAAGTCGTCTGTATCCGACGGCTCGGAAGAAGAGGTCTCGATCATGTTCCCTGCTCCTGATTCAAACCAACGTGTGGCGTCTTCAAAGATTGGCGGCAGTAATTTATCAATAAGGCCTCCGCAAAACTCCTCGGCAGGCTCGTTGAGCGTACCGGCCCCTCCTTCGGGTCCTACTTTGCTCCCGAAATCGGCTTCGGCTGCTGCTAGAGCTCGATCTAAGGTGGCACTCAAACCGGGCCATTCTCCGATGGACTGGGTCAAGTTGAGTAACAGTGGCACCAATCTCAGAGTAAGTGATATAATACAAAATTCTGATGCTATATATTATTAACATGTTTATGTTGTTTAGGGCATTGATTCTTCGCTACCGATTGCAGTATCAGCTGAAGAACTTCAGAAACATAATAGTCTAGATGACATGTGGGTGGCCATTGAAGGCAAAGTTTATAATGTTACCCCATACGTCCCTTTTCATCCTGGTGGTGAAAAGATTCTCAAGCCGGTTGCTGGAAAAGATGGTACCAGGCTCTTCATGAAGACTCACTCTTGGGTCTCTTATGAAAATATCTTACAGAATACACTTGTAGGGATTTATAGACCATAACAAGCTCTCATCATCATCATCTGCAATGGTATATATAGCTATTCTTTATTTATATTTATTCATATCAATATATTGTTTATGATGCACATTATCTCGTCTAAATATGCTGTAATCCTTCCCAAATTCAAATATTCAATATGTGTAACCGCACGATTATGGGACATTGAACAAAGAGAATTGTCTAACGATACCGGGCCCGTATTCATCATAATCAGCCTTGGTATAGCAAATGTTTCTAAACTCAGCAGTTCCTGCAAGTAATGAACCACCAAACCAAACAGCATTTCGCTGCTTCTTGTGACTGATAACATTAACATCCAAACCACCAGACTTAGTACCACTGGTAACCTCAGATCTGTGAATACGGTCATTGACAAGGCCTCTCAAATCACGCTGTAAACGACGACCAAAGTCTCTAAACATGGTAGAACCACCAGACAATACAATGTTCTTATAAAGACCACGGCGAACATCAATGGGCGAAGCTTGAACAACGGAATCAACAACAGTAGGGAGCGGAGTCAAGTAGTCTGAAGAGTAAATTTCCGGGTTGAAAAAGATTTCGGGAGCAAGGAATCGTTCGTATCCAACGTCAACGGACAATTTGCGTCCAAGACCCTGGTCAACAATATATTTCTGAAATCTCTCTGGTTCGCCATCAAATCGTGTAAACTCCTTAACAATATCAGGTGAAACGTAACAGTATTCTTCCTTTATTCTTTCGGCGGTCTTCAAACTAGAATCAGGCTCATTGCGGTCACGCAATAAACTCTGAATGAAGTAAGTGATATCACGGCCTGCAATAGGGATGTTCTTGATAGCAGAGCCAATAACATAACCTTCAGCAACGGGGATAACATGGGTGACACCATCACCAGAGTCGATAACAGTACCTGTCAATGTTCTGTCAACAACTTTGTTGGAAGTCCAAGAAGCAGCTAGTGCAAGAACTGCTTGAACTGCAATATACAAGCCAGCACAGTTAAAAGACTCAAACATAATCTCAGCTGTATTTTCACGGTTTTCAGGGGGATTGAGTGGAGGTTCAGTCAAAAGAAAATAATGATCTTCGGGTTCGCATCGAAGGTACTTGAAAATGGAATTTTCCCAGAATCGTTCCATATGGTCCCAGTTCTCAACCTGACCATGTCGAATAGGATAGTTGAGGCCATAATCTAGAAATCTGTTAGAGCAAATTCATACGCAGCCATAAGAAGGACAGTACTTACGAGGACCATTGGCAGCATCCAAGGCTTCGTTACCAATGAAAAAATCAAGATCTTCATTGCCACGCTTAACAGACAAGTGGCCACCAGAGGTGCCTTGACCTCTGCCACCCGAAGATTGACGCGTCGCAATTACAGTAGGAAAAATGAAAGAAGGAGAGTCATTACCAGCAAATCCAAGTTTAGTAAGACCAGTACCGCTATGAAACAATTGGAAAGGAAATTGGGTTAGTACTATTCTAGAAAATCATACTGCTGAAATTTCCTTATTATGTAATACTCTCAAGATAACAAAAGTCGCAATTGAAATTTCAACTCAACCAGAGTAAGCTTTGTAAGAAGAGAGAAGATAATTCGGGTGTAAACTTACTTGTCTATAGAAAGGAATTGAAAACCGAAGTGTTAGCTAAAAATTGACTTGATATATAAAAGAGATTGGAGCTATCAGGCATTTCAACCAAAAAGGCCGCTAATTGAAAGTAGCTTTCCACCAGCAAGCAACCCAATTGGCAGGCCCATACTGGAGGAAAAGTAAGATAACGAGTAAATATTCAAGTGTACATACCCATGACAACGGCTGGTGCAGCTGTATTGGCCATTGTGAGATTTGCCTGATAAAGGGTTGAAGAAGATGAGAAGAAGTGTGGAGACACTGGAAGGCAAAAGTGGTGGGAGAGTCAAGGGTGCGCTGGCCGTGGTTAACTGAGGAGGCTGTGTGTGTCACGTGAAGAGCGCGGGTTTTTTTCCAGTCAGAGGCAGCCACTTGATTGCCATGGCCGTTAGGTAAGGTATTAGGAGTGCTGGAAATATATATTGGTTTGAAATATGGTAATTTACGGAATTTATGTAGCTGTCTTTACATAATTATTAAAAAATGAATTAAAAAAATTAAGATGATTTTTTTTTCACTTTTTTAATCTGTAAATTAAATACCCATATATTTTCATAAATTCAACATAACAAGGTTGTGTAGTGTAGTTGGTTATCACCGTGGATTCTGATTCCACTGACCTCGGTTCGAATCCGGGCACGACCTGTCAATACTTTTTGTGTCTAATTTTTATTTTTTAATGCGTCTGGCTATGAAACCAGTTTAGGCTCTAAAGGTTGAAGCTATATTCTGTGATTACTGTGACCTGAACTGTAACTGTAATAAAGTTGTTTTGCAGCTAAAACCTTATCTTTACCTTGTGCGGCGAAAACCAATCCTTAGTGTCTCATATTACATTTCCTCACTAACCTTTCCCCAAATGATTGAGACTTTTGCTTTTTTATGAGATATTGCACCCAGGTTCGATTTTAACATATCACCACTACGTTAAGCTTTTATATCCTTGGACATTATAAATAAATCCCCATATGGAACCGTCTGAATCCTATCATAGTCTGGCTGATGGCTCAGCAGCTTTAGTACCTGATTTACTGGCTGATTTACGGCACCGGCTTGAAGGCTGGCTCTCTGAATCAAAGGTATCACTAGCATCCGCCGGTCCTATTTGCAATAATGCCAACTCTCTTCTTTCGGATGTAAGACTACGACTAGAACGGGCATCTGTCCTATGGGCTCAGACACAGTATCTGAACACTGCGATCGATGGACAAGTAGGAACCCTGAAACAGATTTACGAGGCTTCGAAAAATAGAACAAGGAAGAACAGGAAGGTTTTTGAAAGATCTCTTAGGAAGCTTGATAAGCAAGATATCAAACTAAAAAATGCATTAAGGGCGTTAGAAGAGTGTGTTCTGGATCGAGCGATTGAGGAAGACAACGAGCTTGCAAAGCGGCAGCAAATATTGATGGAAAGAAACCAGAGCGAGGGTATTCAAACCGACACTAGTGGTAGTCAAGATAGTCTAAAGATTGAAATTCAGCGAATGGATATCAAACCAAGAAATTTACGAAGCTTTGTCGATGAAGATGCGGTTGCTCAACTACGAGCGTCAACTACAGAGACTATAGATGTCATTCAGCAAGCACATGCAGATGTGGAAGACATATTAAGCAAGTTAAGCCATGCCGTTTCGTTGTTTTCCAAAAAAGAGTGGATCACGGACCTTGGCCCTGCTGACAAGAGAACCAGTAACGATACCCTTCGGCGGACGCCCGACGCGGGAAGCGAGCCATCCTCATTGCATTCATCTTCAGAGAAGGGGAGTGATCGCGATAATAGTGAATGGAAGTTTGTTTTTGAACGGGGGCTGGAAACTGCCCACAATCAAACAACCCAAATTGCCACCCACGCACACGCTATGGCCATGCTCTTGGAGTCTTTAACTAGACATTATGATCAGTGCTGTCAGGCAGTGGATCTTCTGACTTTGATCGAAGGCACGCATTCACGAAATGAGGCTTCTGATGGTACAAACATCCGAACAGAACGAGGTGATTATGACAAGGAGCAGTTAGAAGACCTTGAAGAATTGGCAGGCGTTCTGTCCAACGATACCACAGAACTATCGTCCGTTCTTACGGAACTACAAGAGCGGTATCGTGAGATTGCTGAACTTGCCGGCTTAGTTTGTGATTTCCAAGTGAATGTGTGCGAGAAAGTATACGAGCTAGCAAAACATAAATTTGAACAGGTGGAAGATTTCGGAAAAGATGTGGAGGCCATGATTGGCGAGTTGGAAGTCTGTGAAGACAAAATTCGACCAGAATACGAGGGCGGTGCAGGGACGCCTGAGTCTCCAAGAAGGAACAGAAGGAAATCTCACAATACTGACACGGGAGATGATAACGAAGAGGAGTATGGCAGCAGTACGATAGGAATAAAGGCGTGTATCCGAGAAATGGAATCTTTGGTGGAATACTACACTTTGTTCCACGTTTCGTATCAACGGTTGGTATTAGAAATTGATCGCCGGCGACGATTCCGACAACAAATGCAAAGCGTGATTGACGAGGTTGCTGCTAGGGTTGGGAAGCTCATTGCCGAGGAGCTCCAGGAGCGGAAAGAGGTTTTTGAGAGCGTTGCCGACTTTTTGCCGGGAGATTTATGGCCTGGGTTAGTTCACAACCCGCCCTTTGTGGAGATATCGAAAGGTGGTAATTGGAATCTGCCAGACATTGGAAACGATAGCGTAGAAATTGCCAGACAAGTACTAGCAAGTGTTGAGCAGCGTATGGCTGGCGGGAGCGTTGAAAGCAATAGAACGATTCAGGCTCGGGGATCATAAGATGGATGGCATTTATTTATTCCTTCAGCTGTATCATATTTTATTTGATAGACGAGATGATTCATTGAATTCATTTAATTCATTTAATTCATTTAATTCAAGCTGATGATCTATTTACAAAAGAAAAACATTATATTAAAAGTGTAGTATTTACAAAACCGTGACTTGTCTACTGGTAAGCATCTTCAAGTTTGCTGAACATGGACAGAACCTCTTGGTTGGTCGCAATCATAGTATCTTTAGAGTCTCGAGTTCTAATACTAATCTTGTTCTCTTCTATTTCTTTATCGCCAACGGCAATAATGTAGTTGTAACCCTCTGAAATTGCTCGCCTGGTACGAGCGCCAAAGGTTTCGTCAGAGGCAAACAGGTCTACATTGAAATAACGAGAATGCAGCAAGGCAGGAAGAACAACAACCTCTGAGTTTTTTGCACCATTCTCAGAAAAAGTAGCACTAGGGTATGTGTATTGAAAGTTGTATTTTCCAGATAATTGAGCATGAACTTGGCTTGCGTATTCTCTGTGTCGCTCGGCAATTGGAATAATGACAGCTTGGCGCGGATTGAGCCAGAATGGCCACTTGCCTCCAAAATGGTCAATTAAAATAGCCATAAATCTTTCCAAAGAGCCAAAGATGGCACGATGAATAAGAACAGGGGTATGATCTTTGGCTGCCTCTTCGGTATGTTGCTCAGAGGAGCCGGTGTATTTCAGCTTGAAGTTCTTTGGAAGCTGGAAATCAAGCTGGATAGTGGCAGTCTGGTGTTCTTTTCCATTGTTATCTTTGACGAGAATGTCAATCTTAGGGCCATAAAAGGCACCATCGCCGGGATTCAAACTCCATTCTTTTCCAGAGCTGTCAAGAGCTTGTTTTAGGTTTTCTTCAGCAGTCTCCCAGACAGACAGTTCTCCAGCAAAAGAATCGGGGCGCGTAGACAAGACCAGTCTGAACTCATCAAGTCCAAAAACGCTGTAGGACGCCTCGATCATTTTCAGGCACGCGGTGATTTCCTGCGAAATCTGAGAAGGTTGGCAAAAAATATGGCCGTCATCTTGGTGGAACTTACGGACTCTGGTGAGGCCAGATAAAGCGCCAGAGGTTTCGTTGCGATGGAGCGGAGAAAAGTCAGAGTATCTAACCGGTAGGTCTCTGAAAGAGTGCTCGTGCTTTGAAAACATTACGCAATGGCCGGGGCAGTTCATTGGTTTGAGCCCATAGATCTGGGAATCTTCGTCATGGGTATGGCTAGTGGTATCAGAGGCTTCTCCCTCCTTGTGGTGCTCGGCAACGACTCGGAACATGTCTTCCTTGTAGTGTTCCCAGTGGCCCGAAGTTTTCCACAGGTCTTCTTTGTAGATCAAGGGTGTGACCACTTCCTCAAAGCCATAGCACCGCTGTTGCGCACGCATGAATTCGAGCAGCCGACTGAAGATGCGTGTTCCATGGGGAAGAAAAAAGATTGAGCCAGGTGACACTGGATCAATTGTGTAGATTTTCTGTCTATTTGCGATGGATTTTGCCTCGTTAGCGATTGAGGCTGGAGGGGCGGGCGGAGCTGATTTGTTTGATTTGTTTGGTTTGTTTGATTCATTGTACAAAATAGAGCTGGAAGAAAAGGACCGCGCACCGACAAATGACGCGGCCAGGCTTGCTGATCTGAACAGAGTCGGCCGAACGGACCGGTTTGCAATTGATGCTATGCTCATCCTGGGTGTGAAAGGTGAGTGATGATTTGAGAAAGGGCAGAAGAAAGAGTAACAAGAAGAAGTAATAGCAGCGCATCAGGTGATGTTCATATGACTTTCAGGTGACTTTGTCTATCACGTGCCTGTCACGCGACTGTGGCCAAACCCCTTTCCCCTTTGCCTTTGCCTTCTCGCTCTTGCCCCTCCTTTCCGCTGGTAGTGCAGCAGATGACCGGCCAGCGCTCACGCCAGCGCGCGCTCCGACAAGAGACGCCGTGGCGTGAGCCTGCCGTCGATCCTGGCGGCTGCCTGGACTGGTCCTGCACACGCTCGCTCCCTGTTGCCGGCGGCATTGTCTTGGAGCGAGCCATGCCAGTAGGCACACAGGAACACGGACCCGCCGTACATGGAATGTAATAATGTGCGGAATCACCCCTGGAGAAAATAACCACTAGTCGCGAAAACGCTTGGTGATTATATCGGCGGGATTTCGAGAACAAAGCCCCCGTAGCACAGGCGGTATGATACGCATCACTAAATCCAGCACAACACGTACGTCACAGCGACTAGGCGCGCTCTCCCTCTCTCTCTCTCTCTCTCTCTCTCTATCGCTCTATCGCTCTATCGCTCTCGCTCCCGCCCTCTCTCGCCTCGCCGGTGCCCTGAACCGAGGCGCTCCTTCATGCCATGTCTAGCTGCGGTGAGGCTGAGGTGCAGGCAGGCACTGTGCGTGGGCTGCGCTGCCGTTGTGTTATCTTTCCCACAACCACCACCATTCCTTTCCACTCTTCTTCTCTCCCCATCCCAGCAGCCTCGAATCGCCAGTATGGTCAGTATTGATGCCAAAGTCGTCATTCTCGGTGCACAAGGTACGTTTGCTTTGACTTCCTGCAGCGAATGGTGGTCCCTCGCTCTCCCCGCATTTGCCTGCTCTACCCCTGTTCTTTGTTTCTGTTTGTTTTGTTTTGGCTCTGCTTGGAAATAGTATCGTATCCATTCTAACCTTAATTTCGTCAAACCTTTGCCTGCCGTGTGTAAACCTTACACATTGTCATGGTATTTGGCTTTGATCTGCTTTGATTCGGATCCTTGTTTTTTTTTTTTTTTTTTTTTTTGTGCTTTTTTCTAGGTGTTGGAAAAACTTCTTTTGTTGTGCGCTATGTCCGCAACACCTTTCAACAGGGCAACGCCTCCACCATCGGTGCCTCATTCCTAGCTAAAAAGGTGGCTGTCGACGACGACGCCGTAGTCCGTCTCCAGATTTGGGACACCGCAGGACAGGAGCGCTTCCGGTCCATGGCTCCAATGTACTACCGGTCGGCAAACTGTGGAATCCTCTGTTACGATATCACGTCTCGCGACTCCTTCCGGGCTATGCATTCCTGGCTGATAGAGCTCAAGGAAAACCCACTAGTAGACGACGACCTCATGATCTACATTGTTGGCACGAAACTGGACCTCGTCCAGGAAGATCCGTCAAAGAGAGAGGTCATGTTTGAAGACTGTGTGGCATACGCGGTGAAGCATCTTGCCAAACGAAAGAAACCCTCTGCATCATCAAACCACCATTCCCAGTCTCCTAGATCAAGGAGGCACTCTCCATCTACATCATACCAGAATAACAACAACAGCCATAATCATAATACTAGTAACAATACCAATAGCATCAAAAATAAACTAGCAGCTGCTCGAAGTAGTCGCAACAGACGCCACACATTTAGCAACCAAAACATACCGTCTCGACGAAACTCGGCAATGCCAGCTCTGGGCGTGGTGGGGTCGAATGACTCCAGCACCAGTGGCATCACAGCATTCCCGCCTGTTTCTAGTCCCAGACGCCATCGCAAGAGCGAAGGGCCCGTCACCTCGCTTCAGCCCACAAAGAGTCTAGAGACTCCAGAATTTTTTACAGAATATACCAAAAGTAAACGGATGATCAAGAGCAAAACACACCAAGATTTCTCCCACATTTTAAACCCTTCTAACAATACTAATGAGCTTTATGACGAACGAAACGACAATATTTATAATAATGACCCCACCACTAATGACCACCCATATCCTACCCCATTATACAAGGATTCTAACGACAGCGATGATGAAAGCGAAAGCGACTACAGTGAGAGTGAGTTGGAGTTTGCCGCATCTTGTTGCCACGAGATAAGTGCCAAAGACAACCGCGGGATTGAAGACGTTTTCGAGGCAATTACTAGAAGACTTGTTGAGCACAATCAGCAAAAGGAATATTTGGAAATGTATCAAGGTGGAGATGAAAGTGGGTACTACGATTATGGCAGGAGGGGAAACACAGTCTATTTACATCGCGAAGACGAGATGTCGGTGCCTCCGAAATCCAGTTCCAAATGCTGTTAAGCACAGCGGACTATGGACTGGGCAGCAGTTGCTCAATTTGAATGCAAGTGCCAGGGTTTGATATCTGGGCATGTTTGATTTAAAAAAAGGAATTGGCCAATTTTATATTTATGTTTGTCCCAGGAACCTAGAGAGCTAAGAATATTATATTATAGATGGCATGTAATATCACACATAGTCACACAGATTAATTGATACTTGTTAAACTGACTGGTCATTTTGTCTAACAAGCGGTTTAGAGGGATAGTGGCGCCTGACATGAGCAGCAGTACCTGATTGCATATGACAGGTTTGTATTCAAGGAAAAGTTCACAAGGCCCATTAATACAAAAAAAAAAAAACAAGTATAATAAAATAAAATAAACTGCTTCAGCCGGCATATTACTATTAATACGATCCGCCACGTGAAGATAACGTAGGTTTTTCGAGGCTAGCAAAATATTATAGGTGTTGTTCCTTTGTAATATAACAATAATAATAATAATAATTGTCTATATATGTAATTAAAATAGTGACTAAATTTGATATATATATATAGGCCAGATCTTTTTGAATTGTAACAGTTTGCATGTCCAGCAGTATTGTCCAAAACCAAGCCAAGCCAAGCCAATTGATTTGCAACAAGGTCGTTGTAGTGCGTCTCATCCCGTAGGGCTGAGCAGTACTTGTGACCAACCTTATTTTACTTATTTATTTATTTATTTACTTGTTTACTTGTTTACTTGTTATTATTTTATTTTATTTTTTTCAAGGTTGGTTTGGTTGGTTCTAGTCCTGGCTGGAGTGATTGATCGAGGTCAGCATTTGCAATTGAAATTGGAATTGGAATCGGGTTGTGTATCATTATGTTTCCTGAGCATGGTCTTATTGCATTGCCTTTGAGTTTGCAGTCTTGTTGTAATAGCATTTGCAAGACTTTGTTTTTTTTCAATACTGATTATATTTAATTGTTAATTATATTCAATCATCTATACTTGATTATACTTGATTGTACTGGCTATGTTGTAGACTTTAACTTTGCTTACTAATAACATGTATATACAATACATACATCACTCGTGCCTATCACATGACCTATATCCACGTGAATATCACACTTTTCATCTTTCTTAGCTCTCTCTTCCCGCTCTCTCTCTCTCTCTCGCGGAACGCTTGACAACACTCGAACAAGCAACCACACTGCCCTTTCGCACCCCAGCACACCTCTACTGTTCCACACCACTCATTCCCAAAGGCTGTGGCTTTATTTACAATGGACGCTCTTCTTGCTTTGAAAAGCGCCATCCAGGCTGGTGTTGAACTCACGCTTCTGTCTTCCGCCGAGTATTCCAATGACGCGAAACTCTCAGGCTCTTCCATTGGCAAGGCACAATACCTGTATTTCCCATCGGCCGTTCCATACCTGGCAACTACAAATGGCCCCGACACCTCTGTTGCACTGGATACCACCACTCGCTATCATACCAATAACAAGACTGCGCCAGTGTCGCTTCGAACTGTGTACAACGCGTGGTTGACACGGGATCTGAAAGGCCCTGAATACATTTCCCAGGCAAACGAGCAAAACATCCAGCATCTTAGAATCATTGAAAGGGTTGATCTTTTGGGATGGCTAAAGGGCGACCAGGATAGTGAAAACATCAAGGACATTGAGGATGATTCCAAGGAGGAAGAAAAGAAGGGCGAGGCCAGTTCACAAGACTCAAACCCTTCAGAACCTGCCCGATCTACTGTTACAACTAGAGGTGACGATAAAACGTCCTCTGTAAATCCCCTTGACATTGTTACAGCCGTTGAGGAGACGTTGCCGTCACGCAGACCACCTACTGATCCAACCGTAGATCTCGTGTACAAACACGAACGCACATCTCTTGACCATAACAGTGCTCTGCATGGCAGCAAGGTCATTGACTTTTCTCACATTGCCAAGGACTGCCGGGAGAAAATTATCAATGTCGTCAAGAATGCTCACCGAGCTCAGCAACGCAATGCTCACAGCAACCAACAGCGTTCTCACCAAGGCCGCAACCCCTATGACAGAAACCCCAATGCTCCGAGCATGGCTCCTCGTCCCAGCGGTCTCATCCAACGGGGTCCTTCTTTAAACGCTCCAACTTCCCAACGTGGCCGCCCCAAAGATCCCATCATCTTACTTTCTCCCTCCACCTCTGCCTTACTTAACATGGGAAATGTCAAGTCGTTTTTGGAGGGCGGCGAATTTATTCCCAGAATGCCAGCCATTGGAGATTCAGATTATCTTCAAATCACCAGATACAGTAACAAGCTCAGCGGTCAGTCCAATAGCAACTCGGCAAACGGGCGCCAAAACGGGACCAAGATTCGATTCGCCGTCGTTGACAATGTTGAAAAATTTACAAAGCCAGAGCACTGGGATCGCGTTGTTGCAGTATTTGTCACTGGACAAGCCTGGCAGTTTCGAAGCTACAGATGGCCCTCGCCAAACGACTTGTTCCAGCACGTTGCCGGTTTCTATCTGACATACCAGGGCGAGCGAGTTCCTCCTGAGCTTGGAACTTGGAGAAATGTTACCATCACCCAGATTCCTAAAAACGAGCGCTTTAGAGATAGAGAAGCTTCTGAGGTTATTTGGAACCAGATTGAAAAATGGATGTTATCAAAGGGTTGGAAATTTTAAATAGATTGATTGGCAAATTGTATTTTAGTTGTTGTTTTATTTAAGCTAATGTTATACTGTTTTTATTTTTATTTTTATTTATTTTTTTAGAAAATTTCAATTTTGAATCATAAAAACCTTATATACAATATCGATATTACCTTATTTACATTGATTAGTTTGTTCGCTTATTCGTTTATTCGTTTATTCACGACTGACATGCTCTAGCAACCTTCTTTTGCAACAAGTCGCTAAGATGAATAAAGCCATTCATTGTCAAGAGTCTGTACATTGGGTTTGGCTCAAAAGTGCCAGGAACGATTGGTGTCGTTTTATACAGCTGTCCGGCCAATCTTTCTGGCGAGTCCTCGTCGTAAAACTCGGCTTCTTGAATTCTCACCGTCCCCAAGATATCCTGGACATCAGGGATTCTACCATATGGTGGAGGGGCGCGGAAATCGTAGACATGGAGCGTGGTCCCGCCGTAGAACTTTTCGCCCTCGGCTATGCGGTTGTACTCGGGGCACTCGTGTACGTGCTTTGAAAGAACCGGGAAAAGAACGTTCTTGATGAACGATGAATTGTCGTGGAAATTGGATGGCTGGGGAATGGGGTAGAGCTCAAAGGTCGTGAACCCCATTTCCCCCGATGATTCGCCATAAGAATCAGTGTCGCCGTGAGGAAGAGACTTGACGAAAGCCGACAGAGGCTCAGAGGTTGTTCCCAAGGGAACCGTTTCCAGCTTGGAAGCGGAAATAGAGGGCTTGACGAGAGAAAAGGAGGATGTGGGCGAATGAAAGTAGAGCGGAGGCGACGATCGCAGTCTTGTCAACTCATCGGTCAAAACGGGCTGGGAAGTTGTGAAACTGCGTGTAATTGAGGCTCGAGGAACTGATAGGCCTGGTCGGCAAAGAAGGTGGAAAGCCTTGGCATGTAACTTCATGGCGATATTACGAGCTGGATAGTTTGTTTGTTTGTTTTTTTTTGCAAAGTTGCTTGGAAGATGTGTATGTGTGGGTGTGAGTGTGAGTGGTGATAACCAGGCAGTGAGTTGCGGCAGTCGATTTTTCAACCTCCACCCACAGGTCACGGGAACGGTGATTTGAATTAACAACTGAGTATGGTATCTGAATATAAAGTGTTTATAGTTGGTGTTATATTGAAAGATAAGTAATGTCTAAGCAATGTAGCTTGAGGCTGGTTGAAAATCTTGCCTTTATTTCGTCCAACTTTGAGAAAGTGGCCAAAGGCCAAAGCAGAAGGCATTACCCCACCAGCGCCATGCAATACAAAGGGGAGTAATTCTGTGTAAACCTCTTTTCAATATCAACTGAGAAAGGTTTCACAAGGCAAGTTACAGATATTTCTGCCTCTTGGTCCAAGATCCTGTGGCTTTTATTTATCATACAAACTGGAAAGCCTATGTCTGTTACAAGTAAATCAAATAGGTAAACAAATACTGGATTGTTGATCCTGGCACAAAAAAAGATGGCAGATATATCCAGACAGCCCGATTAGATGTGGAAAAAGATCTGCTTCAATATTGCAGTTTGTATTAGTTATTTGTTGTTGTTATCCCTTCATATTGTCTACCCAAATCTCTCTCAGGGTCCCAATTTTCAATGTTATTATATATATATATTCTCCCAATCACATATTCCATCATGTATGTACAACCTCTTCTCCAACGCTATAAATTCCCAAATCATCGTTCAATCCTCTAGGTGTAAACACCAACGGTATCAATAAGGAACACACTTCCAAAGCCAAAGCACACTGACGCAATCCAGCCAATAGCAAAAGTTGTGAGAGTCTGGGCGAAAGAAGTCTTCTTTTTGGGGGAAACAATAAAAATGCCAGTCAGCGCCAAACCAAGCGACACTAGAATAATAGCATAAGTAGACTGGCGAGATAGTGGAATGGCTGGAGCAAAAGGTGTAGCTGAAGACCAGGCTGCCTATTCAAAAAAAGAATTATAAAAGTTAGACTACATGTGTTTCTACCTAGATGTAGCGCCAATTGATTCCGCAGAATCGCATGGCAAGTAAAAGACTCGTATTTTCAACTTACAGCCAACTTTTCGGAGTCGACAAACTTGGACATTGTGGTCGATGGTGCTGAAATTGGTGATAGAGAGTTGGTCAAGGAATGGTGAGGTGTTCAAGTTGGGTGGACGTTGCCAGAGATGGAGTTGTAACAAAAAAAGTGTCACAAGTTTGATCAAAATCTTGTAACAAGTTTTTTGGTTAAATGGTGCGGCTCACAAATTTTCAGCTTGTGTTTTTTTTTTTTTTTTTTTTTTTTCTCTTTCTCTCTCTCATATTGTTAAATACCTACACTAATACCCTTTGAGTTTTCCTGAATTGATTCCCGTTAATACATTTCACAAAAAATGCGTCAGAAACGTGCCAAGTCCTATCGCAAGCAGCTTGCTTATTTACAGCTCAACTTTAAGTTCCGAGAGCCATACCAAATCCTGATTGATTCGCAGCTGGTGTTGGACGCAGTTCGAACAAAGTTGGATTTGATCAAGGCTTTGGAGAGAACGGTCCAGGGCAAGATCAAGCCTATGATTACGCAATGTGCTATGGAGGCGTTGTATATAGAAGGAAACCAAAGCGCAATTGAATTGGCAAAGAGTTTTGAGAGAAGAAAGTGTGGTCATTTCCCCACAGCATCAGTTACAGAAAAGTCCAAAAAGTCTGGCGAAAAGAAGAAAGAAGAAGAAGAAGAAGAAAAAGAAGAGAGTGACAGTGATGACAGCGATGATGAAAGCAGCAGCGAAACCGAAAGTGAACCCAAAAAAGACGACAAAAAGAGCAAAAAGAATGACAACCAGACCACCAAACAGAATTCCAATGACGACGATTTACACAGCGGCACCAAGACTCCAAGCGCTTGCATGTGGACCGTCGTTGCCGTGGACAAGACCATCAACAAGCACCGCTACGTTGTTGCCTCGCAAGACTACCGCCTGCGCGCCCGACTGCGAACCATTCCCGCCGTGCCCCTCATATACCTCAACCGCTCGGTCATGGTGATGGAGCCCATGTCGGAAGCTACTACCCAGGCAAGAAACCAGATCGAAACTGCCAAACTCATGCGTGGACTCACGGCCGAAACTGCGGCCCAGGTGCTGGGGAAACGAAAGGCCGACGGTGACGCGTCTGGAGATGCAAAGAAAAAGAAAAAGGCCAAAGGCCCGCATCCTTTGAGCATGTTGAAGAAGAAGAAGAAGCCTAAATCTAAAAGCGAGAGCAAGGAATCAAATGAAGATGAGGGACAAACTAACGAAAAGAAAAAGCGAAGAAGAAAGCATCATAACAAAAGTAAACCTGCTGAAAATGACACTGCCGGTGATGGTGACGAAAACTAAATAATAAAATAAAATAACAGGGTTTATTAAAACTAGAAACATTAACTGTACAAAGTAACAAAATGCAAATATATTCCGTATTTAGCTATACTACAAAATACAAACACCATGGATGCCCCAAACACAAAAAAAAAAAAATTGCATAAAATCGTAAATTGTGCTCAATACAAATAGTCTTGATGAACGTTCAACACTGAAGTTTCCAATCTATCTCTAAAGTTTGTCAAATCCCAAACTAGAGACATGGTGTTTTGTACCACCTTCTTCAAGGCTGGAATAGGCTGCTTGCCCATCGTAACAAGAATTTGAGCATTAACCTCTTCAGCCAACGCATATCGTTCTGCTGGAGAAAGAAGAGAATAGGCCTCGTTTCCAGTAGAATAAGGCACTGACGAAAGTGAAAGAGGTCCTGTTAGTGTGGGAACGGTAGGTTTGGATGTAACAGGGGCCTTTTCATATGCAAGAAGAGAAAAGGTCTTTGAAAGTTTATCCTGAACAAAAGACCTCGAGTCATTCTTATAAATCTCACGAAGCTCTTGGCCATACTTGATTGCAGTTTGAAGCGCTTCTTCTTTATTAATTGGCATTTCATCGTCCGAGTCTTCATTGGCAATGCCGGTAGAAGAAATGTTTGGTGTCAGGTTAGTCTTATAAAGATCGTCATCTGTATCAATATTCTCCTTGTCATCAATAAACGTCTTCTTTGCTAGCTCAATAAATTTTTGGCATCTGAGTTTAAACACTACCAAACTCTTTTCATTTTGAATAACCTGTGGGTAAAACGTAGCCAAAAGCTTCAAAGATTTATCAATTTTTCCAGAAACAATATAGTTGCCAATTTTTTGACGGTTCAAAATGTTCAAATCTTCAGTTGAATATTCATCCTCGGCAGAATTCAAATTATCACTGATATCAGTCATCTCAGTATCTTGGTCAACAACAGACTTGGTGTTCTTGTTTTCAATAGGATTAACTGCGTCATCAACAAGTTTTTGTTCCTTTATGCACTCATTCTTAAATGCCCGAGCAGTATCCAAATACCCCATGTAAGAAAAGTAAGATGAAACTAATCCCTGAATAAACTCAGACATATCTTCCTCTTGCAACTTGGATGGCTGCTCAGATGTAGAACTAGACTCTGGGATTGGTGTAGAAGTACTACCACCGTTTTCTGTGGATGACAAATGAGAATCAGCAGAGGCTCTAGGTTTAAACACACCCAAAGGAAGCTCGCCAGATTTCATAATATCATCCATAAGCTGCTCCTTTTCTCCTTTAATATACCTCTCAATATCAAATCTAAACTCAGAATCACCAAAATTTGTTTTAATCTCAACAGAAGGCTTGAACCCAATGCAGGGAAATATTTCTTTAATTGTCTCGACAGCTGCAGTTGAATTTATATTGTTGGAATGTCTGCCACCACGAGAGTTTCTACCAGTAGAGGCGTTTATGGTGGGATTTGTAGTAGAGCTAACAGCAGGGTTTCCTCCAAAAAAGTTGGGAAATCGAACACGGTTCAAAAGGCCGTTTAGATCGCTAATAGTAACGTTAGAGATGCCTGTACTAAAACCTGGTGCTTCAATCGATGAAGATGATGATGTCGATTCTGCAGACGCATTTGTAACTGGAGAAGATGCAGCATCATTGAAAGCTTCGGTTCCAACAATTCCTACCTGACCCTTGTTCCTTATTCCCATCTCCAAGTTGAGACTTGAATATGCATCGCCTAAAAATATGCCATTCTTGGTGAAAAAAATCTTTCGATTCTTAAAGTCAAAGCCACATCCAACAGTGTCTCCAGCTCCATATTTATGACCGTAGGGGATTCCATGATCAAGTGGAGAAATAGCTCGGCCATCATCTGAATGATACCCCCAAGTGTGTGTGTCATGACCTGGTATCTTTGAAAGTCTCGCTTCGTTGGTACAGAAGCCTACTGAGATTGTAGTATCTCGAGAGGCTTCCAATATGTCAACTTCATAATAATAAACACCGCACAAGGAAGGAATGCTAAAGTCGGTGCGGAAGGTCTTTACCTCTTGTGCAGATGTTTTAGCCTCTGATGTATAGGTGATATGAAGGCCGTTCAAAACTGAAAAAACCTGTTCTCCATTAGCCGAAGCATACGAGTAACTTCCGCTACCCTGAGCACCATTTCGAAACATCCAACGTGAAGGTAAAGGAGCAAGCCCCATACACAGCAAAGAAACGGATGTTGAAGCTGAATAATCCACATCAGATGCTTCTGCTGCATTCGAAATGTTTGACTGTGCAGATTCTCTATTATCTGTTGGCTGCTGACGAGTAGAGATAGGTGCTGAAGATCGAGTGTTACTACTCAGCCCACGACGAATGTTTGACGTACGTAAATCTCTTAGGTTATTATCAGTGTTTCGAGAGTTTTGGCGAGACGAGATTGATCCTAGACTATTTCTGATTGCTTCAAGATCATTATACTCATCACCACCTTCACTAGAGCCGCGTCCAAGATAATCATTGATAAAAACATTAGAACGAGTTGGTTGAGAACTTTGTGAATTCTCTTGTGGTTCTTCCCCATCTAAACCAAGGTCCACTTCTGGGTTGCCTTGTAAACCTGTTAGATTGTTTAAAGTTGCAGCAGAGGGTAATGTTCCCAGTCCACGATACGATTGTTCTGATTCTCTTTCTTGTTGGGCTCTTTCACCAAACGCAGCTTCAATTGAAAAAATAGTAGCAGTGTTAGAGTTTGAGTTTCCGTATCCGACTGTAGTCGTGGCACTTGAGTTTGGGCCAGGTAAAGAAGGGTCAAATGGAGTTTGTGATGCTGCTCCAGTCAGACTAAGAAGAGGAGGAAGGGTGGTAGAGCCTTCAAATGCTTGAATATGGCTTCTACCGGCTCCAGGAACATAAATGGAAGACTGGTCTTGAATTTGGGGAAGGTATGTTGCCGTTGGGCTCTGGATATTAGAAAAGGCGGTTGCAGGGTTTAAGCCTTCGTCACGGAAATTGCGAAGTGTCGAGGGGACCAAGGAAGAGGTGGCAGAAGAAAAGGAATTCGAAACAGGAGGGTTCCAAATACTGTACGTAGACAATGGAGCGGAAGAGCTTGGAGGAACAGAGTATGAAGCTTTAGAAATATCTGCTGAATCAACGACAGCCTCTTGAGATTCTGGGTCAACCTGTGTTTTAGGTGGCTTTTCAGTAATGGTAGAGGTGGAAGTCGATGCAGATGTTGTATTAGACAATCCAATCACATTTGACGCATTTCCAGGATGGGACTTGTTAGAAGAGGAGTACAAGTTTCCCAAAGTCTGAAAAGGCGATGCATTGAGCAGGCTACTACCATTGGAAGCATCGGTAATAGCAGTAGAGAGGATAGGAGTTGAAGTAGGAATTCCGCCTCCAGAGCGATCAATATGCTGACACAGATGTCGGTATTGCTCTCCGTAGGCGGTTGAAAGTAAATAAGGCGGGATATGTTCCATCAAGGCTGCTGTAGAGGATGGTGGTGAAGATAAGAAAAGGTTTATGGGAAGTGTGAGTGTGTGGAGTTGGCGATAAGTATTAGTGGAGTAGAAATTACATTCCATGTCATAGGCCTATTGCAACGCCACTTCGGTTGTGCTCACGCAATTTTAACCCCAGCCTGTGCTACCTGGCTAGTGTGAGCTGGTGGCGATGCTGTATTATCAAGGAACCCGCGATCTTTACCGTCAGGCATTTGGTCAACCTGCTCTTTTCCTTTTGCGCTGGCTGGTTGAGCTTACGGTCTTGCGGACTGGCTCGTGTGATACAAGATCACGTGGGTGTTTCAATTAAACAGCCAAGTAGTGCAATCCGAAGGATCATGGGGTTTTTTTCCAAAGTGTTGTTCCTAATAGCCAGCTACTATTTGACGGAATGCGCTACTACACGCTGTTTGCGAAAATTGACTTGAAATGCCCCAGTTTAAAGATCATAATAAGCTGGATTCGAGAATACCGGCTCTGCTGCACTTGTGGAACACTGAACACTGAACACTGGCGTTGCAGAAAGCGGAGGTTGATTCCATCATGTGACTGTCCCTTTTTATTCCACCATGGACTGAAATATTCGCAGCAGTGGTAACCAGCCACTAACAGCAACACACAACGTGTGTGGATATAAAACTAAACAAGCCCATTCCATCGAGATGCTTTCTGTTCTTCTTTTTTTTCATTCACTTCCTTTTGGAACTATCGCTGACCAACTTGTTTTCAAGATTGTTCGGACTGTGCTGCTACTCGTCCCTCTTTGATTTCAATTTCCAAGCAAATTAATTTTTGTCTTTTTTCTCCCCCCTTTCGACCATATATTCGGCATCTGACACCGGATCCACTGTGTTCTGGAAACCTCGGTTTCTTCTGTGAGGATGTTCGACACTATACTTTCTAGTCGCAAGGCTATGATTGTGCTTTGATTTGAATCATTGTTGTTTTGTTGTACCTTTGATAGGACTTTTTGGAAACCATCATTACTCAAGATGAGCTGCAGTCAATTTTTGGGACCCTTGTTATTATTCTTGGAAAAAGAATAACTTCAGTAGACAAATCCAGTGCTTGGAATGTTCTTCTGACGGTTGAAGGGCCTTGGGTGTGTTGTAAAACTAGTATTGTTGACAAGAGTTGTTGTTGTTGTTGCTGCTCTTGTATCTATACAAACATTGTATTTTTTATAATCGGTATTTACCAGACTTATATAATGTCACTTGACCAAGCCGTGTATTGAATATGACGCGTTGTGCAACTTGATACAAATCTAACTGTTTGTTATTATTTCCATTTTGTTTCATTTGCTCTCACATTTCTTAAATACAGTCCTTTTTTTAAAAAAAAAATATTGCCTAAATGAATAAGATTCCAGATTGTGTGTCAACGACCTTGAGGACTATATGAGATCACACCCATTAGTATTGAACAGCATACTAACAGCATCATGCTTGGTAGAAGAACATTTAAAAGAACACGTCTCTGCCGTAAAGAAGAAACAAATATATCTAGTCGTCGCCAATCTCGAAAAACTACGCGATTCGAGACCCCGCAATTGGTTCTATTATGGTGTTCAGCTCAAAGATAAGAAGCACAGTGCTATAAATGATTGTGTCTACATTGATCCGTGTCCTTTTCTGTGTGCAGAGGGGAATGATGGAGTATTTACGTCATTAAGTTGTATACATGGTGCTTAATAAGGTTTTTTCTATAGCTCAAGAACACTGGTGGCATGGGGACAATGAAAGCTGCGATTCAAAAGTTCTATACGAAGTGGATCACAACGCCGCTCCAAGTGTTGATCCGATCCGATAAGACTTTTAAGACCTTACAATGTACAAACCGCCTCTTGTAAACAATGCGGGTGACTGTGATTAAAACTGCTCAAACCATACTCACAAGTTCATTTCGGCATTAGAAAGTTTCCGGGAAAGGCTAGAAGTGATAAGCAATGTAGAAGAAAAAGTGTCGCACAACAAGGCCGATTTTAATAACTCAATTCTTGAACCATTGTTTACAGCTTTTACGAGCTTTAAAAGCTGGTTTTTCGAATAAAAGCATCTACTGTAGTTCAGCATAATCTGATATCAAACAAAGCCTCAGAATGCCACGTTATTAGTACTTGATTTTTCACAGATATTCAGTGATGATAGAAACACCATGGCTTAAATGGCCTCATTTGTTTTAGCAATAAAGTCTTTTCAAACAGCCGCAAACCTTATAATTAGTATCTATTTTTTCTCAATTTCAACTATAAATACTGGCAAGTTTCCTGTGTTTTTTTAATTTAATTTTTCTCCATCAATTCCTTTTTATTTAATTCCTGTTGTGTTTTGATACTGGATTCTTTCCATCTATTTCATCCCAACCCCACTACTACTAAGTACCAGATACGGCTTTATCTCTACTGATAATAAAGGCCTCAATTGTATATTCAATTATATATTCAGAACCCTTGATTACAGCACTCGACACGTCTTAAAACTTTGCAATGGTCGGATACTCGCCTTCATCATTTGTTATCAATTCACTGGCCAAGCCAGACCACAAGATTGAGCTCTTTTCCACCGAGTACTTCTTGTACTGCACCATGGGTGGTATAGTTGCTTGCGGTCCCACCCACAGTTTTGTCACACCTTTAGATTTTGTAAAGACTCGTCGACAAGTGTTTCCTGACCTTTACAAGTCCAATCTCCAAGCTTGGAAGGAAATCATCAGAGCAGAAGGCGGCCTTGGTGCCGTTTATATGGGAATAGGTGCCACCGCAATTGGCTATTCGTTCCAAGGCGCCGGAAAATACGGACTGTACGAGGTTTTTAAGAAGAAGTACTCGGACTTGGTTGGTGAAGACACGGCTAAAAATTATAAAACCATGCTGTATTTGGCATCTTCTGCGTCTGCCGAATTCTTTGCTGATATAGCTCTTTGTCCATGGGAAGCAATCAAGGTCAAGCAGCAAACGACACTTCCTCCATATGCCAAAACTCTTGGAGAAGGATTGAGCAAGGCATTGGCTGCCGAGGGCGTTGCCGGCCTTTACAAGGGTATTATACCTCTTTGGTTTAGACAGATTCCTTATACCATGGTCAAGTTCTCCTCGTTTGAGCGGGTTGTAGAGAAGATTTATGACTACTTGCCAAAGAAGAAGGAGCAGTACAGCGCATTGTCCCAAACAGGTGTTTCTTTCTTGGGTGGTTACATAGCCGGTATCTTTTGTGCTGTTGCTTCTCATCCGGCCGATGTCATGGTTTCCAAGGTTAACGCCGAACGAAAGCCGGGTGAGTCTATGGCTGTTTGCATGAGTAGAATATATGGCAAGATTGGATTTGTGGGACTTTGGAATGGACTTCCTGCTCGTATTGTCATGATTGGTACTCTTACTGGTATGCAGTGGCTGCTTTATGATTCATTCAAGCTTTATTTTGGCCTTCCTACTACTGGTGGTCATTGATCTATTGAAATATATATGATAGATATTAGACTTTCTAAGTAGTTTATATATTTTTTTTATAATGAATGACGCTATTTTTTCAAACAAGTATACAGGAAGGGTTTGAACAGTTGCCGAGTTGGTAGCCATTCCTTATCTTTACTAATCAGTTTGTATACTTGCCCAGTGTGATTACATAATCAGGATTTACAAGAAGAGGAGTACGCTGGTGCCTATTGCTAGTCAAGCAACATTGTTTACTGCCACACCTGAAGAAGCTACTTAGGTATATGATAATACCACACTGATCGTGATAGTACAATTATGATTTTACCAGCTGTTGCCGCTGATTTATGTTTGGGACACTCTCCATATACTAAGCTGAATTGAACATATATAATTGTTTCACATTTTGGAAAAAAATTATTACTAATTAAAAATTACAAATTATCAAAACTGAACGTTAAATACTAAATACTAAAAATAAAACCACAGCACGCTTGTGGAATCAGGAACTCATTGATAAGAGATGATTGCAAAAACCTAGTTGCACTTGCTGAGCATGAAGCCAATAGCCTGGTTGGCCTGATCAGGAGGGCAAGCCTGGTTGACACAGGATTTGGTGGCACCAAAGTTTTGCTGGTGGGCGCAGATGCAGGGCATGTTCTGGTCGTTGTAGGCACCGCAGCCAGTGGAGGAAATGTCAGCCTGGAACTGGCCGAGACAGCTAAAAGCGCACGAAGGAATCTGGGCTGAGACAGCGGCAGCGAGGACTGTGACAATGGCGACAAATGAGAATTGCATTTTGATTAGAAGGTTGATAAAGGCGGGTAAAGTAAGAAAATTGGATAATTGGAAAGCTGGAAATCTGGAAAACTTGCTGATGAAAAAGAAGAAGAAGATTTTGAATCCAAAGGAAATTATTCTTCTTTTATAGCCTTTTCTTGAATATCGGTTTTGAATATCGTCAAGGTCTGCTGCGTTTACAAAATGCTAGTATGTTGGAAGCCTGTTTGGATTGAAAGAGCATTTATCGCAACTATTTTCAACTACTTCTAAATAGGATCTGTACCCTTTACTTTGTGTGTAAACTGGCTGTTTATAAACAACTAGTATCGTACCTTTTGTTAGTACCAACTGGTAGTAAATGCAACTGTTGATACTATTTTAGTTTTAAGAGGCAGCACACTTGAAATATGAGGTAGTTGCAAAGCAAACAGCAGGACTACAGTTGACAAAGTTTGGCAGCACATGGGTGGATAGTTTGTGATACCGCGGGAGTGTTCAGCATGAAATCAAGCCAGCTTGTTAGCTTCAGTAGTTAGTCATGTGATAACCACTGCTACTAAACACCTTTTGGGCTATTTTATCACGTGTACATATCATATCAGTCTTTGAGCCAGCGTCCACGTCCACAAACCTACAATTGACTATTCTGAGGCATTTACCACCTGTGCTATATTTATTGTTGTTGTTTGAATGTATAGCGTATAGTGTCTATCAGCCGCTGAATCCATTCCAATGCCATATGGCGAGGGGGGTAATTATACTGATAGTGTAGCGAAATAGCATAATCAGCGGAGGAACCCATCCCAGCGGAGGAACACGTCCCCAGCTTCGGCAACACTAGGCAACTATTTGATTGCATTTGGTTATGTCATGTATACACACGCTTTCGAAAGGACTGGCCAATGACACCCAACTGTGACCAAGGCCGCTGTCACAACCTCGCCCATATAATATAAGTGGAAGGGTCACGTGAGGCCTCATATCAGTTATGTTTATTACAAGTTACAGCTTGGACAACATTTATTACCATATTACATTTTAAATTGACCATTCCAATGCTTTTCCCATTGACACAGAGCTTTGATTAAGGTGGAGAAAAGATTTGCCGCTCGATTCCAAGAGGCGTAACTGATAATCACGGTAGTTGACTGGAACTAATGAAACAGTTGGGATAAGTGGCTGACATTTTCTTTGATGGTGTTTGAATATAAATACCTGCTTGATATCTATTTATTCAAAATTGAATTTTTTATATACATATAATTTTAATCTTCTTACTACTCTCAATTCATTTTCAGCTTCATTTCAATATGTTTTTGTTTCTTTTTGCCGGCCTAATCGCCGCCGTCCTGGCGTATCCTTATTACTATCACTACAGCTACATCTACAAATCAAAGGCCAGAAACTGTGATCTTCCTCCCACCACCTTTGCATTCCCATTAGGAATCCCCCGAGTGTTTACGGTTATCAATGCTGCCAAAACTTGCACTTTAAACAAGTTGCTTTACCAAGGCCTGACTCGTCATCCCAAAATCCGCACTGTTCGCAGCCAAATGGTGGGCTCGTTTGTCACAACAACAGCCGACCCTGAAAATGTCAAGGCTGTTCTTTCTACTAACTTTAAAGAATTTGGTCTTGGCATTCAATACAATCAGTTTTATCCATTGTTTGGCGACGGAATCTTTACTATGGATGGTCAAGGCTGGGTGCACTCTCGAGCCTTGTTGAGACCTCAGTTCACTCGTGAGCAAATCTCACACGTTCATATTACTGAAGAGCACTTAAAAAAGATCATTGAAATGTACAAAGCCAACGAAAAATTATTTGGCAAAAAAGACCGATTTGTCAGAGGAGTTGATGATGAAGAAGATGTTGAAAGAAAGGGAGACTATGTTGATATCCTTCCATTGTTTTTTAAACTTACTATTGATACCTCGACAGAGTTTTTGTATGGAGAATCCGTCGACTTGCTTGGTGGAGGAAACCCTAATATTCCTCAAGCCAGAGCTTTTAGCGAAGCATTTGACAAGGCTCAGCTCATGCTCACGAAGAGAGCTCTTGCTGCGAAAATGTACTGGGTCATGGATAGTCTGGAGTTTCGAAGATGGTGCAAGACTTGCAAAGACTTTTCAATGGCATATGTTAAACTGGCTTTGAAGAGAACCGAAAATATGAAAAAGAATGAGAGCGGATTGAAATACATTTTCTTGGACGAGGTTGCTAAAGAGACTAGAGACCCTATTGTTTTGAGAGACCAGGCCATGAACATTATGCTTGCTGGCCGTGATACTACTGCCGCTCTGTTATCATGGACATTTTTAATGTTGGCTCGTCACAAGGATGTATTTTACAAGCTTCGTGAGACGATTGTCGAGGAATTTGGCGACGGATCAGACCTTTCGAATCTTACATTTGAAACGTTGAAACGATGCAAGTACTTGAGATATGTGATCAACGAGACGCTCCGTATATACCCCTTGGTCCCTAGTAACACTCGAATGGCTTTGGAAGACACATATATCCCTCGTGGAGGCGGTCCCAATTTTGACCAGCCTATTTTCATTCCCAAAGGCAGCTCGGTTCAGTTCAGTATTTACACTATGCACCGGGACCCTTTGGTCTGGGGAGAGGATGCCAACAAGTTTAGACCTGAGCGATGGGAAAACATGGTACCCCCCACTTGGAGTTATATTCCATTCAATGGTGGTCCCAGAATCTGCATTGGCCAGCAGTTTGCGCTTACCGAGGCATCATATGCTATCGTGAGACTTCTCCAGAGTTTTAGCGAGATTGAAGGCCATTCTTCAATTTTGGAGCCAGAAGACCCAGTAGAGTTGGCGTCTATTCTTATTTCTCCCAAAGATGGAGTTTTCATCAAACTGATTTCTTAAGTAAAAGGATATAAGTAAAAGATGAAGATAGTTATCAGAAAAATAAACAAATCAAACTTGTATTAGTGGATAGAAAAAACGAGAAACAAGATATACATAGCTGAAAGCTATTATATATACACGTATCCAATACTTATAGTTATATCATGTGATATATAAATACAAATATAAATATAAATTAAAATAAAGGGAGGATTTAGAAAAAAACTGTATTTTTTATTCATTTATTTTATATTCTTAAATGAATAAACTCTTGAAGCTGAGAATTGCAATATAATAGTAATATATGATGATAATAATTTAAAAGTAGGGGAACTACGACAGTGCTTGAAACCCTCCTTCTTGCACAAAAACGAAAACAAACCCAATGCACGTCGCCAACGTGATAGCACATGGGCAAGACATCCCAGACGCAACATTTCACATGGGCAAGAAGCGATGGGTAAATGCAACGGCGCAAAGATAATAGAAGAGGATAATAGGCAATAGAAAAGGACGGTAGCAGAATAGAATGACAGGCAATAAAACAATCGCACACGAGTGAAACATGTGCCTACTATTCGCTGCCCCGTCTCCTTCTTCTCCTTCTTCTCCTTTCTCCCACTCCAACGCCACGCACCGTGTTTCTTATTTTTTTCATATTCCTTCTTTCCTTCAGCTTCTCTGCATTCGCCAATCTCTTTGGTAAAGCGGGGACCTCGCTGTTCACCCCATTTAAGCACGTTTGTATCAGATTGTGCCTGATCCTGATTTCACCAAT
This sequence comes from Magnusiomyces fungicola, assembly GCA_900654225.1. NCBI lineage: Eukaryota > Fungi > Ascomycota > Dipodascomycetes > Dipodascales > Dipodascaceae > Magnusiomyces > Magnusiomyces fungicola. Next base: position 1,834,985 of record CAACAH010000004.1, read on the forward strand.
CTCGCGCGCTTTTCCAAGCGACAGCGGGATAACCTTGATTGAGTAGTGCTTATTTACTAAAGTGGTGATGTACCCCGCAACGCGTGCCTGAGGAAAAGTATATTACATTATGATTGTTATGAGTGTTGTGATTAAAACCTTTCCTACTAATATATAATATTCCCGTCTGTATGGAGAGTTGCCCATAGCTTGTCAACACGTCAAATGAATTTAACTTTGAGTGCAGAAAGAATATACGCGAATTGATACAAATATATTGCGATCATCTCTATGTCTTTTTTTTCCTTTTAAGTTTTTAAATGAACATGATTATTGGTGATTATTGACAATTAATGATGAGTTTGTTTAAATTCAAACGTTTGAAATTTCCTTTTACAACAACCAGGTATTATCCAAAACCAGAAGAACAGAAGAAGAAAAGAAACAGCTTGATCGTTTTTACCAACTGTGCAAGACAAGGCACGGCTAGTTCAAATGCTGAATATCGGCAGAATGATACAGCTTGAAATGTATCAAATATATCAAATGGTTTATGGATAATATAGAAATAAAAATAGTAGAAGAAGTAGTAGAGTTTTAAAAAAGTGCGCAAATAAAAATAAAAAGATTCCAGCCTGTAGTTTGATTTTGAAAACGGCTTGGGTATATTTATGAGTTGATAATATAAAAGAAATATACAGAAAACAAGTGTTATTAAAGAATACACGGCACGATATCATACCAATTCTAACCAAATCCATAGTCGTTTATTTGTCATTTGATTTCAATCTCTCCAACAGGCTGGATAGTTTTAATTTCAAAGCCAAATTAGCAGAAAAAGAAGAAGAGAAACTGACTCTCAAATAGGAAATATAAAACGATACAAGCGTTTCCCGATGGATTGTAATAAAGCCATAACAAAGCTTTAAATGACGAGTTTAAATAATAAAGGTTATTGAGTGATTATTCCTTTTCAATTTTTTTTTCTTCATTTTTTTCATTTCTCAATTATTATTCATTTCATTTTTTTGTACTTTCTCTTCTTTCAAAACTTGCCTTGTAAACTAGTCACCAGACAAAACCTGGTTTGTCCCAAACGCACGGCTTCGTCGTCAACAGACTCCACCAGCAATGAGGTTTTGCCAGTTTGCCAGTTTGCAGAGATTTAGAAGAGCATTTACAAAAAAAAAATGACAAATTATTTTATACAAGGCTCATATATTTGAATCCGTTTTTCAAAAGCAATGCAACTTTCTTTTTATTTTTCTCTCATATTTCTACTAATATTTGTAATGATTGGTTGATTCTGAAGGTTTTAAGTATTCCGTCATTGCATGAATCCAGGCCCAACCTTTTTTATTTAAATTTTAGGTTTTTCCCAGCTTTATTAATGAAGGGTTGGTAGTTGGTAGTAAGACCCTTGGGCTTTTTGAATAGATTGAACGGTTTAAAAGTTTGAATATAGATCCAGGATTCTCAAGTTCAAATAAAGAACGCGCGGTTAAATAGTGCTGGGTAAAGCTATAATTTGGCCAGACAATTGAAAACAAGGCTTTTTTCACTGTGAAAGGGAACAAAAAAAAAAAAAAATGACGAAAATTTTTAATTTTATACTCGTCTAAAATTTCTCTCATTTCGACTGTTTTGTATTTATATTGTTCTGTAATGTTGATCATAGTAGTTATATACCTTTTCTAGGGTCTAGTTAATCACTCAGCATTGACATCAACCTGGAAGCGACAAACCGTTGAATAGCATGAATCAATCATCATCTAGCGCACCTAGTTATCATTAATACAAAAGTCAATTGGAAGAAACCATTTAAGAGTCTCAAAGGTAAAGCATTTGCACCTTGGGTATGGATAAGGTGCTGCAAAAAAGGTTCGCTGACTTGACTAGCTACAGACCTGCACAGAGAAGACTGACTAAAGATATGATTGACTAGCGAGATGCACTCCAAGATCAGCCTGCCGGAACTAGAGATGGGATTACTGTATCATTTCAGGAAGAAAAAAAAAAAAAGAAGAGGAACCATCACAAAATTGGCCGTGTTGTCGTTTAACTGGTAGTTAAAAAAAAAGAGGCTGGTTTACAGCTTCCTCTTATTCAAATGCTAAATGGAATAGAGCAAGGAAAGGAAATCTAATTTTGAAAAAGAAAAAGAGGTGTATATATATATAGACTCTGGAAAATCAAAAGACGCCACTGACAAATAAAGAGTAACAATAAAGGAATCTCAAAGGTGGATAAAATGCAAAATGGGAAGTGACCAAGGAACAAGTCCATCATTTGACACCTTGTATTTCTGAAAATATTATTTCAAGAAAACGGCTCAAAGAGGCTATAAATGACAGATGTCAGTCATGGTAATTACGTCAAAAAGGTCGAACAAGTACTATTGCTTGCTTTCACCAAGTAGCTAAGAAGAAGAAGAAGAACAAAAAAAAGAAAAAAATAGGAAGAGGCAAATGGTTTACTATAAAGGCTCTTTTGGTGATGCTTGTTCTCAAACATCAAAAGGGCTTTGTTTGGGTAGTTTTATTATTAACCAGGAACAATGACAACTGCTATATTTGAATCCGCCTACACACATACACACCCACACCCACACAACTGTACCTATATTTTTTTTATAAGCATTCATATATACTCTTTCATATATATCAATACAAGCTTTGTTATTCTGGAAACTGCACTAAATTTCTGAGGCAGCTATTTTGCCGCTTGTTGTTCTCTTTACAAGCCGTTGTCCTCGTGATGACAATGTCTCGACTGTCGATAGTGGAGCCATAAAATCTGCTCGGAATATGGATTAGAGCGTCAAGCTGTAGAATTGTATATATTATGTATGAAATATATATACATAACAAGACGATGCCAGAGCGCTTTCTGATATTGCTTCTCAGGATCTTTTGGAAAATCTGGTGGCATCTCCATGTAAGGGGTTTCGTCTGCTAAATCACGAACAGGACGCGTTGTTTAAACCCAGCTGTCTAAATACACCATGGATGGGAATAAAAGACTCGAACACAAAGTCCAAGTAAGGCGCGGGATCGACCTCCATCCCCCTTTCCAGTCGTGTTGAGTGTTTCTATTCTTGATCATTTTGGATAATCCTGGAGATGGATGTAGAGATATATATATATATTTTTCTTTCTTTCACAACCTTTGTACAACTAGAATCAGCCACATTTGGCCAGTATAATAGCTGTTTCCTCTGAGACCAAGCGAAAAGGTCACTAGGCGTCCTTGGAATATCCTCTTACTTTTAAAGCTTGCTGAGCAGATAAAGGCCATGTTTGAAGTTAAAGGGCCGAGCACAAGAAACTGATGTGCAACTATCTTCCTTGTTTCTGTTTCTGGTTGGCCCAAAGATATACTTAATCTACAACTGAAATCAACGAGGTTAACACGAGAGAAATCTCGTCCCATTATTCTTTCCTTCTTCTTCTACAATTCATTTCATTTTGTTCCTGTTCCAACCATTGGTGTAGACGAAAATAGCCCTGCTACACGTGATTGTCCCCACCAAATCGCGCTGGCCTTATATCGAAAAAAAGAAATGTCAACCTTGACCTGAATCGCGCGCTCGTTTAGCTCTTTGCTTCTCTTGTGTGAGTCGTTCCACCTCATTTTCAGCTCGTCCACATTCTTTTTTCAAACAAGTTTTGCCCAAACCACCTAAAGTCCTAAAGTTCTGGCAGCAGTCTATAGCCTACCCCTATTAATCCCTATGAATCCCCATTAATCCTTTATTCGCCTCGAAACACCTTAAAATCTCATTAGCTTTGTCGGCACGCTTGTCATGCATGCTGCATGCAACCAATCCTTTCTGCTCTGCTAACCATCCCCTCATAGACCCCCTCTATACCCTGTGTGCTCCTTCCAAAACACCTCCTGTCAAGCCCTCCTCCTGTTATATAAAAGCCTTGAGCTTCCTCCAATTCCTTCTTTTTCCCCTTTTCTCTCTAACAGTCCTTCCCTTCTTTAGTCTCTCGTTCCCCTACACGCTCTTTTCCAAATTCGCCGGTCGAATTGTCTGCTACTATCACTACTACAAGTACTTACTACACACTCTTTTATTCAAACTACAGTCTCTCATTGCTCCACCTACAAAATCAACTTTAGTCACTCTTTGCCCAGCTCCCTTCCCTGTGACTAGTTTCACAGTTCCTTTATACTTTAACCAGTTTAATCACATTTTTCACAGTTCAGAAATGAAATTCTCAACTAGATCAATCTTCTCCTTCGCCTCTTTGGCATCTACTCTCTTCAGCACAGCTTCCGCTCAATTCTCGGCTTCTGGTAACCAAAATGTCGTCCTATACTGGGGCCAAAACTCGGCTAGAGATCAACAGTCTCTCGGTGACTACTGTGAATCTACCGCCGCTGACGTTTACATTATTTCCTTTCTCTATGAATTTCCCGCAACTGCTTTAAATATCGTCGGTTGCGACACTACCTTTGAAGGCTCCTCTTTACTCCACTGCCCAGACGTTGCTAGCGATATCAAGAAATGCCAGGCCAGCGGTAAAAAGGTCTTTTTATCTCTTGGTGGTGCCGCTGGTACTTACGGCTTTACCAGTGATGACGAGGCCACCGAATACGCCGGTACTCTTTGGAACATGTTTGGCGGTGGTACCGCTGATCAGCGTCCTTTTGACGACGCCATTGTCGACGGTTTTGACTTGGATATTGAAAACAACAACGATGTCGGTTATGCCGCTCTTGTCACTGGTCTCCGATCCTACTTTGATGGCGGTGAATACTACATCTCTGCCGCTCCTCAATGTCCCTACCCCGATGCTTCTGTTGGTAACGCCCTTGCAAACTCCTACATTGACTTTGCCTGGGTCCAATTCTACAACAATTACTGCGGTGTCGACAGCGGCAGCAATTTCAACTTTGATACTTGGCAAGACTTTGCTACCAACACCTCTCCTAACAAGGATATTAAAATCTATCTCGGTATTCCCGGTTCACCAAGTGCCGCTGGCAGTGGTTACGCCTCAGTTGAGCAAATTCAGTCAATTGTCAGTTCCATTGGCTCGGAATCATCTTTCGGTGGTATTATGATGTGGGACGCTTCCCAAGCCTTTTCAAACATGCAGGACGGTGTCTCTTATGCTGTTTCCATGAAAAACACTCTTGACACTCTTAGCACTTCTGGTGAATCTGGAGATTCTCCACCTGTCAATGGAGGTGGTGGTATCGACACTGGAAGCTCTTCTTCTTCTCCTGCTGCAGTTGGCGTTTCCACTCCTTCTGCCTCAGTTGTCTATGTCTCTACCCCAGTTTCCACCCCAGTGTCCTCCTTTGTTACAACTTCTCTTGTTTATGTTGCCTCTCCTTCTTCCTCCTCTACCCCCGTCGATCAATGGTGGACTCCTTCTCCTTCTCCTTCCACTACGCCCGTCGATCAGTGGTGGACTCCTTCTCCCTCCTCTACTCCCGCCGTAGCTACCACTGTCGTGGTTTCTGTTCCTGCCGATTCTCAAGCTGCTGTCCCCTCTGTCTCCTCCTCTACTCCCACCGTAGCTACCACCGTCGTGGTTTCTGTTCCTGCCGATTCTCAAGCTGCTGTCCCCTCTATCTCCTCCTCCTCATCTTCCATCAGCTACAACAATGGCCAATGGACTCCTCAGTCTTCTACTCCTTCTTCTACCCCAGTTGAATCTTCTCCTGCTGTTGTCGCTCCTTCTTCCACTCCAGTTGAATCTTCTCCTGCCGTTGTTGCTCCTTCATCTTCTACTCCTAGCATCGTCACTTCTGTTGTCTATGCTTCTTCCTCTACCCCTCCTACCATTGTTACTTCTATTGTCTATGCTTCTTCCACCCCAATTGAGTCTTCTCCTGCTGTGGTCGCTCCTTCTTCAACTCCAATTGAATCCTCTCCTGTTGTTGTCGCTCCTTCTTCCACTCCAATTGAGTCTTCTCCTGCTGTGGTCGCACCTTCTTCAACTCCAATTGAGTCTTCTCCTGTTGTTGTCGCTCCTTCTTCCACTCCAATTGAATCTTCCCCTGCTGTGGTCGCTCCTTCTTCCACTTCTATCCCCAGCGTCGTTACTTCTGTTATCTATGCTTCTTCCTCTGCTCCCCCTACCATTGTTACCTCTATTGTCTATGCTTCTTCCACTCCAGTTGAATCTTCTCCTGCTGTTGTCGCTCCTTCTTCTACCCCAGTTGAATCTTCTCCTGCCGCCGCTGCTCCTTCTACTTCTGCAGTCGAGTCTCCTACTATCACTGTCTCTCCTCCTGTTGTTGCTGCTCCTACATCCACCTCTGCCCGCAACACTATTTCCATCACCTCTACCGTTGCTCCTGGCCAAATTCCTTCTGGTGGTGTTAACAATGGTAACGGAGCAGTTGTTGTTACTGTCACTGGTGAAGGCCCTGACGTTACTCAAATCGACTATGTCACTGCCCCTGCCGAATATGTCACTCAGTACGCTACTCACTACGCTACTGTTTATGCTGGTTACAATGGTACTGTTCAAAACCAGGCCAAGGCTGTTAACTTTGTCCAGCTTGATGCTTCTCCTAACACTGACTCTACTGTCTATTCTACTGAAGTCGTTAGCTCTACCATCCAACTTTCTGGCACACCTCTTACCGTCACTTCTTCCATCAGCCTTCCTGCTACTCCTACTCCTACTCCAGTCGAGTCTTCTCCTGTTGAGTCTTCCCAACCCGCTGCATCCGCTTCGGATAATGTTGTCGTTGTCTCTGTCACTGCTCTTGTTACTGTCTACACCACTGATGGTGTTACTGCCAGTGAAGTCAATTATGTCACTGCTACTGAGACTTTCGTTGTCACTGATTATGCCACTCATATTGCTACCGCCTATGTCACTGCCTCTCCTCAGCCTGCTGGTCATGGTCTTGCCATGTTTGAGGTTGGAAACTCTGTTGCTTCCTCTACTCCCGCTGCTGCCACTGTCAGCTCCGGTTCTGGTGCTATTATCGATGCTTCATCTGTCAAGGGCGCATGTGCTGGCAAGCAAGGCCAAGATCTTTCCAACTGTCTTAACTCTCAGTTTGCTGTAAATTCAGGCGTTGAACTTCCTCAAGCTGTTGCTACTACATCTGCTGCTGCCCCTGTCATTTCTCTCTCTTCTACTACCACCGTCGTCACTGGTACTAATGGCGTCGCCACTACCACAAATATTCCTGTTGCCGTTACGCTGGACGTAACTCCAACTGCTACTGCCTCTGCTGCCATTGACGTCCAACCCACTTTTAACCCTGACAGCTGCACTGATGGAGCAGTCACATGCCATGATGGTAAGTTTGCCTTGTGCAACTTTAACAAATGGGTCCTCTTTGATTGCCCTGCTACTACCACCTGCTCTGCGTCTAACCTCAACGGCCTCGACGTTGTTGTTGGTTGCAATTATATTTCTGCTGTCGATGCTCAGGACTCTGCCTCTCCCGCTGCTAACCCTGCTGTCTCCAGTCCCCTTGCTAAGCGTGACAATGTGTTTGACCCCGTCATTGCCGGCTTAGGAGGAAATCATGTTCACCGAGATCTCCGTCATAACTTTAAGATGATGAACTAAGATACTTTGCTTATTTTTTGATTCATACTCTTCTTTTAAACATTTTACATTTTACAAAACAAAAACACCCAAAAAAAGTTAGACTTCTTGAACTTCCTATGACATTCTCTTTTTTGCTTTTAAAAAAGACATTATTTATATATTACGATTCTTTTCCTTCTTTTTGTATTCTTAGACCTTTTGTATTGATGACGTGACATGATTCTTTTGTTTATAGTTTATTTGTATTTTAGATTTTTACATTTCAAATAAAACTGGCTATTTGGCCTTGTTCTCTCCAAATCTTTTGAATTAAGCGTAACCAGGTCACTCTGTGATATTAGCCAGCTTGTTACGAGAAGGTAGTAAAGAGATCATCAGGATGCTGGCAGTATGAGTACGTGTTGAGTGATACGATTATAGGAAGCATTGAGCACCAACATGTTGGCTTTCTTTGTCTTTGCAAAAGCAAAAGAATGCCAGTTATTTTGTTTAGCAGACAGTACATGGTTTATAAGTCCTTCATACCATTCCACAACCTCTTTATTGTTTAGGTCTTTGGCCAATCAAGCCATCCAGTTGCACAGTTGCACAGTTACGCGGCGATTACCATACGTTGATTACCATACGTTGAATTAATTTTTATATGACACGATGCAATATTTCAATGCTTTTTTGATACCAATATGAAATTTGCAAGCGTACAACAATAATAATAATGAACAACAAGTAGTGATCATTCCTCCCCAAACTGTTTGACAAAAATCCACGCAATTGCCCGGTTTTTTTTTTCCCAAACCAGTTTGCCTTGTCTAGTCTGTCACTGGTTATTTTAACCTTTTTAGCCACAACCCACATTCACTCCCGTTTCAATTATGTCAAACGAAGCATGTGTATATGTATTTTTCTTCATTCAGAGTGTGATTACTTGTTACTTGTGAGTATTATTATTTTGTTTGTTTTTAATTAAAGGGTTATACATAATATAACTAGTAGGCTCTTCACCAACCTTTACTATTATTTTTTTTGTCTGTATTTACTGAATTAAACAAAAATCTGGTTATCTTTTTTACGTCATTCCATTTGCGTTCTTGGTTTGTCCGCGTTAAATCACATGCAAGTCATATGATGCGATCCAGCCTATTATTCGTTTTATCATTTTTGATGTTTGTAATTATTATTATTTTTATTTCTGTTTCTTTTTTTTTAATCTTTCTTGGCTCTTTGTAACAGGTATCCAAAAGCCTTTCCTCGAAGCTCTTTAGTCTCGTCATCTTCAACAAACATGGGCGTGTAATCTCTCTCAAACTTTTCCACAACATCAAAGTCTGCTAGTTCCTTTGCAAGGGTGAAAAACTCGAGATCCTTGTGGTAAAGTTTAGGACGATGGGGAGAAAACACAACCAAAGCCTTGCCGTCAGATTTCAACGTCTTGTCCATAGATGCAATCAGCTTCTTGTGCTCGGAATGGTTGAAAATCAGGTCGCTCAGAATTATAACATCATATTTCTGCGCGTCTGTGGGGGGAGTGGATATAGCTGTGCGTTCAATATTGTGTACATGGCCCTCGGCTGAACCATTGACTGCCTCTTGCCTTGCTGGGTCGTCGGATATCGCATCTAACAGTTCAGTGACGTCGTTACCCCAGATGTAGCCCAACACCTTGATCTTTTGCTCAATCTCAGTCCCCAGTCCACCGTTGTGCACGTTGTATTCGATGTTTGTGATCAGCTCTGGATCAGGGTAGTCTGTGATTGTAACCTTCTTAGCGGAGAATGCCGCGACAAGAGATGGAAGAGCAGCAGCAGCTCCAAGCTCCAAAACCGTCTTCCCTGCGATAAGGGTATCTCTGTGCTCGTCAAGGTAGTCGGTGGTGAGCTTGCCAGCGTTCCATAGCAGGTGCCCCCACAGTGGGCTCTTGCCTACAAGTCGAAGATTGATGGTTCCAGGCTCTCCGGGGCGAAGAAACTGGCAAGAGCGGTGAAAGTCGATGAACGTAGGCTCGGGCTCTGGCTCGAAATAGTTTTCAGGTTCGGTAAACATGTCTGTAGAGATTTCAATGTCTTCGGGTGGTGTGGTACTCATTTGAATATATTAGCAGAATGAAACGGGAAAAGAGTGGTCGCTTTGTCTACAAACGATTAGGTAAATAATGTAGGATTGGTAACTAGGTCTGTCCACAAGCACAGCAAAGTATATATAGATCGGGATGTGCTGATAAAATCAATCTGAAGAGGTAGAAGTGCAAGGGAAAGGGAGAAAAAAAAGGGATCAAGCAGTTTGATTTTTCGCTTTACTAAACGGATGAATTACTAATGTGTCTAGATTTGGTCAGAAATATTGGGACCTCACCACGTCAGGAAGATGGTTGGAAGTAGGAGAGGAAGAGGTCAAGAACAGCTTTGGGTTGGAAGATACTGCTTATATACTGGGTACGGTTGAAACCTTGAAGGAACAATTTTTTTTTTTTTTTTCTACTGTTCTTATTCGTCTTCTGGTTTGATTTTTCACTGAGGCTGGTGCTACTACACGGAGCTGGTTTCGCTGTAAAGAAAAAAATTTTCTAAGGCTTAAGCCACCACAGAAGCACAGGTAAAAGCCACACACGAGAATGCGGTGGCTACTTGAGTGGCGCATTGGGCGATTATCTAATGATTGGTAATTGCTGTGTAAGAAGGATCACGTGTCATGACGGCTGTTCAAACCAACCTTTGCAAAACGGTTCCTAAAGGCAAGGCTTTATGTTTTGTTTGCTTTTTCTTCTTATATATATATACTTTAAAATCCTATTAATTAATAAACTGGTACAATCTTTCGTCCATTCAATCATACCATGTCAGCGCAGCCTGAGACTCAGCCAGACAACGGCGCTCATCCCGACACCAAACACCCAAACCGACTGCTTCGAACATTTGGGTCACTCCGACTTGATAACCACGGTGCAGTCGCTCGAGACCATCTAGCCAACGAGCGCACGTTTTTAGCTTGGCTCCGTACTTCGCTAGCCTTTGCCAGCATCGGAGTTGCTATTACCCAGTTCTTTCGACTTCAGTCGTCCAGCAGCATCAAGAATCTCATCGACGCATCACAAGCCATATCAGCAGCCAGCATTCCCGCGGCCTCAGGCTCTTCTTCGTCTGCTACAAGCACCATCAAAACACAAATAACTTCTTTAGACGCCGACGCATCACACTATGACTACTCGCCGTCAGCGTTGCTCATAAACACGCCCCAGTTTTATAACTACATTCAGCAAATTACCGCACAGGATTCCAAGATGGTCAAGCTCAGTACCAGACTCGGCTCGTGGTTCATTGTCACAGCTATTGTTATCATGCTGTTAGGTGTTGGAAGATACTTTATTGTCCAGCATTATCTACAAAAGGGTGTCTTTCCAGTCAGCCGAAACTCTGTCTCGTTATTGTTCGTGATTACTCTTGCTGTATGTACATGTTGAATGTTTGGAATAGCTTGCTGTTTCCGTTAATAGCTGTTACTAACTATTTTAGTTGATTGTCACTGATTTCGTGGTCATTATAAAGTCCCAATGGTAATCTAGGTAATCTAGGTAATCCAGGCCTAGACACTAGTTTGTACTAAAGGTATGGCTAAGCTCAGTCGCATTTCTTGGGAAATTGCATTTGGATGTACTATCTATCGGTCTAAATTAACTCTTTCAACAATCCAGTATCTAAAAACCCAAATTCTGATGAACAAGGTTTATTTCTACAAACTTCAACTAAATTACTAGTAATGATCAGTATGTTCAAAACCATGATGGCTTTTGTAAACCCTAATATAGTTCCTGGAATGGCAAGGCTGAACACTACCTTAGTTTGGACACACAAATTTATGTCTTTTCCAGAATGAATAGCCAGTTGGCGGGTTTTGGCTATTTCCGAAAGTCCTATATCCGAGCGTATTATGTAGCGGGATTTTATTTGTGTTTGATTATATTTTTTTCACTTTATCAAAGACTATTCAAGCTGACTAGATATGAAAACGGATTGAAATTCAAGTAGTTGCGGAATCCAAACGTTTATATAAAAAAAGGTATTGAAATGGCTAAGAAAGACGGATGTTACGTTTTCTAAATATCTTTTCTCTTTATGACGTATATATCTAATGATAAAAAGTACAAGGCTTATTATAGATATGTATATAGCCATTTATCTAACCCTTAGTCGTATGAAATATCCAAATTCCTTTTGGAATAACCATCAAACTGAAGGGTATATTCATTTATATGAGCAAGTCTATTTTTCAGCACCCAATCAACTACCTAAACTAATCAACCATCTTATGATCTTCTCAGAGACAAACTTACATTATGGTTGACATGTTGAATGTTTCCAATATCAAGGTTAACAGCTAGTTGTAGTTGCAGTTTCTAGACAATGCACCTAGTTGTGATTTGATTTAGGGCTTAGCCCTAATTAAAATACACCAACAATTAGGTATTAGGGTTATGTCTGTTTTAAGAAAAAGCAGTAATGTATAAATATTGAGCCGAAACCTTGACGCCACAATTTCTAGATGCCTGCAGCTACATGTCATGTGAAGGCGTCAAGCTGCCATATGTGAATCTCAATATCGATCACGTGCGTAAACCGACTTTGACGCCTGGAATAGGGCGTGAAAACAAGCTTTTTATTGACCAAATGGTACAGAATAAGCATTGCATAACGTATTATAACTAAATCTCACTATTGTTATCACCAGTTTTCAGCTGGAAATATCCATATTCCTCAGTTTGTCTTCTCAAAGCCTTGAAAAATACGGGAAGACAGATCCATAATGCAAATAAAAGCCGTTACTCTCATTGGAATTTTGTCATGACAACGAGTGTAATGTTCCAAATCTCCCAAATTCTCCAGGGCTTGGGCAAACTTTAAGGATGTTGGGCAACTGCGTGGCAGAGCCTGTAATGTAACAACTGTGTGCGACAACGTACGGGGGAGTATCCTGTGACTCTGAGTAAGCATATAACAGACAACCGGCAACACTAACAAATTTTTATCCCACTCACTTTTTTCCCTCTCTTTTTTTTTCTTCCCCTTTTTTGCCTCTTCGCGCAACAACAGCTGTATACATCGCTAGCACTCATATTATATCAAAATGGTATGTACACTGCTGTATTCGACTTTTGATGGACAAGCCTTGATACCCATATCAGTTTTTTCGATTTGATGAATATACGTACAATGTCTACGATATCACATTTGCTTTGGCTGTTCGAATAGTTGTGGTTCTTGTCGGTGAATAGCAAACTAACCTGTCGCCACTCTTTGGCTTTCATATTGTATAGGGAAAGCAACACGGATCTCTCGCTCGTGCCGGTAAGGTCAAGTCTCAAACCCCCAAGGTTGACAAGCAGGAAGACAAGGCCAAGGTCCCCAAGGGCCGTGCTAAGAAGAGAATTCTCTACAACAGTAAGTATAGGAAGAGTTTGAAGGATGATTCTTGTGAAATTTCATAAACTAACTTTATTTACAGAGCGTTTCGTTAACGTTACCTTGACCAACGGTAAGAGAAGATCTAACCCTGGTCCTGGTTCTGCTTAAATTTAGCAGACGACAGCACTATAAACCAACCTTGACACAAACAAAATCAACTATTTGATGAAAATCCACACAGGACTAGTATAGTTTTCGGTAATGAAATTATTTTTATGACTTGGAGTTGATCTCTTTTTGTGTATTATTATTCGTGACCACAATAAACTAGTGAGTGACCTTTAGAAAACCGGTTTGGATTCGGTGGCAAAAGATACCAAGGGATGGAAGAGGCTGTGGATTGTTAGGAATGATTGAATTACTATCATGGCTGATCATCTTCTTGACTTCTTTTGACACGAATTCATTTTGGTTTGTTCTTTTCGTAGACACGTTTTGTAGACTTTTTGTTTTTGGTGGCGGTTTTGAGTTTGTGACGCTTTGTTTCACGGGATGTAACGTGATTTTTGTTCAAGCTTGTTACTGCTTTTGTAACACAACCACCAGTTTTAATCTTCTAATGTCTGTTTATTATCTCAGGTGTAAAACCATTGAATAGATTGACTGTTTGGAAAGAAGCCAGAATAAACCAAATCCATTTGATTTCCATATTACCGACATTGTTTGATTGCTTTTTATTACTTGTTAGACTGGAATTTTGTCTAGCTGGACTTGTTACAAACAAATACCCACCTCCATAACTAGCCATCCATAGCCACGCACGGATCACGTTCTCATCAGTTTGACACCCTTTGGTCCTGGAGATTCCAAAGTCTATACTAGCGACCATATACAAGAGATACAAAGCCGGTCACAGCGTTCAAATTGGCGATTTTCCAAAATAGAACCAAATCAAGCGGGTCGCAGCAATCAACATACGAATCTACGCGAGTGCACGCGCTCCTCCTCCTTCTTTTTTTTTTTTTTTCTCCTCTTTTTTATTTTTTTATTCTCTCAGTTGTTTGTCATACAATTAATGTGAACCAATTTGAGTATATTTATACGACGACGCGTTATTTATTCGGTAAACTGCAGTTCAATTGTTTATTAACGGCATTCATCGCGTTGGTGTCATATAAGAAACAAAACTAAAAGGCAGCTCGGTTTTATTTTATTTTATTAAATTGAGGTTTCACGGTCATTGAGTTGTTTTGTTGTTTTTTATTTCATTCCTTCTCAACCACATTTATAATCTTTAAAACCGTTTAAATCAAAAGCATCAAATATTTTTTTTTTTTTTTTCGACAATTGTTTAGTTCAAATATATATCGACAATCGTTTATTGATCTTTTCATCAAAAGATGATACGCTTAGCACTCGACGCGCTTCTTGAATTCAATGCGCCGTTGGGTGTGCTCTACCGCCGCTTTTTGCAAGACTCTTGGGTCTCTTCTCAACTAGACTCAACGGCAATCGACACAGTACCATCGGCGCTGTCAATTGACAATGGCCCTTTATCTGCATCATCCAGCGAAATTGCAAATCCCGTGCAATCAAAAACCTCTTTGACCAAATCTAGCAAGAATGAGTCAATAGCAACCCCTCCTACCTCTTCTTCCCCAGCTCCTTCCTGTCACGACGTAGAGTCGTCTGACCCCAATCCAGGTCTTTTTACTGTCGCAACAGCAATCTATGGCTCTTCAGTGTTTAGTGAGACGGTTGGGAAAGAAATTGTTTCAGACCAGCGGCGCATTGTTCTTGAGCAATATCTTCAAGAAAATAAAAAGGCTGCAGACGATCCATCTGCTCAAAATCCCGGCGACAATGAGGATGATAGCCTATCACCAGAAGAACTCCAAGCCCGCAAAAGCATATTATGGAACGTTCAGCATGATGTTGCGGCAGAAAAGAGCACAATCCAACAGCAAATTATTGCCGAGTATATCCTAGCAAGGCTTTACTGTGATGACACATTGATTGGAACTAGTCGAGTTTCTGAAAAGAACGCTGCGAATAGCAAATCCGACCAGTTAGAACTGAATCCGTTTTTTTCTCATTTCATTCGACTCTATGTCCAGGTCCCTCAACTGCGGTACCTGCTGTTTCGTATTCTTAATGGCAAAGCTGACGCTGCGGAATTGTCTTCACTCCCCATTTCATTTGTTTTGAACCAGTGTGTTAAAGTGGCTTACGATTTGCGGGGCAATCAGCTGTACAATCCGGCCGCACAGGATCCATTGAATCCATTGGCTCCGGCATCCTTATCAGCTAATGGTGGAAGAAACAACAGAAATGGAAAAGGGCCAAAGGGTCGAGGAAACTCATCATCGTCTTCTGATGGACATGGAATACCAACTAGCAACGGTTCATATGCTAATGCGGCTGCAAATGGAGGAAACCCAGCTGCAAGCAGTTCTGGTAGCAGCAATGCTGGAGGACTGACAAAAACACCAATTGAATCGGGTCCTGAGCGAGGTTTTGGCGCTGGCTGGATTGCTGGCCGTAAAATCAGTTGGATCAAAAAAGTATTATTAAACCAAGGCTTGGATATGGAAGAAATTTACCAAATTTTGACCCCGACAGATCCGATTGATATTTTGGACAGACTAGAAGACGTTGTTTCAGCACCGGTTTATACAAGCTCAGTAGAACTGGAGCGGTTCAAAATGCAAGCCCATTTGTCGTTGACAATGTTTTACGAGGTGGAAAATGTAGAGAAATTTTACACTGTTGACGGTGAGACAAATGAAGACTCTCGGGTGATACCAGATGGATTGTGTGGGAAAGTTAGTACGGTGTATGCGAGGAACATGTTACCGTTGGTGGGAGTGGATCCAACAACCATGGAAAGCGCATCATTATTTAAATTCCCGGGACATTTGCAACAAGCGGAGGCTGAAGAGGCAAGTGAGAGTGGAGATGATGAGTCAGGGGATGTGAAGAAGCCTGGAACTCGCAGCAATCGAGGGAGTGTTGGTTCATCTGGAGAAAGAGAGTTTACCAGCACTGCAAGTACAGATTCAAATGGAGGAGGGACCATTGCAGTGGAGGAGGAACCAGCACCGCCGCTGACTTCGTCGGCATTAGTTGCCAATAGACTCAAGTCTGTGGGTCTTACGGAGCGGGAGATCCAAAAGAAGGTTGTTACAATGTACCGCGATCGATTCCAAAGTTTGATTAAAAGCCAAAGCTCGATTGAATCGGCGTCATCACGTGCCGGGTCCAATAGCTTTGATGAGCATTCAGAAGGAGAGGAAGAAGAGAACAAGGAAAAAGATCAAGACGAAGATAAAACCAAAAACAAAAATAAAGGCAAAGGTAAAAGCGTTGGATCTCCACCCATGATGACCAATTCAGGAGTTGTTACAGAATTGAAAAAAAATGTTTTGTTAGCATTGCTTAATTATATGGCAGGGTGGTATTATGGCGAGAATCATATTTTGAAAGAAGAAAAAGAAGAAGAAGAAGAAGAAGAGATTTCAGATGTTGAGTCAACGCACAAGCAGGTTAGGAAGAGTCTTTTGGAAAGTCTTTGCGTGAGTTTGGATCCACATGTTACGAATGACGCTGTTGATTTTTTGTTCAAGCTTTGCATTGGTGAATATTCGTCAGAAGGGTCATCGAGCTTAACTTCAGAACTGGAGACATTGCGAAAGGATTCCAAAGGCAATGGCGGCAAGCATTATATATTAGACCGAGGCGAGGAGTTTCGAGAAATGATATATGGAGTGATACTACGATGGTTAGAAGGCGCGTCGTCGTCGTCGTCGTCGTCGTCGTCAGGGGCATTAGCTGGAGGTGCGAATGGCAATGACGAGGAACTGGAAAGCAGGGGACCAAATGGACAAGCCCGAGGAGAGGACGGCGGTTTTGAAGAAAGTTCGAGAGACCAAATCCGACTGATATGTTTGGTGATCAAGTCGCTGGACCAGCGGGGCTTTTTGGAGCCAAAGAGCGAGTACAATCTGTTGTTTGGATTGTTTGTGGGGCATATTGGAAAAGTTGAAGAGGCAAGAGAGGTATATTTTATGGGCCGAGAGAGTTGATATTTATGTTTATGTTTATTGTATTTGTATATTTATTTTTATTTTTATTTTTGGGGTTATTTTAATTTTAAATTTAATTGAAAAGGATTATTTATTTTTATTTATGGCAATATGACGGAGCCAACAGTTGTAGAGTTCTGGATACTATCATGTGATGAATGAAATTGTGTGAGATTTTGTAGAGATTGTAGATTAGAAGGGCTGGGTAGTTGAGGCAGAGTGGTAGGATTGGTAGCCGTGTTATATGAGAATAGGGTTGGTAAGTAACAACCATAACGGAAGATGAAGGATATTGGGGGCTAGGGTTATATATCACGTGGGTGGGATGAAACCACGGACGGCTACTTTTTGACTCGATGATTAAGGAGAAGATATAAAGGGGTTTTTGTGTGTATATATTCAGGGATTTTTTGTGTGTTGAATACTGTTATTGCTAGATGTGTATATATTCAGGGATTAGGGAGGTTTCAAACGGCAGGAACAAAAGCCACTGGCCAATGAAACCGAGGCACAGTCACGAGATTGCGATGGTTACTGTGTCGCTGTGTTGCTATGAGCGTTGCTGTTGCTGTTGTTGCTGTTGTTATTTCGGGAAGCGGACGGTTATACGTCACAACGTGGCTTTGGTGAGTACCAAGGGGGGGAAGCGGATCAAAAAGCCCATCAAATGAAAAAATACTCAGCAAGCTGCTACAAAACACACAAAAATAAAAAATAAAAAATAAAAAAAGCGCGGTGCATATCGATAGAAGCACTGTAAATTGCAGATCATTTAGAAATAAAAAGAAAAAAAACAAAATAAAAATAAAATAAAATAAAATAAAAAGGTTTTTTTTTACTACTGGCAAAACGTCGAGGATCTATGCGTTCCTAGTTATAAAAAGCCAAGCTTTTTTGGGGGCGACACAAAGCCAATTACTATTAAAATTAAAATTAAATATCAAGCGACCAGAAACCGACATTTGTAGCGCCAAAATCTGCGTTTCTGCGGCATTTCTCGGTGCGCGTCTGGCTGGCTGGCTGGCTGCCTGGACGCGTGCGTGGGACAACGGGTGCCATTGCTGATGTAAGCAGGCCAATATCTGTTGACCACGTGACGGCCGGATTATTTATTTGTTTATTCGGACCATGCACTAAAAATAGGCCGCCAACCATGTCCTAGTTGGAGTCGGGAAACTGGACACTGTAAATGTAAAAAAAAAAAAAAATAATAATAATAAAAAAAAATAATAATAATAATAATAAAAATAATAAAACATTCCAAAATACAATCTGCATTTGTGTTACGGCCTTTCCCATTGTTTTTCCTCGCTTTTTCGTATCAACGCTCGCCTATTTCCACCCAACTTTATTGGTTTCTGGTAAAATCGGGCTGCGTGTGTGTCAACGTTTGCTACAAACTTGTTACGTTTTTGTTTTTGTGTCTTTTTTTCTTTTTTCTTTTTTGTATTTTATTTTTTATTTTTTATTTTTTATATTCCGTTTTCTCTCATATTCCAAAAGCCCTGGTCATATAAATAATCTGTCATTTCCCCTCTTCTTTTTTTTTTTCTTCTTCTTCTTTCTTCTTCTTAACTATTTCTATCCTATTCACAATGACTCCCTCTTCCTTCTCTCTACTATCTTCTCTATTCCTCCTCCTCCTCGCCTCGTTTGCCCATGCCCAGGTCTACGTCTCTGTCCCAAGAACCCACCCTACTACCACGCCTACCTACCCGGCTCCGTATCCTACAAGCGTCTGGGCCACCGGCGTAGTTGGCGGCGTCACCACCGTCACCCTGTCACCGTACACTCAAACCTTTTCCCCTATGTACAGCACCATTGCCACACCAAAGTCTGGGTCCATTGGCTTGGGTACCATCTCGGGCACCGTGGGCGTGGTCCAACCTATCACCTACATAACCATTTCCGAGTCGGCTTCAAACGCCCGCTAAAGCTGATCAAATCACAGCTACGACAACTGAGACATCTTCGACCCCTGCAACTCCTTTCCATGTTCCATATATCCATGTTCCATGGTACTCGTTTTGAAACATGGTTTCGCTGACTAGACATGTCTCAGTCACTTGTCAACCGAAAAACCCAAGTTTAACCCGTTTGGGTTTCCATTCTGCATTCCTCTCCGTTTTCTCTCTCCCTGAGATTCACATTCAAAAGTCAAATATACATCCCATGTGTGTGGGTGCGTATATACACGTTTCCACCCTCTGGTTGCCTGGTTTCACCATTATTTTTTCCAGTCTACAAATTTTATTTTGCAACTCGCGCAAATACCCAACACCAAACTCACCCACCCAACATGCATTGATCCTTTTTAGTATTGACCCTGGCTGTCTTGCCCTCTTGTACTCCTATTACTCTTGTATACTCTTGGATATATCCTTTTACACCTCCAACCACCACTACTGGCTAGAAATACATGTTTTTCCGACCAGGCTAACCCAAAAACAAAGAAAACTACCGTTGTTTTTCTTGGCTTCTTTTGCTGGCGGTTGCGCGTCATCACATGCTCACCGACGTTTCCATTACAGCCGTCCCGTTACGCTACCGGCCGTTGCATTACCATGTCATTACCATGCCATTACCGTTCCCTACAGGCATAAATACATAAATACATAAATACATAAATACCCATTCCAGCGCTTTGAATTTGCGTCAAGAAGCAACCAGGGCGGTTCAGTTTGTCCCTGGTATTTTTTTTTTTTTTTTTTTTTTTTTATTTTGTATATACAAACTGTAAATTATTCTGCATAGTATATACCGCCTCCTTTGTATACTTGAAAAAATTGAGCATGTCTGGGGATGTTGACCCTTTAGTTCTTTTGTTCTTTTGCTCTTTCTCTTTTATTGTTTTATTATTATTGTTCTTGTTATTGTTCTTGTTATTATCATTATTATCATTGTGTGTATTCCGAATTAATACAGCTGGCTCTTCTTGTCTCTTTGCCTATCCCTTTGCCTACCCTTTTGCCTATCCTTATTCTTCCACTCCACTCTAGGTGGTTGGGCAGCAGCAGCAGCAATCGTAACAATCGTAACCGGAGCTGTACTACATTCCTTTTGGCTAAAAATAACAAACACCCGTTGCCTACGTATTTGGTACACGTTTACAGATGTGGTTGAACCTGTTGATGGCCAATGCTGGTGCTGATGCTGATGGTGACTACAACCATGATTATCGTGATTATTACTTTGGGGGTCTGTTATCCCTTATTGAACATGTATTCAACATATACACTTGCTTATATTCACTATTATATTTATTATAATTCTCATTATTACTAAATCATTCATTACTATTAAATCATTCATTACTCGTATTTATCTTTCTTCATCTCTTGATTCCCATTCTCATTTCACGCTCTTTAATCACCCTTTTCAACTTGTCTTCCTCCGACAACACTACCACCCCGCCAGCACCATTGCTGCCGCTTGCTTGGCCTACCACTTGCTTGGAATTCTCCTTATGTCGCAGCGATTCCTCTTCAGCGCGCGCACGGGCCTGTGCTTCCGCTAGTTCGGCCGCTCGTCGATCGTCATAGTCCAACACATCTTGTGTGCTGAGTTGAATCACGGTAGGTGCGCGTCGTAGCATTGGGTATATATATAGTAGATGTGTGTATAGATATATGCGATTCAATGTGATTCAAAAACAGATGAACGAGAATCGCAAAAGACAAAAACAGACAAGTAGGTTGTTAATGGTAAATGACGTAGAGATTCTAGTTGTAATAATGGATGGGTGGTTGTTTGTGTGTTGATCCAGGACTAAAACACCTCTCAGGTTACATACATCACTATACATCACTATACATAATCTTACCTCATCATCACATAATCATTACCAATATCAGTGAAAATTCAGCGCCACCACACGTGAGACTCGATCTTTCTTACCCTGTCTCTTCTCTTCCCAGCTATATCACGCTTAATTCAGACTATAATCAAAAAACATGTTTCTTTCTTCCTAAAGAACAATCCTTTTTTTTCCTATTTTCAATCCATTCCTCATCTATCGACGCTTGGTATTATATTCCTATATACATATCATCCTACCCTTGCATTTCTGAATCCTTTACTTTTTTTAGATCCTTGTATAGCTCTTGTTTCAAAAAGCATACAACTTTATACCCTAGAATAGAAAGCCTTTTCTTTCTTTCATAGTTACCAGTATACAATATATACACTTTTTGGCCACAATCTTTTGTGGAGGCTTTTTTTTGGATTTCTGGTTTTTTGGATACACTTTTTTTTTTGTATATATTGATTCCCATCCTTGTCCATACCCAATCTAATCACGATTCTAAAACCAAATGTCAGATGACGGCTCTCTCTACGATTCAGAAGATGAATCATCTCATCGTTTAGAAGATCATCACAATCCACACAATTTCAACTACATCCACCAACCCTATTCCGACAACTCTACAAATCAGCAATCTGATACCTCTGACGAGGAATTCGACGACGACGACGAAAGTCCCGTTTGTAGAATATGTCGAGGTGAAGCAACTCCATCAGAACCTCTCTTCCATCCCTGCAAATGTAGCGGAAGTATCAAATATGTCCATCAAAATTGTTTACAAGAATGGCTAGAGAAATCAAACAAACCCAACATTTGTGACCTTTGTCACTCAAAATTCAAATATGAAAAAGGTAAATATATTTTTTAATTCCAACATATCCATTACCAAATACTAACAATTTTTATTTTTATTTTTTTATTTAGTCTATCGACCGGATATGCCTCAAAAACTACCTTTACATGTCATTGGCAAAAGCTTTTCCAAACTCGTCGTATCTTTCATCTTCTCAACAGCTCCAAAGTCCATTGGCGTCATTATCGGTGGCACAATATGGCTATACCTCCCCATCCTCATCCGATTCACTTTTGGCTATGCCATTAGGGCCGCAGACACAGTTCTCGTCAATCCCAAAACCGCCAAACTAAAAGCCCAGCCACTCACAGAAGATTATTCTATAATACCAGAGTCCATGCCAATATTCTCTTTTTACAAAACTCTCAAAGATGGATCCGGCTTTGCATACATGGGTGAAGGCTTCCTTCTTATGGCCTTTTACTTGATCTTATACCTCGCAATCTCAATGCTTCGTTGGAGCATACAATCAGAGTTGGAGCGCTTTGCCGAAAAAGGTACAACCTTACAAAAGTTCCTTGGCGTTGACACCTTGGAAGAAGAATTAAACAAGGAAGAACACTTGGAAATCTTACGCATCATCCAAGAAAAGAACAAATCCAAGAGAGATCACATCAAATTGCTCGCTCAATACATTTACGCTCAATATTACTCGGAAAAAGATGAGCCGCAAGCCCCAGTCGATGACTATACTATATACGATTTGGCTTTTGAATTCACAAAAAAGATTGCGACTAGGTTTAAACTCAATCCCAGTGATTTCCAACTCGTTTTTGACTACCAAGCCACCAACCTGGCTATTAGAAATGCCCTCGTCTCTTCCGGTGCAATGCATAGATCTGTGGAACGTTTGAGTAGCAGGTTATTCGACCCAACGTTACCTCACGCATCTGACAGAGGTCACACTCTGTTGAAATTCAAACTAGTTGACGCCGTTGAAGTTATTTATCGTGATCTTTATGAGTTGCAGCAAGTACCAGGAATGCTCAACATTCCTGATGCTTTGAATGGAAATATCCATGAAAAAGTCAGCTTGGAAAAGAGAATTCAAAAAATCATGTCTCGTCTTGATGCTCGCTTTGCTGACAGATTGAGAAATACTACCGATGATGAATTGGCTTTAGAACTACCTGATCCAATGCTGATACTTTCATTTGACGACTATGAAAATACCAACACGCTAGACTTGTCTTCACTCGGCGTTCCTAACACTCTTAACTCTGATGAAACAAAAATAAGCGTTCCTCCAAAATACATTTTGCCATCAGGTGTGGCAGGCCGTTTGGAGGTCAGGGCAGGTTGCACGGTCCGTATATCCACCGGACAATTTAGTCACGATTCGTACCGAGCTTTCACGGATGTACTCATTAATAATGGTTTACTGCAAGATGAAAACCCTCGTCGTGCTGTGCAAATAATCCCTGACAACAACAACCGTGAAAATATCGACATGATCAACTTTTTGCATGCCAACATGCAACAGAATCAAAACCAGGATGCAAACAATATTGCTCAGGGAATTTTTCGAAATCAAAATCAAAATCAAAATCAAAACCAAGCTGCCAACAATGCCGTAAATCCTAATGACCTTCTACCTGGACGATTTAGACCAGAAGATTTTGTGGAAGAAGAAGAAGCGTTTGAGTTGGACGATTTCCGCGATGTTCTTAAATTCTTTGGATTTTTCGATTTACCACTTCTTGTCCGTCATTTTATGTTATGTCTTATTGTTGGAGTCGGTTTGAATGCTGTAATCATTGTTGGACCATATATCGCTGGAGGATGCTGTTTTGTTGCTCTCGGGTTTATTTTCATTGGCGGTACTGAACTCAACTTTTATTACGGAAATTTGCTTGGCGACGCTGTTCTTGGCCTTCTATATGGATTTCTTGGAAAAAACTTTAATAATCAGTACTTTTTGGGTCTCTCGCAACATTACTGGAACGAGTATTCCACCCGACAAATCGCCTTTACCTATCTTTGGAAATTCCTCAAGTACTCATATTCTCCATCTTCAAAGGGCTTGTTCCTCGGCGGCGTTTATGTGTTTGTTGGACTGGGTGCAGTTGTTATCATTGGATACTACATGGCGTACTATGCACCTCGTATGACTAGAACTACAGAAGGCCGTAGAGCTGAGTTGGTGGTGATTCAAAATCTTCGTCTTATTGGCCTTGTGGTTAAAGTGATTGTCATTACCGGTATTGAGCTGTTCATGTTCCCTGTCATGTGTGGTATTTTGATGTGCGTTGCGTTACTTCCACTTTCCCCTAATGCTACCGTTAAGGATTTGTTAGAGTTCACTGTCAGTTGGCCATTCTTGAGCCCATTCATTTATTGGGTCATGGGTACTGCTCACATGTTTCAGTTTGCATTCTTCCTAAGCATGTGCCGTGATATCATGAGAGCTGGCGTGTTGTATTTTGTCAGAGACCCTAATGATCCCAACATTCATCCCATTGGCGACGTTATGGAGCGCGGGCTTGTTTCTCAACTCGGAAAAATTGGTATTTCCGGACTTATTTACAGCCAGTTGATATTGATTTGCGTTGGCGGTGTTATCTGGTCATTCCGTTATGTGCTTGACTTTTTCTTTATTCCCCTTACTTTCGACTTGTTTAATCCCATTTTGAATCTATGGGACTATTCAACTCTTTGGGTTTTGTCGGTATTCCCTCTTATTACTACCGTCCAGTACTTGCATCCTAGTGCCATTATTCGCAAGTTGTGGACTGGTGTTTTCCATAGAGCTTGCCATCTGTTGAGATTGTCTTCCTTCATTCTTGATAAACCAGTTTCTAAAGAGTTGGGTACTGTTCACTATGGAAGCTTAAAGGCATGGCTCTTAGACGTTCAACCAGATTATACCTCACCAAAGAAGTTGGAGGATCTCAAGAATATCCCGAGTGATGCTGCATACTTTGTTCCTGATGGCGTGTTTGTTAGAGCGCCAAATACGGATAACGTTGCTTTTAAGAAGAGCGCCAACTTTTTCATTCCTGTTACTAAGGATGACGAAAGAATTGACGGCACAGTTGAAGATGAAGAAAAGGATATTCAGCAATATGTTGTTGTTTACTGCCCACCAAACTTTCGCTGGAGAGTTGGCGGGTTGCTTTCTATAATCTGGCTATTTGCTGGTCTTGGTGTCTTTTCTGTTACTGGCTTGCCAATAATCGTTGGCCGAATTATATTACAAGCCGTGTTCTTTGTAAGCCAGGAGGATATCAAGAAGAATATCATCTTGTGCTGGCTTGTTGGCTTGACACCATCGCTGATTGGAATTATGATTATCGACAATTATACCCAATTCAAGGCTGAAGTAGCGAGAATACGCGACAACTTTTCTTACAGGACCATTATTGATCCCGCCTACCTTTTTCTTCGATTTGGCCTTTTGTATTCTTATGTTATCATCTTTTTTGCTGGCTCCTTTTTCTTTGAACCTTTGGAAGCTGTTCTCCAGTACTGTTTTGGAACTGACCCTGCACAAATTCCATCTGTTGTTAAGGCGATGTTGGAGCTTTGCCGGACCTTTGGTGCATTGATCGTTCCATTCTACATGAACTTTTTAGCCCTTGCGTTTGTTTCCGACAAGGTTCCAATTTTGAGTCACAATGTGATGACGATGCGAGGAGTTGGAACGGACAATCCGTTCATCCTTACTTCTTCGGAAAAGTATGTTGGCCCAGCCGTTCTCGTTTCTCACATGGTGTTTCTGTTGGTTAGCTACGGAGCTCGACTTGTACTTAGGTTGACTGGAAGCTCGTCAAAATTTTGGAATTACATTGCAGAAAACCCCAAGCCATTTGTGTCTGTCTTGTTGTTTGGGCTTCTTTTCCAGGTGATGCTGAAAATCTTTGTTTCGGTGATGCTTACGTCGCTCCGTGATAAGGAGTATTTGGAGTCATTCAAGTTGCAGAATAGGGTTAACAAGAAGAATGAGACTGAGGTGGAAAATTGACATTGTAAGAGGAATTAAGAAATATATTTTTTGTAAAATAGGGATATAGAAAGTTGATGATTGACATTGTAAATTCTTGAGTATTTTGAATATTTATAAATTGGGGTTACCAGTATAATTGAAATTGAAGTTGAATGAAACTAATCACGATGAACCTGATCAGGTTTTTTCCCTGCGGTATTTAGAGGTGTGGGGAGTAAGATTTGTAACATGGTGTATGTACATACATACATACATGGATAAAAAAATTCAACGTGTGTATGTTTATGTTTATGTGTGTAACGAACGGCGGAAAATTTTTTTGTTTCCATTTCAATTTTTTTTTTCTTTTCAAACGGTGGAAGAATATTTGAATGCAATGAACAATTTGGACAAACGACAGAATTGAGAATTAGTTTGGATCCGAGGAGATAATTTGTTGACAGACCAGTTACCAAAGAAGCAAACCAACATACCAAACATTTGAAACTGAGGTTGAAGAAATCCGAGCAAACACGCGCGTGTAATTAATTGATTTGAACAACGGGAACGCCAACGACGACCAGAGTAACAGCAGGAACAGTCAAACGATAGACGAGGAAACAAGAGCCGACAAGGATATTAAAAAAAATTGGGAGAGAAGTGGCAATACAATTGAAAGAATTGAGTAAAAGATGAAAGACGAAATTGGGACAGAGATGGAGGAATTGTTTGGTGAAAGCTTGAGTGACCAACAAGACCAACAAGACCAACAAGACCAACAAGACCAACATGAACGTGAGCACCAAACACCAGCCAGCAATGCTATCAAAAAGGAAAGTGAAACACGGGTGAAAGAAAAAGCAAGCGACACCAAGGAAACCAAGGAAAAGGAAGAAGAGTTGTACGAAGGTGACAGCAGCGGGGAGTTTAGTATTATGAAGGAGTTTTATGACTTGTTTAATGAACAAGGATCCAAAGAGAATGCTAATGACGAAAATGGAGAAAGTAAGGTTGATGATGCAGTGAATAATACCATGACCGAAACTGCTAGCAATAATAGTAACAGTAACAGCATCAACATCGATATGAACATAAACACCAGTAATGATAATAGTGATGATGATGATGGTCTTGGAAATACAAAGATGGACATTTTGAATATGGATTTTGATTTGGATATGGGTGAATGGAAAAGAATTATTGAAAAGAACCAGCCACAACAATCACAATCACAATCACAGTCGCAACACCACAACTATAGCCATAACCATTCATCTGAGACTTGCTCTACTGACAATGCGAATTTGTCAAAAGTTGACAAATCCATCAAAGCAATGACTGATTTGGAAAACCATACAGATCAAACCAATCTGGATACCCTTGCTAATGCAGCTGCCACCGGAATCATCAGCCCGCCTGTTAGTCGAAGTGGATCTTCATCACCTATTGCTACCGCTGCTATTCATAAAGAAAAGGCACAGGAAGGAAAAGAAGATGAAACAATTAGGGTCAAAGAAAAAGAACCTCTAGTCGAGTCGCCTGAACATGCATCTGTTCTTGACGACTTGGATTTTGATTCCCTGTTCAATGACTCTTGTGCGGGTATCACTCCAACAGAACCCATACAGATTAAACCAACGTCTTCAACAACGGCAAAATCCACCTCAAAACAAGGGTTTACAATGGCGTCTTTTCCAACATTGCCAGCAGTTTCTAAAGTCCCAACGGCTGCTGCCAGTTCTAAACCAAGCGTGATTCCGGAAATTACTGCATCTTCAATGACGACCAAACCAACCACGGTCAATAAACGCAAGCGAATCCAGGAATCTGCACAATCGAGAAAACGACAAGAAATAAGCCAATCTCACGCAAAACCTTCATCCAATTTAACTGCATTTTCTCCTAGGAATACACCAAACATTTCCAACATTTCCAACATTTCCAACAATTCCAATGTATTTGTGTCCTTTCCTAAAAGTCAGCATCCCAATCACAATCAACAACAACACCAATATTTACCACAGCAATACCAGCATTTAAATAACAACAACTCACTTCCTGCATCATCCTCAATTTCCCATTTCCAAGAGCCTTCTCGTGCTTCTCAGCAGCGAGCCAAACCAAATGCATACCAACAACAACGGTCATCTTATCAAAGAAACGATCCTCCACAGCAGATTGATCTCCTTCTTCCGGAAGATGTGAGAGAATATCCTAGCAGTAGCATGATGCTGACTCCAGATACCGGATCTCCTGGGTCTGTGTGCAGCGACCTTTCATTGGAAGGTTCTGGCAGCAGCAGCAGCAGTAACAATAATAACAGCAAGAAAAGCGAGCAAATAACATCGTCATCATCTATAATCAATATGGATACCATTCGTAAATTAAAGCAACAGATGATATCTGCACACACGCTTCTCACGACTTATTCGGCGCTCAAGAAATCATCTACCCAGGTGGGCGAGCAGCTTGAACAAAACACGCAGTACCGCAAGCTTCTTGCCGAGGAAAACTATCGGTTGCGCTCAAACTTGTCAATCATGACCAAAGAAAAGGACCAGCTTAAGCGGGCGTTACAAAAGCTTCACAAAGATACCAACGGGCTTCAAAAGAATGAAGCGCTACTTCATGAAATTAACGAAAAGAACATGGAAATCCAGCGGCTTAGAAAAAAGTACGAAAAGAATGGAAACAACAATGTTAATAATAATAATAATAATAATAATAACAGTAACAATAATAACAACAACAGCAACAACAACAACAACAATAACAATACCAATTTCAATGGTACTACACCTAACAATAATACCAACCAACATACCAACTCTTCTAGTAATCATCATGCAGTAGGCAATGTTATTAGTTGTGTCACGAGCACCAATTCGTCGTCTTCATCCAAAACCTCAATGGCGGCGTCTGCCAAACTCTTGACAGCTACTACTACATGCTCCATGGGATCGATGGGGGGCATGAACAAGCGGGCAGCTAATGAAGCAAGACGACGAACGAGCCAGGTGATGGTAAACGCACGACGAGCAAGCGAGAGCAAACTTGTTGGCGAAACCAAAAAATAGATGCATTTTCACATTTAAAAAACAAAAAAAAAAACAAAGCAATGTACTGTATATATAGACCATATATTTCTATCAAAACTGAAAAGAAAGAAAGAAAAAAAAAAATTACTTTTATCCTCATAAAGTATCAAGGATTATTATTTTGTCTTGTACATTATACATTATTATTTGACTATATATATTTTTAAAGAAAAAGAAAACGAACAACAAGACGGTAGCATAATGTATACACCATCACCAACTGAGTGATTTGTTCAGCAAGTCCCAGTAAGAAAAGAGAGGCTTATAAGAAATGAAAACAGCAGGAATACGTTTCCATAAAAGGGATAGTCAGGAACTAGCCATACATTTGTGTAGGAGAGAAGTAGGCGGTGGCCGGTGGCTGTTTAACGGAAGAAAGAAAAAGAAGGAGAGGAAGAAAGAAAAAGAAGAAGAAACAAACAAAAGAAGGAACAAACAAAAGAAGGAACAAACAAAAGAAGAAACAAACAAAAGAAGAAACGAATTGAATTGAATTGAAACGAATTGAATCGAATTGAATCGAAATCGGCGACAGGTCACATGACCCAAACGGTGTTACATACATGGCAGGTTCCAACTGCGCCACACGCCCAAAAGCGGAAAGACAGCACGTGACGCGAGGGTGCAGGTACTCGGCATTTTTTTTTTTTTTTTTAGAGCCACTTTGAGGGACAAAAATAGAATTGGCCTAGTTATCAGTTGGCAGTTGGCAGTTGGCAGTGCTGCCAGGTGCTGCCAGAGCCAGAGCCAGAGCCAGAGCCAGGGAGCAGCGGCGACGGCTGTTTGAGGAATACGGATGTGCTGACGAAGGTAGACTGGAGGCGATGGACCTGATGCAGACCTCAGAAGGGCCCTGTAGAAATAGAATTAAAAAAAAAAAAAAAAAAAAAAAAAAAAAAAAACTCCTTGATTCAACCCAATTGACCGCTGCAATTCCCAGGACAATACCCTGCGAGGCATGAACCCCGTCTGGTTGTCCATGCCGGCGCTGAAGGGGAATACCGTACTGCTCATTCTGCTCATTCTGCTCATTCTATTTATATATAGCGAGTTACACCATGTTCCAGACGCTCGTCCAAACTCTATCAGGAGAATGCCAGCCTGCCATGTGCGACTGCTAAGAAAGGGCTTCTTAGGAGGCAAAGCCAGGTGTTTAAACAATAAAGCAGGACAACAGACCGCCTTCCTGACCCCAGCCCTCTTCGATCCATGTGCACGCTCCTGCCATGCCTGCTGCGTTTCTTCCAAACCGCTCGTCGTTCGGTATAAGCGGCTGCTGCCTGGACAATGAATGCTCCTTCGCTGTACGTAGCTTGTTCGTATTTAAACTACAGCCACTCCGCACTTTTTTTTTTTTTTTTCTCTCACTCTTTCTTTCTTTCTCTCTTTCTTTCCACTCCTTTGCTCCTCTCCTCCTCCTCCTCTCCTCCTACCCCTACATACCCCACCTCACCTCACCTCGTCCTTATTCATGGCCTCTTCCACAAATATCATCGCGTTCATCGTGCCTATAGCAGCTCTGGCCATTGGCGCAATATACATCGTGGTCTACATCCGCAGACGAAATAACCCAGCCTATGCTCCAGCTGGCGAAGCCGGATCCGCCTCCACCGCTCCAAACCAGGCTAGAAACCAAGACGGCGCTGCCTTGCTGAACAGCGATGGCACCCGAAGAGCCGGCGGCCGGCCAAGACCCCGACGACCCCGGGTCCCAAAAATCCCCCCTCCAACCCGTGGCGCTGAAGACGAAGAGTGGGCTGCTGCTTATAACCGTGTCTTGCGTGACAACGCCTATGCTCTCAACTTGTTTGAACTAGATGCAATGTTCCCGGCTCAAAAGTTTAAAATTGAGAAACATGATCTGTACAAGCTTGCTCGCGGCACTTCCATGAAGGTCCGCGAAATTAAACGCAAATCTACCGCCATGAGCATTCAAAGCCTGCGAGCGTCTGGCTTGTCTCGCGGAGGAACCCCTGCCCCCAAGCCCATTCCTGAACTTGCTGAACTTGCTGAAGACGCTGCTAATGATGACCCCTACCAAGAAGAATTCAACCAGCCCCCACTTGTTCAACCCATCCCAACGCGCACAATGGGCCAAATCCCCGTAGACCTGGCTGGCATCGACCGTACTGGCAGTGCTCATAGAGCAGTAACCCCCCTTCAAAGCAACATGCGATCCTTTTCGAATCTGAGCGATGTAAGTCTTACTGACAATGCCAATTCTAACCAAAATCGACAAACCGCTCCTTCTGGCTCCTTGTCAGCCATGGCTGGCCTTATTGGAGATAGAGTTCCTTCACGACCCGCTTCTACTTCTGTGCTTGCTAACAACAGGGAGCACAACAACTCTTCTGCAGACGCCGAAAGAAGTAGCAATGATACCTTGTTCAACCCTTCAGACAACCATACCATGCCGCTCTCTCAAATGGATCTTGATCTGGAAAGAGGAGACAATGCAGATGACAGTTATGACTACGGATACGAATACGATGACGAGACTGGATCAGACGACAACTATAGCGCCGAACATGAGTATTCCGATGGCGCGAGACTTGCCAACCCTGAATCAAATGATAACAACAATGGTAAAGACACATGGTTAAAGACAATGACATCTTGGGTTCCCTTCTTGAACCCTAACCAACCATCTCGACCTAATGGACCTTTAGTGGGCGCATATGACAATGACATGCAGGAGTTGCCCAGACCTGTTTCGTTACCGTCTCATCTCACTCCTGGCAACGCAAGACGTTTCAAGGGATATTCTGGCATCGAAAATACCGAGTACGATAATTCAATTGATATGGGACCCAATCCATTTGGCGTAGGCTCTCGATCTATTGGTGCTGGTGTTATTCGATCTTCTTCTTTCGCTGTTGGACCGGACAACCACCAGATCAACTTGCCCATCCGAGCAAGATCAGAGCGCATATCAGACAGACAGCTCAGACGATTTAGAGGACTTGGCGATGATCAGATGCTACCTTTAGAACAAATTGATTCTGTTGGACTTACCGATTTGGGCGATCCCGGCGAAGGCTCTAGCGGTCTTGTTTCTGGCAGAGCTGTTGCTCAAAAGCGTTCTGAAGAAATGAGTATTGCTAGCGCAGTCAAGGATCTGGCAAGGGCTGCCACAATGACTAGATCCGCTTCCGTTAAAAGACAATCTGCTCGTGATACGATACCCGAAGATGAGGAAGAAGTCTTTTGCCCCATTTGCCAAGGCACAATTCGCGAGCATAACGAAGAGGAAGAAAAGAAAAAGGAAGAAGAAAAGAAGAAAATGGAAGAAGAAGAGGCAAAACGAGCGGCAGAGAGCCCTGAACCTACAACAAATCCCAAAGCTGTTCCAGAAGATGCAGATGAATCGACCGAAGCTCAGTCCGAAGGATTGCAAACAGAAAAGCCTGAAGAACAAGTTCCAAAGAAGAAGCTTTTCGCTGATACAGATGATAATGATGATGTTGTAAGATTACTTTCTTGCAACCACGTTTTCCATGATGAGTGCATTACTCCATGGCTGACTACCAACAAAGCATTATGTCCTCTGTGCCAGCGTGACTTTAGAAATGAAATCCCTCTTGAGGTTCTCAAGGCCGAGATGGTTTAAGGATTTAACAAGCGAATACACGTTTACAACTGTAAGCTTGGTGTTGAATGGGTTATAATCCAACAACTGGCAAGCAAATCTGCTCAAGGTTAGACGTTACTTACATGAGCAGGGCGTTGTTATGTCGGGCATTTTATGGCATTATGTTCTTTTTTATATTTTATTGTTTTTTATTTGGCATTTTTTGTTCTTCATGTTTATTGATATGTCTTTATGTATTTTCTTTAACGTTGGTTTGATTGCTTTTAAGTTTACAATGGTCTTTGAAAATAGATGGATACCGTTTGAAGGAGCTAACTTTTGCATCTGTTATTTGCACTGGTTAAGGACGTGGGAGATCGAGTTGGTGGCCGTTTGGGAGGCTGCGGGTTATAAAAGGCGAGGTAAGTGATAAAACAAAGGTCAGAAAATGGAGTGTAGTATCGTTAGTATGGTAGTGTTGTGATATTATAATATTATAATATTATAATATTGGCAGTAGTTGTACGTTGGTTGTACAATGGGTAGACAAGTGTAAATTGTAAATTATAAATCTCTTTGGGGAACGGGTCGTGAACAGAAAAAAAAAAAGAATTCCAATAATAATTCTATTTCCCAAAACGGCATAAATCCCCAAATGAACATGGCCCATACACAACTTTGAAATCACATTTATACTGTGATGAATCAAATTGTATTCAACAAATTGCCCATTTAAAAGATCCTTACAAATCTCTTTTTGTTTACAGATTTTTGTAATCCTTTTTAATACCATACCAACTTTAACCGCACACACCTTTTTAATTTTATTAATTTTATTTGGCTTCTTTACACTTTGCTTAATTACTACCAATCCAGAAACTGCAATAAATTCGTTCATAATGATTTACAAGCCTAATCTTTCTATCCCACAAAAGCCTATTGACTTGACTAACGTCAAGACTGCCATTTGTCGGATGTACAACTTTCCGTCAAACATTTTTGACGTTATGGCGGAGGTTTCGAAAAGCTCTGTGCCGCTTACAGATGATTTGATAGCACAGTACTTGCAGGCAGGAAATGGACCCGATGGTGAGGAGCAGTTTGAAAGTGACGGATCAGCATCTTCTTTTGACCACGTTGGCTCGGATTACAATGGGGTAGAATTTGAAGTGGAGGAATGGAATAATGATGGCAGTTCTGCTGACAACTATGATGAGACATCAAGTAATCCCTCTGAGGCAGATGATGAGAAATCAGATACCAGTGAAGAAGTCACAAACTCCAAAGGCGAGTCAAATAAATACCCATTGTCTAGCAGTCCTGGCGGCTCTAATAATCTCTTTTTACTCATGAAACCATCACATTCCAGATCCAACACTTGTTTTCCCAATCCAAATTCCAACTATGTTATTTCCAGAAACAATCACAATCACCTCACACCAGAGGGGCTAGAATACCTTTTCCCACAAATGACATTTAGCCAAGCAACCAAGAGAAAGGTAGACTGGAAAGTGTTTCTTTTAATTAGACAATTTAGAATGGAACACGGCGAGCCAGACGTCAATGCTGCGCCCAGCCAACGAGAACTAGCCCATTTCTCTGTCCAAAAACATTTGTTGAGATACCAAGCAGAAACTGGCGACGATACTTGTGGAATATGCTTGGAAGGAATGAAACTGATACCTGGCGATTCCAATCCCGATGCAATAGAACCAGGCCCATACCAAGAAACGTCTAGCACAGAGCACGAAATGGTTAGAATTCTGCCTTGTACTCACATTTACCATGCCAATTGCATTGCAAATTGGTTTGCAAACAATATCCCGGTTTGTCCAATGTGCCGAATGGACCATACACCCTTGAGGCGACGGTTTTTTAAAAAACCCCACAAGCGCCATGCATAGTATAGTATATATATAAGTTGTGTAATAGAAATTGAATTGAACTTGACGACAAGACAAGGCTGGTTTGTGTTTACGATGGGCCCCGTCATCTAACAGATTAGTCATGCGCAGTCACGTGCTGACAAAACATAAACTTCACCTCCAAACAGAAATTCATTTTAACAACATTTCCAGCACCTTGTTCAACTATCACCACGCTGCTCTTCCTGTCACTAATTGCATTTATCAACAGCGCTTCTTGCCACAGGTTTAGGGACTTTACATTCCTTGCGACTTTTCTTAAAAAAATAATTAAACTAGCAGTCCGTCCCGTACCCAAGGGCATCATTTACAGCAATGAGTGCTACAGTTTCTGAGCTCCCCATTAAAGATTCAGAGGTAACTATTTGACATTTTCAAGATTACCGCGTAATTGGTCTAACGTTTTTTAATACTAGGACTGGGAATTTGTTTCTACTGGATCTGGTAGCTTGAGCCTTATTGATAAATATGAATCAATCCCAAGCAACCCTGTAAGAGCCCTTGCTATTGCAAATAAAAAAGGCTATATCGCGGCAGCTTCTAATAACAGTCAGTATCCTTTATTGGTTGTCAAAACATTTTTTTAATACTTACTGTCTAACTTTTTATTTTATTTTTATTTTCATTTTTATAGAGGTTAGTATATTCAACTTGAACCAAGTTCGAAATGCTCTACTTCAATCATCAGCTGCACCCGCTCCAGTATTTAGTGAACAGCTCGATAGCTCAGTCACCAATGTTTTCTTTTCGGCAGATGAGACTACAGTGTTTGCCACATCAACATCAGGAACCATTTTTGCATACCCAATAGCTTCACCAAGTTCTTCAACATCTACCAAGGCGCCGGCATCAATTGTTGACATTTCTCCGTTCCCGCACGATTCAAACAAGTTGTTAGTTTTGCTTGATGATGGCACAGTGTCAATTTTTAGCCTAGATACCACAAGCTTCTTTCAAGTTTATACACCTTCGGATGACTCGGGAAAAGCTACGGCCATTACATTCTCTCCAAAAGGTACAAATTTGCTTGTGGCGACATCCGCCAACGATGACGATGTTAGCGCCAGAAAACTGTTAACTTTGGGGTTTGAAGGAAAAGTTAAAGCAACGACTTTGGTTCCAGAAGACTTTGACCCAGGCACCATTGTTCTGGAAATTAATCATGTCAAGACCTCCCTCATGCACGTCGTTACATTCAACAAGGAGGATTCAGAATATTATGGATACATTGTGGATCGTAATGTCAAGGCTAAAACCTCAGAGTGGAAACACTTTGAACCACCTCAACCTTTTGGTGATGATGAAAGATATCCAACTTTTTATTCAGTTTCTATCCGCAAATGGGCAGACTCTGATCCCGAAAATGAATACTCTCCTATCTTTATTTCAACCTCGTCACAAGCTGATGAGTTTGGTTTAGTCACATCTAATGAACTTCCAAACTTTGTTGATGATTCTTTCAAGGCTACAATTCCATTTGTTGATAGCGACGACTTGTCAGAGTCTATTATCGGAACTGCATTGGATTTGGTCTCTACTGAACTCATTCCAGAAGCATATAAAGGTGCGGAAGGTCCTTCTAACCCCCAACCCATATTCTGGGCTCTTGATATCTTTGGATCAGTTTTACTTTGGAGTGTTTGCCACAAGGCTGCTATCATTAACAACCAATTGAACCTTCAAAATGTCATGGATGATTATGTTTCTTATACATTAGAAGATTCACCAGCTCCTGTTCCAACTAGTGATAAATCAGGTCTAGATATTCAGCCAACAACAGCAACGGACACTAATGTTCCATCTACTGGGTTTGTTATACCAGCAGTTGAAAGCACTTCTTCTACTCCATCTACGTCAAGTACAAGCGCATTTTCTGCCTTTAGCAAACCTGAAGGTGGTAATCTCTTTACGGGAAGTGCTACATCTTTTTCAGGTTTTGGTGAATCAAAATTTGGACAATCAACGTTCAGCCAATTTGGACTCAATCAGACAAACACCAAGTCTGAAAGTTTATTTGGAAAAGCAAATTTTGGCGATCCCTTCAACCATTTGAAAACTGAACCCACCAGTACCCCCACTTCTAAGGGCTCAGATAATGCAGGATCTAGCAACTCTGTGTTTGCTTCATCAGCTGTTGTTAGTAATCCATTTGAATTGGCTAATCAAAAGTTGAGTAGCAAGTTTGGCCCAGCCGACAATTCAAATGGTTCTGAAAAGTCACCAAGTCCATTTGCTTTTGGTGGACTGGAGGAGCCTACTGAAAAGGTTACTTCCATGTTTAATGCCAAGCCTAATTATACTGGCCCCAAATCTGAGGACTCTTCAGTGTCAACACCGAAAAAGATTACCACAGCATCTCCCAAGCCTTCTCTGATCCCAGTTCGAGCACAATCACCTGCTAAATCACCTACCAAGAAGTCGGTATTTTCTCTTGAATCTATAGAAAACGCGTTGGACGATTCGGAAAAGCTAAAACTTGAGACAGAGAAGACTGAAGATGCTACTGTATCAAGTTCTGAAAAGGTTGAAGAAGTTACGGCAAACGCCAAGGATGAAACTATTGAAAGAGTACAAGACAATGAACAGCCTTTATCGAGTACTGGAAATGATGAACCTGAAGATGAAAAACCAAAGGTTGAAAATAATAAAATTATTCCTGATACCGCAGCTTCATCAAACTCTAACAAGGACAGTTCAGCCAGTGCCACATCTGCAAATGACATTGTTGAAATTAAACATCACAAAAAAGAGGATACTGAGATATCTGATAGAATTTCAGAGACCAGTAGTTACGTCAACTTGAAAAGTGAGGATGACGACGACGATGATAATGATGACGCTGACGATGATGGACGTTACTATGAAGATAATGAAGAATATGATCTCGAGAATTCTAGCGAACATGATGACTTTAGCGACATTGAGGACCAATCTTCAGGAGAACGATCACCTTCTCCAATAAGAGTGTATGCTGAGGCAGAAATTCAAACCGAAGACTCAGAACCCCAGCCAAATCCAATTGAGTGTTCAGACTACTTTTACGAGCAAGAAGAAGACGATGACACTCCGTCCAAACAAAACTTGGACCTTTTACCAATATACCTTTCATTGGACGGTTTGTCTGACGCCCTTCCTGAGAATGCAGAATCTTATGAGGCTGCCGAGATTCAAGGAATCTTCAACCAAATTAATTACCAATTCCGCATTCTTTCGACTAATAGTTTGCGCATGGCTAAATACATTGAGGCTAATAAACAAATCCAAGATCGCCCACTACCCACTATTGACAGCCTTTCAGATCCTGAAACATGGACTTTAAGTCGAGGATCTGATATAACGACAGTTATAAAACAGCTTGACAAGCAGATTAAAGACATTTTAAGTGAGCGACAGACTGAGGTTCTTTCCAAGACACGTACACAATTACTAGGGTTGAGACATGACCTTGATAACATTCAAGAGTTGATTCGTATTCGAAATAATATTTTGGACGAAAAGGTTTCTGATCAAAGAGGTCTTCCATTCCGAGCAGCAGTTTTACAGAAGGATATTAGAACTCAAGTATCTGGTGTCAAGAAAGACTTGAATAAGCTTGAATCTCAGGTCACTGTTGTTAAATCACAACAAGCCCACCAATCTTATAATCCTTCTATCAGAGGAGTCCACAATTCAATCATCAAGCTCAACCGATTAGCATCTGAGAAATCTTTCCGACTTAACCAACTTGCACACAGATATACTACACTTAAAGCAGGTCTTGAAATCCCTTCTTATGATAACTCTTTAATTAGAGGTGAAGGATCCATTACCGGTGGTGACGATGGTGATTACATTGACGAAGAGATTTCCGAGGAAGAACAGGAAGAGAATGTTGATGATGCTGATAAGACTACACCTTATCAGATGGCCAATCGCCAACAAGCAAGTCTGGCCATGTCTTTGAATAAACTGAGATTGTCAAGTGGTCCATTGCCTTCAGACGTCTCTTCACCTTTCCCAAGATACCCAGTGACTTCTAGTAAATTGTCTGCTCTTACTGAAACTACCAGACTGGATGGCTCCACCTCACAGTACAGACACAAAGTGAGAGAAGATATCAGAGAGGTTCTGGCTGCTAGATCTGTGGCAAACATTAGGAATAGAAAGAAGCAGCAATTAAACGCTTCCAGGATTTTTTGATGATCTGCGGAGTGATTAATTGGGTGCCTTGAATAGCTGTATATGTTTTAATTTGTTTAAAAGATTTGTATAATAGTAATTTATTGCAATTTTTTTTATCATTAAAATTTAGTTTTACATGATGAAAAGGAGAGTCATAACGGAAATACATAAAAAAAAAAAAAAGTAACAAATCAAAACAAGTAAAATTAAGCACATTAACTAATACGTTTATACCGTATTATATATAAATATTAAATATTAAATAAGAGAGAGAGGAGGAACAAAAAACATAAAAAACACGAGCTTTAGATGTTGATTAGGGTAATTGAATGGTGAGTTTAGAAGAAGTGATAGATTGGCCAAATTCTCTAAGTTTAACCAACATGGGAGCATGAGGAGCTTGGGTAATGATCTGGCAGCGGAGCAGCAGCTTGAGAACAGGGTCGTCCAAGCTGGGCACCTGCAGATAGACGTCTTTTTCCGACGAGCTGGAGTCCATCAATTGGTTAAGAAAGAAGATGACAAGAGCCTTCATGCGCTGCGAAACCTGGGCGGCGTCACTGGCGTCGTAGTCGTTCACCAGCTCTTTTGGAATAGAGTTGGCGCTTTGGAATGGCATGACAGAAGGCGAGTTGGTGATAGTGGCAACGTATTTGCTGTTGTTACCTTGGGGAGGCTCATCAATAGTGATGATGCTGGGTTCTTTTAGCATATTGGAGCCTGGCACCCCGTT
Source organism: Magnusiomyces fungicola (assembly GCA_900654225.1). Lineage (NCBI taxonomy): Eukaryota > Fungi > Ascomycota > Dipodascomycetes > Dipodascales > Dipodascaceae > Magnusiomyces > Magnusiomyces fungicola. The sequence goes on from CAACAH010000004.1 coordinate 1,874,054, forward strand.
TCCGGAGTGGCGATTGAAATGGTCAGCGTGCACGCCGTTGGACTTTCGAGGCATTGAAGGATGGGCGGCGCTCTTGGAATTGGAGCGGACTGCCAAAATCGGCGGCGCCCGGGCCAATTCCTTGTGATTTGCAGCAACAAATGGAGCAAGATGATCTTCAATCAGGAACTTTAAGCAGCCCATGAGCCGAGTAACTTCATCCCTCACTATATGTAAACGGGTTGCCAAACCAGTCAACACAACCTCATTCTGTGTTCCAGAGTTATTCTTGGTGGAGTCGGACATGACTTTAGTTTTTTGTCGCGTAAGCTCTTCGTTTTCAACTGCCAGATGGTTAATTGACATGATTTCATGATTCAATGACTCTTCAAATAGCACATCGTTCTTCAATTCCTCGTGTCGTTCTATTATCTTTTGTTTGGTGACCTTGAGGTTTCTAATGTAATTTTCTAAATGCGATGCAGCCAGAGAAAAGGATAAACTAGGATGTGGCAGTTGCTCTAATCCTCCTTTATTAGTAAAGCTGTCACCCCGAATCGATCCTTGCAATGCCTTGATATAACCCAGTCTCACCAATATTTTTGGAGTTGCCAATTTGGGCTTATTGGAAGCAGAAAATTTTGGGGTAGATTTGCCTTTGTTGTTGTTTATAATCGCAGTGGCTTCGCTAAATAATGCTGTATCAGCATTGTTTCGAAGGTCCAAAAAGGCTGGATGAAGCTCGTACACTGGCTTTTCATTGTCCCCCTCCAATTCAATAACACGCCTATTTTCTAATACCCTGTCAACAAACGGGATAGGGTATCCTGCCGGAACGGATTTCATGCTGTCCTTTGAAATATTTGCCAGGCCGTGATCTAATCCCAAAGTTGACATGATTCCTATCAACCTTTTCCGTTTTTCCTGCACTTCCTTGCGCAGCCCTTCAAAGTAGGCAGCATCTATGTTTGAATTGGGATTTGATTTGCTGCGCCTGATCTGGGAATTGCTTGGTGCTTCGGCTCGTTGTTGGTCTTTATACTTTAACATGTTGTCCTGTAATTGGGTATGGACGCGGGACTTTGGTCGTTCGCTGTGCTTTTTTTGGTGGAGGGATGAAGAAGAAGGAGAACGCTGAGAAGAGGCCATAGAGCCCGTAGAAGCTGTAGAAGCTGTAGGGGTAGAAGGAGCCGAAGTTTTAGGCTTATCCTTACGAAGTCTAGGGTCTAAAGTTGGTTCTTGCTGAGCTGAAACTGGAGAAGCAAGTGACCCGCGACGATTACTACTAGAACCATCTGCATGCCGGCTTTTGTCAGGATTCCGAGGCTCAGGAGGCCGTGAATGGCCTTTATGGCTCCGCCCTACGTCTCTGTCTCTTTCGTGGTACGCTGAACTTCCCGATGGTCTGGAGTTGTATTCTCTTGAATCGCGTTCATATTCGCGAGAACCTCGGTATGGACTCTTGCTTCCACTTCCCGGGCGTGAATAGCGCGGGTCATAATGCTCATAGCCGCTTCCAGGCCGCCGGTTTTTTAAATCTTTTGAAACCCGGTCGCCTCGCCTATCAGGATGATCCATTGCTAGCTGGATGTTAAAGTGCGCTGTTGCTGGTGTGGTTGTTTATTTCTGGAGATCGGCTAGGTATGGTTTTTGACACACAAACTTTGGAGGGTGTAAACAGTGGCTCTGTTTGTAAGCGCGGTGCCTGCAGGTCACGCTGCTTTCACATGACTGTAAATTTTCATACAGGTTGAAATATGTCGTGACAGAGCCACATGCTTTTCCTCCATTCGTTCAGAGCACCGACGTACCTCATTGATCTCAGATCTCAAATCTCAAATCTCCACCATCAAAACCGATTATCCAACATGTCTGAATTAGATGCTAACACCCTTGCCAACTTGGACGCCAACACCCGTAAGGAGATTGTTGAGTGGATGGAATCCGAAAACTCCAAATCCAAGGTCCAGATGTGTAAGTGAATCCTACAACTTGCTTACGATTTTTCTTCAAATGTACAGAAACTAATGTCTAATTTTTGCTGATTTTGATTTTGATTTCTAGCTATCCACAACTTTACCGACATGTGCTTCAAGAAGTGTATTACCAAGGTCAACTCTAGCTCTTTGGACAGCACTGAAGAGTCCTGTAAGTAGCGTTCCCCGCTTTCAGTTCTATGAAAAACAAGTCTTGCTAATCGTGTTATTGGTTCATTTATAGGCCTCCGCAACTGCATTGATCGCTTCCTTGACACTAACATCAACGTTGTCAAGATGATTCAGCAGCAGAGCCAACGTTAAAAGGATTGTATACCAAAGCTGTGATTATATCTGGTTATCCGCCATTGAGAAAGCTTGTACATATATTGCGGCAAATCCCACATTCTTTATTTTAGACCAGGAATCCTTTTTTATTTCAAAAAAGAGAAGCTGTTTCACTGTGTTTGATCTTGAAAAATATTCATTTTATTTTATCTATATGATCTGTATGATCCGTTGTTGGCTAGCTGAGCCTGTTGTAAATAGTTATGTATCAGTAAAATTTTAGAAAACCTTACCCAAATCTGAGTTTGACCTTTTAATCTCAGCCCGTCTTGCAGTATCTTGCCCCAATTTTTTTTGGCAAGTGCACATTTCAACCATCAACAGATTACCACTATCTTATATAACGAAATGACGCATGAACTGGTTTATTCGGACTTTTCGACAAGTAAGATTTCTGAATCGTCCATAAGCCATTCCCTGTCACAGATCGAGACATCCCTATCCCGATTCTTAGATTGGAAGTCTTCGGCTCTATCAGATTCCGCCACTCCACAACAAATACGATCGGAGCTTCCACTCTATGATCTTGACACTGCACTGAACCAATTGGATTTGATCATCACGTTGAAGCCTTCGATTCTCTCCGGAAATGAAACCAAGTTTGCCTTACTGTTGGCACAAGCCGCTTTACCGCTAGTTGGAAGTTGGATTTGGTACGAAGATGAATTTTCTCAATCGAGTCCAAAATGGAATAAACAAGAGCAGTTTACCCAAAAGGCATTACCCCTGGTTTTGGTGGTTTCTCTTCATTACCTTTCCTTTCTAACCTCTAATATTGCTGAGCCGATAAACGATGAGGATGCTAACGGAAGGTTTGCTCTGGTTGCAACATCCAGTTGTTATCTCTATCACGGATACCCATGGTCAGACTCTTTACCAACGTCCATTCACAATCAGTTGGAATCCATTGCTCATGATGCTTTTCAAAAATACCCTCAATATATCGATCAGCTTTACAGTGATTTAATAAAACCCGTGTTTGTGAAAGCAGCCTCACATCCTGATGTGTCAACCGCCGGCCGAAAGATATTCAGAGGTGATCATGGGGAGTTGGAACGATTGAGCCATACATTTTCCATGTTTTTCATGGACGATTCGGATTCAAAGGATGCTTGGAAGACGTCTCGACCTCATTCAATCGCACTATTAGAAACGTATCTTCACAAGTGCCCCATAATATCTGCCACCAAGGTACAGTCTCAGTGGTCCTTTTTTGTACCATGTATTCTCAACATTCTAGATTACCACGAACCTGCATACAAGCGAAAGGGCTCAGATCTTTTATCGACATTAATTGACAGTGTCGCTCCTCATTTTTTCAAAAACACCGGCGTTTTCTCTGTTTTTTGGGATGCTTTAAAGCCCGCGCTAACATTTATCCCACCCTCAACCCCTGCTGTGATTTCAGTTCCTCTTTCTCAAAGTGTTTTTGAAGCGATGATGAAGTTAAGTTATCTTTCCATGCCTAGGAATAAAACTAATGACAACAGTCCTGGTACTAAAACCAGCTTTGCACTACAAGAAGAGTATCTTTTGGGTGGAGTTTTTAAAGGTGTTTCACAGTCTTATCGGTCGATACCTATGATGATCCAGCTACTAAAAGCAACAAATGTGCTACTATCAGAACATTTAAAAATCTATGCAACGCCCTATACTAAAAATCTAGTTGCAATAATAACAGGATGTCTTGGTGACCCGTTTATTGTTTATTCAACAGAGCTTATGACAGAAGTGTTAAACCTTTTAAAAACGTTGATAAGAACTTTGTGGTTCAGAATACCTTACTACAGATATGATATATTGAGGGGTATTATATCGGCAGCCAAGAAAATTGACGAGCAGCTGAATGCTGAGGCAGATCATAAAATGGAGGTTGACAATGATAAAAATCCAAATTACAACAGCAGTTCAGGATTAGGTGAGATCCGAAACGAGCTTTCTACAAGTATAGAGCTTCTGATAGAGTCGGTTCAACTATGCAGGCTACAAAACCAAGAGAATGGTCTTGATCTATCTTCCTTTTCATCGGAAATTGATCAACTTAAGGTCAAAGAACCTGCATTTGGAGCTTTCTTGACAGAAGGTGTATAAATATATATCCACATTTTGCTTTGTCTATGGTATTTTTGCATTCATTCAAATTCTTTTTTGTTTTAAAATTTGGGTCATCATAATAGTCTAATATGTTTCTTTGCTGCTTTCTCAAGGCAATATAATAGATAATAAAAGTTTTGCTTTTCTTGTTCCGAAAATCTTAAATTATAATACACCGAGATAATCCTCCTTGATTGTTCCACTATATCAGCTGTTAGAAACAATTTCGACACTTATCAAAATGTACCTTTTTATAAAGGTAGATATCAATCACCACAGGTGGTTAAATAAATAAAAAAGATACTCACATTGCAAACATTTGGCCAACATCTGCACGCACACCCACGATTTTTAGTCGCACTCTGCTTCCCTTTTCTATAGTCTGCTCTTCAGAAACATAAGATGGTGGATTTGCCGTTGGGTTGAATTCCATGTCAGATGGAAGTAACTGTAATAAAGCAGTTAGCTATCAAACAAAAAAAATGGTATAACCTGATTATCAATATCAAACTTACTCGGTGCGAAATAAAAACATTGAGAGGCCCGACGTCAACAAAGATACCCAATGCCTGAACATTCGAAACTATTCCATCAACCACCTCACCTCTAAATGGTCTCCAGACAATTGCCTTATACTTGACTTCAAACTCTGCTGATCCGTCATTAGGAATAATCTTTCCGCGCCCCATATCTATCTTCATACCATCCATAACGCATATAATGTAGCCAAATTGGCCAGTACATGTTCCTTCCACATCCTGTATTAGTTTTGATCGCAGCATCTGCTTCATGTGAGGCCCGAAGGACTTGGGTGGAAGTGTCAACTTTAATGACAGGTCTTTCTATATCAAACGATCAAAAAGAAAAAAGAATAACGCGAAAATGGTTAAGAAAATATTAAGGTTAATCCTAAATCTTTCTCATATTCAACAGATATCTTCAAGTAATGAACAACGCGTAACATACTAAGAAAAACATGGTTTAAATGTGTGTATGTGTAAGTTGATATTAGAGCTGTAATCGATGGCGTAGAATGATGATAGTCTATTCGGGAAACAAGTGACCAAGGTGGGGTATATATAATAGACTTTGTTACGATTCTGCGATATCGGTCGTGTATTCCTAGGCCGTTTAATGAGTGTGTGGGTATCAATAAAAGAAACAAATAATTGTGCTGTGTTGTTTGGATCAGCTATTCGCGATAGTTTTTTCAGAACTTGACCGACTTTGGTGGTGAGTCTCGTGAAATTTCACTTCTATTGTGTGCATAAGTGTAATACCTGTTTGACGTTTATGCATACAGTGGGGCTGTATGTCACGTGTATGCATATATTTTTTTCTGCAGCAGCCAGGCTTTTGTTTTCATATTTGCATTTTCACCAGGCAAGCCATTGAATAACATTTGATTACGCCTCTATTTACACAATGAAACTCTTTGCATACTAAGTATCTATTTATTCATTTTCCCAGAAACAAATATACCAAACCAAACGTTAGCCATGTCTGTTAAGAAATCCTCTTTCGACGCTTTATATCCAGCCGGAACTCCTAGGCGTCAAATTATACCTCCAGGACCCAGCAATACAACTGTGACTCCTGATAGCAGCTTTTTTTCTATATCAATCAATAGCCCAAGTCCAAACTTTCCCTCCGGACTTGCATCTGGAAGCGCTGCTTCAAGAGTAATTGCTGCTGCCAATGCTACTAAATCTACATCCGCTCCCGCGTTTGTCCCCAATTCAACTCTAACCGCACCTACATCTGTTGTGGGAAACGCGACAACTCCTGTTAAATCAAATCTTGCATTCAACAGTCATTCATCAGCCGGGACTGCTTCTAGTTATGCGACACCTCAAGCTCAGCAAATACAAACACCTTTTGCGACACCACTCTCCAGCAACAGGATCACCGCCATCCCTGCGGCGAGATATTCGACGACGTCATCTCCATTTGTTAAGCCAATTAACTCTACATCTCATACGGCATCGACAATTTTCAATAAATCGAATTCAATCAATCCCCCAAAGCCGCCAAACACCCCTGAGGTTCCTACTGGTCAATGGGAAAGCCCAGTAATGAAAACAGTCCGTTCCAGGCTTGTAAACACAGAGATGGCTACCCGCAATCTGCTCATCAACTCTGTTTTGTTGGTTTCCTTTCGTGTTTTCTCTCATCTCTTTGTCGCCAAGTCTGAAAGCGATGCATCGACTTCTGAAAACATTATTTATGATTACATCTTGGAAGATTACCATGCTTTTGGTTCATTTGTGACCAACAGCAGCTCTTATATCATTTTGGGCCTTGAAGCTCTTTTCATTTTTAATATTGCTGTGAACGGCTACAAGATGATTTTCCAGGCAAGCAACACGTTTAACGATGTTAAAATGACCGCATCTCAACGTAAGATACTTGATCTCCCAGATTCACCAAATGCTAAAATTGTGAAAGAGGGCGAAAACTTGGATGAGCCCCCAAAATACCAAAAGGCTTCACCGTTAAGCCGTGTCTCTTCATCTGTTAAATCAGAGGCTAATTCTACATCATTTACAGCCTCTCCATTTAAAGCCTTGATTGCATCTCCCTCCAGAAATGGCCAAGATAGTTCTGCCGAAAATTCACTTGTTGTCCGATCCAACCCGGGATCTGCGCTTAGAACTTCTCGTCACATTCTGGGCTCACCTGGATTAACTACCCCGTCATCCCCCTTGACTGGTCTTAATAAAAAGTTGAATAGCCCAAGCCCTAGAGTATCCTTTGATCCTGTATTTTCTACAATTGCCCCTAAAAGCTCCATAGATGCTTCCAATTTGTCTATGCAGATGCCTCGCGTCTCATACTCCAGTTCTTCTAATTCAACAATAGGGTCGTCATCATCAGCAGCAGTATCAGCAACATCAGCATTGGCTTCTCCAAGCCTTAGAAAGCAAACAATACAAGCCGCTGCTGCTGCTGTTTCTTCCCCTTTGGCTGCAGATACCTCACTCTCTTTTGCAAATTCCCCCAAATCACCAATGGATGCCAGTGGGCGGTACAAATACTTGGCACAATCACCGCAAAGAGTCGTTAGGAATATTTAACTAGAAAAGAAAATCAAATGTATAGCCGCTTGGTGAAATTTATAGCCACTTGACTAAATATAATACCAGTATCTGTGTCCAATCGACTATTTATAAGTATAACTACTGTTATTACATATTTATTCAGGGACCAGTTTTAGATATTCTAATCAATTGAGCAACTCAAAACACCTTTAATTATTATGTAAATTAATATATATCACGATTATTCACTCTAGAATAGTAGTTTACAAGCAGGCTTAGGCCCAGTGTTCGGGATGAAGCCAGCTGAGCTTAGTCTTAACTTCAGAATCGATGCCAGCAGGAGCAGTAGAAATAGCGTATTTCATTGAGCCCTTGATACTTTCACCAATATTACCGGCCTTGATTTGTTCCTCAAGCTTAGGAATCAACTTGACAACAAAGTTGTTAGCATTTGAACTGTTAGCCGTCAAGTTGCCGACAACGGTCTCAACAGTAACAGCTTCTTCTCCCTCTCTCCAGGCATCGTAGTCAGTAGACATGCAGATCATTTGGTAAGCAATTTCGGCTTCCTTGGCAAGCTTAGATTCAGGAATAGCAGACATGTTGATAACAGAACCGTCCCAAGATCTGTAAAGTCTAGACTCAGCTCTGGTAGAGAAAGCAGGGCCCTCCATGCAGATAAGAACAACATCCTTATTGCCAACAGTCTCAGTGGTATGAAGAACGGAACCCTCTCCCAAGATCTTAGTGTCCTTAGCAAAGTTGGCAATCAATTGGTAAAGCTCAACGTCAAAGGGCTCACCGAAACCAACATGGCCTACAAACCCACTCTCAAAGAAGGATGAAGGGCGAATGCCTTTGGTTCTGTCAATGATTTGGTTGGGAAGGACAAAGTCTCTGGGCTTGATGTGCTCCTGGAGAGATCCGACAGCAGAAAACGCAACAATAGCCTGAACACCAATCTTCTTGAGAGCAGCAATGTTAGCACGGCTAGGGACATCAGAAGGAATAAACTGGTGGTTGAAACCGTGACGAGCCAAGAAAGCAATAGGGAAGCCAGTAGATGTCTTGGAAATGGTGATGGGGGAGGAAGGCTTTCCCCATGGAGTCTCAACTTCAATTCGAGCGACTGGGGTCAAGGAATCGAGTTGGTAAAGACCAGTGCCACCGATAATAGCGAGACGGACGGGCTCTGTAAAAGATGAAAGAATATGATGTATTAGTCCAGTCTGCTTCATAAAGTTTGGTTTGTTGGACTAAAGTTACGCGGTGGCTTAGGATGGTCCCTTTGAAAGGGCCATAGATTATCTAATATCCAAACGATCGTCGAAATTAGCCTGAAATTTTCAAAAAAACTTACCATCAAAAGTAGTTGCAAGTTCAGACATTGTGAGATTGATTTCTTTTTGCTAAAGATATTCTGAGAGAGATGTGGTCAATGTTAAAGCGGGTGAAAGAAGGGAAGGAAGAAGAGATTCTTCAAGTGGCACAAATATTTCAAAATAACTTTATATCGCCGCACGATCATGTTGAAACCACTATGTATGGCGAATTACGACTGGGACAGCACATTGAACTTGTCAATTAAAAAATAAATGTTGCTAAAAGCACGTTCAGTAGTTATGAAAATGTGTTTCGAGCCTTGGCCAAGGTTCCGATGGATGAACATGTGGGCTTATAGGCTTGTCATAATGGCTGGTTTTCTGCTTGTGACTCGAGCCCTGTCTAACTGAGTAATGCCATTTCAAATCAAATCTACCCCATTATGGTAGCTAATTGACTTTTGCACGTTGCAACCAGCATACAAAGCAGTCTCATATTTTTTTCCAACCTTACGTAATAATCAGATAAGCTTTGACCGCTGCTGACAAGGTTTGGAAAAGGCCAAACTTATCAGCTGACTAATGGGAAAAGATAACTGTGGCATATATGTGACATGGTCGCGGCACTTATACCATAGTACACCACTATGTGGGCATAAGCCCTTTGTTAACTCCGCATACCCTAGCCCACCACGCAAAATTTTTACTTGTGTGGCGCGCTGGAGCCATAGCCGTTGCTTCATGTGCCACAGTATATAAAAATTTTCCCATCTGCACCTACTTCTTTTTTTCTCCCCTTTTTTCTTTTCTTTCTTTCTCTTCTCCTCACCAATCCATTTAGATTGAAACTACCAAATTTGATAGGAGCTTCTCGGTTGGACTAGAATAATTCAAAATGGGTATGTTTGGTTCTTCTCTGCTTTGCATTACTGCCGTCAACAGATTCTGCGGTTTCATCATTCTCGTTTAGATGTGAAAAGCGAAGAGTACACAACTTGCACAACTTTCCAATCTCTGAAGCTTTTTTTATTATTAAATCTGAAGGGTAAAACTTGAATATTACCAGATGATGTCTTTGACTTTACCAATTGAGCCAGTTACTAACTATTAAATTTGTTTTTTTGTGCAGTTGCTTTTACAATTGATGTAAGTTGTCAAATTTAATAATCCAGCGTTTGATTATCATCAATGATTAAATCAATCGACTTTATACTTGGTTTGCGCAGAAAATACCATCAATGGCTTTTTGAAGGAGAGCTTGAGTGCTTGGTTCAAATTTTTTCTTGTCACCTGTCAGTAGTTTACCACAGGATCATCGACCCACTTTGTTAGTAATATCGACTTTTGATTTGCTGGTAATGAAAATGTTTACCTATCAAGTCTACTTCTAAAAAAAAAGTCATTGCTGCGTAATTCGTTTTAAACATGAAAACATGGTTCTAACTCTTTATTTCCAATAGCAAATCCGAGGTCTTATGGACAAGGTTACCAATGTCCGTAACATGTCCGTCATTGCCCACGTCGATCACGGTAAGTCTACCTTGACCGACTCCCTCGTCCAGCGTGCCGGTATTATTTCCGCTGCCAAGGCTGGTAACGCTCGTTTCACTGATACCAGAAAGGACGAGCAGGAGCGTGGTATTACCATCAAGTCCACTGCTATTTCCCTTTACTCTGAGATGGCTGAAGAGGATGTTAAGGAGATTAAGCAAAAGACTGACGGTAGCCAGTTCTTGATTAACCTTATTGACTCCCCCGGTCACGTTGACTTCTCTTCTGAAGTCACTGCTGCTCTCCGTGTCACCGATGGTGCCCTTGTCGTTGTTGACGCTATCGAGGGTGTCTGTGTCCAGACCGAGACTGTCCTTCGTCAGGCTCTTGGTGAGAGAATTAAGCCCGTCCTTGTTGTCAACAAGGTCGACCGTGCTCTTCTTGAGCTTCAGCTTACCAAGGAGGATCTTTACCAGACCTTTGCCCGTACTGTTGAGTCCGTCAACGTCGTTATCGCCACTTACCACGACAAGGTTCTTGGTGACGTCCAGGTCTACCCTGAGAAGGGTACCGTTGCTTTCGGTTCCGGTCTCCACGGTTGGGCTTTCACCATCCGTCAGTTTGCTATCAGATACTCCAAGAAGTTCGGTGTTGACCGTGAAAAGATGATGGCCAGACTTTGGGGTGACTCTTTCTTCAACCCTAAGACCAAGAAGTGGACTACCAAGGCTAAGGATGCTGACGGAAACACCGTTGAGCGTGCTTTCAACTCATTCATTCTTGACCCTATTTTCAGAATCTTCGCTGCTATTATGAACTTCAAGAAGGAGGAGACCGCTGCTCTTCTTGAGAAGCTTGAAATCCAGCTTAAGGGTGAGGAGAAGGAGCTTGAAGGCAAGCCCCTCCTTAAGGTCGTCATGAGAAAGTTCCTTCCTGCTGCCGACGCTCTTCTTGAGATGATTGTCATCCACCTTCCTTCCCCCGTCACTGCCCAGAGCTACCGTGCTGAGACTCTTTACGAAGGTCCCGCTGATGACGCTTCTTGCCTTGCCATCAAGGCCTGTGACCCTAAGGCTGATCTTATGCTTTACGTCTCCAAGATGGTCCCCACTTCCGACAAGGGTCGTTTCTACGCTTTCGGCCGTGTTTTCTCTGGTACCGTTAAGTCTGGTATGAAGGTCCGCATTCAGGGTCCTAACTACGTTCCCGGTAAGAAGGAAGACCTTTTCGTTAAGGCTATTCAGCGTACTGTTCTCATGATGGGACGTTTCGTCGAGCCCATTGATGACTGTCCTGCTGGTAACATTGTCGGTCTTGTTGGTATTGACCAGTTCTTGCTTAAGTCTGGTACTCTTACCACCAACGAGAACGCCCACAACCTTAAGGTTATGAAGTTCTCTGTCTCCCCCGTCGTTCGAGTTGCCGTCGATGTCAAGAACGCCAACGACTTGCCTAAGCTTGTCGAAGGTCTTAAGCGTCTTTCTAAGTCCGACCCATGTGTCCTTACTCTCATGTCTGAGTCTGGTGAGCACATTGTTGCCTGCTCTGGTGAACTCCACCTTGAGATTTGCTTGAGTGATCTCGAGAATGATCACGCTGGTATCCCTCTTAAGGTTTCTCCTCCTGTCGTCTCTTACCGTGAGACTGTCCGTGCTGAATCCTCCATGGTCGCTCTTTCCAAGTCCCCCAACAAGCACAACCGTCTTTACGTTAAGGCTGAGCCTCTTTCCGAGGAGGTCTCCAAGGCTATTGAGAGCGGTGAGATCAACCCCCGTGATGATCTTAAGGCTCGTGCCCGTATCATGGCTGACAACTACGAGTGGGATGTCACTGATGCCAGAAAGATCTGGTGTTTCGGTCCCGACGGTACTGGTCCTAACCTTGTTGTTGACCAGACCAAGGCTGTCCAATACCTTACCGAAATTAAGGATTCCGTTGTTGCCGCTTTCCAGTGGGCTACTAAGGAAGGTCCTATCTTTGGTGAGCAGCTCCGTTCTGTTCGTGTCAACATTCTTGATGTTACCCTCCACCCCGATGCTATCCACAGAGGTGGTGGTCAGCTTATCCCTACCATGAGACGTGTTACCTACGCCTCCCTCCTCCTTGCCGACCCTGGTATCCAGGAGCCTGTCTTCCTTGTTGAGATCCAGTGCCCTGAGAATGCTGTTTCCGGTGTTTACTCTTTGATCTCTACCAAGCGTGGTCAGATTATTGGTGAGGAGCAGCGTCCTGGTACTCCCCTCTTCACTATTAAGGCTTACCTCCCTGTCAATGAGTCTTTCGGTTTCACTACCCAGCTTCGTCAAGCTACTGGTGGTCAGGCTTTCCCCCAGATGGTTTTCGACCATTGGGATATCATGAACGGTTCTCCTTTGGACACCGCCTCCAAGCCTGGTGTCATCGTCACAGAGTCCAGAAAGAGACGTGGTATGAAGGACGTTGTTCCTGGTTACGAGGAGTACTACGACAAGCTCTAAATGCTTCTGCAGTAAAAATTATTACAGATGTTTTATGATTGAATGGTTTCCTAAATATTTAAATTTTGTTTGAAACGTAAAAAATTCCATGTATTATGAACGATAGGATATTCATGTTTAGTAAAAATTAAAAATTACAATTTAAAAAATTTAAAAAATCCTTCAGCTTTGAAATTTTTTTCGATGAGAAAGAAGAAAGGTTGATGTTTACAACCCCACGTGGCCAGCGTTGAGCTTGCTTTTTGTGTTGTTGAGGTGGAGTTAAAGTTTGTCATTTTCTGTTTGGCACAATTGTTTCTTCTTGCTTTCCTCACTTTCTGATCTTTATCCTCAACCTTCACACCAACCTGTAGCTTAATTGAGCATTTCTAGAATCATCGCAGCTGTATGTTCTTTGAATTAACGTCTATATAAAGACCAGTTCCTCCAGATATTCCAACAGTCACTAACCCAGCAACTTAACAGTAGCAATAACCGAACCCTCCCAAAACCCCACCTTCATAACAATGTATTCAAGATTATTTAGTCACAGCGCCCGTTCCATTTTTGCAACCACCAGCTCCAGCACCTTTTTAGGCGCTGTAGCCATTGGCACTGGAGTCGGGTTTGCTGCTACAGCCTACGGGCCGACTCTTATTTCGCGTCCCATGTCGCTATTCTCCAGCTTCCGCCAACCCATTCTAAACGACTCAGAGTATGGCGACCGGTCCTACGCCACACCCGCCTCCAACTCCATTCGGTTTTCCCCAGAGGGCGCGCACGTTCAAACAAGGTCTGGGCTCCAAAGATACTTCAACTACCAGCAATTGACTTTGGGCAGCATGACTGGTGCAGTGTCGGGCTACATCATCGGAAAGCTGTCTAAAGTGATTGTTGCTATCTTGGTTTCTGGCTACTTGACAACCCAGTTTTTATACTCTCGAGGAATCCCCATTCCAGGATTGACATACCTGTCACAAACCGCTGTTAACTGGGGCAAGGAAAAGATCTCGTTGCAAGAATTGTTGCTGGAACAGCCTAGTTTCAAAGTATCATTTGTCTCCGCTTTTATTGTGGGGGCTGTTTACGCATAAGTTTTGTGTGTAACAAATAATGTAATTGACGAGTACGAATGTCAAGCCGATTCATGAGATATTTCGGACATTATTACGCACTGCTTCATGGAATTTGAAGTCGCTATTCTTTGGGGTTAACATTGCCGTTAGATGTGAGCTTTGATTTTAGGAAAGTGGGAAAGGTAGTAGTGGTAGAATATCATGTAATTATGTGAATCAATTCAATTCAATCTATATATATAACCAATATCTTGATCTCTAGGTGTAATCGCATTATTCTTTTGGAATTCACAGAATCCATACGTTGTAGGACTTGCTATTCACAATCTAGGGCGCTAAACTAGAAATAATTGCTGCTATGTTTTGTTCATTGCTAACAAGTCTAATATTGATATGGCCACCCATACAAATCCGGCTTTGTGTGATGGGCCGGCGTATTTCGCTTCAGGGACTCCAGGGTTAGGGCCTTATATTTCCTTGACTCAAGAATATATATAACGCCCCATTAAAACATGGAGCGACAAGCGATAAATTCAGACCGTATTATAAATACATGCGAGGTACAGATGGGAAGAAGATAGTTATGTGGTGGAATGCCAAAAAAACCTGATTTTTGAGGTTACACAAAGGTCTTCCCTCAGCTTTCGGACTGATTGATTGATTAGATTTGTATGGATGCCTATATCAATCAATACCAGACTTACTATTTATTGTTGCTATTACTGTTTAAAAAGACCTGATCATTTTTGTAGCCAATATACTGTTCGTAAAATATAATTGATTAAGTTTCGTATCTATAAACAGTCAAAAAATTCAAGAAAGTAAAGAACAACAAAAATCTATAAGGAAAAAAGAAACAAAAATAAAAAATGTAGAATAACAAAACATGCAAAATTGAAACGAAAAAAAAGAATAAAACAAACCAAGAAAAAAACACCCAAGAATAAAAATGGCAAAAGAAAAGAAAAAGAAAAAGACATTAAATAGCCTTGATATGTATAGGATCCCGTTGCCCATGCTGTTTAGGTCTGGCATCATCAAGCGAAGGATCCACAAAGCCTTGGCTCTCCTTTTGTTCAGCTACCTTTATCTTCCTTTCTTCTTCATCCTCCCACACAGGAAATTCATCAAACATGGCAGTGAATTCATATTCACCTCGATACAGAAACAACACCCCCAAGCTAATCTGAGCCTCTCCCCCAGCAGGGATGTTGTAAACAGCCTGCTGAAGACTTCCATTCCATAGAACCTTGCTATCCATATTGTGCCATCGGTCAATTCCACCACCAGAGGCCAAGTTTGCAGTACTGCCAGACGTGTGCAAATCCGCATACCGTTGAGATGGAATAATTCGCAAATATCCTGAAATTCTTCTCGGAGACTTGTTACGAATGCGGGTATATAGCGTAACAAAATCTTCTTCACTACGAACTGTGTAATCGTGGCCGCTTTCCGTATCATTTTCTTCCGTCATATGTTCCTTAATAATATCAAGCTGGGCAGACATGCTACCAGTATTATCAATCATTTCACCACATTCAGCTGTGCCATCCACTTGCATATGCATAGAGATAGATACCGGCTCAACTTGTAAGACATTAATCATTTTCTGAGTTAATCGAATACCTCGAAGTTCAAGGATACCGGAACGAGGTAGTCCATTAACAACTTTCCAAGTACCACAAAGCATCGAAAGCAAAGCCTTTCTATACCAAAAGTTTTCTCTAGTAGCACGAGCTTTTTCAGGAGAACTGTTTACAGAAAGAACAAACTGTCGATTAGTCAAGCTAGGAACTGGACATGCAAGCTCTTCTTCAGTAAACTGAACTCGCTTGATAGGAACCAAAAGACGTCTAGTTTTACCAGCATGAATAACTGCTTTGACAGTGTACTTTCCCGGTGATCCATCATTAGACGAACGATCCTCGTCCTCAATGATATTCGATGTTGCCTCTAGTTCAAACGAATCATCATATGACTGATCAGGAGAACTACACAGTGTAACCTCAACGGATTGAGTCAATGAATTTCTAAGATCCACCACAAAAAGACAATATTCTGACATTTTCTTCTGAATCTTCAACTCATTCAGATATTTAGATAAATGGGAAGCACTTGCGACATTGGGGTCATCTGTAAACACCTGGTTTCCTTGTAGTCCCATCATATCACAACCACCAAGTTCAATACTCGAGTTTACAGTAATATTGATTGGAATTGATAATGTTCGGTGCCAGAATGGTGGAGAAAGGGGAACAGTTCCATCTTCTTCTTTAGGGCGGTTGGCGTATTCAACTTGAATACTACCATCAGTCAAACCACGCTTTCCTAACACTAAAATATTGAACACCTTAGCACTATGGCTAGGCACAGAAACGGGTGTAGTTTGTTTGGAAACAGGTCCAAAAACAGACTGATAACTTGCACCAGACTCAAACGAATCATCAGTAAGCTGGCCTGGCGTAGAGCAACCATTTTCTTGAATCCATTGCAAAGCTTTTCGATGGTATAAAAAGTACTCAATCTCATAAATCTCATTCTGGGCCAAGTCTTTATTATTAAGCGCAATTTGTAAAGGTTGAGTTGTTGAATCAAAGAGCTTTAATGAAACACAATTGGCCTCAATATCTGAAATATTACTTAAAGTGACAGTGATAACTTGGCGTTCACCTTCAGACAGCATCATCCATCCTTGGTTGACACTAATATTCTTAACTACCATAACAGGCTGTGCAGGTATAACATCTATATCAACAGTCCTGTACTTAATTAGTTCAGTATATTGTTTGCGTCCATGACCGACTCCACTAGCGCATCCAACACGCTTGATCTTCTCATCAGGATTTTCAATCACAAAAATGGGATTCTCTGTCAAATAATAGTCAGTTTTAGTGCAAAATGGAATCTGTACAGAGGCACCAAGAATTTGCAAAGTACCAATGCTTTCGGGAATTACTGCAATGTTAACGTCTGTGATTTGCTTTGCTGAGAGATAAACGTTAGATACCTTGGCGTTGACTTTAACATCCTTTGTAATAAGAGTGATTTCTTGGATATGCAAGTCGAATGCAAATGGATTCTGAACCTTTATTGAAAAATCAGCACGCTCATTTTGAACAAGAATCCGTCCTTTTTCCGTATTAGAGTCCCCGACTTCAGAAGCCTCTCTTTTTGCAGCAAAGGGATTATGAAGAAATACACCCTCATCACCAGCGTTGCTCGACTTGGTATGGTACTGAGGTAAAATAGAAGATGTAGTTGATACAATTTTGATATCACGAATGAGGTTAGGGTCCCAAAATTCGCTAAAGACATTGCCTTGACCTTGAACCTTTGCATCTTGAAAGGCTGATTCAATGGACTTAAAAATACGGATCTGTTCTCTGTCATTAAGAGAGTCTGCTGCAGTTGAAAGTAAAAGACCAGCAAAATGAACGACACCATTATAATCAGGAATGGTCTCACATATTTCCAGACATGTTTTCAAAAAGGAAACTCGAAGGTTGATCCAACCATATCCGATCGAACTGATATCACCGGCACCGTATACCTGACTTATGTTATCCAATAATTCAATAATACCTGCTTCGCGCTCACCATCGAGCAAATGTGTGGGAATCCCCGAGTCCTTATGAGATCCTTCTTTTGATGCATTTTCAGTTCTAGCTTTGGCAAGAATTGGGATGATTGTAAGTAAAAGCTCTCGAATAATGAAAGATCGTTTTCTAAGCAAGTTGACATTGGAATAAATGGATGCAATTCCGCTGTACATGTTACACTGGGCGAGAACAGGCATAGCCCTCAAATCTGTAGAGTATGCACGATTCAACCAACTTGTAATTGCACTCACTGATGGGCTATCTGGGGTAATATTCTTTCCAGTAAAAGTTCCACGAACAACAGATGACAAGGATGCTGGATTCCAACCACCATTCAATCTAGTGACAGCCAACAAATTTGTAAATCTTAAAATAGTTTCACAATAAACGATTTGTGGAACGCTTTCCTCTGGAGTTGATTGCGAACGGCTGTAATATCGCAAAATGGTGTTAGTCAGTTCTGGCAAAAACTCAAACATTGGTGGAGGAAGGGTATTAGATCCTGTAGATATTGGGCTGAGTGACTCTGCCGAATCTGAAAACGAGTGATTATGTGTATGATTCAAGTGAGTAGCTTGATGTGCAACTGGGGGAATAGCGACAGGTGTTTCAAGAAAGGAAAGTAATAACAAACAAATCCCAATTCCTTCCAAGGCCGAAGCAAACCAAAGATGATCGTGTGCACTTTTCAAACTGGTGGCAGCCTCACTGAAAACTCTTAAAGCGTCTTGCCATCGACCAGCCATTAGATATAAACCAGCCAAATACTTCTTGCTTCGTCCATGTTGTTTTGCCTTTGCTCTATCGGTAAGGCCCAGACTTAAAGAGCCTGTTTTTGACGATAATCCGCTTGCAAGTTTAGATGTGGAGGAACTGAATGAATTTGACGGTGAGTGGGTTCTACTGTGCGTATTAGGTTGAAAGATTCCGCTATAGGGTCTGTCCCCTTGAAATGCAGACACAGGATGTTCTAACTCCATTAATCCTGGCGATTTAAAAGATCCCATCTCTCTAGTGATCGCAAGAACAGCGAGCTCAGCAAGGTAGTCGGAAGTAATATCACACATAACGGTTCCCATGCTAGTAACAGTTGATAAACGAGACGAAAGAATTGGGATTACATTTTTGGACCCTTGCAAAGCATCGACAGCTGGGACACCAAAAACGAGAATTTTGTGAATTACAGCATGTGGGTATTTTTTGCGAAGTGCATTAACACTGTTTTCATAATCCTCCATGGTCAATCTATAGCTAAAAGTAGTCAATGCCAATATCTACCGAAAAAAAGACAATTAAGTCATGTTAGTAATCGAACAGAATATTAAGTGGCTATTGAGTAATTAACACAACATACACAAAAGGTTTGTCTCCATGGCTCCAAGTCATGTAAAAACATTAGTTCTTGATCTATGGGGGATATCGAGAAATCATAAACAATTTTGCCGTTGGGAAATCCCTGAGGACTGAACAATGATCTGTTGCTTCGACCATCGGGGGTTACATCAACCAGTCGGATTTCGCGAACATTGTTGAGACGATCAGCATAGTTGAGAAATGTAGACCTCTTGAGTTTACCCATAGGACATAAGAATGTCTTTAAGCGCGAGGGTGCAACATAAGAATATGGATCTAGAGGCATTCTATTAAAATGCGCTAGCGGATTCTAATAAACTGAGTTGACAAAACCTGTTGACAAAATATATTTCGACGAATGGTTGTTAAAAGAGAGATTGATAATAGACGGGTATGTATTAGAGTTAAGCGAGTAAAAAGGCCACTAACAGGGACAATTCAATCAGAAATATATGGACCAAGAGAAGCTAGCGTCTGTTGGTATCTGTGACGTAAAACTCCCGAGCAAACACACACAGAGATGTTGACAATCAATCAAGCGGGAAAGATCTAAAGTCTTAGATTGGTGTGACAGGGTTCTTTATTGAACATGCTTAACACTGACACGTACATAGTACAGATCGGCTGATCAACTAATTAGTAATCATTACTAATGAAATTTGTTGTCATGTGAGCCTAGGTTCTTCTACACGCATCTTTGGAAGCTTAAAACTTGAACCTTTGAAATCACAGAGCTGAAGATTTCACAATTTATTAAGACCTGCGCTACATTTCCCAATTCGTTTCTTTAACCAACAACACATTCCCAGTATTCTCAATTTTGTTATTAGAAACACACCCACCACCCACCACAATGTCAGCTACAGCACAGCCATATTACCGGCAACAAGCAGGTAATGGTAACTTCAACCACAATAACTTTGGATCAAACACCAACAATAATAACAACAACCGAGCCTATAAAGATGGAAACGATGAGAGTAGTAATTCACAGCCTAAAGTCATTCCATCGGCAAACACCGTGTTTCATCCAGATACATCGGGTCTCATGTTCACATTTGATCCGTATTTACGCAAAGAATTCAGATTTGGTATGAATCCCAACCGACCAATATGCCGGTACTACGCGAGCGGAAAATGCCCAAGAGGTAAGGAGTGCCCGGACAAACACGTTCTTCCCACATATTCAAATAAGATCGTATGCAAGCATTGGCTGAGAGGCCTGTGTAAGAAGGGTGACAGCTGCGAGTTCCTCCACGAATACAACCTGCGAAAGATGCCTGAGTGCTTATTCTTTTCACGAAATGGGTTTTGCACTCAATCACCAGACTGCCTTTATCTACATATTGATCCCCTGAGCAAGGTAGCACCGTGTCCGAACTATGAAAGAGGATTCTGCAAATTGGGCCCTACTTGTCCAAAGCGCCATATCAGAAAACAAATTTGTATCAGATGGCTGACAGGATTCTGTCCAAATGGCGCCAAATGTGAGGATGGCGGTCATCCTAAGTTTGTCGGTATCACAGACTCAATGAGAATTACAAAAGATTATGAACGGGCCCCAGAACATATTAGAGAAAATCTGGGTGAAAAATTGGCTGAATAGTCTTTGGCACGTTCTCAGACCTGATCCACAAAAAATTGTACATTTGCATTTTTGTAAAACCATGCACTAAAATCTATAGGATTTTTTTAATTTATTTTTGTCCTGATAGAGAAGTCCCTATCTATATAATTAATTACAAGTATGAATCTAAACGATTTCCGTAAATATCACGTAAACGAGTATGAATCAGCCTGGTAGCTTTGTATTTTTCAAAAGTTGAGTTCTCTTCGCTCAACTCTGATCAATCTTGCTCGCTGCCTTTCACTCTCATTAAGAACCCATTGTACACCTTCCTCTTCATCAATATCATCTAATCCGACAATCATAACAATCTGAGCAACCCTTACAAATTTGTCTCGTAATGAGTAATGTCCTGAACTGATGGTACCAATAACCTTGGAAACGTCTCTGTCAAGCTTGATAGCACCCAGTTCATTGACTTTACCTTCCAAAGACCAAATGCGCTTTTCCAAAGTCTTGGAAAGAAGCCCTGCTGCATGACCCAACAACTTGGAGTATAACGTAGGAGCCATAACATTGCTCAAGCCATTTTTGATAACCATCCATTCACGGTTGAATATAGAGCTGACAACAGATGAGGATGATGAAATATCATCAGATCCATCACTCGGGCTGCTCATGTAGTCGTTGTCCTTAAATAAATTGTTGACAAGGTGTCGAATTCTGGCAGACATGATCTGGCCATATGCAACTTGAACACCGTCGCTAATAAGCTCATCACATCTGTTTTTAAAGCTTCGAACAAATGTGTTTAATTGGTCCTGAGTATCCTTTGCATCTGTTTCAAATGGTAAACTGTCATAAATAGAACACTCACTTACAATACGAGCAGTGTAGTCACCAGCAATAAACAGATTATTTAAATGGATCAAAAAGTTTCGAAGTCTAAGTTCTTCATTTCCATGCAATCCTGACAAACCAATCAAGCCAGAACCTCCTACACCCTGCGAAGATCCTGAAGCACCAAGAGGAGATGATCCCGATGTAGAATTTGAGCCTGGCGGAGGTGTTGATGTGGATAACCGAGAAACAAGTCCAGAACCAGTGCCAGAGTTAAAAGTAGCTGTCGCAGATACCGCTCGTGGGGCCTCATCTCTCAACTTTCTCTGCATAGCACCGACAAAATCAGACTCCAAAATACGGCGTATCGATGAAATTATTGGCTTGATGATACCGGTTTCACCACTATCCAATGTTTGTTGCAAAACTATCTTCAGAATATACATACAATCTTCCACAAGCGACGTGACTAATGGGATATCGGGGGTATACACTAACGAGATATCTGGCACTTCTTCAAGCTGTAGCGCTTTTTCAAGTGATCTTCGAAACGCAAAGACTGCTAATGTTTGAAATGTGGGTGCAATTTTTGATACCACCTTCTTTTCAAAACCAGAGGCTTTTAACACTTCTGGAATATGCATGATTTCAGTTGGATTTGAATTTGATGACTGATCATTTGTGGATGTTAACGTAGCCACATTATTTTCTCCAGAATATTCAAACCATTTAAATCCCAAAAATTTGCGGTATAATGACCAGCGGTTTAGAATTACCGAAAGTTCACGTACCAAGTCGCCAACACGTTTCAAATCTACACTCTCTGAATCGTACATTCCACTGGATCCATAATCAGATGAGTTTCTTGCACCATTTGCCGGACTGTTTGATCTTTTAACAGAGTTCATTGATGGGTTTGAACTGAAACTGTTCACTAAGAATGGGAATGCATATGACTGAACGTCATTTACCACCCTTGGAAGATTCCTCTCATCCCATAAGGTATCAACAATCAAACCACTTTGGCTATCAGCTTCGTCTTGTGTTCTGTCCAGCACTTTAGCCATTCGTCCCTTTCCATAATGTCGTTCTACAATTGGCGCATGCTGGTTAACGATAGTTGCAATATTTTCAAAAAGTCGAGTTATTGCAATTGCATAAAACATTGGATTATCGGATGCGTCAGAACTTGAAGCAGCTTGAATTCGTTGCCTTGACTGTGCTGTAATAATGCCACAAATGAATTTTGCATATACACTCAATCCCTCTTTTTCCTGTCCAATCAAAGGAAATAACTTGAAGTACCGAGTCAAGTTTTCCATATTTCGTTCTGCTGCAGCCTTTTCAAACTCTCGGAGAAAAACAACATTGAGAGAGCTGCTGGCATCACTCAGAGTCTGCGAAGGAAAATCAGGGTACTCTGCGGTTGGAACCATAGCTTTAGCAAAGCTCCCTGAGACTAAATCAGAGGGAAGCTGGCGAGCTTTGCTAATGTAAGCTGCTGCTCGTTCCCAATCTCGAATATCCATAGCATGGTGAACACCTTGGACCGATCGTTTTAGCTCAATAACGTCTATAACATATTGTAAGGCAGCTTTTACTCGAGATTGCTCAAGATCTAATCGCCTGACTTTTACTGCCAACGATGAGGCAACAAAAGATGCAGAGGAGAGAGTGGAAAGAAGATCATGAGACGACGAGAGAGCAGAACCAAGCTGTGTTTTAAGAAGCGAGAGTTTGCGAACGTCGTGGGAATGCGAAAGACTGGCAGTTGAGACAAATTTCTGTAAGGAATGGTCAACAGACGATCGAGCAGATCTAATTTGTTGTAAAATTAAGCGAAGGTCCTCAAATGTCGAAGCATGTATAACATTTTTGACAAGCTTTGTAGGGTCAGTGATGCTCGTGCTATAGTTATTCTCGCTATCTGATAATGCACTTCCGTTCACTAGATACGTCGGAGGGTTAGAGAAAGTATCATCAGATGTGGAATATGATGAACTCAATGCGCTGGACATTTTCTTTTTGGGATCAAACAGAACAGCAGTTCGT
The DNA here is from genome assembly GCA_900654225.1 of Magnusiomyces fungicola. Taxonomy (NCBI): domain Eukaryota; kingdom Fungi; phylum Ascomycota; class Dipodascomycetes; order Dipodascales; family Dipodascaceae; genus Magnusiomyces; species Magnusiomyces fungicola. The sequence goes on from CAACAH010000004.1 coordinate 1,897,248, forward strand.
GATGGAAGCTCAGGTTAGTAAGGTGGAAATGAAAGGGTAGTGGTGGTGCATTTTAGCCACGCATCATTTCTGGCCACACGGCTGGAATTTCACACGATTAAACAGACTTATCTCAACAATCTTGATCAACAAGACTATTGAAGAAACAAACATCAGGGAATGAAAAACAAAATTATTAATTACTGTTGATTTAAACTAGAGAAAAAATGGAATATATGACGTCTATGATATCATTAAAAAAATATTCATTAATGTGTATAAAGCAAGAAAAAACAATGAGAAAAAGGTTCCAACACAAAATAAGAAAATGAGAAAACCAACTTATTTGGCACTCTTTTCAGGTCGCAAAGATATTGAAGGGCTGTTTTTTTTCGATGAGTTTGGACGCTGCGTAGTACTACTACTGCCTGTCGTCTTGCTCTGTAGCCTAGCGTACTCTTTATTCCAATATTCCATACGATATAACTCCCAGCCTTCAATGATATCTGGATTAAACACTCTAGGACTTAATACCAACTTGACAACCATTCCTGGTCTTTTGGCGTATGCAGGACACCAAAACCAATCTATAAAAGCTTCTGACCATGCCTGCGGAATCCTTACTAGCTTGACATTGAAACCTCTCATTGCCTTGTTCGAGTTGTAAATGAATTTTCGAGTAGTTCCTAATGTTTTGTGATAAGAGCCGGAAATGTAGAACAAAATAATGGTGATTACTACAATCATAAGGATTAAACGGTTGAAAAAGTGAATAACGCCATAACGAGAGGGCTCAATAAACACACCGTAGAAAAATAAAACACCAAGGGCCATCATTACAAAGTTGAATAAAAGATATTTGCGACGCATCTTCCGGTGCAAAACATATTCTTGACGGTATGTGTCTTCCATAATTAGCAAGTTTCGGAAAATATTTGCTGGATGCTCAGGTACTGGAAGTGTTGAGGTAGTATGCGATGACGGGGTATTATGTGTAGCAGCGGCTACAGCCTCAATATCTGAATTAGTAGACGATACAGATGCTGCGCTTGATCTTCTTCGTCTACGTTGGGGGGAATCTGTTCTTTTGGATTTCGATGGAGTGGTTTGTGACTTTGAAGCTTTCATTGGGGTAGATTTGGACGACGAGGTAGCAGCACCCGTTGATGATGATTTCTTGATTGGAGTTGAAGCAGACGAGCTTGAGAAATCCGAGTCACTTGACGATTCTTTAATGGCCTTGAGCTTTTTCAACACCGGAGATCCAGTTGAGGTCAGCTCGGCAGCTTGCACTGCCTTGGTTCTGCTTCGTGTTCTTGCGCTGGGGCTTCCTTCCAAGCTCGTACTGCTGTTTTGGGTTGCTACACTCGTACTCTCGTCGCCGGGAATAATAACATCGACGCCATCACGTATTTTGGCGTCATCTTCAGCAACGAGTTCAACATCTGCAGTGCCAGTCTGAGGCTTATAATCGGGGGTGGCGGGTCGTTCAGGAGTTATGGGACTGGAGGTTCCCAGTTCATCAGAACTGAGAGAAGATTCGGGTGATGCAGACGAAGATTTTGGTAAATTCAAGGAAGGTATTTCGGAATATTCTGGTGATGCATGGTCAGTAGGTTTTGATAGATCAGAGTTGACATTAAGATCTGGAAAGTTGCCTAGTGTTGGCAGTTTTACTGGATTTATCGATTTGGAGTCTTCAACATCTACTGGCGTCAGCTCACTAATCAACCCAGATGCTGCAGTTTCAGAAGGATTCTTAGCTGCTACCGCATCGAGTGTCTTCTCCGGGTCTCTCGATAAAAAACCCTCAGCGTTGGTGGTACTGTTGTTATCGGTATTGTCATCGGTTTCAACATGTGAGCTAAAATGCAATGGGGTATCCGTGCTCTCTCCTGATAAACCGTCAGCAGACGAGTATGTCGGGGGTTCGTCGAGAGGTTCTGTTGCTTTTGTATCTGTCATGGGATCCAGCAAACTTCAGTTTGGTAAGATGAGATGTAGGGCAGAGGAATAGTTGGGGAGAGGTTGAAACTGCTGGTTAGTTTGTTGGTGATCATCCAACAATATTGCCATTAATGGGGAAGATGTACACTTTGATGCGATGTCACTTACTATCAAGAAAGTGACAGTTATTCTCTGGTATGGAGGAGTGTAAGGAACACAGGTGCTTGCTGAGTGAGAACACCAGCTAGAGCACGTATAATACTAAGCGGCGATAAATGAATAGCAAAAGACTCGAGAAAATCGAGAAGAAACTGAGTTCTTTTTTTTTAAGGAATGAGTGATTCTGAAAACGATACCATATTGGAACCAGAGGTGCTGTGCATGTGACGAGCAGGGCCAGCCGCAGTATTATGACATTACACAGCGTGTCACACACTAAAATTTTCTTCTTTTGGTCTGCAAAATGGCACCCTTTTCCGTGCCATCAACCCCAGTCAACTTAAACACTGCTAATTTGAAAAACACAACCATGTCGAAAAACATTCTCGTTTTAATCTCTGGCTCTGGAACAAACCTCCAGGCCATAATCGATGCCGCTGCCGCTGACAAACTACACAATGCCAAAGTCTCATGTGTCATTTCTTCTTCACCAGACGCTTATGGATTGACTAGAGCTGCAAAGTCCAATATCCCGTCCATTGTTCACACTCTACAAGGCCCCAAATACTATGGAAATATCCCAAAGACAGATAAAGTTGCCAGAAAAGCTGCTCGCGAGCAATTCAACAAAGACTTGGCTGAGATCATTCTTGAGCAGACACCGCGCCCTGACTTGATTGTTTGTGCTGGGTGGATGCTTATCCTGGCACCTTCCTTTTTACACCCTTTGGAGAAGGCAAATATCCCTATTATCAATTTGCATCCTGCTCTGCCAGGAGCATTCCCCGGTACTCATGCGATTCAAAGAGCTTGGGAGGCTGGCCAAAAAGGCGAAGCCACCAAGGGCGGTGTCATGATCCACTATGTAATCACCGAGGTGGACGAAGGCCAGCCTTTAATTGTCAAGGAGATTGAGCTAAAGAAGGAAGACACTGTTGAGGAGTATGAAGACAAGGTCCACAAAGTTGAGCATGCCGCAATTGTTGAGGGAACGATAAAGGCTCTCCAGGAAGCTGATAAGAAGAAGCAAAGCTAAATAAAAAAAAAAAAAAGAAATCGAAACGACATCAACCAAACAATAGATATATTTGTGCATATGATAATGAGCTAAATAATGAATAACAAATATAATAGTGTGAATCTCTCATACTTGTAATAAACGTAAACGATCAATCATAAAAATTTTGTCATGTATTTACTATATTAATCTAGAAAAACATTGTATTCATCAACCACATTTGCAAAATCTAATTACCATCTATATCCATCGTATTACTGAAACAACACCTCCAATTTAAATTTAACTGTCAATTTCCATGGCATCACCACCAACTGTAAGAGGGGCCCCGATTGGGACATCAACGACATCAACAACCTGACGTATGCTGTGTGAAAGAACAGCGGTAGTACCTTTGGCGTATTTGTATGATCTTTCCTTTCTGCCTCTTTCATTTGGCTTTCTGAAGCCTCTGTGGAGCTCTGCAGGCTTGCCCTCTTCCATGACGCAAATATCGACATTCGAACCAGAACCCAAATCGTTCCAAATACCAGACTCAATTGCATCTGCAACCAGGTTAATAGCCTCTTCCTTGGTGATATTGTGGTGCCAGCGAGCCTCAAGAACGGCCATAGCAGCCATAGAACCAGAGCCCAAAGACAAGTAGTAGCCAACGTCAGTCGAACCATGGGCGTGAATGGAGTAAAGCTTTGAGCCGGTAGGATCGACACCGGCAACGATGAGATATGCACCAATGTGGCCCTGGTACTTGAACAGGTGTTGCTTAAGCATAGTCAACGCAGTCACAACACGAGGAGCGCGACCAGTGTTGAGGGCGTGAAGTTCAATGTTGGAGGAAATGAGTTGAGTAACCATCTCTGTGTCAGCGGCAGTGCCGGCACCAGCACACCAGATGTTGGAAGAAATTTGATGCAACTTTTCGCAGTTCTTGTCGGCAACAATTGGACCAGCGGTAGCACGGGTATCAGCAGCAATGACTACACCGCCATCAAAGCGACAGCCAACGATGGTAGTACCGGTGGAGGTGGCCTTGGGGACAGCAACGCCCTTGGATTCAAGGAATTGGTTACGGAGATGATTGTCAAAAGAAAGTCCACTCATGGTTGTAAGATAAAGAGAGGTATAAGGGTAAAGTTATGAGAGCGTGAGTGGTTGTTTGTGTTGAAAGAGATGAAAGATTGATGGCAAAAGGAACGAGAGATCGGGATAGTCGCCACAGAAGTAAAGTGTGTGTGTGTGTAAGCGTGTGGTGGTAGCATGAGTGAGCTGTTACAAGTGATTACCTAACCATTACTAACGCATTACACATAATCATCCGACACCGAAGATGCAACATGCAACAAAACGCGTTGCAGGCCATGTAACGAGCTCTGCGAAAAGGTGTAACACCGGGCGGAAAGCCTGTCTGATTCGGCGCGTGCGGGGGGACCGAAACAGCCCCAGCAGCTGGGATTCCCACACAGCAGCTGCTGCCCATAGCCATTGCCATGAACAGATAGCACTCTACACTTGGTATACGGTTGCGATTATTATTGGGAATATTATTTCCCCCAAGATCCGAGACGTGGGAATGTGTTACTGCTCCAGCATGATCATCCTATAGCCAAAATTAGACCGTATGTGAACAAACCAGTTGGTGAAAAAGAGGGGCAAAAAATGTGACCTGGGAATCGTATGGGAATCGCATGGAAATTGATGATCGATCGTGCAACCGCTGTACAGCTCAACGGCGGCAGAATCCGGATACCCTGCAAGGCTGTGGACTCGGGCTCTATTCCGCAAACGACTGCGCGAGTGGTGGAGCAAGAAGCAAGAAGCAAGAAGCAAGACTGCGACTGCCGCTGTCTATTAGGTTTGGACAGACCAGCTGTGCGACTGTGACTATATATACCGGGCTATTTCCTGTTACCTCTTGCCGTGTTTTTTTTATTTTTTTATTTTTTATATTATATTATTTTTTTTTTTTTTGTTCTCTTTCTGGTTGTTTGTTACTCATCCTTTTTTTTTTGCCCTTCTATTAGCTGTATAACGCACACACCGCACAAATAAATACATAATACCCACAACACCCTTTCGTTTCTTCTTCCTCTCCTTATGTCATCCCAACAACCAAACCAACAAGACCCAGCCATGGCCTCCAAAGCTGCCCGTATTCGCGGACCTCTTAGCATTGATAAGCTCAATACTAACGTGGTCAATGCAAAGTATGCTGTCCGTGGCCGCTTAGCAATTCGCGCCGAGCAACTCAAGGCTGAGATCCAGCAGAACCCTGGAAAATTTTCTTTCAACAAGATTATCAACGCAAACATTGGTAACCCCCAGCAGCTCGACCAAAAGCCTATTACTTTCTACCGCCAGGTGCTCTCGCTTGTCGAATACCCCCAACTCCTTGAAAAGAAGGAGGCCTCTCTTCTTTTCAAGGCTGATGCCATTGCCCGCGCTAAGCACCTCGTCAAAGAAATCGGCTCTGTTGGTGCTTATTCCAATGCCCAGGGTGTTGATACTATCAGAAAGTCCGTTGCTAATTTCATCGAGAAGCGTGACGGCTTCCCCTCTGATCCCGCACACATCTATCTTACCGCTGGTGCATCCAACGCCGTCACCATGCTTCTCAACTGCCAGGCCCAGGACCACAAGTCTGGCTTCTTGATTCCCATTCCCCAATACCCTCTTTACTCGGCTACCTTGACTCTTACCGGCGCATCTGCAGTTCAGTACCATCTTGATGAAAGCAAGAGCTGGGCTACTAACGTTGACGAAATCAGCGATATCGTCGATGAAGCCAAGGCCGAAGGCATCGATTTGAAGACAATCGTTGTCATTAACCCTGGTAACCCCACTGGTACTACCTTGACTGAAGAAAACATCCGTGGCATTATCGACATTGCTGCAAAGGACCACCTTGTTATTATTGCTGACGAAGTCTACCAGGCCAATGTTTACATTGGTGAGTTTGTTTCTTTCAAGAAGGTTCTCCGAACGATGCAGCAGGAAAACCCTGATGGCAAGTACGATAAGGTCCAGTTGGCATCTCTTCACTCCACATCCAAGGGCATGATTGGAGAGTGTGGTCATCGTGGTGGTTACATGGAGCTTGTTGGTTTTGACAAGTCTGTTGAGGAGATTATCTACAAGCTCGCTGCTATCCAGCTTTGTCCTGTTGTTGCAGGCCAGGTCTGTGTCGAACTCATGGTCAACCCTCCCAAAGAAGGCGAAGAATCCTATGAAGAATACACTGCTGAGTACAATCACATTTTCAATACTTTGAAGCACCGATCTACTGTTCTTTACAATGCTTTTAAGGAGATGGAGGGCGTTTCTTGCCAAGCTCCCGAAGCTGCCATGTATCTCTTCCCTCAAATTACAATTCCCAAGAAGGCCATTGAGGAAGCTGAGCGACTTGGTGAGGTTCCCGACGAGTTGTACTGCCTTCAATTGCTTGAAGAGACTGGTATCTGTGTCATTCCAGGATCCGGCTTTGGCCAGAGAGAAGGAACATGGCACTTTAGAACCACCTTCTTGGCTCCCGTTGATGACTATGCAGCTTCTTTGAAGAAGTTTCACAAGAACTTTATGGACAAGTACAGAGATTAAACTAGAGAGATTGTTTGATTGTTCCTGAAAATTTGTTTTATTTGCTTTTATTACTGCTACATATGGTTATTTAATATTATTGAATATTATTTGATATTGTATTACATTACTTTCAAATTTCCCAGTTGTCCAAGAATTTAAACGGATTAACTGCACAGGCCCTGGTATATTGACTCTAAACATACAAGTGGTACCTGGAGAATGGGTGGCATCATTACTCCATTCTCTCAAACCCCACGGGGTAAGCCTTTTACAGATAAGGGCGGGCCTGAATACCAATACCACGCTTACTTCCCCACCATTTTATTGTATCACATCGTTAATAATTGTGGGGCAAGAATATGGGGTCTGCCAATTTAGACAACAATATAGATCAGGATACTATTTGGATAATAAGGTTACAGCTGTTTGTTTGTGTGCACGCGCGGCAAAGGGCAAAGGGTAAGACCACCAAGTGGTATGACTTTTTTATGTGATGTCATACAGTGTAAACGGGCGTTTGTCCATTGTCTAGCTCTGGCAACAAGAGCCGGAGAGAACGAAGAAAATAACGGTAGTATATCAAATTAAAATTGTAAATATATATATATATATATATATATATATACATCTATGTGTATCCATAATTATTGTTAAATACCTTTTGTTCAAAGAACTTTCACATTCAATCTCTTTGGCTAACGGCTCCTCGGTAACTAGGCTAGTTATCAGTCATGAATGTACACTATTTCCTTTAGTGCCTAACCTTCTTTCCAAATTCTAGAATAAAGCCCGTCTTTGGTAATGTGCCAAGTACAGCAAAATACAGTGGGCCATGGACGGAATAACCAGGGGCTGAACATTTAAGTACATACGAGCTGAAGAACACAAGAATGCAACAGGGTCCATGAGATGAAAACAGCATTTCTCTTGCCTTTCAGTTAAAAAGTACACCGTGCAAGTCGCGCAACCCTTCTTCTTTTTTTATTTATTTATTTCCAAAACAGTCCACATTGTATAACTTTGTACTCTTTAACCTTGGGCTTTTTTATTATTTATTTTTATATTTCTTTCCGCTGGCCCAATACTTACTTATTCGCTACATTTCTCTCGCCATATTATTCCCCTGCAGCAGTCACTTTATTCTCCTGATATTTCTTTCCAACGGCATGGCAACTTTTGAATGGCAATAATGCTTTGAATACTCTGGGAAATCATTATTGCAGACTGGCAATGCCATCATCCCGCTAGATCCCTTTATGCATAGACCTTATTAACCAGTATCAGGCTACTCTTTGCTTCCAGACGCGTTCAACACCTGACTAGGCTGTCTTGCTCAGTAACACCCCATTCCTCTCATTGTGAGAATCACTTTGCTTTTCATATCATAATACCATTCCAAATAATTTTCTTCACACGGTATATATCAATATAATAGCTCGTCTGACTGCCAGTTACTTGTTTGACACAATCACTTCATTTTTAGGTCTGTTAAATATCAGCTGAAATTTGGAAACAAAGGCCAGGTTTCCTTTTCTTCCATTGATACTCATATGTTTTGTTAATAAAAACATTAAAGTGAAGACAAAACACCATCTACCTTCAGAAGATCAAGCAATGGCGTCTAAAGATGAAATACGCTGCCCATCAGCATTATCTGGAGTCACATTGCCTACATTATCAACAACAGATCCAAACACTTTACCAGTTGAGTTTAGCACAAACAAAGAGCACTTATACCAAAGTACATTGGTTTCAAAAAGTACCCCATATTCTGGGCATGGAGCTTCCTCTAATCACCCTATTATACATATAGCCCAAGCTAAACCATTTACCGGAAACCAGGATTTAGAGAAATTACAAGTACCCACCCACTTTTATCGTCGTAAACTTATATACCCCATTATAGCAGCCTCAGTGTCGCACTGTTTTTGTCGCATGTCTACGCTGTTGCAAGTTCAACACGAGCTCGTACGACCCGGCCAAGGACCGCTTACGCTCCACTATGATGACGTTCCATATTATGGCTCCTCTTTTGAAGTCTTTCGTAAAACTGAGGTCAGTGAGCAACGAGGTATCTTTGGAGTTTGGAGAGGACTTGCTGGACATATTGTACAAATAGTTATTCAGGAAGCTGGGTATGTTATTGGAAACCGGGTAATCGACTGGGCTATAGAACGAGTCATATGGACCATTGCAAGGAGGGTACTCTTAAAATTAGTCAATGGTGGTTTAGTAGGACGATTAATGTGGATGATGTATAAACTTTTATCCGTATTAGGCATGAGGAAAAAGTACCAAGGGTATTTGGGAACAGATTTGTTGAATGCTATCCATGGATCCCTTATAGAACATGGATTAGAGATTGGTATAGAGATGGTGAAATACGATATAATTGATTGGGCTATCACTTATTCCATAGTCAAAATGGAAACAGATGTTGTGGGACTAATTTGGAGAAAGCCCAAACCGCCAAGAGTTAATTGTACTGAATATGATACCATGCGCAATAATTCTAACACAGGGTTAGAGCATAATGATTATGAAGACAAGCAATTGATCAAACACACCGAGAGACTTGAAACAACAAGTAAAGATGAAGAATCAGACACTCCAAACTTTACAACTTTTGAAATAGTTGGAAAACAAAAGTACAAGTCATATTTTGATGTGTATAAAGAAGCATGGGAATGGTCATGTAGTCAAGATCATTTCAATGGCAAAAGTCCATACCGAGAACCGGAACCAAAAGAGAAAAACAGAAGGAAGAGAAAAAATAAGTCCCAACACTCTGAAAAAGACAGAATACCTGAGCCCACTCCTGATCCATGGTCCATTCAGCCAACAGCAGGAGAATATTATTTTAAATACTTTGATACCTTGTTGCTTCAGCTCTTCAAAATTGACCTACATACAAATAGCCTTTGGAAATTGCATGGGAATATTATAGTCTTTTTGAAAACTGTATGTACTGGGTTTATTCCATATGCCATGGCTCATGCTTTCAGAGTAATGCTAAGAGGGGAAATTGCCAGGCTTTTGAAACCTTATTTTTTTGATCAAAGGCTGATCCCATCATTATCATCACAAAAAGCTGAACAGGGGCCATCACGTAAACCCCTAATTCCTTCTCAGACATCTACACGATGTACCAAAAGCGATTCAAAGGAATACGGTTCAGCAGATGATGTGGAACGAAGAATGTCTTCTGTATTAATGTACATGTCAAACGTGCAACGTGGTGGGCTTGCAGAACCATTCACAGCAGGGAAGAATGTAGGATTAGGGGCATATGAAGTTATCAACAATGTGAGTCTTCATTCTGGCCAACATTGTTTTGGGTTAGGCTGGCAGTTATATGCGAAAGCACTCGGATTGGGCGGTATTAGTGATGGAAAATCCATCGATAAGTGGAAAAAGATATCTGATGAGCTTTCAAAGCAGAAAAACACAGAAATTACCTGGAACGATAAAAGTGAATCCATTCATAAGGTTATAGGTTCGTGCCTAAGAGATTTAGGTAACACAGGATTTCAGTCATTGTTTTGGTATCTGAAAGCCTCGTGTAGAATGTCATCAGCCAAGCAGCTAACACATACCTCAAGATTAGAGTCTGTGTCGCTAGTATCCAACGATTTGGTTAGTTTGTATTCTCTTGGTAATTTATCTTTAATGAGCTGCATTCTTCAAATGCTTAGGATATGTGTTCAAAGACACTCATTCTTGTTTGACGTGTTAGTAGACGGTGTGATTCTCAACTTTCTGACTTATCCCCTAATGTCACTCTCTAAAAGAATGGTGGTTGTCAACATGTGGAAAATCCCAGCTAATAAACCTGAAGATCAGAAAAAACTGGAAACAACAGACATTGGGAAGGGAGGGATTGATAATCAAGTGCTTGATGACGAAAATAACATTAGCGAGGATGAAGGGACTGACGGATACAAATCATGGAAAGAAGCAATGAAGTCAATTGTGAGGTTAGAAGGTGCAAATAGCCTATGGTCAGGATTCAATACTGAAGTAATTCATGCCATCATGAAGGCCTTTATAATCCGAGGCTTGGAAGCTGTGTTTGGATAATGTTGTATAGTAAAATGTCTGTCTTGCCTGAAGTAATTACCGATAACCAAGCTAAATCACGTGTACAGTGTACATGTGCAATAGCCGTACACAATGCAATACTAGTCACATGACCAGTGAATCCTCAGATCCGAAGAGGTAGAAACGTAAAGACATGTATACAGACATAAGTTACAAATATTTGTCTTTGTCGGAGTTGATGATTTTTGCTTGTACCTATAATATATACTTGTATATACTGTTTTATAACTTGGTAAGTCACGTATATGAACAGTGAGCAGTGAGTTTTACTGTTGTTCTTGTTGATACCTGATCCATAAATCCGATTGAAGAGGCCGTCCCTTTATTAGAGAAAGAGTTTAACCGATTTCAAATAAATTCAAGTGACCATGACAAATATAAATTTTAATTCTAAAGACGAGCCATATGAGACAAAATGTATATGCGTCAATTGCTTTCCGAGGTTATTTTCAGTACTTTCCAAAGACTCATAGGTCAGTAACTGTCGGTAAAGAGCATGAGCAAACTGAGAAATGTATTTCAAGGCACACTTTAGATGGCGCTTCCAACTTACTCAAACCCTTGAATCACCAATTTTAACCATTGCTATTTTTGTATGTCGGCCCAAATCTATAGTTAAATGCCGATTTCCCCAATTAAAGTATATATATATATATATCTAAAATACCGCCTTTGGTGCGACTTAAAGGAGAGGGGGTATCTTTGCAAGCAATGTGGGACAAAAATCGCATCACTATGATTTCAACCAAACAGTACGCCAATAAACAAGTAACACTAATTCACTCAATTACAGTAATTGGATTTATTAGATTTAACAATTTGTTTTTGCAACTCAGATGTACATTAACATGAACAAACTATACAGTCGTAACTAAATAAACACATAGCAGCGAGTAAATTACTCAATTGACAAAGGAACGGCTAGTATTAGCATTTAAAGAGCAACGTGAAGAATATACTCAATGTGGAGTCCCTTATCGTCTCTGAAGAATCGGCCCCTGCCAATGAGGGTGTGAAATTTAATCCAATCGTACTTCTTAGGAGCATCTGAAGAAAGAGAGACACTCATACTGCTGGTGATGTAGGCATCAGTGTAACCATGGCCATTAGACTTGGCTTGGAGTACGGCTCTAGAAGCGTCAGTATCCACGACAACACCACCATAATGTATCTTATAGCCAAAGCCATCTTCAGTCGTACCAAAGACAGTACAGTCAAGGTTGTTGTGGGTTCCACCGGGGTTAATCAAAATGTCATCACGACCGTGTGAAACAGTAGAATTGAATGGATATTCATCAGAAACGGATTTAGTAAATCCACCAGTAACGTCGGCAATCAAAGAAGCACCTTCAGCACGTTGGGTGAATACTTTAGGAGGGTCTTTAACGTCAAGCAGCATGTGAAAGGCTGGCTTGACAGAGAGAATGGTGTGGTCTGGGAGTCCTTGAGACATTGTTGATAAGAATTGAATATGTGGAAAAAGAAAACACTTGAAAAGGCTTATGAAAATACTGAATTGAAATAGTTAATGAGTAAAACGTAAAACGTAAAACAGGTGAGATATGTCGGGGAGTCGGCTAGTATTTATACTTTTGGGAGACAGCCAAGGCAAGCCAGGTATCGAAAAATGTCAAAAGTCAGATGCCAAAACGAATGCTTTTACAGATCACCTAATCCGTTAAGGTCAATTAAACTGATATGTCCAGTTATTACTATTACCACTATTTAATTCTTTTTACCCATTTAAACCCACATTTAAACTTGAATTCAGCGAGATCTAGCACGAGAACCGGCCGCAATCGCCTAGTTAAAGCCGGGTCATGAAATCCACAGGAACCACTTCGACACCCTCAAGTAAAGAGTACAAACTCAATTCCATTTTAAATGACCCTCAACCCCCACATCGCGACTGTTTATTTATTCAGACGACTCTCCTCATGTTGTTAGATGTACTCCGCATAAAGTTGACCGCAGCCGTGGTTGTAAGCACATCATATGATACTCATGTGATACACCAGTTTAGATTTTACACATGAAGCGCGGGAGAGAGCGTATATTTGGAACTGGAAGAAACCTCCATTTCTCACAAACACTGCATCACCAACACAGGAATTAATCACGTCTGTTTACTTCTCCGTCCACGTTACTGCACACACGTCAATCATCACCATGCCACCAATTATCCGAGACGATCATATTTTGGTATGTAGAATATCATTTTGAAGAATCACAACCGGTTTTCAAATTCTAACACGTCGCTTTTAATCAGGTAATATCTCCTGGTTCTGAAACAACCTTGGCTCAATTCGGAATTGGCGAGCTACTTACTCCAGCCACAATCCAAATCCCAACAAAAGTCTATGCGCACCCAGATCATTCCGGTAAGCCATACTTTTCTTCTAAAGGCGAAGAAAAAGACGCTGTTTATCCAATCAAAGCGGGCAAGATTGTTAATTTAAATGCCTTCAACTATTTATTGTAAGTTTCAATGCTGAACTATGTGCTGATTTAATTCAATCACGCGTTCTCTTTTGATCCAAATAATGATGCTAACTAATTATTGCGCGTGTATTTAGAAAACTTGTTTACAAAGCCGTTGTCGCCTCTATTCCTTATACAAACCCTCCTCAGTTGACTTCTATTTTACTGCTGACAACTCATGGCTGGTCTCGATTACAGATCGAATCAATTACACAGTACGTTTTTGAGGTTCTTAATGTCCCTGCATTTTCAATTCTTCCTACAGCTTTATGTGTATCCTTCGCCTATGCTGTCCAAAGCTCACTCGTCATTGATATCGGTCATGAAAAAACTGAAATTACACCCGTCGTTGAATTCGAAGCTCTTTCTCTTTGGGCAAAGATTATTCCCTATGGATCCCAATCCGTTAACAAGGCTGTTAAGAAGATGTTACCTCATTTGACTGATATCCAAATTGAGACACTTAAAAGATCGGAAATTTACCAAGTTCTTTCTGAAGAAGCCGCCAAGAACAGTTGGTTTGGAATTAATGATCCTAGCTCGCTTAATGGCACTTCAGGAACTAACAGCCTTGAGGAAGACGGCGTCGTTGATGTGGCTGCCATCGTCACAAGTGGCCGTACCCGTGAAATTCTGGAGAAACGTGAAAAGGAAAAGGCTGCTGCAAAGGACAAGTCGCAGCTTTCAGAAGAAGACAAAAGCAACGAGGAGCGTGAGTACAACACTTTTTATACCTCTGATATTCCTTCCGATTCTCCCAAGCAGCCTATCAAGGTTGGTAAGGAACGTTTCCACGGTACTGAAGAGCTTGTAGACAAGATCGTCACCGCTGCCGGCGATATCCTTAAGCACATGTATTATACCACTAAGCGCCAGGATTGTTGGGATAATGTCATTATTGTTGGAAGAGGCTCTTTGACCAAGGGCCTCAAGGAAGCAATCTATTTCGGTCTCCAAGAAAGATACCTCATCACACGCCCTACCATGGGCTCTGAAATTCCTTCAATGTTCCCATCAGGCTACAATACACCGAGTGGTGTTCCTGGCACTCCACTAGGTAGCGGAGCTGTCACAGGATCTGCAACACCAGTTCCTCAACCTCCTGCTGGTGTCAGTAGCAATACTGGCCATGGCCAGGTCCCCACCCAAATCCGATTAGGAAAGGCACATGACTATTTCCCCGACTGGAAGAACCGTGGATGGGAAGAGGCAAGCTTTTTAGGTGCCGAAATAGCTGCGAAGCAGATCTTTAGTGGTGTCATGGAAGGAACGTTTGTTAGCAGGACAGATTATAATGCTATTGGCCCTTCTGCTATTTGGGATATTTAAAAGACTTTTGATACCTTTGTTTAGTGGAAGGATTATGACTTATTTTTGGGATAATGTAATTAGAAGTGTATTATTTAATGAAATAATGATTATGGAAATGATAAATATGGTAATTTCATCGTAGTGAGAGGCACACATTAACTACAATTTGAGCATTCAAAACTTGGCTGAAAATATGATAATGAGTGTATTTCTATTGCAATTTTAGGGGAGAAACAAAGTAAAAAGAGTGGAGAGTATGCAATCAAGGCTATATGCGTATAAACAAACAATTGAAGGGAGTAGTTTATACGAAACGATAGAATGTGTATAAATAAATAAAGCAGAAGAACAACATTTAGATTATCTTATACTAATGAAGTCAAAGAGCAATCTTAAATTTAGAACAAGAGTAAGATGAACCACTTATAAGACGACCATGATGTGAGATTGAATCCAGGTGTTTAAATACTGTATCCAGAGTGTCTGCAAGCATCCTCGAACAAGCCGATAAGGTCAGAAGCAGCGATAGAGTTGCAGTTTTGCTGGATGCAAGATTTCTTCCAGGCCCAAACTTGAGCGTTTTGGCACAAGCACACGTTGTATCCATCAGGAACATTGTTTTGGCAGCCATCGGCCTGGAGCATGGAAATGGCCTGGGAATCACAAACGTTGCCACACTGAGAGTCGGTAGGATTGGGGTAGGCGTAGGTGGAAGTAGCTGATCTACTAACTAGTGGCAAGGTACCGCCTCCCGATAAAGGATTGAATGTTGATGACCAGGTAGTTCCAGTACTGGGGGAAGTTTTTGACCAAGAGGTTCCAGAAGTTGAGTAGTATGAATAAGGACTGTTGTTACCGCTTTCACCTTCATCTCCAGTGTTGCCTGATCCACTAGAGCCACCACCATTGCCTGAATTGGCCCAAGCCATAGAGTTACCGGCATTTGCCTCGGCCATAGATGAGGCACCATTACCACCAGCACCCGCAGAAGCACCGCCATTACCAGCGGAGGAGTATGCGGTGACGCCACTACCACCTGAACCACTTGAGCCGGAGGCATAACCATTACCTGCTTTAGCTGAGGAACCACTTCCATATCCTACAGTGACAGGGCTGGATCCTCCAACAGAGACTTGCTGGCCGTTTCCACCAGCAGCTGCTGCACCGGCACCGTTACCAGCGGCGGCAGCAGCACCATTCCCACTGCTACTTGCACTTGAAGAACCAGGCCCAGAACCGCCAGAAACTTCAGAGTTGCCGGTAGATTCAACTGTCCCAGCTACAGGGACTGGAGAAGGAGCTACAGCTAAAGTGGATGATTTAGAAACACCAAGCTGGCCACCGATACTGGATGGAACTATTACAGGACCAGGGCCATACTGAACTGAGTTGCTTCCACCTCCATAAGGGATAGGAGTTGGAAACTGAGAAGCTTTGCTAGCAGGAATCATGGGACCACCAGGGTTGATAGATTTAGTCTTTGCTGGGGAAGGGCCACTGCTGGCAGTGACAGAAGCAGTACCAGGACCACCAGCAGTAACAGAGACAGCAGCATTTCCATTTCCTTGAGTAGCATAACCTTCAGCTGCACCAGGGGAGTTTTCAGAAGCGGAAACAGAAACGGATCCAGCGGGACCATTTTGAACAGCAGTGCTAGAGCTTTGGCCACCAGGACCAGGGACAGAAACAGCAGCAGCCAAACCACTGCCCTCATCGCTACCTGAGTCGAAATCTTGGTTAGCTGTTGCTGTATTTGGGGAATTTGGTGACGGTACAGGAGCAATGAGCATGCCGTTGTTGGCATTGGGGTTTGTCGCTATTAATGGAGCAGGGTTTGCTTGATAATTTGGAGATGGAGCAGCAACAGTAGCAGATGTTGCAACAGCCCCACCACTGCCATCACCACCACTTGCCGAAAGACTGACACCATTAGCAACAGGAACATTAGTGACGGTACCAGCAGGTGAGACCCCAACAGCTGCAGCGATATAGCTGGAATATCCATTACCAGGAATAGGATTAGCCACAACTTGGGTTGTAGATAATGACAGCATCAACACTAGGGCCAGAACAAATGTGTTGAGGGAAGAGGAACCAGACTTTGAGCCAATGTTTCGTAAATTGGCTTTGGAAGCACCAGAAGAGCCAATAGAAATGGAAAACACTTTAGTTGCTTGCATTTTGAATTTAAGAGGTTTGCGTAGGGATCGTAATGTAATAAAAGAACTAAAAACCAGCTTTAAGGACTAGAAAAATACCAGATATGGAAAAGGAACGACTAGTTATAAATGTATGAGGCGTGAAACTGTCGAGTAATTGAACGCGTCGATATCTAGATATAAAAACTATTAATACACCGCTTAAAAATAACTTGAGAAAATCAGAAAATAGCACAAAAAAAGATCTTACTGTATCAAAAAATCACTGAAAACTAGCAGTGATATATCTTTTGATAGTTGGTTAGTTTCAAAATTTTCTTTTAAAAAAAAAGATTCATACAAGAAAGGGGAGTAACGACTTTGTGAATTGGTTTAAACACAAAATGGTAAACAAAAAACGGTAGGGATCAACAGATAAATTCAATCAATTTGAAATCTCTTTTTGAATAATAAAACCCCGGGGTTAATCAAAATGTTTCCGTTGATATAATTGGTGATAAATTTGATAGTTGGTAAGGAAAGACTATGACGTAATGTAAGGCTGTCGAGCTTGCTTGCAGCAGTATTATAAAACTGGGTAGTTGAAAGGAGCGTGATAAATAATGAATATGATTGTTCAATAGTAGCGAAGAAAAAAACTTGTTGATGTATGAAAGAAAAAAAAAACGATTAAATGATGGATTATTTGTTCCTTTTATATTTTGGGGAAATCATTGAAGCAATGTGATAGAGTTTTATTCAGAAATTTGTTTAGAGTGAGAAAATGATGAGTCAGCTGGAAAAATAGGATTATTAGACTGAAGTCACCTACAGGCTAATAACTATCCACTTTGTTGTTATAAACCAAGCCATCTATTTTCATCCTCTATACGTTTGGGTTTAAACTTCACTTTGTAACAGTTAGTTCGGACCATCTGGTAAAATGATAAAATTGCAGTAGGTGGTGAACACACATGAGATCTCTATAAATTTGAAGGTTACAAATTGCCGCTATTCACCATTTCATCTTTTTTAAAAACTTGGTGAGTGAACAAAATATATGATTTCAAACTCAATCTTAATTATTGTGTTTTATAAAGTAAAATGCAGGTCTTAGCTTTCATTAATGGTTGGGTGGAAATCATCTTGTTAATCTAATTTCTTGGACTCAGATACAGTCTTGGAAAAAAAAAAGACGGGAAACCCTTCAAATTGAAATATCTAGATTGTATATCTGTTATTTTTGGCTTTTCTATATAAAAAACCGTATAATAGTGACAACCCAAGATAACCTTAACACGTTATTAGTAGCCAATAAAAGGTTCGTTGAACAGTGGCGTTTTAATTGGAAACAGACATACCTCACAGCTAGAATTGGTATTTCATTGTTATACGGCTTGCTTTGTTGGGCTTCCAAAGAACAAAATCCAGTTTATAGTATATACTGAACTATTTTTAAAAATCAGACTTTGAGAAAATATCTGAATTTCAAGCATAACAAGAGCGTGTGTATTTACATGCATTAAAAGTGACCTGATTGTAGCTTCATAGAGGCAAAAACTCGAGGATTGTATTTCAAAAGTTTATCTGTGATTTCAAATTAATAATTAAATTTTCCCGCGTTGGTTGATAGCTAAGTTTCACCATGTCTTAATAACTGCCTTATTATTTTAAATCTTTTGGAAAATGAACTAAGCGCAAAGGTAATCGATTCTCAGACTGATAATCTTCTGTTGCTATATTGAGGCTTAAGAGACTTGGAGACTTGGTTAATGTCATTACAAACACTTGAAATACTCAATGTGCTTTACTGTAACTTCCCCTCCTAAAAATAAATCATCTAAAAGTTGGCAGGTAGCTGGTTTTGCAAGTTTGTAGAGAATAAACATGAGATCACGTAGATGCTGGCAGCCAACAAGAAAAGTGGTTGGTGAAAAAGAAGGTTAGAAATTAAAGACAGTTTCTGATTAACTCAACCCAGGTATTTTCATTTTAAATTTTCATAACCACAATGATCTAGTTCATACTGTGCGAGTATTTGTGAAACTTTTTCTTTTTTGATAACGATTTCTCTCAAAAAGTACATAAATGACATTCTTTTAGGAATTTTACTCCTTAAAGTAGATTTGTAACACGTTTTCTGCAACCTTTGGTAACTGTATGTGCTTTAAACCTCAATAATTAAGTTTTGATCCTGAAATTGCAAACGTCAAACTTCCATCTAGTTTTTGGAACTACTTTACATTTAAGGCTAGCTGTATTTCCAAGATATATGGCAGTTGGCAAACGTAATGTTACCTTTTATTCTGAGTTGTTATTGATGGAGTGATGTATATCTCTTTTTCTTTTCTCTGAATTGTTTGAGCTATTTGGAATCAAATAAAAAGTCTCGAACAAAGAGCTCAAGATTATACTAGGACCTGTAACGTCACTTGATGTATTTTTGAAAAAGCTAGAACGCTACCCTACGACATTGTCTTGCCAATTAACTAGCCTAGTAAATATCCATAGCTTGCAATTGTACAAGAAGTAAAAAAAGTACACATGTATTAGTTTTTCAACCCATTGAATTCAAAACATTTTGAAATTGCTATGCTTTCTGAAAGAAAACAACCAGTTGTAGAAACAGAACAACTGTATTGATTTGAAATTTTTAACAATACCATGTTTTGAGCTATATACTTTACTATACAAGATATTAATTAAGAACATTCTATGCATACTTCCTTGAACAATAACCTCACAGATCCTGAAATCTTCACACATTAAACATCTCCACTTAGTATCGGTGAATCATGGAATTTTGATTTTATAGTTCTTGTTACTTTACTGCACGTTTTCTGTCACCTTTCAAAGAGAGCAGCAATAACATAACATGTATTCAAAACACCTAAGAATAATGGTGTGTTTCTGTCCCATGTTCCAAGTAGAAAGATGCAGTTTTTTTAGGAATATAAGTCTTTAATTTAATGGATTTAAACATGTCCTATTTTGAGAAACAAAAAACTCATATGTATAAACCAATCACAAAGCACTGGTTAATTTATCGATAGTACCTTTAATTCTAAATGAACTGATCAATAAAAGAATTTCAATAATAGAAAACTCAAGTATGTTAAATATGAATCATATGACTATTGTTGTTGGTAGCCTGCACACAATCATTTTACTTTGATGGTAATATCTTCAGTGATATGGCTAAACAGGGAAGGCTTTGTCCATCCTAACGCCATTAAAAGCTGATAATAAAGATTCAAGTAAATTAACTCGTGTGCTAAATGATTGAACTACCCATTGTATTTGAGGAAGTTTTCAACCTCATTTGTCCCAAAGACTCATTCATTCACGTTGGCTTTTGTAATTTTTCTTTGGGTTTTTATTTTGAAATCTCAGGGAATAAACATGAAACTAGATCCCTCGTGCCAATTAAGATTCAAGACCACTATATTGCATTTTAAGATCCCAGGGACTTGAGATACTCTATATCATTGTCGGTCAGCATCGCGATGATTCAGAAACATTACTTAAATTTTAGTTTAATAAGACGCCTTCCTAACAAGTAGAATCCCAAATTTAGGTTGGCAAATTAGATGACACTTGCTAAATTGAGGTTTTATGAAGTCTTTATCCTCTCTCGACTCATGGGTATCCAAAGTAAATGCTCTTTTAAATCTATTTATTTTTAAAATAATATTTTATACTAATTGACGATATTATTTCAGCTAATAACGGCACTGCTTGTGTTAAACACTCGTTTAGTATTTCCTATAATTGACGTATAAACTTGGCCCGTGCTTTTTACAGCTTCTAGAATTATTGACACCTCATAATTGCCAAACATAAATAGAACATATGAGCATTTCTTTAAAAAAAAAAAAAAAAAAGCAGATCTTAAAACAAGTTGCGTGGCTGCAACTATAATTGAAATCCTGTTGAGTGTTTAGCTAGAGATGACTAGAGGCAATAAGCCAATCGGGTTCAAGCAAAACATAACTAGGACACGGCACACCTGAACACGAAATCCATTGAACTAAAAGCCCGTTGACTAATGGGGAAAATCACCTTTTATTGCACCATACAATAAACTTCCTTTTAGTTTAATACTGCCACTCAAAACATGCTCTGTTACGATTAAGCAAGCCGACTTGAAGGGTAAAATAGTATCTCAATACACTCGAGATTCTTCACTCTTGCTGTGGTTGCTAGTATTGTCTGGTATTGGCGCAGGTAGTAAGCATGCAAATTCCAAGCATATCAAATAGTTATTGACATTGACATGATTCAATATGTAAAACATCTTGAAAATAAAGGTATGTATAAGGTGATAGGGTAATTATAATTCATATCGGTAACAAAAAAGACTGAAAAATTGTAATGAGTGTCCCATGACTTTTTAAATAATGAATGGTTTGTCGACATAGACTTAAACCAAGATCAAAAAACTTGTTTTAAAAACGTGGAAAAACAACTGTATGAAAGACACTGAGTCAAATAATTTTAGCCGGAGAAAGCCTAGGTATTGATGAAGGGAATTTATTTGGCAGATAATGACGTCTCTTTCAGAGCCAGATGACTGCAACAAGCCCTGTAAAAACTACCATATATCGCATACAGCTTACAACCAGAATAATCAAGGTTTGGCAAAATATACCTGAGATTCATCTGACATGAAACAGTCAGGTGAAATTTATACATATTATCAGTCATCTTGAAGGTATAATACACTTTTGTAATAATCAAGAATGCGTATGGTTGGTAATAAGCATCTAAGACTATCCGATAAGTCCAATATTTCGATAGTTTCTTTTCATTAATGATTCAATTCCCCCACCCCATTAAGAGATCAAATTTTGGATAACAATCCAAATGTATATCCGAAGAGCATGGGGGTATTGTGAATGTTTGGTGGTGACTCGGATATACTATTACTGTGTCTGATGACTGAGAAAATCTTATAACCTGAAAGTAGGAACTAAATTTGAATATACAAACTTGGGTAAATATCTCAACACGATCCGTTTACATTTCATGCTATCCGTTGCGAGCTAGCTAGAGTGTAGGCATTGCCGAGGTGAAGTGACGTTTGAAAAAGAGTCATGCAACGGTTGACGGATAGATAGGATATCAAAGAGCAAATAAATTTGTCTGAGTTTGTGATGGAAGTATTGGGTATCTGGTGGCCGGATGGGAATAATGCCTCGATATATTCGGGTAGTGGTTGCTGAGGACGATTGACCAGAGTTGTAAGGTATTTGGCAGTGTTTATTCGATTGTGATTAGTAAGTAGTTATGTGATGAAGATGGAAGCGTGTTAGCCGTGTAGCAGTCACGAGTCGCGGATGATTCAAAGCCAAAGCTAAAGCTAAAGCATGAGCATGAGCATGAGCATGAGCTCGAAAGTGATTTTTCAATGATTTCAATGATTTCAATGAGTAGCTTGGATAGAGTGACATTCACACGCCTAGCACTAAGCAAATAAAGACTTTATTGTGTTGAAGCTAGTGAAACCCTAAATACTGTTCAGGCTGATGATGAATTGGAGGAGCGTACAGACTATCCTGGTGGGGACTTTATCGTCTTGAAGCTAGGCAGACGACAACCAAGCCTTTAAATCTCTTGACAATGTGTGTAATTCGATAGCAAGTGGCAATCGCAGGTGTTTGCTAGGCAAGCAAGCGTCAATGAAGTGGGGGGGGGGGAGAGCCTACACGGCTGCCGCAGCAGCATGAATACACGAAAGGGCTGGCTTGTCGCGTGATATTCACCTGACAAGTGGGATGAGGTGTGAGTGAATAAGAAATCCCACAGAGGCCGGACAGAACAGTAGCGCCTTGGATATGCTGTTCCGGGTGTGATGGCACATCTGGCAATTCGCGATTTAATAACGATGAGGAAGTTGGGTTTTTTCGACCCGGAAAAGGGGGTGCTGCTGCTTTTGTGAGTTGCCGGCTACTGTCACCGGTCCTGCACTTGCACGAGCGGTGTGAAGATTGAAGAGCTACAGAGGGCCGACACACTGGCAAACGACCCTATGACCGAAAGAGTCATACTGCCAGGCACACACACACATGTCAAGTACGGCAGATCCGAGCCAGTGAAAGGCACTTGAATCAAATGCGCAGAGAATTGTGGCTTGTTTTAGCTGTTGAGCGCTTATTGGCCAAAGCAAACAATTCGCCACACAACGAGGCATCCGGCATTGTGTAGGCAGCAGCCTCAGCCGTTCCTGCAGAGCATTTACATGTATGTATGTGTGTATTTATATGTATTTATGTAAGTGACGTGAAAATTCTTCTTGAGGACCGAGGGACAGAAGGAGGAGCGTTTGAGCCAACCTCCTCTCTGCCGGATATAATCATAGCATTCCGACAGAAAGTCCATCGTTCTGGATATTTGCTATTCCCTGCCGGCGCTGTGGGTTCATCCTGTGCTCGTGGGGTACCGCGCGAGCTGACCGACGTCAATCGCCAGATGTCGGAAGCCAGGCCGGGAGACCGTGCCTGAAGGTTCAAAGGAACCCTACAATACGACGACTTCGGAAGAAGACAATGGCGGCAAGCCAGGGTAAGGGGGAGGGATACGAAGAACAGCCCGAAGCCAGAGCCGGGGCATTTTGATCTGAGGCATCGCCTACCGCCATGCTAGATATACAGGCAGCGGACTCGGACGGATAAGTTGCCGCAGGCTTTTAGCTCTGACAGGGCTTGTCTTGTTATGTGTCAGTGGTCGGTATGCATGTAGCATGCGGCCACCGGAGCAAGCCACCTTTAACTAGTTGATTTTTGATCAACGGGAAGGGCTTTATTGGATTCTGGATTCTACGGAGGGCCTTTGGCGTTTGGAGCAAGGGCCAGCCTAACGCCGTGGTGGTAGCAATACTGAGGATACTGAGGGCATGTCTGGGTTCCAAGAAAGCCCAAGACTCTTGGTGTGTATTGTATAGAAGATGGTGTGTCAGTTAAAAAATAAATAAAAAAAATAAAAATAATAATAAATTAAATTAAATTAAAAATAAATTAAAAAAAAGCTCCAGGAAATAAGGTCAGCTGATCACCTTACCACCTTTTATCGGCAGTGGCCCTGGCGTGGCAACATCCTACATGAGCCGATGTTCACGGCATTGCTTCCTAAGAATAACCGTTTGCCTCGACCGATGGCCAGCAGCACTAAAAGTAACGCCATATATTCGAGGAGAAAACAGAGCACCAAAGTCGAAGGCATTTCGTAAAAGCCTAAATTCGTCAGAGAAAGAAAAAAACAACTGATTTTAGCAGACATGAAGAACGTTTGTGCCGTTTTGTGCTTTCTTCCAGTCAACAAGATCAACCCATTGCAAATTTGGTAGGCACTTGTCCTTCCGAATTACCCGCACTCGAGGTGGTTTGTGGTTCTCCAGGGCCAACCTCAACCTCGTCATGGCTCGAAGCTAATCGATATCGGTTCGACCAAAGCAGCTCCAAGCCAGACCGCTGTGGATTGGGAACAAACGTGTTTACTGCTCAATGCACATGTGCTATTGTTCTTATCCGATATTTAAATAATGCTATATTGATTTGCGAGGCTGCAGTTGAGAGCGTGTGTGTGTGTGTGTGTGTGTGTATGTCGTAGAGAAATGCAATCACGGGTTGTGGGTGGAAACTAATGTTTTTTTTTTTTTTTTTTTTTTTGCTTTTTTTCTACATGGTTCAACTTTCAAGTCCTTTTTAATCTTCCTATTTCCCACCTGTCTTTTTTTTTTTTTTTTTTTTTTTTTTTTTTTTTTCTTCTCCATCTTCCCTCCACCAAACCATGATTAATACACAATCTTACTCTGCTCCTTTGGACCAGATCCACCCTTCAAATACTGCTGCGACATCCTCATCGCATAACTCAGCAGAGTTCTCGCCCTCTTCCAGCCCTACGTCTAATGATTTTGACATTTCGCCGTACTGCGTGGGAAAACCACACCACATTAACGACTCCTCCTCACACTCTGTCCAGCTAATGCTCAGTCTCCAGGAAGACGTCATCTACTTGCCATGCCCAAGAACGTTTAGTCCGTCCTCTTATCGAGAGCATGACGGTGGTCTCAACGAGCCTTTTGGCAGAAACACCCCTCCTGTAAATGACCCCCTCAACGAAAACTACTCTCCACCTTCTTCTTTGACCGACCTCCCCGACAACAATCGCTTTCTCTCTCCTCACACAAGTAATGGCCATGCCGATGGCTTCTCGTCTCCGTTTGGGAGAAGAAGCCTCTTTCAAAGTCGCCGCAACAGCTCAAGTAGCACCACAAGCAACGACAATGAAAGCGATGAAGATGCCCCCTCCAGACGCGATTCTGGCATTCCAGGATACCCTAGACCACAGCCTTATGACCCAAAGAATCCTCCAAGATATGTCAAGAACTTGATAAGCTCTTCTTTGGAGCCCGATTCCCTCCCTGGCGACTTGCCTCCAGCTGCGTTGCGCGGCTCTCTTGTTATTAAGCTTTCAAAGCCCACAAAGCTCAAGGATATCTCTCTCAGATTTTACGGCAAAAGCAAAACCAACTGGTTGGAATCAAACTACTATCACGATCACGAAGCTCTTATTGCATACAGACCCGAGTTTCAAGACGAGGTTCTCATCAACTCCCATACCTGGGAGTTTTCTCCTTCCCAGCCAGGCGCACCTACTCCTTCTTCCATTGTCAACTTTGACGGCTTATCTGTTGTGACTTCTGATTTGTTTGGCGCCGATGTGGCCTACATTCGACCTTCGGCCTCTGTTCCAACGCCAAGCAGTTTGTTAACAAGGACTTTTAGCGACTCTGGTAGCAACACGAACACAAGTGGCCTCTCGGCCACTGTTACCTCAGGCCTCAAGTTTAAAACTCCTACTGCAAGCTCTGATTCTATTAGTCACCCCCAGCATACCCACATTGATATTCCAGAGGTTTATGGGTCCGAATCTGAGTCTGTTTCTCCAGCCAGAACAGCAGAATCGACCCCCAAAACGCCTGAACATGCATCCAAACACAGCTTTTCAAGAAGCTTTTGGCCTTTTCGCAGCAACAAGGAAAACAAGTTGTCAAGCACCCCAACCTCTCGTTCTAGACACAACTCTAGCTCAAGACATAACTCTCATTCTAGACATAACTCCCATTCTAGACACAACTCTGGCTCCAAACCCCGACACAAAAAGCCACCACAACTCTTTTCTCTCAACGATGTTCCGTTTTTCACACCAAACTACCTTAAACCTAGTACTGGTGGCAATGATTCCACAGCTTTTTCTTCTTCTTTTAACCCCGCTGGTGACTCCTCTACCCTTTACCCAGCAGGTGATTATGTGTTTCATTTCACTTTAGCTATCGACCCCCGTACGGCCGAAACAATTAGATGTAACAGTGGTGCAGTCAGATACTATCTCGAAGCCCGTGTCTCACGCCCATCTCGTTTTTCTTTTGCTATTACAGGACGCCGTGAAGTTACCCTTGTGCGCAGCCCACCGAACAGCTATGATACTACTTCCAATGCCCCAATTTCCATTTCTAGAAACTGGGATGATCGCTTGCACTATGAGATTACATCCCCTAACAAGTATATCCCCCTTGGATCTTCTGTTCCTCTTTCAATCAAGCTCACCCCTATTGATAAAGTACAGGTTCACAGAGTCAGAGTCCAAGTTGTTGAGAATGTTACATATATCAGTGCAAGAGTGGAAGGAGTAAAGCATTTGGACCCTGTTCGAAAAGTCACATTGTATCAGCTTAGAGCGCCGTCTGTCAAGAAGGACGAAGAGACAAGTGGTGGTAGCACCGATAAGGCTGCCAAAACTACCCCACAAAAAGCAGGCACCTCCTCAAAATCTGGAAAGAAGAAAACTACGGCTGGAAACCTTATCAGCTACCTGACTGCCAAGAACTCTGAAGGCGCCGAGCCCTCGTCCTCAAACCCTTCTACGACTTCCACCACAACTGTGCAAACACTTGATGGTGAAATCCTTGCTTCTACTACTGATCTAAACTGTAATCTGAACTTGGTTTCTCCTGAAAACAACTGGGACTCTGTTCCTTCTCACCACTTTACCAATCCAATTTCTGACAGCAGATACTTTCAGTTTTTGCGTCCAGATGCTATTTATAACCCTTATATTCATGTCAAGCATCGTTTACAAGTCTCTTTCAGGATTTCCAAGAAGGATGATAGTGACACCAAGCGCCGATACTTTGAAGTTCTTGTTGACACTCCAATCTATATTCTTTCCAAGTACTGCAAGAATGAAAGCGTTGAATTACCTTTGTACGATTCCGTTGTTAGTTTTGATGAGCAGCAGTTTCGTTACCAGCAGCAGCTGATTCAACAATACCAGCAAGATATGATGAGATATAACAGCAACGGGTCGTCAACTTCTGTTTCTGGCGAGTCAACTGGTGCTGCCGACATTGGCTCTCCTGTTGTTCGCGCCATTTCTTCAGAGTTGTCGGGCTCTCCATTGTGCGATAACCTTAATTACATGAATATTAACGGTGACACTCTCTCTGAAGACTTTGCTATTCAGCCACCTTGTTTCGATGATGCACTGAGTGACACTCTTATTAGTCCTGTTGTATCTGCTACTTATCACCACGTTTCTTCTTTGGATAATGTCTTGTCTCCCCAGACTTCTATTCATTCGCAAGATAGATCTACTGCCCAAGCTTCGATAGACTCATTGACTGGAGGCAGTTACTCACCTTCCAGTGAATCGAGAAACTCTTCACGAGAGGCTAGTTTGAGAAGTCAACATGCAAGCATCAATGTTAACGGTGCTTCTGAACCCCAGGATAATAACTCTGCTGAACCTAACAGGTCACAAGATGATGGCGTGGTGGGTCAGCAAAACCTTACTTCGGACTTGGCATCTTCTCACTCTTCAGAAAGCTCAGGCAGCAGCAGCAACAATATTGAGATTCAACAGGAAAACCTAACCCCACCAGCTGAGATTGGTTATCCTATTACAGCTTCTCCTCCAAAATACTCTGATACCGTTCGTGAATCTGCCCCATTGCTTATCAATGAAAATGCCAATGTCAGCACTTCAACCTTTTGGGGTTCGGATAGCGGAGCTTCTGCTTCTTTAGGCGCTGGTGTAGGTGTTGGTTTTGGCGTTGGAACTAACCGATACCCTCCAAGGCTAGTAAGAACCAACACTGATACCTCGTCAATTCAGTCTGTATTTTCTGCTATGACAGGCGTTTCCGCTCATGGAAGGGCTCCCACGAATATGAGAACCGGTGTTATGCCACAGGCAACACTCGATAATGACGACTATAATGATATTTCTAGAGACGAGACTCCAATGAATTATTATGTCAACTCAATGCATTCCTCAAGAATTGGAGGACCTGGAATTTAAAGTTACATTTTGTTTCTTTTACATGACTTTTGCTTATTTATTTATTATCATGACTATATATTTTTATTTTACTACACTCTCACATGTTATTTTGTTTATTAATGAATCTTAATTAATTTTTCTAATTTTTCTAATTTCTGTCTAAAAGTACAAGTTTTTTTTTTTTTTTTTTTTGCAATTTGCAATTTGCGACTCACTTGTGATTTGATCAACTTATTATCACTGATAAAACTTTATGGTCTTTTTATATAGAATAGCCATGTAGCCACATCCAGAAAACCACCACGATAAGTGAGGCACCGGCATAGGCCCAGTGCATAATGAAGAACAGCCATAACCAGAGAGTTCCTAGTGGTGGAGCTCTTTTCATGACGAAATAATAGCCTTGCTCTTCTGAAATATAAACCAAATAACAGCCAATTAACACCGACGCAAAGAAACTTGCAATTCTAAAAATGCGATTGTCTTTATGGGGATTGAAAAATAAATGGAGAACAACCAGTACGGGTGCCGCAATAGCAGCTCGCTGAAGAACTTCACTCTGTTCCGCTACATTTTCCCACCGCACATTCTGGGCATACTGTACACGGACCAGAATATCAAAAATAATGTGTGCCGAAAGTAAGGGAATTAAAAGTTGGGTATAGTCCAAAATTGCAAAAAACAATTGTCCTTCATCATCCTCATCGTCATCCTCATCCTCATGTCCTTCTTCTGTCTCTTCTTCCACTGCATTGAAGTTGGGCTTTCGTCGTCGGTGAAGATGTAACTTTTTGATCTTTGGCCCCTTTTCAGGTTGCTCAACATCTGAGTCTGTTTCATAAACGAGTTCCTCTTCAAAGCTCTCATCATCAATACCAGGCCTGGATCCAGCTTGGTTTTGCGCAAACACTTTGGGAGCCTTTCTGTAGCGAGCGGCAATGGCTGAGGTACTCGTCTTTTTTAGCCCTTGATTTCGTTGCTCCGGTGTCCTTGTTTTAGAATCTCTATTGTTCAGCTCTCGAATCTTCAACTCTCGCTCTCGCCGTTGAGCTTCTTGCTGTAGCTGCTCAATCTGCTTCACTAAAGGAACATCTGGAATGCCGGAATACCCAGAGTACGTTCGAAAGTCTTCAACATTGTCAAACTCCTGGATTTGAGGATGAGGTTCAACATTCAGCTTTCGTGGAGTGCTCCTGGCAAGTTGTTCCTGAAGCGCTTTCCCAGCACCTGATGTTGGCGTTTTGGAACTCGATGAGCTTTTAGACTTGGACGTCTTCTTGACCATTGCTAGATTCTTTTGAAATGCGGTGCTTTGAGAAATTAGCAGTTACTTGAACGGAACCTTATATATATGGAGACTTGAAAGTGTAATGATTGATAAAGGTTAATGGTATGACAAACTAGAAAAATGTTGGATGATAAAACGAAATACGTGGAAGAAAAGAAAAGTTGGCGAGATTGTTAAACTTCATATGAGATGTAGGCACAAAAGTTGATCCTATTTTTATCCTGATCACGTGATTTTCATTGTTTTTGAGTGCTTTCTTACTTGAATTGACTTTAAGTAAATATATATTATAACAAAAAGAAAAATATTATATAACAATACTTTATATTTGCTTTCAAACAATTCATAGTGAATTAAAGGGTTGCATGAAATATTAGTTTATAAAGTCATATTATTTTAAACTTTTCAAGGTCTCTTGGCCCAGTTGGTTAAGGCATCGTGCTAATAACAAGCAACTACTTGCGAGTAAACGCGAGGATCGGCGGTTCGATCCCGCCAGAGACCATTATTTTTTTGGTTTATTTTATCTCGATTCTTTGGGTATTTCTTTCTTCCTGTTACACGCGCATCGTTTTTTATTTTTTTTTCTTGACCAAAATGCCTTTTTGTTATCATCGCCAACTATGTTTTATACCCTTATATTCCCCCCTTTTTTTTACGATACTAATAGAATAATCGTTCATGAGATACTTTTGACAGTTCAAGGAATTGTACGGCTCAGATAATTAATTTATGATAAAACTCAGATTCAGTAACTATTACTAAAGGGACAGAATAAGCTATGTCAACAAAATAAATAAATAAATAAAAAGAGAGTTTATGTTATAAGGATGATTAGTTGTATGCGGATACCAATTAAGTTTCTAGCAAGTATTTCGCGCATAGTTGAGAAGCATTCTTTTTGGGCTTTTGATGTTAACTGTTGTTTTTTTAATGTTTTTGATGGGGAATTAGATGAGAGCAACGATCAGGCTAGTTAAGAATAGGGCAAAACCTGAAAGGCCGACAACCTTGTTTGATTTCATACTGGAGCCGCCATTGGTCTGTTCAAGAGTGGAGTTGTTGCTGAGAGCACTGACCTGAGCAAGAGGACTAGAAGTCTGACTGGCACCGATGGAATCAGCACTATACAGCTCAGTAGAGGCTGAAGGTTTGGAAGGAGAAGCAGATACTTCGACAGTGGCAGTAGAGGCGGTTTCGGGCTCGTTAGCCTTCACAAGATACGACTCAAATTTGGAGGTACCAAAGAGCACATGTGCGGCAGCAGAGTCCTCTTCAACAGGCAAGCTGTCAAAGTTATCTCGCTTCTTCCAGGTTCCACCCATGGAACCCATAGAGGAACCAGGAGAGCCAGGACCGGCGCTTGAGACAACAGTGTTAGGGGTGGTTTCAGTCAAACAGTGACCACTGAGGCAGACAGAAAGTGATGTGGAGGAAAGGACGGAAGAAAGAGATAGGGGAGGGAGTGGTGTGTTACCAGTTTCATGGCACTCATCGCAACTGACAGTTGCGGAACCTCCACCAGCAATCACAATGTTACCAGATCCGGATCCGGAACTTGGGATACTAATTTCTCCGCCAGAGCCAGAACCAGAGTTGGAACTTCCATTGGAGTTGGATGCTCCGTTTGATCCAGAAGAACTTGAGGAGCTACCGTTGGAGCTATTAGCACCGGAGGCACCTGAGGAACTGGAGGAGCTTCCATTAGAACTGTTAGCACCTGAGTTTCCTGAGGATCCAGTGGATCCAGAGTTGTTGTTGTTGTTGCCAGTGGAGCTTCCAGAGTTTCCAGTGTTACCAGAGCTGCCGGAGGAACCGGAGTTGTTAGAGGTGCCACTACCAGTAGAGGTAGCGGAAGCAACAGATGCAGTCTCACTTAACAGTTCAGAGCAGACATCACATGTAACGGTTGCAGAACCACCTCCAGGGATAATGGTGTTTCCGTTTCCAGCAGTGTGTGTGGAAAGGTACTGACTAACGGCTTCAGAGCAAACCTCCTTTGTGCATATATGAATAGATGACTCAGGTGTGGTTGAGGCAATGACTCCTGATGATGTGACTGACTGAGAGAAGCTGGAGGAAGAGAAACTTTCAGTGACACTAGATTCGGATTCAGATGAAACTACCCCAGATGTGGAGTAAGTGACGCTATAGTAGTTGGAAGATCCTGAAGCTCCGTTGTTTTCACTAGATGTGAGAGTGCAATGTTCCTCAGAGCAATTAATTGAGACGGTGCTGAGACCAGTGGGTGTGGGTGTACTAGGAACGGTGTTGCTAGAAACAGGTGTGGTAATAACATTGCTAGAGGAGGATGTCAAGATTGGTGTAGTAACAGTGGCAGGAATAGATCCTGTGGCAGTGGTGTTGGAAGTTTCTGATGTGATTGGAGAACCGGGAGAGGTATTCTGGCAGAATGGTAAAGTGATCCAAGATGTCAAAGTGTTTCCACCATTATCACAGGTTTCATGGCATACAACAGTTGGGCTGGAGCCAGTGGCACAAGTGGGAATGGACTCACTTGGAACTGAGGGGGAAACTGTTGTTGTGATTTGGCTAGGAACAGGAGTAGGGGTGATGGCAGATTGGCATGGGGGAAGAACGGCAGTGACTCCAGTGAAAGATGCTGCAGGATAGTAGGTAGCAGGGATAGTATTACCATTTGTTACAGTACCAGGAATCAATGAAGTAGCGAAGCTGGTAGCAGGAACAACTAATGTACTGCTTTCAGTTCCGGGGGCACAAGTTTCAGTGGGGAGTGAAATAGTTTGTGGAATAGTGACAGTTGGGATAGTTTCGCATGCTGGCAGAGAAATGGTAGTACCTTGGTAAGTGGTGGCGGGATAGAAAGTTGCAGGAACAGTAACACCATTACCAACACTTCCTGGGGCCAATGAAGATCCAAGGGTAGTAGCAGGAATAACTAGCGTGCTGCTTTGAACTCCAGGGGCACAAGTCTCGGTGGGGACATTAACAGATTGTGGAGAGGTGACAGTTGGGATAACTGTGCATGGTGGCAATGGTATGTTAGTTCCAGAATAAGAAGTGGCAGGATAATAAGTTGCAGTGTCATTGGCATTTGTTCCAGGGATGAACGAAGATGGAAGAGCGGTAGGAGATAGCACGAAGGTACTGCTTACAGTTCCGGGTGCACATGTCTCAGTGGGGATATTAATAGACTGTGGAACTGTAACTGTTGGGATGGTTTGACATGGCGGTAATAAAACGGTTGTACCAGCATAGGAAGCAGCGGAATAGAAGGTAGCAGGAATAGTAACACCATTACCAGCACTTCCTGGGACTAATGAAGATTCAAGGGTAGTGGCAGGAACAACTAATGTGCTGCTTTCAATTCCTGGAGCACAAGTTTCAGTAGGGATATTCACAGATTGTGGAACAGTGACTGTTGGAATTACAGGAGCAGATTGGCATGGTGGGAGGACGATAGTAGTACCCGCATACGAAGTATCTGGGTAGTAGGTAGCTTGAACGGTGCTTCCATTTGCAATAGTTCCAGGGATCAATGAAGATACAATGCTTGTGGCAGGGATAACCAAAGTGCTGCTTTCAGTTCCGGGTGCACAAGTCTCCGTAGGGACAGGAATGGACTGTGAAACAGTAATAGTAGGAACAATCGGGCTAGAAGCAGGAGAAGTTGGGGAAGTAGCTGGAACTGATGGAGTTAAGGAAGGAATCGATGGGGAAGTGGCTGGTACAGATGGAGTTAAAGTGGGAACAGAGGGTGAAGTGATTGGAACGGGTGGAGATGTGGCTGGAACTGATTCACAAGGTGGAATAACAGTTGTGATGCCAACTATAGATGTTTTGGGGTAAAATGTGGCAGTTCCATTGGGACCAGATGCTGGAATCAAAGAGGATGCGAGGCTACTGGCAGGAATAACCACTGTGCTACCTTCAGTTCCGGGAATACACGTCTCAGTAGGGGTTGCAATAGATTGTGGAACAGTTACTGTTGGGACAAAAGGAGAAGTGATGGGAAGAGATGGAGAGGTTGCTGGGATGGAGGGAGATGTCACAGGAATAGATGGAGAAGTGGCTGGAACAGATTCACATGGTGCAATAATGGTAGTGATACCCTCGTAGGAAGTAGCTGGGTAGAAAGTGGCAGGAACAGTATTTCCATTGGCAACAGTACCTGGGATCAGTGAAGACTCAAGAGTTGTGGCGGGAATAATCAAGGTGCTGCTTTCGGTTCCAGGTGCACAAGTCTCAGATGGGATAGGGATAGACTGTGGAACGGTGACAGTAGGAATAACAGCTGGGCTTGAAGCAGGAGCTGTTGGAGAGGTGGCTGGAACAGATGGTGATGTAGCAGGAGCGGATGGGGATGTGGCTGGAACAGATGGAGTTAAAGAGGGAACGGAAGGTGATGTTTCGGGGGCAGATGGAGATGTAGCAGGAGCGGATGGAGATGTGGCTGGGACAGATGGGGAAGTAACTGGAACTGTTGATGGGCTTTCACAGAATGGTAAAGTAATCCAAGATGTTACAATAGAACTTCCACTACCATAGGTTTCATGACACACCACAGTTGGGTTTGGACCAACGGCACAAGTAGGAATGGACTCAATTGGAACAGATGGAGAAACTGTTGTGGTGGACTCACTTGGAATTGGTGAAGGCTGGGTAGTTTGAGAAGCCGGTGGAGAAGTGATTGGAATAGATGGAGACGTAGCTGGAACAGATTCACATGGTGCAAGTACAGTGGTTGTACCTGCATACGAAGTAGCTGGGTAGAAAGTGGCAGGAACAATATTTCCATTGGCAACAGTACCTGGAATCAATGAGGATTCAAGACTTGTGGCAGGAACGACCAGAGTGCTGCTTTCAGTTCCAGGTGCACAAGTCTCAGCTGGGATAGGGATAGACTGTGGAACAGTGACAGTTGGAATAACAGCTGGGCTTGAAGCAGGAGCTGTTGGAGAGGTGGCTGGAACAGATGGTGTTAAAGAGGGAACGGAAGGTGATGTTTCAGGGACAGAAGGTGAGGTAGCTGGTACAGATTCACATGGTGCAAGTACAGTGGTTGTACCTGCATACGAAGTAGCAGGGTAGAAAGTGGCAGGAACAGTATTTCCATTGGCAACAGTACCTGGGATCAATGAAGATTCAAGATTGGTGGCAGGAACAATCAAGGTGCTGCTTTCAGTTCCAGGTGCGCAAGTCTCGGTTGGGACAGGAATTGATTGTGGAACAGTAACAGTAGGAAGAACAGCTGGGCTTGAAGCAGGAGCTGTTGGAGAGGTGACTGGCGCAGGTGGAATAACAGCTGAGCTTGAATCAGGAGCTGTTGGGGAGGTGGCTGGCGCAGATGGAGAAGTAGCAGGAGCTGAAGGTGTTGTTGCTGGAACTGATGGGGATGTAGCAGGAGCTGAAGGTGTTGTTGCTGGAACTGATGGCTGAGTAGCAGGAATTGATGGAGGAGTGGCAGGGACAGAAGGTGAGGTAGCTGGAACTGAGGGCACTGTAACAGGAACAGACTCACATGGTGCAAGAACAATAGTAGTGCCCGCATATGAAGTAGCAGGGTAGAAAGTTGCAGGCACAGTATTTCCATTGGCAACAGTACCTGGAATCAATGAGGATTTAAGACTTGTGGCAGGAACAATCAAGGTGCTGCTTTCAGTTCCAGGTGCACAAGTCTCAGTTGGGACAGGTATAGACTGTGGAACGGTTACAGTAGGAATAACAGCCGGGCTTGAAGCAGGAGCTGTTGGGGATGTGACTGGTGCAGATGGAGAAGTAGCAGGAGCTGAAGGTGTTGTTGCTGGAACTGATGGCTGGGTAGCAGGAATTGATGGAGTAGTTGCAGGAGCTGATGGCTGTGTAGCTGGAACTGAGGGCACTGTAACAGGAACAGACTCACATGGTGCAAGAACAATAGTAGTGCCCGCATATGAAGTAGCAGGGTAGAAAGTGGCAGGAACAGTATTTCCATTGGCAACAGTACCTGGGATCAGTGAAGATTCAAGATTGGTGGCAGGAACGACCAACGTGCTGCTTTCGGTTCCAGGTGCACAAGTCTCGGCTGGGACAGGAATTGATTGTGGAACAGTGACAGTTGGAATACCAGCTGGACTTGAAGCAGGAGCTGTTGGAGAGGTGGCTGGCACTGATGGAGTTAAAGAGGGAACTGATGGAGAAGTAGCAGGAGCTGAAGGTGCTGTTGCTGGAACTGATGGCTGGGTAGCAGGAACTGATGGAGCAGTTGCAGGAGCTGATGGCTGGGTAACTGGCGCAGATTCACATGGTGCAAGAACAGTGGTTGTACCTGCATATGAAGTAGCAGGGTAGAAAGTGGCAGGCACAGTATTTCCATTGGCAACAGTACCTGGAATCAATAAAGATTCAAGACTTGTGGCAGGAACAACCAACGTGCTGCTTTCGGTTCCAGGTGCACATGTCTCAGTTGGGACAGATATAGACTGTGGCACTGTGACAGTAGGAATAACAGCTGGGCTTGAAGCAGGAGCTGAAGGGGATGTCACTGGAGCAGATGGAGATGTGGCTGGAACAGATGGAGAAGTAACTGGAACTGTTGATGGGCTCTCACAGAATGGTAAAGTTATCCAAGATGTTACAATAGAACTTCCACTACCATAGGTTTCATGACACACCACAGTTGGGTTTGGACCAACGGCACAAGTAGGAATGGACTCAATTGGAACAGATGGAGAAACTGTTGTGGTGGACTCACTTGGAACTGGTGAAGGCTGGGTAGTTTGAGAAACCGGTGGAGAAGTGATTGGAATAGATGGAGACGTAGCTGGAACTGATGGAGTAGTTGCAGGAATTGATGGCTGGGTAGCTGGCGCAGATGGAGCAGTAGCAGGAACTGATGGTTGGGTAACTGGCGCAGATTCACATGGTGCAAGAACAGTGGTTGTACCTGCATATGAAGTAGCAGGGTAGAAAGTGGCAGGAACAGTATTTCCATTGGCAACAGTGCCTGGGATCAATGAAGATTCAAGATTGGTGGCAGGAATGACCAACGTGCTGCTTTCGGTTCCAGGAGCACAAGTCTCAGTTGGGACAGGAATTGATTGTGGAACAGTAACAGTAGGAAGAACAGCTGGGCTTGAAGCAGGAGCTGTTGGAGAGGTGACTGGCGCAGGTGGAATAACAGCTGAGCTTGAAGCAGGAGCTGTTGGGGAGGTGGCTGGCGCAGATGGAGAAGTAGCAGGAGCTGTTGGAGAGGTGACTGGCGCAGGTGGGATAACAACTGAGCTTGAAGCAGGAGCTGAAGGTGATGTTTCAGGGACAGAAGGTAAGGTAGCTGGCGCAGATTCACATGGTGCAATAACAGTAGTGGTACCCTCGTAGGAAGTAGCGGGGTAAAACGTAGCAGGAACAGTATTTCCATTGGCAACAGTACCTGGGACCAATGAGGATTCAAGACTTGTGGCAGGAACGACAAGAGTGCTGCTTTCAGTTCCAGGAGCACAAGTCTCAGCTGGGATAGGGATAGACTGTGGAACAGTGACAGTAGGAATAACAGCTGGGCTTGAAGCAGGAGCTGTTGGAGAAGTGGCTGGCACTGATGGAGTTAAAGAGGGAACTGATGGAGAAGTAGCAGGAGCTGAAGGTGCTGTTGCTGGAACTGATGGCTGAGTAGCAGGAACTGATGGTTGGGTAACTGGCGCAGATTCACATGGTGCAAGAACAGTGGTTGTACCTGCATATGAAGTAGCAGGGTAGAAAGTGGCAGGCACAGTATTTCCATTGACAACAGTACCCGGGATCAATGAAGATTCAAGACTTGTGGCAGGAACGACCAACGTGCTGCTTTCAGTTCCAGGTGCACATGTCTCGGTTGGGACAGAAATTGATTGTGGAACAGTAACAGTTGGAATAACAGCTGGACTTGAAGCAGGAGCTGTTGGGGAGGTGATTGGCGCAGATGGAGAAGTAGCAGGAGCTGAAGGTGTTGTTTCTGGAACTGATGGCTGGGGAGCAGGAGCTGATGGCTGAGTAGCTGGAATTGATGGAGAGGTAGCTGGAACTGATGAAGTGGCTGCTGGAACTGATGGAGTGGTTGCAGGAATTGATGGCTGGGTAGCTGGCGCAGATGGAGCAGTAGCAGGAACTGATGGTTGGGTAACTGGCGCAGATTCACATGGTGCAAGAACAGTGGTTGTACCTGCATATGAAGTAGCAGGGTAGAAAGTGGCAGGCACAGTATTTCCATTAGCAACAGTGCCTGGGATCAATGAAGATTCAAGATTGGTGGCAGGAATGACCAACGTGCTGCTTTCGGTTCCAGGAGCACAAGTCTCGGTTGGGACAGGAATTGATTGTGGAACAGTGACAGTTGGAAGAACAGCTGGGCTTGAAGCAGGAGCTGTTGGAGAGGTGACTGGCGCAGGTGGAATAACAGCTGAGCTTGAAGCAGGAGCTGAAGGTGATGTCACTGGAGCGGATGAAGAAGTAGCAGGAGCAGGTGGAGATGTGGCTGGAACAGATGGAAGTGTTACAGGAGTGGATGGAGTTGACTCTGGAATAGTCGGAGATGAGTTTTCACAAAAATGCAAGGTAACCCATGAAGTTATAATACTACCGCTACTACCATAGTTTTCGTGACAAATGACAGTAGGATTGGGGCTTATAGCACAAGTGGGGATAGACTCAATTGGAGCGGACGGAGAAACTGTAGTAGTAGCCTCACTTGGGATAGATGAAGGCTGAGTAGTTTGAGGAACAGAAGGAGATGATTCAGCAGGTACAGACTCTGTTGGTGTTGATCCAGCTGGGGTTGTTTCAGAGGCTGTATTTCCTGAAGACGGGACAACAGATGATGGCGCTATATTTTGTATGGTTAGTATTAATATCAAAGTAATAGAAAACAAAGTTACTTACTAATTGCTGGACCAGTGCTAGAAATTCCAGATGATACCGTGGATCCAGAGCATACAGTAACAAGCTGAGTAACAGTGGCCGTTTCAGTTACAGTGGTTGTAGCACAGAATGTAGTTTCTTGTGACGCTGATCCTGACGATGTGCTATTTGAGCCAGCACCGCTGGAACCACTGAGATAAATTGGGGTACTTGAGGCTGTTAAAATGTGTGTCTGACTCGCCGATGATTTACCTTGACTGCTACCATCTGAAACAACTTTACTAGACACAGTATTTGATCCTAGGCCACTTTCAGACACACTAGCACTAATGCTAGCACTTGGAGATCCAGCAACGGTTGCGGATATAGAGACCGAAGAGGAGGAAGGGTTAGATGTAGTTAATGAAACGGCTGTGCTGGTATGGACGATAGTGCCTGGTGGGCTAGCTGCGATAACTGGGGTGATACCTGGAGCACTGGTAGCTTCAGTACCACCTTCAATAGGAGCAGCCGTGCCACTAACTCCTGCACTTATACTGATGCTAGAGCTGACACCATCATTAGATCCAGCTAGAGTTGCAGTTGTAGAAGTTGGGGATTGACCAGCAGTGAGAGTAACACCCGTGCTGATATCAGTGGGAACAGAACGAGCAAAAAGGCCCAATCTTTCACCATGAAGAATATCTTTGTTGTTCTGGAAGTTTAATGAAGAGTCAATAGTCCTAGTGATCTTTGCAAATGAAACCTCCATATGATCATAGTCAAAATAAGCATAAACCTGTTTCAAAAAGTTTTCTCCGAGTGTAACAGTATTGTCCTCAGATGTTTTAACAAGTGCTAAACAATATGAACTAGATGAATCAAGAGGTTCCATAAAGCTGTTGAGTGGGATTTCAACATCGAATTTACCAAAAGTGAACTTCAAATATCCTGGAACTCGGCAATCTCCAATATATCCTTGATGTCTGCTGTCATATGAAGCCCCTAGAATAGAAAGGAGCTTTTTGGAAGCATCTTGAGAAAGATAAGTGTACTTGGTGCCTATGTTGATAAAAGCGGGAACAGATTTGGAGATAACTGAGCTTGAAGATAATTTTCCAGTAACAAATGCTGAGTCTAATTGGATCTCTGGGCGATTCTTGTTTTTAATAAGAGGAATTTTGTGAAGGCTTCCGTCAAACTTAGTGGAATCAACACCACCAAAAGAAACATGGCCAGTCTTGGTACTGTCTCTGCTAACAGATAATCCAAAAGATCTAGAACCTATAACACCAGCTGACACCAATTGAGACAATATATTTCCATTTTGGTGATTGGAAACTGGAATTCCGAGACCAAGAAACCCGACAGGTAGTTCAGATTTGTCAGAAACTGCAAATGAGGCGTACTCAAGAGATTGGTCTCCAATATCTAATGCGTCGGTCGCCCATTGGTATTGAGAAACAAAGGCGTCAGAAAGTGGCTTGCTAATAATCTCGAAAGTGGATGATTCAGACTTATCAAAGGATCCAAAATGTTGGACAGCGTTACAGCTGATTTCTCTATCAATTATTCCAGAAGAGCTAGCAAGTGTTGGATCGCATTTATTGTTTTCGCTACTGACAATGTAGGTCTCGGAATTTGCAAGAGTCAAAATGAGACTAAGCTTTTGTGCTGGAGTTCCCAAAGAGACTTCAACGGCATAAAAACCAGATACATCAAGTAAATCGGTTGAGATAGTATTGTGGGGCTTACTGATGGCGTAGGAAGAGAAGGGAAGGGCCGATACGGACCCAGTTGCAGCAAGTGCCGAAGCTGCAAGAAGTGAGGAAAAAAACATAATGTAGTACTCCCTCTAGGGAAGTAGTTAACTGTAATAAAAAAAAGAATACAATAAAAAAGGAAGGTTTAGGTAATTGAGGATTGAAAGAAAAAATATTTAAAGAAATAGGCGAGCCTTATGATGTAAAGAATCTATAAATTCAAAATTAAAAATCAAATAAAATATCGGGGATCATCTAAAGTATTTATAGGAATCATTGAAAAATTGACAGTCAACAAAAGACTGTTTTCCAAGTAAGATATTTTATTCTTCATTGTTTGCCTGGCCAAATTTGACATTTCGATCCACTTGAAGTAGAATCATTTTCAATAATAAGCTATTAACACTTTGAAATAAGCTTAACTGTCAGGGCAAAAGTTTCAAACAAACATCTAAACCTTTCAAGTCTTATACAAGGTTGTGAGTTTTTGAAGCCTTGACACTACCAACAATTCTGGTTACAAGTTGAATCAATTGAAGGTGATTATCACTCGCGGATGGTGGAATTATCCAAAACAAACCTGTCAAAATGATATTGTCCGGTTACATTAAAAGTGTAGGAACTATACTCTGATTATATTAAAATTAATTTTCTTTAAAAAAAAGTGTATTTGAATAGCTAAATGATCCATGTTTGGAATACGACTGGCTACGAAAACATTTTCAATAATGGCCTACTAATAATTTCATTTAATGATATTCAGATACTAGATTTTTAATCTGTATTCTTTATCCTAGTGTTGGCTTTACGCAGGAATGTGATTTTGCCGTTTGACTACTAGAAATTTATGTATATCAAAACTGAATATGTCTATCAAGAGATTCATGCTCATTGTATAAGTTGTAAGTGATAAACGATTTTATCTAAACAGGAATTTCTTTTTTTTCATTTTGGTTCCAAAGTACCAGGTTTTTAGACACTTTATTTTAAAATCACTACGAATTAAAACTAGTTGCTTGTTCAATGAATACTGTTTCAATTGCACAAAGTAAACTTCGGTGGCCTAGTTTTCAATTATTGAAGCCTTTGAAAGGTGTGAAATGTGTAATTGACTTAATATCAACGCCAACGGGCCAATAGTTAAATTTTATAGTTGAGATATTATATTCATGTTTCTCAGTCAAATTGGTGTGATTTTCGCTGAGATAGTATTTCCTCCAAATTAAGTTAAGTGGGTATTTGGAGGATCCAGAGCCAAAGGTTCCCTGGGAAATATTCTTCAAATCATATATTTTTGCTCTGATTCAAATAAACCGTGTTTATTTTTTGCTAGAAAGTATTCTCAGTTCAATGTGAAATAGACTGAGTGGATTTTAATGTCATTATTCTGTTGTTATTTTTGTTTAACACTGGAATAGAAATTGGTTATTACCCTTTATGAGACTTTGAATCTGGAAAACCTCTGCTCAACTTATATTTATCTGTTTAGGGACTAGTAACAATCTACAATATGAAATTTCACATGGGTTCCAAGGCATCAAAGGACCATGCGATCCAAATGTGCTAAAACTTGTTACAAAGTCGTTAAGAATAATATTGTTGTTTTGCAAATGGTTGCAATCACGTTTATTCTGTAATACCTCTTTATAACTGTCTCAGCTCAATATTTTATGAATTTTGCTTGCTTTTATTTTATGGCGTTTTCGTGGATCAATCACAAAATGATCCTAATGGTGGGATTGGAATTCTTAAATAGTCTAAGCTTTTTTCATTAACCAGTTAATAGATAGCCGCTGGTTATAACAAACGTGGCTCACTTGTATTAATTCTAATCCACAATCACACAACTACCTGCCATCTGCCAATGTATCTGGAAAAGAATTTTCACTCGATATGTTTGGCCAAAAAGTTGGGAGTATATTTAGAAATCTCAAACATAGAAATAAAACTTGAATGAGCATTATTTTAATCCTTAGTTCACCAAAAACCTGTCTCAGATAGGGGAATAATCTTTAAAGGTCTCATTATAAAATAAAATATGTGTGTCCAATCAGATTCTTTCCATGTCTCAGAAATAGTTGTTTTTTTAAACTTTTCTAGTGTACCTTGCATGTTCTGTACACTAGGGCCTGGTTGTGCGAAATTGGTATTACCTATCCACCAAATGTTTTACCATTTATATAGAAACTTCGGTCCACTATATATTCTAAAATGATAATGTTTAAACTTCACAGATAAAAAGAAACATGTTAATACTTTTTTGGAAAGTCTACGGGTCTTTGGCTTGCCGTTCATGTATCTTATTTTTTCCAGCCCAACAGATTAAGTTGAACGATGAAATTAATGTACACTAACTAGTTATAATCTAGAGAAAGTCATCATATTGCTAGGTAATAAAAGTAAGATTATTTCCATCCAGTGATTGAATCATATGTGGATTCCAAACCAAAAAGCTGTCTAAATTCAAAATAATAGTTGAAATCTCTGAATCCTTCATAAACATTACCAGTAAGGCAATTTTCCAAATTTGGGTTTCGAATCAACGATTTCTCATAGTGCTGCCTCTCGGCCTCTGCATCGTATATGTGCATGTTCAGAAGAAATCCAGAGTTTGCAGGGTGTTGGAAATAGTATGGAACCTGAAACTTTTGAAGGTAATGATTTCTCGGTCTAACTGAAATCCCATTTCGGTTAAACTTTTCCTTAAAAGCAACCTGCTTCAGCGATGGATGATTTTGTGCAAGAACATTCAAGCGGGGAGAGTCAAATCCGTTAGGGATATCAACGAGGTATAGGTATTGAACTTTGAGCAGTTTTAGTATTTCCTCGTACAGTACTTCATAGAAACAAAACATAATCAAAATCGAATCAAGAATAGAATCTGGCGTGATATATTCGGCAGGTGGTATTGAAAAATCGGTGCACATACTCATCAGTTTTTTACGGGGAGAATGAACAAGCCCCGCAACAATATCAGATTCAAAGCTACTATTCAAAGTCTCCTCCATCATATCGTTACTTTCTGGTTCGAGTCCACTACTTTCGCGCTCGATGTTATAGGCAATGTCATCTGAAAATATATTTTTAGAAATGTAACTGATGCGCCAAAACTCGGTAATAATCTTGGCAAGGATCTCTTTATCTTCATCCTTAGAAATCATTTCGGTAGTGTCAAACAAACACTTTATTGAAAGCTTTTTAACATTGGGAATCATGTGCAAGTTTTGGAGGAACGCTAAACTCTCATGGACATCTAAAGATCCAACCTCTAAATATGTAATGTTTTGTGTGCCACGGAATCCTATGCTTGAGTTTATAACATCTGCAAATGGGGCATTTAGGATGCTTAGAGATTTTATGTTTGGCATTTTCAAGCAATGAGTAAGTGACTTTAAGATTTGATAGTCATGATGGCTTGAAGTGATCGAAAATCGGAAATGCGTAACTGAAGGGAGATGATGTGCCTTAGTATATGGAAACGTGCGAAACTCCTGTCTATTAACAAAGCTTGTAACTATATTCAGTTCGCAGGTTTGAATTTTATGGTGTATCACCTCAATAGCACTCACTGTGTCAATTGTGTTTATGTAATGGGTGGTACTTAGTCTGTTAATAGGTGATGAGTCGCAAAATTTAGAAATAAAATGTTTATATGTGTCAGCATCTATTGTGTGATGTGGTATAATAGAAAGATCTTTTAGATTTTCACATTTGGGTATAAGTTCAATTTTGGGCGGATGTTTGCACTCCTCTAAATTGAAAGTCAGCTTGGTAATGTGAGAAGCAACATGTTCCATGTCATATA
The DNA here is from genome assembly GCA_900654225.1 of Magnusiomyces fungicola. Taxonomy (NCBI): domain Eukaryota; kingdom Fungi; phylum Ascomycota; class Dipodascomycetes; order Dipodascales; family Dipodascaceae; genus Magnusiomyces; species Magnusiomyces fungicola. The sequence continues at coordinate 1,940,989 of CAACAH010000004.1, forward strand.
TTACATACAAAAATGGAAGGCTGAGATCTACAGATGGTGCTGTAAGTATAAAATCGAAAAGGGCCGGCAAATCATACAACGAAATATAATCCATACTTGGATAACAGCCCTTGCCGTATATCATTGATTGGGGCCAAGACATGGTTGGTATCTGTGGTTCAATATTTCCTTTAGTGCGATATGGTAGAAAAGTTGTGGTATCTAGTTTTAAATGCTTCAACCTTTTATAATCGTTTTGGAGTGAATCATCATGTCCAACAAATATGCTAAACTGCATAAAACATTGATCCAACATTGTTATTTCCTCCACAAAGTTACTTTCAAAGAATGAATATTTATACGGTTTTAGAAAAGCTCGAGAGGGTACTAGCCGCGTTGTTGCTTGAAGGTATGGAGTGTATTTTTCAAATTCGGGAAGGTTGGTAGGGACAATCGTGCATCGTTTCCAGGATTCTGCCGAATAAATGGGTCTGATTACACGGCATGTTTGGCTGACAGATTTCAAATCTTCTGGTGGAAGGTACAATGAGATGTGTAGGTGGTATGCTGGAGGCAGAGAGGTGAAGTGATTGATTGACATAATGTGGTAATTGCCATTTAAACACTTTTAGTGGGCGGTCCGGGTCTTTGCAAATAAAAGGAAGGTGAGTGCCTTGATTGAATGGGTGTTTCTTTTTCAGATGCCGTCAAACCGACATTAAGAAAAGTATGTATTAGCTTTGAAATATAAAACTCAAAGAGAAACTTTGACGAAAAGCGATTAAGAAAGTCGTAAAAAGGAGTTTGAAAGTAGTACCGGTTCAAATGCAAATCATAAAGGTTGAGAGATTCAAACAGTATGACTATGAAAACGATTAACGTAACTGGAGCAATAGGTTTTGTTGCAACAAATTAACCGGATCAGTCTAACTGATATAAAAACAAGAAAAAGAGAGATGCAAATAGAAATAGAAATAGAAATAGAAAGCCAAACCAGTGTATTGAAAAATGAAAAATATGGTATGCGTTCGTAGGCTGGGTTGGCTATTTATTTGTGGAGATTTGATGTGTAATGATTATGTAATACATTTGAATTGGTCATTGTTATGTGATGATTACATAAATATACACGTAACGCTCTTTCTACCACAGCCCTGTCAGTGATGATTTCACCAGCTCAACCTGAAGCAATAAGGGTGCGACCCAACTTGTTCCCAACTATTCCCAGAAATTGCAAACCTCTTGGAAATTGAAATTGAGATTCAAACTTCAACATGTCAGCATCTTATTCTTTTTCAGATGCTACTCTTAGAGACAAGCAAGTTGGTATGTTTTTATACAGCTTTTTTTTTTTTTCTTTCAACGTCATTAACATGTATGTTTAGCGGTTCTTGAGAGAATGCTCAACCTCAATCAGGATAAATCTGTCGAGGTCCTAAATGCCATTGAGAAATCTGCTGAGGCTGGTGAAAATGTTAAGGCTCTAGAGTCTCTTAAAGATGGTCCTCAGAACCAATGGAAAGTTTTGATTTTCGATTCCTTTGGTCGTGACATTATTTCAAGTGTGTTGCGTGTTAATGATCTTTTCAAGGTAAGACAAAGTTCATTAAAGTGATAAGCAATTGGTTTTATGATAATATACTAACTATTTACATCTTATTCTTGCAGACTGGTATTACTGTTCATATGTATGTTTCATTATTCTGAATGGTTTGACAAATTACCCCTGTTTTCCAAGCTAACTAAAGTGTCATTTTGTAGGCTTATACAAACGGAGCGATACCCAATCCCTGATGTTCCAGCAATTTACTTTGTTCAGCCCACTCAAGAGAATATTCAACTCATTGCAAACGATCTCTCACGGGGTCTTTATGAAAATGTTTATATCAACTTTACATCACCACTTCCCCGAGTTCTCCTTGAGGATTTAGCCTCACGAACAATAGATACAGCATCCTCCATTTCGCAAGTTTACGACCAATATTTGAATTTTGTTGTTTCTGAACCCAACATTTATTCCCTTGGTCTTCCAAATGTTTATTCGACTCTCGCCAATCCCCGAGTTAAGGAAGAAGACATTGAAGATTTGGCCAATAAGATTGTCAATGGTCTGTTAAGCGTGGTGCTTACTTCTGGAACGATTCCCATTATTAGGGCCACTCGTGGCAATGCTGCGGAAATGATTGCTCAAAAGTTGGATGAAAAGCTACGAAACCACGTTCTTAACTCTCGTGGCCAATTTAACAATACCCAAACCGGATCTACCCAGAGTCCAGTTCTTATTATATTAGATCGTAACATTGATCTTGTGTCTATGCTCACCCATTCATGGACATACCAATGTTTGGTTAATGATGTGATGAAGTTCAGCAAGAACAGGATAACAGTTGAGACCCAAGAAGGTGAAAAGGTTATCAAGAAGTCATATGATTTGGATCCTGGAGACTTTTTCTGGGCTAAGAACTCTAACCTTCCTTTCCCAGAAGTTGCAGATAACTTGGATGCTGAGTTGAACAAGTATAAAGCTGATGCCAAGGAAATTACGGGTCAAACTGGTATTTCAGATCTTAATGACATTTCTCAAGTCAATTCCGCTAGCAATGCGCAACATCTCAAGGCTGCTATTACTGCTTTGCCTGAACTCACGGCTCGTAAGCAGACCATTGATATGCATATGAATATCGCTACTGCTTTGTTGAAAGCGATTGGAACTCGGGGTCTTGCTCAACTTTTTGAGGCCGAAGAAAATGCTGTTAAACTCACCAAGGCTCAAGTTTTGGAAAATATCAAGAATCCCGAATTCAAAGACCCACTTGACAAGTTGCGCATGTTTTTAATCTTTTACATCCTTTCGCCCAACATTTCCAGTTCAGACATGTCAGACTATGAGTCAGCGTTGACGGCTCAAGGCTGTGATCTCAGTGCACTGACATATGCTAAGAGGGTCAAGGAGATTACCAAACTGAGTATTATGAGCAACAGTAGTGGCTCATCTCAGCCCCAGACTAGTGCTGGAAGTGTGGACTTGTTTAAGACGTTTGGTGGTCTTACCAGCAAGATTACAGATAGCTTAAAGGACGGTAAATTATCAGAAGGTTTTGGCAATCTTGTGTCTAACGTTAAGAATTTTCTTCCACAATCCAAGGACTTGCCGATTACCAAGATTGTTGAATCTATTATGGATCCATCAGCATCGTCCAACTCAGCCACCGATGATTATCTTTACTTTGATCCTACAGCTAAGAGGGGACCCCTTGCACGACCACCTCGCAAGAATACGTATGATGAGGCGATTATTTTCACAGTTGGAGGCGGCACATATATGGAATATGGCAATCTCCAAGAGTGGGTGAAGAGAAGCAATGGATTGAAGAAAGTTGCATATGGTAGTACCGACATTTGCAGTCCAGCTAGTTTCTTGGAAGAGCTTACCAAACTTGGGGCTGAATAGGTTTGATTGGTATGGATTTTGATTATATATGTTTGAAAAAAGATGAGAAGCAGTATACACCACTTGCATGATTAATAAAAGGATTGGAGAATAAGACCACGCAAAAATTAGTAATTTCCAAGCCATTTTCGGGGAAGAAATGAAAGGTTAGTTGTAAAATATAATAATATAGTAATGATCATAATAATAGGCTAAACGTATGAAATCGTGGTACGTCCTGAGATTTACAATATGGAAAAGGGTAGAAATATGAAATGAGATATAACATCTAGGGGCAAAAGATATTCAATTCAAAATAAATGAATAAAAAGGGGGGCAAGAAAGGGTAAGATAAGAACAAAAGGGATTAATTTATACTGAGAATCAAAAGTATATATGAATACAAATGGCAGATTTTATACATATATTATAGATGACAGATTCCAAAAGATATTACGATCGTTACGGTTGTTGAGACGTTTGGGAAATCTTAAGAATGGAGAAGGAAACAAAAAGAAAAAGGTTCAGATATTGGGCTGTTTTTGATGATTGGCTCTAGGGAGGATATATAAGAAGCATTGGGCGGTAGACAGGTTGTTCCATCACGCCGACACAAAGATGGAGAAATTTATGACATTTTATGATTTTTGATATTTTGATATTTTGATATTTTGGTTCCTGGACATGACAGCAATGTGATTTAAATTAAATTGAATTGATCAACAGGAATTACTTTTGTATTTGTTTGTTTTGAGTTTCGGTGTATCCCCTCTTATGTTGTAATTGTAACCAAGATGTTCCATGTGCATGGTAGAAGTGACTTTGTCTTCCAGAACACTTGAAGGTTTTGGAGTATGAGAATATAGCAGTGGCAGTAGCAGTAATAGTAATGTAATAGAGTGTTGCTCTACACAAGCATCACGAAACGTTGGTTCTAAAGATTATGTTTTTAATTCTTTTTTATGGATATTGAATTGGCCTGTGATGGAAAAGTTTAAGTTGTTCCCCGCAGTTTTTTTTTTGTTTTTTATCTTTTCTGGAACATGGTTGAACATTTTGCAAACAGTATATTTTATGTAAATGAACCTGGACTTGAATTTGGACTTGAATTGGTCAGGCACTTATGTGTAAAGTTTATGACATCATGAGTTAGCAGTGGAGCTCACATGGTTCTAATGGTTTTAATGGTTGAAGACTAAGACGTATAAAAACATCAATTACATATATAAAGTCTGGATCATACCTGTGAATGACGAATCCCGTTATGATTCGGTGATGGTAGCGCGTGTTGGGCCAAAAGGAAAGAGGAGGCTAGTGGGCAAACATTCGTAGACCAGGATGAGTCGGTTGGTTTTATTTGGCTTTAGTAAAAGTAAGCCACGATAGAATAGACGTCGATGTTTCTTAACAAGAACGATCCCTAATGCCCAAATATGGTTTAGTAGTACGCCCAAGGTGAGCTTAGGTAACTAGGACCAGAGTTGAACGTAAATCATTACGAAAGGTTTAGTGCGATGAAGACGAAGACGGATATACAGAGTTCAGTTGTCTATAGGAATAGGAAATCAGTATTGGAAATCAAGTGTGCAGAGCCAATAACCTTGAGCGAATCAATCAACAATGGTACTTTGTTAGGAGACATAAATAAACCAGTTAATGGATGGCCCCTCTATGGCAAATCGTTTCCCCAGATTTATTAATGGTGGTATTGTAGTATTGCAGCACTGGGATTATTTACCCCAGGTTTTTGCAAAATACCAATTAAAAGAATTTAACATAATTTAAAACAATTTAAAACAATAAAAAAGAGGTCTGGCAAAGTGATCTGATGATTTGTATGATTCACAACATTTATAGGGGTCTTTTTAACCCAAAGGCAGTGTAAAAGTTACTTGTTCCAGGCTTTTTGGTCGAGAGTACAGACATGATGCTGCTGAAAGCGTGATACCCGTCAGGCAAATAAACACCACAATCTTCACGTTGCGAGACGAGTCCTATTTTTTCGGTTGTTGAGGCACTGTCATAATAATGAACACTTGACTTGACTACCAACCTGGAATCTGGTAAACCTGGCAAGCCCATTAAACCCAGCAAACCCAGTAAAACATGGTCAAACAAACCAGATCATTATATTCGTTCATTTTTGTATTGTTCTTTTGCTGCTTAATAATGGCCATTTCAAATAAAAACATTTTTTGAGAAACACACGCTCCGTTTATGACATCACACACACACGGCGGATAATTTACGGCAATACAAAAGCAAATCTGCATTTAGGTTTGGTAAAATAAAAGCGCAGAGACGGGAGAATTTTTAACGTGTGTAAATGATTGCCACTGTTGTTGCCACTGCTATTGCTACTGCTATATTTATTACCATTACTGTTGTTACCACTATTCCTGATACCGCTACTTCTACTTCTACTACTGCTACTGCTACTGCTATTATTACTACCCTGTTGTCATCTGGCTCGTGACGTGGGCGTTTTCTTTGGTTTTACCCACCGGCACAACTACGTCATTGCCCTGTATGTATGTCGACCCGAAGGACCCATGTATCTGCAGCCAGGTTCCGCGCTCCTAGGCAGGCCCTTTGGCTCGCCCTTCCGAAATGTCTCGACCTGACATGACCCAAAAAAAGCTGCTGGAGTATGGAACAAAAAAACACAGAGCGTCGAATGCAGCAGGCGTAGCAGTCTAGCTGTGTGTTGCCTGCTAATTCCCACAAATAAGCCTTGGTGTCACATGTTTCAGCTATAATGCAAGTCTTATTCTCTGGCCTCTGGCTCTTTCGCTTTCCTTTACTTTCTCATTCTGCCAGCTCTCTCCTTTCTAAAGAGTGGTACTGTCAGATTACATTTGTTTTTCATTTTTTGCAGCAGACACTTCCTGCGCACCAATATCAACCCGTCTCCTATTCCGATATAATGCCCGTGTAGAACAAAAACGGTGATAGAGAACCGACTCCCGACGGATGCCCAGAGGGAGTATTTGCTGTAAATGGAGCAGATGGATCCAAATTTCATGTAAAAGTAAAATATATAAAGTCAGTGTTTTTTCAAGTTACTACTACATATGATCAAATGACATTGGTTATGAAACAGGTTTTGTGATTTTATGATTTTATGAAAACCCTGTTGTGAATAGAAATTGTAATCAAGCCGAGTATTTATACCCGATTAGGTATCGAAATTTCAAGACGCATATTTCGACAAAAAGCATACAGAAATGATATTGGAAAAAAGTGCCAATTTACTATTCCTTTTTTTTTTTTTGCAATTTGAACAACCTTCTCGGATAGGCCGACAGCCAACTGTCAAACTGAGTTTATTAACTGATTTCCAGAAACTTTCGTTAGTCCAAGATCATCTCGTTGCAGTCGACAGAAGGCTTTTTTGCAACAGAAAAAGGCACTAAAAGCGACACTTGTTGGAATCCATAATAATGATAACAATCAGAATCGTAATAATAGTACTAGTAATACTAATATTTACATTTCTGTTTCAACTCTGCCCAGTTTGTGTCGTTTCCCCAGAGTTTTTATACAAAGCATTACCAAAAAAAAAAAAAAAAAAAAAAAAAGAAGAAAACCGCCAATAAACAACAAGCCCTATTCAAGAAACGTTTTTACGACACTTTTTAAGCATTATCAGAACCATGGAGACAGTTTTAGAACCAGCCGAGTGTTCCTTTTCGACTCAAACACCGGCATGACTTGTTTTCCAATCAACTATACAGTCTCCAGAAATGTAAAAAACAAATACCCCGGAAGCTTTAGAATATCAATACCTTGAACTCTGATTTACTTTAAGTCTGATGTCCTCGTTGTATAAACTTTAAAAATTTAAAAAAAACACCTTCTCCTCTCCCCTCTCTATTCTTTGTTGTTTTTTTTACAATTGGTCTGGCTTGCTTTGAGCCCCGACTTTAAAAGCCCCGTAGTCCGTTGGGTTGAAGCTTAACAGGGCGAATTGATGAAAGATAGTGAGTGTACAGTTCAATTTGAAATATACACATTGTTTGCACAACTGTAAGCAAATCCAACTTGTATTGATTGTCGTGTTTGTTCGGTCTTTTGCTGTCGGTTTGGAGGCTGTTATGTTGACACCGATACACGTGATCGGTGCTTTCCTAAGGCTGAAAAGCGAGTGTAGGATAAGCACGACCAATTTCCGCATTTAAATATTCCTAAATATAAGAGCATTTAAACATTAAATTATAAAATTATAAAATTATAAAATACAAGCTTGTTAGTAAAAAAAAACAAGAATACGTTTCAAAACCGGGGTTATCACTATACAAGCTACCGTTCTGATTTGTAATTGCCGTGAGGTAAAAAATATAACAATCAAAGCAAAATTCAAGCTCGATCAAAGTATAATAGAAAGACTCAGCACAGTTCAAGACAGTTGAAGATTTAAAGACAGTTCAACGCAGGCAAAAGTCCTGTATACATTTCCCCAGATTTGAATGCGTTTGAGCACCTGTGCCAGGGTAAGGGCAAGAGACACCTTACCTTGGCGACGTGGATGCTGACTAAAGATGCTACACAAGGCCTGAGATAAAGCAATGCCAGAGCTGTTATGTATAAAATTTTGTTATGTATCTTACGCAACCCACAAAGCAATTGATTGCCAAACAGGGACTTTTGCGCTTTTGCGCTTTGGGCTTTGGACTTTGCTAAAGGGCGTGGTACCCGGGTCTATGTTTCCAGGAGCATGGATAAGGATGCCTGGAGCAAAGCGGCCTGAACAAATGAGCCTGTAGATATATACATACACCTACAGCTGACAAAGTATTATTATGGCAATTGGGTACAAATTAGTTTACGCTCCCAGAAACTCATGCGGTTGTCGGAAAAACGGAATATCACGAAAACACAGTTACCACGATACTTTATACTACACGGATATATAAAACACTTGGTATTTTAATAAATAAAAAGGTGGTTTTTCAACTTTCTGCTTCTTTTCGTTCGTCTGTGGTTCATATCTTTCGGAAAAACTAGAGCAAATAATCCGACATAAATAGGTCCTGCTTGCCTGGTGAATTCCTGACCATATGAAATGGGACCAGGAAGAGATGAATAGAGGACTGTGTAATTAAATACACATTGGATATTCGTTTGTAGTGTGTTGGAGATTTCAAAGGCTGAAATATGGGGGGTTGGTTAACTGCTAAGATATACACTGTTACGGATTAAATTGATCAAACACAGTAATATACCCATGAGTTTGCACACTTTTGGTGAATTTAAGCCTGAGCTTCCTCCGCATTTTTGATAATAGCCAGACGAGCAGGAGCATTATTGCTGTATTCTGTGTCACTTTCCATGTTTTTCCCATTTGGAAGCAAGAAAAAATCCGGGGTATATTCAACGGAACAAAAGCACCCGGCGGTAAATAAGAAGGTTATTCCTGGAAAAACCTGGGGTACGGGCGTAAAAACTGCATGGAGGAAAAACTGCACTAGTGTAAATATGCTCTTGCGGCGTAAAAGGATAAATAGAATGCTGCGTAAAGATACCGACCATCAAAAACCGAATCAAATAACAAGTGTAAAAGTTTAAGCACCAAGCACAATGATGTAAGGCTCAAACATATGTAGAGGAAGGGAACATCGGATGATGAAATATGAAAATATAAAAATATAAAATATAAAAAAAAAAAAAGTGAAAATTATTAATGTATAAAATAAAATAAAATAAAATAGAAACACAACCAAGGTCATGATAAATCTAGTTTACTAATATCTCATCATAATGTACATACCTGGTCACGTCGTTTTAAAGCTCGTTGACAATACCAGAGTGGATGCAATGCTTTGGGAAATACGTCACAAAGATTTTTAAAGCGCGGAAATGACCAGAATCGCCATTTGGGGGGTTTTTTCTTTCTTTGTGGACCGTAAAGTTTATGGCTCAGAGTCTGGAACGTTTGCTTGTGTCTAGTCTCCAGGTGTCCATCGTCGTGGCTCGTACCGATTTGTAATTGCTTCTTCTTTTAAATTATAAAGTCGCTACTAGTCTTCACCAATACTGGCCAACCGCATATTAAAAGAAACATTTTTCAGCACCAAATGTTGTACAAATGTTGTACAAATGCTGTGCAAACGCTGGCCACTGTAAACGGTTACTAATAGTGTCATTACCCACGCCGCTTAATTACATCCGAAGTTGATCAACAAACTAGTCTTTTTAGCGGAGTGGCAGTTTCCGAAAAAATATATCAGGGATAGTATATATTATACATTACATGGTATTTGGTATTTTAGTATTTTAGTATTTTAGTATTTGGTATATGATATGGGGGGCCTCTTTTTATCAACGTTGGATCACGTACTAGCGGAAAGCTATTAGGTCTGCAGAGAGATAAGGACTGGTCTTGGCTTGATGATAAGAATCGCCACCTTTCCAACGAAGCAGAGTCTGTTGAGATTTAGATGGGTTGTGTATACAAAAATGAGCGAAACAATGTACCAAACTTTCACTTGGAATTAAGCAACTAGTCTAATACAGATACAAGCTGGTCCAAAGAAAAGGTAACGAACGGCCTATTCCGCTATGTGGTCTTTTGGTCTTTTGGTTTTTTGATCTTGATATACTGCTGATGACTACACTGGTTGTTTTGACAATCGCTGTGCCAAAGATTTCTCAAAATAGGCAAGAACCAAGCCCATACCAATTTATCAATGTTCCTGGTGGTTTTCTTGTTTCCTCGTGTTTCTTCAAGCTCAAGGAAACAGTGGGTGTGCGACTCATGAGTCACTACCGCGTGTCTCAATCTCGCATTTGTCAAAGTACCTATGGACTAAAATAAAGTGTGGCTATAAAATGCAACTCTTACATTGCTGATATTTTGACAAAAAGTGTAAAAGAGAAATAGGTTTTGTTCACAGCTCTTTGCTATGGCTGTTATTCAAGACACGCATACTGGTCCTAGAAATATCACCTGACTGCGACCCAGGAAAAAAGATTCCAAACTGATCAGCCACGACTTGGATGATAATTAAAACATGCCTTTTCTCAGATTTCTCAGATATCTCAGATATCTCAGATATAATTATTATATGTGTTCCAAGTATATCAGGTACAGTCGGTCCATTAATTTTAGAATGTAAATAACTAGTACCTTTTTGCGAAACAACATGTCATTATACCAAACCATATATACAATCATTAATCGTGTTCTGCTTTTATGAAATTTTATGAAAAGCTTTTACGAGGTTATAGATTATGAGGGGATCAAACTATATACCTATTTCCTACAAAGTTCCAAATGCATTTTCAACAATACAAGCTCTCAACAAAAAGAAGCCATCATTTAAAGTTATTGTGACAACTGCACCATTGAGAATATATATGGAATACAAACATGACCAGCATCTTACTTTTGGCCAAAGACCCTTTCTTATTTTACATTTGGAAGAAAATGTAAACCATCCAATTCTTTTAGCCAAAGTTGGACTGCAGAAAAAGTGGTCAAGCAAGCGTGCTCGATTTCTACAGACAAGAACTACGGGTGGCGTGCTAGAAAGTTTCAGTTTCAAAGTTTCAAAACCTGGGGAGTGGGGGTAGAGGGTATACACCAGGCCATATCGCTTTTGCGACTTTTAAGAAGAATAATATGATTGGTTCTGTAAAAAAAAAAAGGTAGTAAAGTTTCAAAGTTTCGTGTATACAGCTTGTTTTCACAAGGTCTTTGTTATTTTTTCAAACTGAACCAGTACAGAGGGAAACAATCTACGGAGCTAGGCCACAAGTTGGGGAAATGCGTATTCCATAGAACTTGAAAACAAAATGGAACGCAGATTTCCTTGGGTTGGAATGCATTCTGGAATAGAAGCTTTTCTTTTACAAGGTGTATGATTTAAATCTTATATAATATATAATACCCCATGGGGTTCATCCGTCACAAGGCCTGATTTGTACGGTAAATAATCATAACAAGACCAAACGTACAACAAAGCAGGTACTTACATACACAGGAGTTACATAAGCCATGCAATACGTTGGGAGGCTTTTCAGATTCTCCTATTTATTCCGGGGATGGCTTTATACAGTAGTATACAGTATATATGGGAGGAAGAAACTTTATATCTGAATGAGGAAATACTGGATGTGCAGCCAGTTTAGGAAAGAGGAGATGTGCTGTGAAACGAAGCCTAGTATTAACTAATCACGAGTGCCAAATACCAGCACCTATGATGTATATGATATATATGATATATATGTCCATGCCTATGGTTCTATACTAAAGTCTCGAGCCAAGACAATCGTCTTCGATGGATTGGACAATTTTAAACAACTGTGATTGGCGAGATACGAAGGGGAAGCTATAACTAGTTTTCGCGTGTTATAATGGAGGCCTCTCGTCTTGTTGAAGGCCGGCCACGAGCAAAAGAGCGAGGATAAAGATAGGCGCCAAGATGTATAAAAACAAAATAGTATACCACCGCTTCATAATGGACCGTGATTCATAACCGCCCAACAGTAAGGGTAGCATCTCCCCACGAGAGGAGCATCTATTATTCTATTATTTTATTATTTTATTTTTGGGTTTCAATATTCGTGTGACATGAGAGCGGGGATGGCGGGAAAGCTAATGGGCTGCCGACGAAGCACGGACAAGAACGAGAACAAGAACAAGACCAAGAAGAAGACCTAAACTATGGGGTAAGAACGTATTGCTGAATACAGATAGGAGACATAATCCATAATGGTCTGAATTTATTGGTTGACCTTCCAAACAGATGTGTGTATTTCATTGAATGAAAGGGAATAATGAATATATACTTGTTAAAACCAAAATGTACCTGGTTTTACATTCTCCGCCTTTTTGCCTTTGAATGGCCTAGTTTTGACAACCAAACAGAAAGAAAAAAAAATTCAGGGCGATGAGGACCTTTTTAAGCACCTAGTTATCAAAACCACGAAAACTCAAAGCCATTGTTCAAGCTTTTCATTACAAATGAAGATCAGCCAATACAAGCGAAAACTCCGATAAATCTAGTGGTAACGATAAACACAAGCCAAGCGTGTATGTGGTGCACAGCCAAAGTGCTCCTCCAGACGGTTTTTCCGTGGTAGTAAATAAAGCCTAATTCACGATCCCGCGTAAAACAAACAAACAAAAAACCTTGCCATGCATACAAGCCGTACACTTTGAACGGCTTTCGCGACGGAATTCTTACCTCCTGTCTTTTGTCTTTTGCCTCTGCCTCTTACCTGTTGGTGCTGGGATCCTGGCTCCTGGCTCCTGGCTCTTGGTTCTTGGTTCTGCGATTTTTGCCTCGGGAATTTCGTAACTGGTCCACCATTCTGTACGGCCACCATCGTGAAATCGCTTAAACTTGTCTTCTCTCCACAATTTGGCCAGACCACGCCTGCTCTCTAGTTAATGGCCAATAAACGCGTGCTTTATTTTCATTTCTCCATAAACGATGCCACTTAGCAAGTGCTGCTACCTCGTAAAGTTGTCAGAAAAATTAAAATTATCAAAAATATTAAAATATTAAAAATATTAAAATTAAAATTAAAATAATAATGATAATAAAACAAAAGCAGTAATTACTATACTTGTAACAACTTTTCAAGAGCTAAAAGCATGCACATGCTTATACTCTATGCCCATAACTTTGGTCAACGATTACTAACAGCCAAAAAACACACGTCCATGGTCCCAATAACAACTTGCATGAAATAGCCAAGACGAGATAAACAATAATCAACAAGCTCTCTTTTCCATGTGTTTTTTTATGAAATTGAACTTGCATAAACAGTGTCTTTGAAGAAAAGATAATACCTGACCGGTTGAGATTATTGGTTGTGTTGAATTTGGCAATTGTCATGCTAATACCATTATATAATCTGTCATTTCGGAAGCATGCACTATTCCATCTTATTTTGCTTGCCCACAGCTATATCTATATTTCTAATCGATAGTACGATGCTGATCAATCCTGTTCTTGAACCAGGAGTTGACCGAAATTCATGTCTTTAAAACAAGATGTTTTCTTGATTAGTTCAAATCTATCATTTAAATAACCCGTCAACGTTAATGGTACTATATATATAACTATATTTGAAAACTAGGGATGGGAAATAAGCACTTTTAGCTCTAGCAGTCGCAAGGTTTCTATTACAGTTCCATTTTCATCTAACTAGATAAATCAGCATATTCCGGTATCGGTGTTTTAATATATTCTAAACTGGGAACCTGATCAATCTGATCAATCTATTCAACCTGTCTAATGTCCAATTGTTTATGGCTATCAAAGTTGTACACATGAATCTGGAATTCCTTCCCAAAAAATTATTCCAATTCTTAAACATAACTTTGAGTATATTTACAGAATATATAATGTGTATACATTTCTTTTAACCAACAATACTCTCAGTGGCAGTGTCATCAAGTGGAAAAGAAATGTATTTAAAGGAGCTGAGTAGGTTTTTCCAATTTTAACATGTTGATAAAAGATAAATGCCAACCTATTTGACAAGCAATCAAGGCTTTTACTTTGTTTTACTTGATTCATAAATACTTGGACAGCATGGTTTGAAAAACGGTTTAAAAGTAAAAAATGGCATGAATTTAAAATTCTCCTTCTTTCTATGCCTTTTCTGTTTATTTATATACTTGTTGATTTTGATACATGATCTTTCATTCATGCCTTTTGAGCAACCTTCCTGTTGCAATGTTGCAATTGGGTATAGATAAGAGAATAATGAGCATAGTTTTGTCAAAACTTCAATCCCTGTTTGTTATCTTGAAAAATATCAACTAAATATTTGAAAGAATAAAAAAATCAAAAATTCAGCTAAGACGCAAACGCAAGCGAGTCGACCAGGTCCGGATCATACTGATACTTTGGAATCTTTTGCGAGGGTTGGGCTGCTGAGGTCCGAACTGGATTTGACAGTCGAGTATATAAAGCAGATCGTGTGCTTTAAATATTTGAGAAATATTTGTGTTTTTTTGAGAGAATTTAGAGGAAAAAAGCAACAATCTATAACAGTACCAGCAGATTTTCATTTTCATAATGATCACAATACGAGTTGGACTCATTTAATTCAACAAACCAACAGCGGTATCAAACATACGGGCTCCGGACTACAATATTCAAAAAGTTCCGGTAACGACAGAATATTCAAAACGGTATAGGCACTTTCTATATATTCGAATTCATTGTTAGAAAACGAGACATGCACCTGGAGAACAGCTCCGTTTGAAGTTGTATGACTAGCTCTGACTTTTTTGCTTTTTGCTTTTTGCTTTTTGTTCAATGACATTTTCATGATTGATGTTTCACGCCCAAATGACTATCCGACACCATGACCGACAGAAGACTAAATACGAGACAATGAGGAATTGAAACAAAAGAGTATTATGAATCAAATAGAGGTATTTCTGGAATTCTAACGTTGGTGTTTTGAATATGCTAATCTTCTTGGTCTCTGGTCTTTTTTCCAACGGTGTCTGGTTTTGTAAGTTGACGTAAAAGCATTTGATACTTGGTTTTAAAACTTGAGCGTCAAAAGCATTGCAAGCATTGCGAGTATCCTGAACATCTTTAATATTCAGCTCCGTTATTATTATTATTATCGCTGTTATTCATGTATTTCTTTCCTCGAATTATTTATTCGCACCATCTACAACATCCCACTTTCAATCAACAAGCTCGGTTCATACCGTACCATTGGTCCCACAAACAAACGGACAGACATGTGTGTTAGTATTCCTATTTGGGAAGACATGCCGCCACAAAATATGATTGGCCAATATGGTGGGATTGAACGTGCTTACGCCGCTACGACCCAAGAACGAGTTAAAAAAAATATATATATAAAAATACAAAATACAAAATACAAAATACAAAATTCAAAATTCAAAATAGCATATAGAATATAGAATAAATGAAATATTAATAGAACTTAACAGAGATATATTTACTGATGAGATATATAATACATTTGTAAATATAGATCCACCCACTCCATGTCCCTACGGAATAATCTGCCTGGTCTGGTTATACCAGTTATATGAAGAAGCTAAGGCTAAACTGGCCAGTACTTTGTTCAGCTATGCTCGTCCAACGTAGATGTAAACAGCCAAGCAACCAATCATTATTATATTTATTATACAACGGCCATTATCATTTATTATTTACCATCTACTGCCATCACCGCCATTTTTATTAATTAGATATTTACGCAGAAGGTATGTGTTATTCAATATTATTCAATATTCCTCGCATCAATACAGAATCAAGGCCTTTCCGGGCTCTAGCCTAACAATCGACCCTATTTCGTAAAACGGTTGAGTCCTGCTCGAGTGCAAAATCTGTCGCCCGCTACAGAAACCCCCCAGCGTGCGCTTATGCGCTTAAACGTCTGCCCACGAACAGCTGTGGCTAGTAAAAGAGATGTACATTATAATGAGGCACCGCACGTGAGCAGTTCTACCTTTTGCCCGTCCGTCGCTGGCCACCGCTATAGCGTACATGTATCACATGACTGTGCCGCACATTAGGAAATTATCCGACTAGTTTCGGATGCATAGTTATCCAGCACGGTTGTGTTGGCTGCTATTATTACCGTGTATAATTCAAACTGTGCAAACAGTAAATGCCTGGATAGCGAATCGAACTGGATAAAGTGTTCCTCGCTCCTTTGACAAGATGTTCCTGCCATCAGGTCTTGGTTTGTGGATTGCCTCCTCGGAACAGTTGGTTGTGCGTGGGGCTTAAAAAGCCGATGCACTAATATTACAATGCCCAACACCAATTCGCACTATTCCAGAATTAAGAAAAAATGCCCAAAAAGCGCAGTCCCCAGTATTAGCAGTGCCAAATGTTCCGTTCCGAAAGTATAGAAAGTACCCCATGAATGAGGAGTAAGTCAGGCAAATTACACTAGCTTAGCCAGAATATCAGAGCTACCCCCAAAAAGGGCCGACTCGAACAAATTCCTAGAGCTCCTACAACAAGGCAAAGATTCCCAAAAGGGAATATTTATTCAATTCACATGTGTTTTAACCTACAGTTGTCATCTTTTGATTAGAAATATAAAATAACAGGTTGGCCATGATCCACTCTCAATCCACGACTTGGTAGCTGGGTCTTGATTACAATGTGCTTCTTATTTTGGTCAATACAAATATAACTGTGTTGTCCATACTGACGTTACCCCATACTCACTAATTGGTCTTTGGTGACTACAATTAAGCCACATAGTTGGCAGTTTGTGGAGAAGCCTGACAATGGGCATCTACGACCCCGGAAAGCTTGCACTAAAATACGGGGTAGCATGTTTGTCTAGGCTTGAGCAACTGCTTGCTTAGGATCTATTTAAATATTTAAAATTGGGGGACTTCCAACAAAAATTTAGTCTGCTGAGTTTGCAAAAGCTGGGGTTGTGCGCGCGGTTACTAACAAAAAGGCTCGTAATGACCCGAACAACGGAAAAACCTAGAACCCAAGGTTTTCCACCATGAGCATTCCACATGTATATGGATTCATTATGAATTTGCGTTGTAATCAAGGCTTTTAGAATATGACAGTTCTGCTCATCTCGCTCGGTTTCAGCATAAATATTCTATAGTTATCGGCCAATTACTTGGTGCCAAACAGAACTTTCTGTCAGGTAATGTTAATGGCAAGCGTTATACAAATCGAGGCCATGATATCGACATCGGAACTCGATTATGGAACTCTTTTGCCAGTGATCAAGTCTTGCAAAGTTCACACTGGCAATGCGACAGGTATTGGGGTTAGACAATACCTACTAGTAATATGCTCATTTCAATTCAAGGTTTGTGAGCTTTAAGTGTATGCTTATTTTGGTTCCATTGGTTCCAAGTACATCGAGCGCTTGAAGTTTACCTTTGAACCCTTAGCTTTCAATTTTCGCCCTGAACACGTCCTGTTTGCAGTTTGTATTATCAAAAACCCTGAGTAAAACATTTCATAAACGTTGTAACTACGGAATGAGTCCCTTGAACGTGAGTCAAGACAGCATAACCATCGCGGATCCTTTTGTCTGAAGCTCATTAATCGACTGACATGTCACAGCTTACCAACAACCGCGCCAAAAAAGATCAGAATGCGTAGACTCGGATACGGTGTAAAGCCCACCAGCTTGATTAAAAAGCGCATGTCCAAGTACCACCGCACAGCCCTAGCATTAAGGTTGAGATTTAGGTGTGTTGCATGAAACAACAAGCCTGATTAGAGTGAAAACAATGGAGGAGATGAGATTGGAACAGAAGCCAGATCAGAACTAGATCAGTCAAGTATGAATATCAAGACTCAAAAGCATTTAAAAATGTTGCATGACTGATGATCGTTAATATCATGACAAGATCGTGCTGCTCATTTCTAAGGATTAGATATACGGCCATTGCTCACAGTCACACATAGTAATCTCACCAGCCTACAGCTTTTTAGTACTATTGAAATGTTTTCCAACCGTGCGACAGTGACGGCAATACCGCAGCTTGTCACCAAGGGTGATAACCAGTCAGGTGACGGTGAGACAAAACCAGCCAACACCGGCCTGCCATTTCTGTGCGCTTTTCCCAGGCATCTTGAAAGGAATAATGGAAACAGCAAGGACTACCAATTCCTAATTATAATTATTGTGATTATATAGTAAATATTACCTTCCGTATCACTTCTCATGACATTGAAACACCAGACTTGCTAATATTAGTTGCCAAAAAATATGAGGCTAGTTGTTAAAAGAAGTACAGATCACTATATGAGATCCGACAGAGCATTAATAATATAACAACAGTAATTATTACGTGATTATTATTATTTTACTGGTTTTATTATATTACCCACCAAACTTGACCTGATTTTCACATTTCCAGCAGCGAATTTGTTGGTTCACCATCAAAGAGGAGAATGGAAAAGACACTCCCGGCTTTGGGACATTGTGCAAAAGAAATTTAGAGTTCGCTTTGCTTTGAGACCTAACAAGGCCTGCCTCGCTCACAAGTCGTCCAAACTAGACTCCGGGAGCTTGGTAAATTGACCTATACATTTGCAGTGAAATAAAAATCTTTGCCAATAAAATCAACAAGCGTATATGCCAACCGCTCAGTTTTTTTTTTTTTTTTTTTTTTTTTTTTTTTTGCACTCTAAACTCCATTCCAACCTCTCCACACATATCACAGAAATAGCAAAAACCACAAATAGAAAGACCAAAATGGTTGCTAGCGTCTATTACACACTAAAAACAACGTCTACACATTTTTGGTCTTGTTTTTATTTTTACTCTGGAAACTGCTGGTGAGGGCTAAATTTTAACTGGAAATACAAGGAGGGGTACGCAGGTGGAGTTTTACGCTTTTACCTCGATTCTTTTACACAACGTAAATTAAGCTTTCTCTATAAACCTTTTTTTTTGCATAGTTCTTTTCTTTTTTTACGTCTAGTCCAAACCTTTTTACTCACATCCCTCTCATCATTCTTTTGCCAGTTCTGTCCAACTCTCCTCAAATCCCAAAGATTAGTATAAATACCTGCAAAGTTCCTTAGATTTGTTTGCTTTTTTCCCTTTTTCTTTCACTATTCCTTTCTTTCCATTTCATTACTCCAAATCTTCTTTCAGCATTCCTTTACAAACACTTACACCCTTTCAACACATCCCTATATCTTCTCGCATTTATACTATTCTCAGCATATCCAATGAGTAAAGCAGACTCTACCGAGGACACCACCTATGTCCGCGATTCTACCGCTCACTACACAGAGAAGGACTACTCTGCTACTGAGTTAATTGAAGATGTCGAAAAGCCTATTGATTACAAGCATCACCAGTTTCACGACAATGAGCGCCCATTGAAGGGTGACAGCGAAGAAATCGATCCCTTTGAAGGTCTCTCTAAAGAGCAGGTTGCTCAAAACGCTTACAACTTTGCTGTAAAGCATGGCCTTACTGAAGATGCCGAGATTTTCGCACGAGGTGCCATGATTGCCTACGATGGTAACATCGACCACCTTGAGCCTGACGAGCAGGAAGCTATTACTAGAGAATCAACCCACAAGTGGGCTTCTCAACCCAAAACCCTTATTTGGATGGCCGTCATGTGTGCCATGTGTGCCGTTGTCCAGGGTATGGATGAAACCGTTATTAATGGTGCTCAGATTTACTTCAACAAGGAGTTTGGTATTGACACCATGAAGAATGGCCAGTGGATCTCTGGTATCGTCGTCGGTGCTCCTTACTTGAGTTCCTTTGTCCTTGGTTGTGCTCTTACTGAACCTCTTAACAACCTTCTCGGTCGTCGTATGGTCATCTTCATCTCTTGTTTTATTGCTGGTATTGCCTCCATCTGGGAAGCTTTCACTTACTCTTGGTACCAAATGTTTTTGGCTCGTCTCCTCCTTGGAATGGGTATTGGTCCCAAGTCTACCACCGTCCCTGTATTCTCTGCCGAATGTTCTCCAGCTCCTATTCGTGGTGCCCTCGTTATGATGTGGCAAATGTGGACTGCTTTCGGTATTATGCTTGGTTTCATTGTTGATGTCATCTTTACTCCCCGTGGTCACTTGAGTCCTAGTGTCTCTTGGAGAATCACTATGGGTTCTACTGTCATTGCTCCCATCATTGTCTGCTGTCAGGTTCTCTTTGTCCCCGAGTCTCCTCGTTGGTACATTAAGAAGGGAAGATACGCCGATGCCTACAACTCTCTTTGCCGTCTTCGTGCCCACAAGATCCAAGCTGCTCGTGATCTTTACTACATGTCCGTGCTTATTGAAATTAACGAAAAGATGAACGAAGGCCGTAACGTCCTCGCTGATATCTTTGTTGTTGGCCGTAACCGTCGTGCTCTTTACGCTTCTCAGGTTGTCATGTTCATGCAGCAGTTCTGTGGTGTCAATGTTATTGCTTACTACTCTTCTGAAATCTTTGCTGAATCTGGGTTTTCTACTACTGACTCCATCCTTGCTTCTCTTGGTTTCGGTATTCTTAACTTCCTTTTCGCTATTCCTGCAGTATTCACTATTGATACCTTTGGCCGTCGTTCTTTGGCCCTCTTTACCCTTCCCTTCCTTGCTCTTATGCTTCTCTTTACCGGATTCTCCTTCTGGATCCCTGGCCGTGATGCTCGTATCGGTTGTATTACCGCTGGTATCTATCTTTATGCTATCTTTTACTCCCCTGGTATGGGTCCCGTTCCCTTCACTTACTCTGCTGAGGCCTTCCCTCTTCACGTTCGTGATGTTGGTATGTCCCTTGCCACCATTACTCTCTGGGGATTCAACTTCCTTCTTTCTCTTACCTGGCCTTCTCTTCTTAAGGCTTTCAAGCCCCAAGGTGCTTTCGGTTACTACGCTGCTTGGAACATTGTTGGTTTCTTCTTGGTCTTCTTCTTTGTCCCTGAAACCAAGGAACTTACTTTGGAAGAACTTGATAACGTCTTCTCTGTCAAGACCTCCACCTTTATCAAGTACCAACTTAAGTACCTTCCTCACAACATTCGCAAGAATGTCTTGTTCCAGAAGAACATTCCTAGCAAGCCTCCTCTCTACAACATCTCCAAGTACAACCAGACTTATGAAGAAGCTCCTATTGCTTAATCAATGGTTCGAATTTTGCCAACCTGTTAGAAAAGAAGTTTTGTTTTTTCTCTTTTTGTAATGATTTTTTCCTCTTTATGACTAAATGTTTTGTATATCCATTTTTTTCCTTCTTGTTATTCATGACTTAGGTAGAAACTAAAAGTTTAATGAATTTTGTTTTTCCATTTCTAAATTTTATTAGACACTCAAATGCACACAGCAATGTAGCAACTTAAAAAGCAAAAATGGTAGAAAAGAATATTAATGATTCAGCTTGCAAACGTTGAAAATACAACTACCGGGGAAATTTAAATGCAACGGGGTCCTTGTGTGTTTTTAAATAGTGGTTTGTTAACGTAGGATGAATCATTGATGGAACAATTTCAAATTGGCGTTCGGCTGAAACCAATCAGCAAGCAAATTACATTACACGTACTGTCATGCCACGTTGTGAATATACATGTGACAAACATAACAATTAGCAGCTATAGCAACTTCAACTCATCGTGTCATGTGACCAAACATACTCCATCCATCTTGCAACCACCTCTCACTTTGTTGACTTTTCTTGGCTCCTCAAGACGACTTTCAGGCTCAATCGTAACCTCGTTTTACACCGCAAAAAAGCTTGATGACTATCCAGTCATCTTTCTTTGGGATATTAGATTTTTTTTTGCCTTTTATAGCATCCTTTTATGGTTATTATCACCGTTTTATTTGATATAAAATGGCCACTTCCTCTCAGCCTTCTTTGGACACCGATTCCACTACAAATCCTGTATTAGAACTCGCTAACAATGCACCCAACTCGCAACTCGAAGATAAAGTCTTGCACTATGATACTGAAAGATCTCAAACACCGTCGACTTCTCAAGGATCAGATAGTGCTGCGTTTCATAGCACCAAATCAACGCCTGTAACATCGCCCTTAACTGAGTCAAATTCAAAACAAATACCCCCTAACACTGCCACCATTGATGGCATATCTTCTGCAACATCACTAGAACCCCAAGTAAAATTACCAATCAGTAATACTGCTGAAGACTTGATTGACCCCCTTGCGCCTCCTGCCCCGACTTTACAAAATGGGTCTGGCCACGACCATTTGACCTCAAATAATCTAAATTCTAATTTGAGCACTCGTAACAATTCAGAAGGAGATTCTTTGGTAGTAAATGAACAAGGCACGGATCAGAGTAGTCCCCCGTCCGAAGAACATTTACCCAACAGTGAGGATGTGAATGGTTCCAAAGCTGAAGAACTATCAGGTTCTCAGAATATTAGTTTTGGCCAACTGCTCAAAAATGTTCGATATTCTCAACGTCATCACAAGATGAAGCAGAAAGAAAACGGGCATGTGCATGGACACAAATCAACTAGGCCGATAGTTGAGAGTATTGATCCACAAGACCCGAGTTACCCAGAAAGACCAGAAAGTCCTTTGGTTTTGGATTCTAACCCTGCATCTGCCACTTCTGAAAATAAGCCATTGGGTTCTGATAGTTTGGGTGATGATGATAATGCGCCAGTTAAAAATAAGGGAAAGCGCCCCTTTTTCAATTCTTCGATTTTTCGAACACCTTTAATACGATATAACTCTCTATCGGATGAAAATACAAACGAAGCTCCATTTACTGGCCACGGCATTCTTAACTCATCAGAACGATTGGACATGGAAGGTGGTACTGCTGGTGGAGAGCTTCCAGTACTACATTTTGCTACAGATGATGAAAATGCGATAACAGAGAACCCGCCAACTCATCACAGAAACGAGCTTCGCAAAACACGCTCAAAGTCTGATTTTGGAGTCTATGGGCCTCTTGATATCCGTGACCATTTACCTAACAGTGCTACTCGCAGTCAGTCTAATGATTCCCCTAGATTTACAGATGATTCTGCACTTCCTGATCATTTAGGAGAGGCAAATATATCGGACGCTGAAAATGAGGGCGAAAATGCTGCTACTCGTGGCTCTCAAAAGAAACGACGAAATTTTTTCCCTCGTAATATGTCTATTACTCAAACATTTCCCAACTTTGCTACTGGTTTTGGTGGTGGCCATCACCATGCTACTGAAAATAACAATCCACAGGAAGAAGGGGCTGAAGGTGCAGAGACGAATGAACAAGCTGCGGCCGCTGGTCAAAATCAGTCTCGTCGCCATACAATCTTTTCGATGGACTACAATGCAAACAGTACAAGCGCGGCAATCAAGAATGCATTCAGACGCTTTAAGAAGAAGAAGCCGGAGAAGCAGGAAGAAGAAGTTCCAGATGAACCATCGGGTCTTGTGTCAGAACTTGCAGCTGGTATTCCTGCTGCTATGATTATACCTATGTCTTTTCTTAAAGACGAACGAAATATTCAACGCATTCCTGTTTTACTACAACATCTTGAAGCTTCATTTACTGACATTTCGCGTACTTTGAATGAAAAGAATCGCAAATACCAAATCGAGCTTAAATATGGTTCCGGTTCTGCTTCTCTTTCTTGGAAAATTATACGTGACTACAGAGACCTTATGACTTTGCATTCCAGATTAAAGGTCTTGTCGTTTCAAAGCATTTCCAACCCCAAACTTCAACTGCCAAAATTTCCAAGTCGTCACAGCATTGCAGAAAATATGGCAAAGGAAAGAGTGCAGCAACATTTCAATGATCATCGTCATTCGCGAGCTGGTAGCATCATCACCCAGCATTCTGCCTCAAATACTGGATCTGCCTCTGTTCATGCCCCTGTTGCAATTACTCCTATAAACTCAGCTTCGTCTGGTGGCCAATATCGTCCCTATCCACCTCCTGTTTCGAATGCAATATGGCATCCTCACACACAGCTCTCTACAATTTTGGATGACCCTCAGGAACATGAAAGACAGTCTTACCATTCTGAACGCAGCGGGTCAATTCTTTCCATGGGGTCAGAAGGCTCTGTTCGTTCATTTGCGTTTTTTCGCCGTGTGCGACGAGCTGGCTCTGTTGACGGTGTCAGTACCCACAATCATGTACCTGGCCATATTCATGTTGGCGATGCCGAAAAGGAGCGCTTTGTCGAAAACCTTAGACAGGGTCTAGAAAAGTATCTATTAGACCTTTTCAACGCTTTGAGGTTCCGTCCAGAAGCTAATCGTGTGTTTCAGTTTCTAGAGTTGTCAAACATGAGTATGCGTCTTGCTCCAGAAAATTCATACCACGGTAAAGAGGGTTATCTCATTTTGAGATCCTCGGCAGCTTCTATGGGCTGGCGTGTATCACATTGGAAGCCCAACGAATTGTCCATGATGATTGATCGACATACGTCTCGATGGTATTTAGTCCGCGAGTCGTATATTGTCTGCGTCAATGATATTTCTAGTGTCAACGTCACGGAGGTCTTTATGGTAGACCCGTCTTTCAGAATTACTCATGGTTTAACGTCGTTTGTGTCTAGTGGCGATAATGATGAAAATAATACATCTGATGCAGCGGCAGAAAATTCAACTACTAAACACTCAGATCACCAAGGTTTTACTTTTGAAGTAGGAAACGGGGAGCGAAAGATGAAGCTTCTCACAACGTCACAACGTCAACTCGGTTTGTGGATTGAAAGCATTAATCATATGGTGGAGAATACTGTATGGAGTAAACCTCACCGATTCCAGTCTTTTGCACCTGTCAGACAAAATGTTCAAGCCAGATGGTTTGTTGATGCTGTAAGTAAACTTTTGGGGCTTTTGACTTTGCATGACTATTTCTAACATTTTTTTTTTTTTAACTTATAGAGAGATTACTTTTGGACTGTTAGTGTAGCTCTTGATATGGCCAAAGACGTCATATATATACATGATTGGTGGTTGTCTCCAGAGTTGTATCTTCGTCGTCCTGCCGATGGAAATCAGGAATGGCGTTTAGACCGTCTTCTTCGTCGCAAAGCAGAACAAGGTGTCAAGATTTTTGTCATTGTGTATAGAAATGTTGGTCAAACAGTGCCAATTGATTCCAGTTGGACTAAACATTCTTTGCTTGATTTGCATCCTAACATTTATTTGATGCGCTCGCCAAACCAGTTGCTTCAAAACACATACTTTTGGGCCCATCATGAAAAACTGTGTCTAATTGATCATACTATTGGGTTTCTTGGAGGTATTGACTTGTGTTTTGGTCGTTGGGATACTCCTGAACATGTTCTTGTGGATGATGCACCAAATGCGTTTATGGTTCCTAATTCTGGTATGAAGCAAGGCCCTACTCAGATCTGGCCTGGTAAAGATTATTCTAACCCTCGCCAGCGCGATTTTTACAACTTGGACAAGCCGTACGACGACATGTATGATAGAAAACAGATTCCTAGAATGCCATGGCATGATGTTCATATGATGGTTACTGGCCAACCGGCCCGTGATTTGGTTCGCCACTTTGTTCAGCGTTGGAATTACCTTATCCGTCAAAAGAGACCTTCCAGATTTACTCCTCTTCTTTTGCCTCCAACTGACCTAACAGATGCTCAGCTTAAGTCTCTTAATCTCGAAGGTTCTTGTGAGGTTCAGTTATTGCGTTCTTCTTGCACTTGGTCATTGGGTATCAAGAAGCCAGAGCACAGCATTCAAAATGCTTATCTCAAGGCCATTGAAAACTCCAAGCACTTTATATATATTGAGAACCAGTTCTTTATTTCTTCTACGTTTTATGAAGGCACTAAGATTGAGAACAAAATTGGAGACGCTTTGGTTCGCCGAATTATTCGAGCCCACCGAAATAAGGAGCAGTGGAAATGTGTTGTTGTTATTCCATTAATGCCTGGTTTTGAAAGTGAAATTGATGAAAAGAATGGTTTGAGTGTGCGTATGATCATGCAGTTCCAGTACTTGACCATCAGTCATGGTCCTAATAGTATTTTTGGCAGATTGTTTCAGCACAATATCAACCCTGAAGACTACATTCAGTTCTTTTCGTTGCGTAAATGGGGCAAGATTGGTCCAGACAAAAAGTTGGTCTCTGAACAACTATATCTCCACTGCAAGACCATGATTGTGGATGACGTTGTTGCTATTATTGGATCAGCGAATATTAACGAGCGTTCTATGAGAGGTACTCGTGATTCAGAAGTTGCTTCAATTGTTCGTGACACCGAGCAAATTGATTCAAAAATAGGCGGTAAGGATGTTAAGGTTGGTAAATTCCCGCATACTCTTCGTGTCCGATTGATGCGTGAACATGTTGGTATTGATATTGACCAGCTTGATATGATTGAGCGTTTAGTTGATCGGGAGTTATCTAAACTTGTGGATGCTGCCAAAGAACAACAGATTGCTCAAGAACTTGGTGTTGACATTGAAGCTATCAAGGTTGCTGAGGTTGAGGTTGGTGGAATTGGATTGAATGATCTGTCATCTTTTGGTAATATGAATGGAAGCTCTGCTGCAAATGGCTCTGTCGCTAATGGCTCAAGTAATAGAGGAAATATTTCACACGCTCATGCACCAACCGTTGTAGGCCGCTCTGACCATGAAAATCAACGTGTTGAATTGCACAGCTTTAATCATCTCGCTGGTGAAGAGAATATTGGTTTCCGTGATAAGAAGCCTATCAGCTCAGATTCTCGTGTTCAAGGAAGTCAGCCTCACAAGAATGATGTTGATGGCTTGGGCTTTGATCAGTTCCGTCGTCGTGAGGCGATGGATCATGTCAATTCAGAGGTCTTAACTTCTGTACCACCTACTGACGCCCAGTCCTTTGAACAAAGCGCTCAGCTTTACTTTGAGCAGTTGCTTAATGATGTTGGTTTGGAGACGGCTATCAAGGATCCTAGAGATATTAAGCGACGCATTTATTATTATATTCAAACTCGCAATTGGCGTAAAGATACCCCATCTTTAGATGATGTTAGCAAAGAGGCTAATAATGGAAATCATATTCCTGTCTCTTTCTTTCCAGATAAATGTGATTCAGATGATAACATTTTCCAGTTCCGTGATATTAATGAGCCTAACGGAGGAATCCCACTTTCATCTTCAGGTTACGGTGGTAGAAGTTCTGGTGATGGCAATGCTTCTGGCACTGTCCCCTGTGAATCTGATCTTCCTCAACAGAGGTTTGCTCCGATTGATCCGTATGCTTTTTGCGACCCTCTTTCTGCAGAGTTTTACTACGACATGTGGGAACGCGTTGCTGATCAGAACACATTACTGTTCCGTGAAGTATTCCATTGTCAACCAGACGACGAAGTCACTACTTGGAAGCAGTATATTGAGTTTAAGGAATTATTTTCCAGATTTGCTCAAAACCAAGGCCAGCCAGTCCCTCATGATCAGTTCGAAATTAATGTTCCTGAAGTAGAGCGCCAGCAGTATTCCTCTATGTCGGGTGGAGGTGAAGATCTTCTTCGACCATCAGACGATATTCCATCCGATTCGCAGGAACCACATGTTAATGAAGAGGAGGAAGTTGATCTTCAAGCAGCGGCAGCGGCAGAAGCGGAGCGCCAAGCAAAGGCAGAGAAGTTTCGTATTGAGCGTGAGCAGTATGAAGCCATGCTTCGTCGCCGTCGCCAAAACCGGCGATCTTCACGCAATGTTCTTACTGCCGAAGACGTTTATCAGCCCGAAATTGCTGAGCGAGTTTTGCAAGGTATTCGTGGCAACCTTGTGTTTTTCCCCACCCAGTGGCTTGCCCATGAACTCGACAGTGGAAACTGGCATCATGCCATTGATCGCTTACCTCCTATTGAAATTTACGATTAAAGAGGCTATTATTATTAATTTATTTTCTACTTATATGCATTTTATTTATTTCTTTTTTTGGAAACTCCTTTCTTTTAATTTTTATGACTTTTCTTTGTTTTTTAATTTCAAAAGTATTGTATTTATTTAATTTCTAGTTATATCATTTTATTCTGACTCTATTTAATTTTCAATATATATTTCTTTAGTTGAATGCTTGAAAGAATTGATAAAGAGAATTTCTTGGTTGACTAGTTGATGCTACGAGAATCGATTCTTAAACTTTTGGCAAACCAAATATGTTTTCAGGTATTTCCTTCTATATTACAATCTATCAGTCAATTTGTTAAATATGTCCAATCTCTTTCTCTTTTTTCTTCTTCTTTCAGAATTTGCATACATACAACCTATTAAACAAGTGTTAAATTTTTTTTTATAATTCTGCCGCCATTTTATCATGGGAACATACTCATTGTGGTCTGGCAAAATAAGAAACACAATTCTCTATCCATCACAGCCTAATTGCCGGTGTGCGCATGTGTATGGAGACGTCTAAGTTAACTATAAGTTAGACAAGATCTTGAAATTTATCCACGCTGAACCTGGTTAACTTGGTGGTTTTATTGTTGTACTTGCTATAGGTGTTGCTAGTTAGTTACCTGAAAGGTTTCCACAACAACTCAATCAAAAGAGGTTTAAAACTTTTTATTTTTCTCTGTGTCTTTTCCTGGAAAAAAGAAAAATATTGATTTGGCCACTTACTACTGATTCATTAGTTCCAGGATATAGATTCTAGTCTCAGATACCTGCTTTCAAATGACTTCCGCCAGTACTGAGGGTTGTGCCTAGTTCAGAAAAAAAGCACACCATTTGAACAAATATAATTTACCATAGCTAATACTCTAATCGTTTTCAAAAACAAAAAAAGTCAGTAAATTTCGTTTTTGCAATTTTAATTCTTCCAGCTTTTAGGCCGTTCAAGTATCTTGTACAAAAATATCTTTTTTTCATTCTCTCTCTTTTTCAACATCTTGTGATTTTCGACAATCCATTTTTATACAATTTTTTAGATGGAAGAGATTCCAGATTATGTTTTGAACTCAAATGAGTTCGACTTTATTACTTCTCAAGGCATTGAGCACTATATGAAGTCACATCTAGCTTTATTTTTAACAATGTATTAACAGCACCGGACTTGGTTGAAGAACTTCTAAGGAAAATCCTCTCTACCGAAAGGGAGGAACAAGGTTTTTTTTGACTGTCGAACGTGCTGAAAAGCTACGCAATTCCATTTGCGTAAATGCCTACTATTATGGCATACAGCCTAAAGGTGAGAAGTAGAGTGATATGAACTTGTTCACAACGTTAATCGGAGCTGATAGATTAGACTGCGATGCTATTATGATGCATGCCTTACAGCGCAAAGTTCCAAGAGGCAAGTTTCACTTGGTTCACTTTCTGAAAACTTCACTGCCCTCTGTTATATATCCCATCTCATGATAGAGACTAGTGCTACATGTAAGTAGTATAAGGAAAATTTCGAAAAGGATGAAAAAGACAATTAAATAATAAAATTTCTAAGAAATAAATACAAGCAAATAAATAGGTAATTATAAAACAGGCAAACCTGTGATAAATTTATATTCTAAGTCAAAAATGAATATGGTGTCGTTAAATGGTTGCGTGATTAACAAAGTTGCAATAAAGCAGTCATGTATAATGGAACAATGACATTGTCGTTCATTGAGCTAAATGCTTCCAAGAGAGCTGTCATTGTTGCAACAATCACCATCTTTGTTAAAGTGAGACCTTTTTCAGCTAGTTGGCCAGATAAGAATCCGTTTATATTCTCCGCGTCAGAATACGAAGCAAATGGGTTGTAGGTATCCAAAACATATGGCTGCTTGTACTGTTCAGGGTATCCAAACTTCAAAATCACCCACTTGTATAGAGCCATTCCAAAAACAGCAGCACCAATAAAAGCTACTGTTCCTTGAACAGTCTTCTTGTTATTGTTTGGCCATGGCCACCTAGTTCGACCATATCGTCGCCCCAGAACAGATGCTGCGGCGTCGCCCAATCCCAAGCAAATAATACCTGCTGGAGAATTGCACAAATACATGGGAACACTAATTCCAACAAGAAGAAAGATATGAGACACAATGATAGGACCGCAAGTATCACGAGGATCAAGGTATTTTAACAAAGATGAATGAACAGCTGGGCCGATTGGAGGAATTGTTGTCACACGAGCAAACTCAATAGCAAGAAAAATGAAAGTCGCCGCAGCCATACAGAGTTTGGTGAAGGTTGGATGACCAGGAAGACCAACTGGTAAAAACATAACAACCACAGTTATATGCCAAACCTTTCGACGCAGATCAATGTGTGACCATGAGTCACTTTGTATCTGAACAAATGGAACCACAACTGCAAGAACTGCAAGCCAATACCCAGTAATTTTCAAATGAGCATATGCAACCTCTTCCGAAGGGAAAATCACGTAATAAAAGATGAAATGAATAGGCGAAATGATAAATGAAAGACTTTTTAAAACGGCAGACGACCCAGGCTCAAATATGTACCAGTTCGGAAGATCTGTAAACATGAATAACCAAAAAGTAACCAGTATCATTCCAGGAAGATAGACAGCTAAAGCATTTCGAGCGTATAGTAATTGCTTGCTGGTAGCCTTTGCCTTATCCGCAACAGACAATGGTCTTGAAGTTTTGTACTTTTCAATATTAATAATCTTAGAGACTATCGAAAGGATTGGATATACAGAAACAACACAAGCACCAAAAATAACCGCTTTGAGAACAACAGCAGGAGCAGCAGCAACAGCAAGAGACGACTGGATAGAGTTGGGAAGTTGAGGAAACTTAGATGGGATATTATTATCATTACTAACAGATATTGCAGTAGGGCTAAGAGAGAATGAAGGGTCATGCCACGAAGAGGCAACTGTATTGAAAGATGCAAAATAAAACAGATTGACCAAAAGTGTTGCGAGTAAAAACGTTTCCACAGGTGATAATG
The DNA here is from genome assembly GCA_900654225.1 of Magnusiomyces fungicola. Taxonomy (NCBI): domain Eukaryota; kingdom Fungi; phylum Ascomycota; class Dipodascomycetes; order Dipodascales; family Dipodascaceae; genus Magnusiomyces; species Magnusiomyces fungicola. The sequence goes on from CAACAH010000004.1 coordinate 1,971,701, forward strand.
AAGTTTTAACAATCAGTTGTAAAAATTCTTGGAAAGCAAGGACATGATCCATAACTCCTGGAAGTGTGGGCTCCAGAAGAGCACACAAAATACGACGGATAGACACAATGTTGGATAAAGAGACAAGTTGCTCCGTCCATGATTCAAAAGCTTCCGTGTTGGTCATTCCCTTTTCCGAATTGCCGACTGGTTCTTTGTTCATGAATGGTAGTTGAAAAGGTAATTTAATTGGGGGTATTAGAACAGGAAATTGAAGTTCTGGCTCGCCTGTTAATAAATATGGGAATGGTGTATAAGCAAGTGTTGCCAAAACATTTGCATGGAAAAAGGCCAAATGCTGAGGATTAGTCGCTAATGCTAGAAGTGGAGGAAGAACGCCAGTGTATAAAATCTCTGGGAAAAAGGCATTGAAAGTAGAAACTGCATAGTGTTTTATTGTAAACTTTGCTAAGTTTTTCCCATCACCAACTTTTCGCATGGATATCAAAGAAACCAGGTAAGAAAGCCGCACTGCCTGGAAAACGCCAATGAACAAGGTAAGAAAAAGTAGTATATATCCAAAAAGAAACTTGAAATCGTAAACAATTGAATTTCGGGCATGAAAAAAAAGCATTGGTAATGAATATGATTTTTCGTCATTTCGAGAAAATGGAATTTCATAATCAAGAGCGTCAATTACCGAGTAGAAGTCAACGTCACGTCTTCGGATATGCACGGCATATGCAAGAGGAGCTATTAAAAGAAATGCTTCAACGAGGTGAGCAAACTCAATGTTCAATAACTTGAATAATGGTTCATTAGTAAGTTGTGTAACTGTAAGTAATTTCTTGTTGGATAAGGGAGAAGTGGTAGAATTAGGAATTCTTCTTTGAGAACCTTTTGATCTTATCCTTGACCTTCTTTGCAGGCCAGATGCCGAGGGAGTAGAAGATAATGTTTCGCTTTCGTCATCTGAAGAGAAGTTGGAAAAGTCATCTGTACCATCAGTGCTCTTTATGCCGACATATTTCTTATCAGATGAAGGTGAGGATCTTCTGTGGCGCAGACTCCTTGGGACGGTTAGCGTATTGTGGCCACCACGAGGGCTAGAGCGAGAACGAGATCTAGATAAGAAAGGGGGGCCAACATTTGAAATCCGTAAAGGTACATTTTCATAGCTGGCGTCGTTGTTACCACTTCTGTTTACCTGGTCAACTACCTCTTCTATAACTAAAACTTCATTTTCAGGTGCTGTATCCAAAGCTAACCGATGTGCAATTTCTCTATCAGTTTCAGGGGTGGCAGATTCACCGGATGGTAATGTTGTATCATCTTCTGAAGAAAGTGATAAATAAGAAAACATGTTGTTTTGAAAAGCCTGTGATCTAGAATTGGAAGCCCCAGTACTTAAAGTGGTCTGATCGGTGATGTTGTCAATGGCTGTGTTGTTATTCCTGCGTCTGACAGTCGACTTAGCAAATTGAAACCCAGAATCATCAATGATATTAACATTACCATAAGCATCAGATTCGGGAGATAAGAGTGAGAGGGGTGAAGATGGAGACAGAGAAGTTGCGAAGCCAGATGATGTTGTTAGTGATACAGAATGCTGAATCGGATGCGATGATTTCTGTACACTTTCAATATTTTCTTCATTAATGGAGTAATCTTTTTCAATACTCTGAAATAATTTAGAACGAGGCCTGCTTTTGGTATCCATTCGATCATTTGACAAGTGCGGTGGCTGTATTAAAGATTTGTTAACGGAAGATTTCATCTTTTCAAAGGTTTCTTTTTTCTTGCGAAGCAATACTGATTTGGTAATGGAAGCTGCAGTAGCGGAAATCGAAACTCCAAATTCGCTGTCGGTTTCATCACTAGCTGTAATCCCAGCACTTCGGGGACTCTCGTCACCGGGACTGTTAATTTCAGGGACACTTAAATGACCACCGTGGTTTCTCAACATTTTAGATGCTAGGCGAGCACTCATATTTGGGCTGCTGCCCGAGCTAGAAGAAGAAGGAGTGTCAGGAAGGGAGGACGAAAGAGAACCGTGTGACATCTTCCAGGTCTCAAAAAAGCCGAAATAGTACGCAAAATTAGATAGTTGGTGAAAGGGAGAAGAAAATCAAATCAGAGTTAACTGGGTTTTTCATCTGAAAAAAGCTTGTGACATTACAGATAGGTAGTTACAAAAGTTAAATTATTCCTGTAACTTTAGCACGTGAACCATACATAACATAGCTGTAACAAATTATCAATCTCTCAAACCGACCAACATACCAAAGCAATTTCACCAAATTATTTTTTAACTGCTATATATAATAATAAAATGATATTTATACATTTAGAAGGTGATCATTCAAACTGATATTGATATTGAGATATTTGTGAGTGCTAACTGGAAATAGAAGTTCAATACAGCCTCTCAAGCAACCACTATCCAACCTAGTTGGATATTCAAGTTGAGGAGTCCAACAAAGGTTGCTGCTCGTCATTCACATCTTTAACCTGGGTGGATGTATCTTTGTCACTAGTGTCTTTACCTGGAACTTCGCTATACCCTAGCTCATTAATCGCTTCTGACAAAACCTTTTCAACGTTAAGAGTAAGGTCACTAATATCATCCCTGGTCATTCCGGCTGTTGGGATAGGGTCACATATCTTGACCTTGATTGTTCCAGAGGAAAATATGCTCCTTGTAGAGTCGTAAATATTGCTGGTATTAGATATGGCAATCGGAACAACAGGGATTTGTGCTTGAACAGCGAGATGGAAAGCTCCTTTTTTAAGAGGTGTAACAATTGTTGGAACAGGAGTGTATGAACGCGTTCCTTCCGGGAACATGTAAATTGATTGACGGTCTCTAGTAAGGAAGTGGTCAACAGCTCCATTGAGTGTTTGAATTGAGGAAATACTATTCTTTCGGTTCAAAAAGACGGTGCCGCTTAGGCTCATGTACCAACCGAGAAACGGTACAAACTGCAAACTCCTCTTAGCTGTAACAGAACAGAACGGAGGGAAAATTTTGCCAATAATGTAAACATCAAGAATACTTTGGTGATTGCTGACAAGAACGCAAGGTCTGAGAAACAAGTCTGAATCTGGAGACTCAAGAGTAGCAGTACTACCAGCGTTGTTCTTGATAAGACTCCAAAGAGACTTGGGTGTAAAATATTTCTGGTAGTTGTCGTTTCCAACAAACTTAATGTCTATACCCATAACTGGTTTTACAAGCGCATAAAATAGCTTACCAGTAGACCATTGTGCAAGACCTCGCCGGCGGAATATGGCAAAGACAATCGATGCAACGACGCCATACGAAGCAGCTACAACACCAGCACTAAGCACATAAAGAGCTTTGAGAACAAACGTGACTTTGTTATAAATTTTGCTAAAGATCGCCATTGATAATACTAACTGTTGCGGCCGAGTGTAAACTATCTTGAGTATTAATCTTGAAGACTTGTTTGGTGGTGTAGAGAAAGAGAGAAAGAGGGATAGGAAGTCAGACAAAAGGTTAATAGTGACATTATCTGAATATCATATGACATTCACAGGCGCTCCAGCTAACGCTCATATCCCAGAATATACCACTTTCAAAGCCTGAAAACTTGACAGTCATGTATCAAAACCAAAGTGTTTTAGAAAGAGTCGAAAATTTAAATGATATAAAGAGATGACAATATTTTGTTCTGATAATATTTCGGGTTGAATAATTGGCTCGCCAACACAACATAGGGCTACTATCAGCACCTAACACTTACATACAGGGTAAATTACATAGCACTTTTAAAGTGCGTACAGTGAATAATTACTCGTTCTGGAGTGAAGCCTTCTATATGTTCATTATGAATCTTACTATCGCCAACTGAAGCGTAGATATGAAATAAAATGGTCAATTCAGATCATTTTCTTTTCGTTTTATTTAAATCCTGTTCAATAACTATAATCACTTATATTTCTCCAAGTCAAGATAACTGTTACTATTGTTACTATCAGAAATTCCCCTTTGTGGATAGCAGTTGGAAAATACCAAAGAACAACCCAATTTCAAATCTGGCTACCCATAAGCCTTTCCAGCTATTTGATTCCCACAAAATTCATCCATCCCTCTTGCAACAAAATGATTCCAGACTCTATGAACTTGATAGCAAATTCAGCTAAGAGCTAACTTGCTAGCAATAAGACGAGATGTGTTGACAATCTCTGAACGTTTGGTGATTTGGAAGAAACGCATAATTCACTGCGCGCAGCACTATTCACACACCAAAATAACACATCTCCAACCATAGTAGCTTCATTCTTAGACGTCAAAGATGATACAACAAAGAAGATTACACTTACCAGTCTTGGTGTATTTGAAATGCGTATCCTCATCATCAAGTTCAATCAAGGGTTTATCGAATCACAGGTTTCATTATTTCAGCATGCTTAAGCCGTAAAGGTATCGTGCTATCCTTGAGGTAGACAAGCAGAAGAACCCTACAGCTAATGCTAGAGGAAACTCTAATAATTTCGAAATATACTGCTTGACCTTTTGGATTATCAGTAAGGAAATAATAACAAAGTCCAACAGCTACAGTTATTCTTGGGCAACTTTCCAATACACCCAAATTTTTTTTAACTAAAGCCAGTTGATCCTTGAAACGATTCTGTAAGTCAAAGGGTATCCATTTGAACTGTATTTTGTAACGATTATATACAACTTTTCATTATCAATACCGTAATTTCGTCATGTCAACAGGTGCTTCTCACTCAGAAAGGTATGAAAAACCACGTCGTTGATCTTACTCTACTTGTTACTTGGGTATAAACTGTCATATAAAAAGTACTACACAATTCTTTGACCCACAGAGGTTCCTAATTTCATCGGTATTGGTAATGCTGTCATTTAGAGCCTGTCTTTTTCTGTGCGTGACTTTGGGGTATATCTGAAGCCAAGAGGTTGGTTGGAATAGTATCGCATGAAGCAAAAATTCAATAATGAGAATATTAGATCATAAAAGCATAATTTTATTCGTTATATGGGTATTACTGGTCATTATATATATAGAACACAAGAGAATTATTTCAAATGAAAAAGCATCGAATCGTGGTGATCCCAAAGCTGCTACTGATCATCTGACTTGATGTTGATTACCTAATTAGTCATGTGATGAGAAAACCCTTACACTCGACGCGAGGAAGGCTCAAATTTCAAACCTAACCCTTTTTCATTACCAAAATATTCATTTCAACAAAGGATTCACATTCTAATCCATATTTCAATCCAATTCACGGAATATCATATGGTAAAATCTTTTAACAATGTCATTCAATCCGGCTTTTGACATGTTTGCGCATAATTCTGCCAAACGACTTGACAGACCCTCTGAATATCTGCTACGCAAAGCAAGACGGTCGGCCGACGCGCAACGCGACTTGGACATTTGTGAGCAAAGTAGCACGCTATATATTGGAAATATGAGCTTCTATACGACTGAAGAACAGATCTATGAGTTGTTTGGAAAGGCTGGCACTGTTTCGCATATTGTCATGGGCCTTGATCGATTTACCAAGACGCCATGCGGATTCTGCTTCGTTGTATACAAGACACACGAGCAAGCAGTTCAGGCACTGAGATACCTTAATAAGACAAAGTTGGACGATAGAGAACTCACAATCGATTTGGATCCTGGATTTAGAGAGGGACGACAATACGGTAGAGGTGCATCTGGTGGCCAGGTTATTGATGAAAATAGAACAAACTTTGATCCTGGACGTGGTGGCTATGGTAAGAGATGGGCAACTGCTGCTGCTGCTAACGGTGCAAGTATGATAATGAACTACGATGCTCAGTTCTAATGAAAGATTAAAGGTATGAAGTAACGATAGAAAAGTTGGCAATGATAACATGAGACAGAGACACAATGCTTGAATTTGATGAAAGTGATTGTATTTATATTTGGAATTTGTGTCATGTCTATTTATTTATGGTTTAAAAACAGGAAGATCCCTAAATAAGAAAATCTGAAAGTCTAAGGATTTACACATTTGCTCTAAATGCAAGTATCTCAGTTTATAAAAAAGTAATTCAATTCTTTCCCAAATTTTGTGTCAATAAATAATAAATATATGCAAAACTTGCTCAAAGAAAAATCTAAAAAGATATAAAAGTCTAGATCAAATCTCTATAATTTAACATTCTATTTTGTATCTTCCCCAGGATTAAACTTGGCATCACGTTTTTTCCACCACCAATATCTTCTTTCTTCATTAAGATTCAATTTCTCAAAATCTTCTTCTTCTTCTGCATCTTCTGGTGGCTGTTCCAAAGTCAATGTCCATGCCGCTTTTTTCTTCTTTCCGCCATTTCCGTCCTCTGTGATTACTTCATCCTGAAGTAATCGGTAGAGACCTCCCTTTTGAACCAAATCCTTTGCAACAAGTTCACGAGTGCGTCCAAGTGATTCGATAGCAGATACACGGTCCATCGTTTCTTCAAGAAGCCCATCAAAACCGGGCATTGCAGCAATCTCATGGAATGCTTGCATCATTGGAACAGAATCGGCTCGGACATACGAGTTGGAGTCTATTGTAAAGATATTGAGGTTATCATACCTCTGGATATAATCTGGACGAGTCATAATTCTTCTTGCAATCCACAAAGGAACCTGTGGCAATTCATGATCAGACTCCATCTTGTCATCTGGAACAACATTATACTGACGTCCATTTTGGTGATCCAGTTCAACAAGAGCACGCATCAAAAGCATGGCTGATGTAGAAAACTTTCCGCTCTCCATAACATCATCATCCATACCTTCACCCAGCAAACCACACTGATTCAGAAACCATGTTCTTTCTCTGTCAATTAGCTGGTGGCATGCTCTTTTATAATCCAAGGCAGCAGAAACAGCAGCAAGATGCTGGGGTCTACCTCCAACCAAATTATAAATATCACTGGCCTCATTTTCTGGCAAAAATGTTCCAAAAATACGATGTCGAACATGTTGCAATGCTTGGACTGCTTCTTTACGAGACATATCTCTGATTGTAACAACATCAAGCTTAGTACCCAATTGCTTTAAACGCTCGTAAACCCAATAGTCATCAGAATTGAAAATTAGAGTAACAGCTCCTGCTAAACTCTCAGCCTTTTGTTGTAACAGCTCAATCAAATGTGTTCCATCCTCGTCATCTCTAATCATGTGCACGTTATTAATTACCAGTACAAGGGGTCTTCCAGTTTTGTGCTTCACACCCATTGCCACGTGTTCTAACTTGTTAAATGCACGCTCAATATCCAGCAAAGCAGTGGTATCTCTAGGACCTCTTAGTGAAAACATGCCACCAATATAGTCTTCGTAGAACTCAAAGTTTAATGCTCTGCCTAATCGGATTCGGAAAATTTCAGGATCTGGATGCGCGTCAAACATCGTACAAAATTGACCTTTGGTGCGCCGCATCGCTTCCAAAATCATGGACGTTTTACCGGTTCCTTTTTCCCCAATCAGGAGGTAATACCTTCCACAGATTTTACCAGACATTATTTCGTCCAGCAACCGTTGTTGATGGCGCTCGACCCAAACAGGATATTCCTCAGTTGTTTCTTTATCGACGATAAGTTTCTTTGGGTATTCAGTATAAGCACCCTGTTCGTCAGGTTCTGACAGTTTAGCATCCTCGTCTTCAACATGAGCTTTTGAGTACTTGCCATCTGCATGCTCGTGTACGGAAATTCTACCTTGAGTATCTGCGCTGGACTGTAAGAGGGGATGATGGCCGATATCAGAAATTGAAAAGGCAGACGGGGCTTCAGTAATACTTTCTGGAAAGAATGCCAATTCCATTTTGGCAATTGCCTGTCTATGGTAATACTTTTGGTATGCGTAACCTGCCAAAGCAATTACAGACACAGATGCAAACGTGATACAAGCAGTTTCAAACGATTTCATAAATATTTCCTTCAGACGAGCAAAACGTGGAGGCCGTTGTTGCTTGGAGTTCTTGGAAGAGTCATTGGAATCGGTTTCGCTAGATTCAAGAGCATCGGCAGGGTTAAATGGAAGAAAGAATCGTTGAACAGAGGTGGTATGGAAAGCTGATGTGGGTGATTGAGCGAGGTTCAATCTGTATGAAGTCACACGTATGACACGGTTATGGAACGCATTACAAGTCAGCCTACCGACTCCAAAGGCAGGACGTCTACTAACATGGGGTATCATAGCCATAGCCAGTAACAAATTCCTAGATGGTCACTTTTTAAAAAAATTGAGCAAGTGACAGAGTATGTTACGCACTTTTGAAATCAAAATAAAACCAGATTTAAGGGCCGAAAGCAGTCACAGGAATGAAACGCTGATAAATAATAATGAGCAGAAACAAAGATAAATTATCCAATTGAATAAATATGTAGAAACCTGACGCAAATAGCAACAAAAATAACAACGTAACTGTAATTAATGGATAAGAAATTTCAAAACATGACACACGGGAAAAGGAAGCAGGGGGGAAGGAAGTGTCACCAAATGACACAAATACCGAGACCCCACACTTTGTTAAAGACGGACATTGTAGTCACATGAAGTCCACATGACGCGTTTAACTGAGAGGAAACGAAAACAATATGACTTTGATCGGCTATTGAATAATTGAATAATAGTTGTAGATTATAACAAGCATATATTAAAAAAAAAGTCGCTGGTATTTCACTGGATCTTTCCAAGAGGCGCGAATCGCGATCCCAAATGGCTGTAGGCTTAATGGCCGTGCAAACATGATCACATCTCAGCCTAGATGTTGTGAACTTCCAAACTGCGTACATACACCGCCTTGGCTGTTGACAAAAAGCTTCATTTATAATTATTACAACAGCATCAAGGTGGCTGATAGTCAAAGGGTTTCAAGTTCCATTATCAGAAGCGCACAGCACAGGCTATTAAAGGTGGAAGCAATGCGGTAGCTTTTGTCAGCAAACGTCAAGAAAGAACCTCCAAAAAATTGCAAAAATTGCAAAGTGGTGGAAATGGTGGAAATGGAAGTTTTGTTACTTCAAAAACATGGATATTCTAGCTACTTGACTATCCATATGAGTTTGAGCCTAAACAGTTGAGCATTCTACCGGCAGCACAGGCCATGATTAATCAAAGTTCTTGGAAGTGTATGCGAAATGACTACTGCGCGCACGCAGCAACAATAATTACCAAGTACGGTTTGGCTGAATGGTTCAAGTTTTAGGGTTTTGAAGAGAAAAATCCAACAAGTTGATTAATTACACAATAGACAACAGGACGGGAGAAGCTGTCCAGAAATGGATTGTACCGTTTGACCGGGTAAAAACTGACCACGATCAGGGAGAAGTGCGTAAGTGTTACTTAATTCTGGTTTAATTGCTTGGGATGGTTGGCAAGAGCACAGCCTAACTGACAGACGCAATGATGGTTTTCCGAGAAATCTAGAACCAGACACAGCAAGCTGCTTGTACCTCGTTTATCAAGAGCGATTTTAAAACACAAAGGACCAAAAATAAAGGGGAGGCTTGACAGTTATACACCGCACCGGCAATTCTTGGAGAAGTATAATGATCTGCGATTTCTACAACAACAACAACATATCTTCCTTTTCTCCAGTTTTTTTTATTATTATTCACTGTTTAGCTTTTAACCGATAGATTGTCAATGGCTTTATGGCATTTGTCCCAAGATGCACATGCTCTAAACCAGTAATTGGAAAATAATTGACACTTGAACAATAGGACGGAAAAAAACAAAAATAGCACCGGTTTTGAAAATGCTGTAATAGAAGTAGTAGTATTTCCAACATGTGATCGCCCCAACAATTGTAGAGGAATGTGTGGTGGCTTTACAGAATATAACTGCAAGCTATTGAAATACCACGGCCCTCTCGCACATCGGACTGTGCGACATGGCGCATATTTCGTTTGAAGGGCATGACAGCTGTGCTAGAGAGTGTATGGCACATATTTTAGTCGATACAGGTGTCATCTGATTCCACCAAGGAGTCGTAGTGCTAAAATACGAGCAAAGAGAATCAAGTCCTAGATTCCCAATATTCAAAATGAAATTTTTTTTTTTCTATAGCTGAAATCCATGAACCCCTTAAATTTGGGTCCCTCTAATGTTTCCGCTGTAAATAACGGAACCGTCAAGGGTTGTAAACTGAACCAATGCTAAAACAGTTTAGGCAGAGGCTGGACGTCAATGATAGTTAATATCAGAGGCTAATGTCAGAATCAGTTGGAATATTCCCAATGTTGCAATTCAGATCTTTCATACAAGGCGCATAGGTTTGCTTCTATTTGAGGTGCTATATTGCAGTTGTAAGGTGTTGCAAGAAAGAAAAAAAAAAAAAACCATCCACACACAAAAGCTCTCGACTATTAGTTGTTACTGCACTAGTGATAAGCAGTACTGGGTGGAGATAGCCGGGCTACTATGTGATATTGAAACTCGATCTAGGGCTTCTTGATGGGTTGCTGTATGTTTGCATAGTTGGACAATGTTTGAAAAACCTTCTTGACTCTGTTACCATGCCACTTGAATGAATCGATGAATTCAGGAGCCTCTTCAACAAACCAGCTTTTCCATATCTTTCGGTGCATAAGTATCCCTAAAATTGTTCCAACTGTTCGCTTTGGTTGTCTATAGTCCTTGAGGTTCCGTATTTAGAAAGATTTAGATTACCCAGCTACTGTTGGACGACGGTCTAGCACAGTTGCAACAACCTAACAATAGGGGTATTGAGTATTGTTCAAACTGCCACCAAGCGCAAGATGACAATGGCACCCAGCAAATAGAACGACATGTAACTGTTTGACTTGTTCCCCGATCTGTCAATCTTTTCAATAAAATGTCTTAGTTGGTGACACTCTTTCATAGCTTACAATGAAGCTTTTAGCTATTAGAAATAGCCTTTTGAAGGACAGGATGTTTAAACAGTAATTTCGAGTTGTTTCCCAAGAGAAGCAACGCAGATCTGTAAACTAGCGTACGAGAACGGAGCCCTTTATTACCATTGTTTGTTTTGAGAAATCGAATGTTGAAGCATGACAGGCCTAGAGCATTTGGCTGTTGGATTGTAGATTCATTTGCTACTTGAATGAGCCGATCCACAGCACCTTTCCGTAAACGTCCAAGTACATTACCAGTTAATAGCTAGACTTGATATCTGCTTTAATTGACAGTCAAAACTAGAGAATGAAGGAACAATAGAGGTCACCCACTCAACTATATCAGGTCGTATGAACGGAATCAAATGAAATAAGTCAAGTGACAAAACTCCTAAAGGGATCAAGTGCTTGAGAGGTACAACAAGAAGACTGTGGTGGTTTCCAGTTTAAACACTTTTCACTTGTGTTATTATACTTAAATCTAATTATCTTTAAAATAGTCCGCGCACGGGCAAATTGGTGAATCTAATATCCAAAGCCTATAATAACTGCGATACAATGGAGGATAAATACCGACCTCTGAACTGCCACTTAAACCTGTTTCCAAGACCTCAAAAGCGGAACCAAATTTTCTCGATGGTTGGGTATCTAACAGAAAGCGGAAGGTGTTGGATGTAGCGCATCTAATAATGTAATAATTATGCTTGTATGTTCCTTATATATATAAGAAAGTTCTCAGGGATTTCTGCTGCTTCCTCCTAACCAACATCAACCTGAAATCTACAATCACTGATGTCTTTTATTAGTTCCAAAAAATATGTTGTATTTATTTAATTCTCTTTAAATCCAACGGAAGGAACCTTCAGTTTGAATGAAATTGGTATAAATAATAAGACTCTTCAAAAAACTGCACCATATCATTGAAGCCTCCCCTTTCTAAACAAAGACAACTCCCATTGGAATTCTTAACCTTTCGACTCGATCAACTTGTCTTGTCAGAGCCTTTTCTATCTTTTCCCCACGTTATCATTTGTTTCGCGAGTAACAATCCTTTCAGCTAACATGACGTAGTATCAAACATTTGAATATGATTTGTCCCATGTGGAAATATTCTTTATTTAAGTAGTCCCTGGTTATTTTACCAACTTTATTATCGATGAGAGCACTAATTTGTTATGATCCAAGCAACTAATGTAAAATAATTGTTCTCGCAACATAATTATGTAGTACCCGCTGTTATAATTGACCCCAGACCTCAAACCGTGTCAAAGATAAGAGGATTTCTGTGATTGCAGTGCGACGGAACAAATTCCGGGCAGAAATTTGGGCCCAATAAGCCCGAGAAATAAGGTAGTTCAGTTCTAGTTAAGGTTTAGTCTTAATTTGGTTCTGTCTTATCATCCTTATAGTCTAACGAGCCCTTTAAGATTGGGGACGTTTAAGAATCAGTTTAGATTTTGCACCAAAAGGGTCGATATTCTTTCTATTGTCATTCACCTGAACAATAACAAATCTAAACAACCAGTTGATTTTTTAATTCGAAAGTAAAGCCAGTTCTGTTTTTCATATTTGTTTTACCATACAATGGCCCACTACAAAAACAGATGCCTTTCTAAATAGTACTTAACTCCCTGCTGTCAAGGCACAATAGGAAGATATATAGTGTCACGTTGATAATAATATTTAGGCGTTTAAAGCTGTCAACCACGGATACTTGCTTCTGGTATTCACTTGTCTAATTTAGATAATAGCTGCCATTATTCATGCCAGCAATCTTTTTTTTCCTCAAATTTGACAGCTTCCTAAGCAGCAGTACATTAATATTACTTCTTGTACCAAATGGTTCATGAACTGATTAAAAAGGAGTATAGCGTTTCCTTTATCCATTATATTTTATTGAAAGATCAAAACCCGCCCTTATTCCAAGTAGTCTAATTACACTATTTGTACGTTTAAAATACCCAGCTCAGCTGATAAATATTATTTGTTAGTTTAAATAGATCCAACTAAGGCTCTGCCGCCAACTTGCACCTGACGAATAGAAAATAAATGGTTTGTTTAGAAGAAAGAAGAATGAGGAGTAGAAGAAGAAAAATAAATACATAAACCTCGCTAAATTATTCAACTCTGAAAATTACGCATACTATACCGATCAACCTTGCTGCAGATAATGCAACAACCACACCAGAATCAAATGATTCTGAACCTGTTGGGTGTGGTAGATTCCTACAAGTAATATAATAGCGGTAATAATAATAAACCATGCTTCCACCAAATGGTCAACACCCCCCGCCGCTGGATTATTTGATAAATGTCGCTTTTTGCGATAAAAAAATGATAAATAAAAATAAAGTAATTGCTACTAAAAAAATAAAAAAAATAAAAAACATAGCTTGTAAAAAGACACATAAACATGTGATTTTTTTTATCTCAACACAATTCAAAAGGCATCTGGCTTATAATATTGAACATAAATGATGGGGGAGGAGTGCGGAACATGGGTGGCCTATTCCGACATGCGCAGCTCAGTGTGCTTGCTTGCATTACTAAAGATTGGTTGAATCTCGTTTGGCAAAGAGTTTTCCAAATTTTGTGGAAATCATACCCAACTGAACTGTATAGGCAAGCAGATTTGGTAAAAGGCCGTCGATATGTCAAACTGCTGTCACGGTTGTTGTGCTCCCATTGTTCAAGCGCAAGAGACCTTTTTAGTACCAGTGACCAGAAACTTTGACATCTAGTTACTAACAACTACGTTGTGTTTGTCAATCCTAGTCTATGCCAAATTCATTTCAAAATGTAACCTATGAACAGCTTGGACAGATTGTTGTTGATGCTGATGCTTAGACTTGCTCCCACATTTCATTTCAAGGCATGAAAAAGAGGGGCTTTCTGTTAAACTCATTGACTGAGAATTTTTTGGATTTTTGTTATTTCCTGCTTTTGCACCTATTTTCCAAAGTTTATTAATTGAATGTGATGGTTCAATATACCATATCAAAACTTGACTAAAGATAACCACCTAGTAACGGTCAATGCATAATAAACATGGCGGTCATTGATGCCATGTGCCATTTTAAATGAAAACCAAGACTAATTAGTTTATAAATCCTTTCATTCCACAAGTTGATGGTACTAATATTAACGTATTCTTTATCATGTGGCCTGTCCAGCTGACAACAAAAGAACGCCTAGTCATCTCAGTTATACAGCCCTTAGATGGTCTCCAAAAATGGTCTTTGTTCTGATCAAACTGATGGCTTGTTGAGCCAAAAATACATCTGAACAAAAAATAGGTTTAAATAAAAGAAGGAACAGAAAAAACAAAAACCTTCCAAATATATTTAGAATAAAACTGTTTTGAACTTTCAATGTTCAAATGTCGCGTTTTAAACGAGCCACTGCTGTTACTGTGTGTGAAAACTCCTAATCACCACATTATGTTTTGTGTTTTAAATATGACTTGACAGATTACAAAATCGGGGTCATCTTTATTGGATTTTCATTTTTTTAACTTTGGAATAATGCATAATTTTAAAAGGTAAAAGAACGTCATTCATTTTTTTAAAGGTCTTGCCCAATTTTACAAATCTAAATCATAAAGAGAAACAAGAACATAAAGTAAATGAGACGCCAGTAACATGTCTCGGGTTAATGACTAATATCCCATGTCTTACACACCACAACGATCACAACTTCACATAGTGGTCGAATGATCTCTGGACCTATGTATAGGGTAGAATTTGTAGATATTACCAGAAGAAACAATCAGTAAAAGGGGCTCACACTTGCATGTTTAACCACGGATTGGATAAGAAGGTTTATATTGTGACCAATCCAACCAATCGTTAATCTCGCCCATATTCAAGTTAATTTATCAACCTACCAACAGCATAAAAAGTCTTGTAATTTGAATCGTAAACATATAAAAAATTTGAAAATGAACTTGTATTAGAGAACCCTGATTCTGTCTAGTGGCGACAGCAAACAAGATTAAGGAAAGTATATTGATTATCTTTTGTTTTTTCTTTCTCAATTTTTATATCAGTTTCACTCGTTTTGGAATCTCTTCAAACTTTCATCTTCAAAAACTTTTGTGCCTGTGCTTACAGTGCCAGGCCTAAAGAAAACAAATTTGTAGTTACAATTAGTCGAAATTCAAAGATCATAACCAGGAGAAATCTACTTTGAGTCATAGACAAGTCCCTGCCATTTTGAGCTGACAAAAGCTGGTCAAAACTGTCAAATAGCATTTAAAAATAAAAGTGGTGAGTGTGTTTTCTTTTGCTTTCAATTGGGTTAGGCATGCCGTTGGGATAATTTGTGCAAGTGTTTTCAAAAATCAAAAGCTTTGCCCCTGTAGAACGACCCACTTTACGTATAGTTGTAGAATTCCTCGATATTTTATTTTATTTTCTTTGTAAAGGTATCAATATTGGCGTTGGTTGGGATGCGAAATGTCGAATATCTCTGTCATCACAACCCTTCCACCAGCCTTCATCATTGGCAATCCACCAATTGGTATCATTATGTAAGGCATGAAATATCCAAAACTACTGAAACTGGCTGCTTGCTGAGATCAACTTTTGTAAATAATAATTCCACACAACGCATCCTTTTACATGTCAAAAAGGCCGATAAAGAAGCAAACTTCTTCTGGTTTTTTATCAAAGAAAAATATAATCGGGATGAAATGAAAGCTTGAGTTGAACAAATGGATGGTATTACTTGTTCTTGAAAATGTGGATAGAATAGAAGTGTGTAAACCTCTTTTGGCAAAGCATTGGCAAAGGCATTCCTGGCTATAAGTCAATAGTTAAGTATGTGTATCATAGACTCCCTTCAATGATGTGAAAGCAATATTCCTGATAATTATTACCTATATTGTCAAGCTATGATCAAACCAGATTTCTTTTTGAAAACAACTGGTAAGACCATGGTTTCTAAAAACAGCACTGCCAAAGTTATGGAAGCTTTCGTATTGCGGGAACTTTGGCTGCGGAAACTCCCTTAAACTCCTTTATTAACTAGTTTAGATCAAAGGCACGGGTCATAAGGATACTCGTCTTCAATCCAGCTCTTAACCAAGGCTCTGTTTGTTTATTCAAACCCAGTTAAAAGTATACAACTTGAACCTCCTGATAAATAGGCATCACACAACCCAAACCTAGGCATCATACTGCTTGATAAGCCTTGTGTGACAAATTGTAGGTTATATATTACAGTTAGTTTTAATTAACGTCTTCTAATATACCGTTTTACTTGCCTTTCTTTTTTTTCTTGTGTTTGTTTGGTTTGATAGTTACGGAGCATATCATGCCACTGGCCTGTTATTTGCTTTGACATCAGCCTCTCCCTATTCATGCTTAGGGAAATGTGCAGGTTCCCATCAAACCCTTTCTTTTACTTTTGAGTAGTATTAATGCGGAAACGGTCCTATCTATCTCGTATCAATCAACAGGATGCGTCAATTTTGGAACAGGGCACGACTTTTGTTTAAAAAAAGAGTCTGGAATTAATTAAGAATAATAAAACGATGTTTATACTCGTTGTAAAACGGATACGCCAAGCACATGTCATGTATGAATTGTAAAATTCTGAGCTCCAAGGTGAGTCTAGGCTAACATGCAATTGACATTGATACAGATGCCAAATCCAATGAACCACAAAGTTGTGTTGTTTGTAGAAAAATGGTGTCTAGCCATGATATTACCAAACGCTCAAAGCTCGCGACAGTATTTGGTAAATGACGGCTAGATGCTGATCATCAAAATGCATCAACTCTAAGGCTGCTTGACCAATTGATATATCGAATATGTTAAATGGATGACAGTAGGAGAATAAATACAGAATAGATAATAGCAAAAAAAGGACAATTTCGGTCTATTTATAAACCTCGGTGAGTTTTGTCGGATCTAGGGATTGTGCTATGTTCCGCGGATTAAAGGCAGAACATCATCTCATTTTCTCTGTTTACTAAAACAACCTCATGAAACAGACCAGAGATAAAAATCACATTAAATATCTTGACAGATATTGCGCTCAAGATTATTTTTTAATATAAAACAAAAAAACTTTTGTTGAGACTTCAAGCTTCAAGCCTTTGCCATAGTAAACTCAGGTGAAAGCAGTGTATGTAAGGCTGGGTTATGTTCGTATTTGTTGCGTTTACACAGTAAATACAATAAAAGCCGCCTACCCCAAATTGTTAACTACACACCCGCTCTGTCAAAATGAAATGAGGCTCTAGCTTTATGATCCTTAAATCCCAGCCGGATGAATACCAAAACTAGATGAGATTAGGAAATTGACCGGACATAAACTAATTAGTTTATACTTGTGGATTGTAAATTGTTATCGGCTCATAGTATTGGTGAACATGTTGGTAGTTTTTTTTATACATTCTACCTGTTTTTTGTAATTGGGTGTATATATAGACAAGCAAATGTAAGAACCTTTTATTAGACATCCTAATGCCTGGTGCATTCAATGCTAGAAGAGTTTAGTCGAGACATCAATGTAGTATTCCCAACTCCTTTAAGAAATCAAGGAGGGATTACAAATTTTATTATTCTAAAGATGAAATGAAACGATATGGCACTTTGGTAACATTAAGGGTCTACCTGTAGGACAAAGCCAGGGCCCTAAGTGGCAAAACTTTGCAGTGATACCAATGGAATAACATTACCATTACTTGGTAAAGATGTATATAGCTTTAGTCTCATTATTTCCATGTCATTATCATCATCATTGTTATTATTATTACTATTACTAGTACTATTGTTATTATTAGATATTTGCTGATCCATTTGTGAAGAGCCGTTGCGGCCAGCTGCTTGAAATAAAAAACCGCGTGCTTCTTTTTCAACACTGTCGCCGGTATCCACATATTCTGCCGGCCGGTCTCCTCATCAATTTCGACTACAACTTGCAAGAATGATCAGATTTTAAAACCGGCAACTAGAAAAGTTATAAACATTGAATAGATTCTAATAGTCCTCCGATTTTTAGCCAGTTGAACCAATGCGATGACCTTTTAGTCACTCGTCAGTTCGACGTCAATACAAACTCCTCTCGATAACAGCTATACAGAAACGATTCTCAATCCTGTTTCGATGTATTACACACACTTGTTTTTTTTTTGTTGATGAAACCGTTCACCAACTGCAAACACAAAGAACCGTGGCCTAAAAGATTCGTCTTTAGCGAAACGACATACGGATGACCAACACATACTCTTCTTTACCCAGTTCAACCTTACCAGGGGCAAATGGTGTTTGTTTGAGGATAGTGGTCACAATGGGACAAACGGCCCGCGAGCCCCACAGACAATTCTTTATTTATTTTGCTAATTATTTTACAAGACTTGACCAATTTCATTCCAACAAACAAGCGCCAAAGTAAATACAAGAGTCGCGCCCTTCATGTGAGAAGAATATCAAAGGTTATTCATTTCATCAACTAGGATGAAATTTTTTTCAACACTTGATATGCTAAAGATTGTGCGGCCTTTTTAAAAGTTAAAGTTTGGAGGGGGTTGGCTGTTGGAAATCAATTTGAATAGAGTGGAAAAGCTAGGGTTAATAGCATATAAGAAACTGAAATCCGTATTTATTCTTCACATGTTGTCTATGTACCGAAATATTATATATGTATATATATGAGAGAAAAAACAGGCTGGATCATTAGACCAAAAATATCATTCACTTCTATCTCTAAATGAGGGCTGGTACTTTGATATAAAAACAAAAAATAACTTGTTGGAAACTGCAATTTAAAAATTTTCAGCTGTAAATTTAAATTCATATTTCTAGTTAATTTTTTTCCCTTAGCAGATAATTTTTTTGTCTTGATTTTTCCCACAAGGTCAAAAACACGTCGCATCGATCTCTTACCTTGCCGCTGCATGTGACTTGTTCTGAAGTCCTGGAAGACGTCGTCGGCGTGCATTGATAAACCAGTTAGAAAGTTGATTCAGAGTAAGTCCTGTTTGTTTGATGAGTTCTTGTTTCTCTTCATCTGTTGGATATGGATGTTCGATGTGAGCGTTGAGCCATTGACGGAGAATTTCCGTGACCTGCCGAGGCAAGTTACCGCGTCGCTTTTTAGCAGTTCCAGATGTGGTAGAATTTGCAGCAGTACCGCTTGCACTGACAAGGGTAGATGCACTGCCGTTTGACAAACTACTCATACTACCACCTGAGCTTGACAAACCTCGCGATCCGGGTCCGTGAGCCGATATCATTTGTGGGCCCGCTTGTGTTATTGGTGAACCGGGTATTATTGGCGTGGTGGGTGACGGGTGATGCATGTGAGGGTGATGATGATGGGTGGGCTGGCCGTACATTGGCTGTTGTTGGGATTGGATATGAAGCGGTGGTGGCGGTTGTTGAAAGTGTAGAGGATGGTGAGGAGATGTTGCGGATGATGGTGAAGTTGTAGTAGAAGATGCAGCTGAGTGATAAGGAGGCATGCCCATAGAATGGCCTGTTGAAGATGTCGAGATCGGTGGAACAGTATTCATAGTACTTTTTGGTGTATCCATGATGCTTGCTGATCTGGATCCGGGCTCCAAAGTGTAGTTGTTGGGATGATGAACATGGCCAGACGGTGCATATCTAGCATAAGGTTGACCGGGGATAGTAGACGAATGATGCGATGGTGTCATACTGCCAGGTTGTTCATACTGATGAAGTGGTGGTGGAGGAACCGAGTAGTGTTGTTGCTGTGACTGGGACAAGGGCGGAGGCAGCGGTGGCTGCATCTGCTGTTGTTGATGTGAATAGTGTCGGTGAGAGGCATATGAATTTGAGTATGACGCTGGACTAGGAGCGTAAGGGTCTGGTTGAAGAGGGTAAAGTGGTGCAGGACTTGGAAGACCGTTGTAGTGAGCAGGCTCAGAGCCCGACGAAAAGGAAGAGGAGCCGTAGTGAGACAAGGGAGAGCGACAGGAGTCAGGAGCGTCCTGACGGAGCATCTAAAGAAGAAACAGGATTAGTAACAATAGGATTGACAACGATGATTATGACTTGAGATACAAACCTCTTTGATGCTGGGGAGGCGAACGTTGTTTGCCTTGTTCATGGTGTGTTGTGGAGGGAAGAAAGGGAGGGCACTCGGCGGTATATAAATATAAAAGCTTGACGGCCTATAGCCTACTGCTATGCTTATGTCATCCATAGTAGGGGTGTATATGAAAAGTGATAGGATGGGGCTATTGAGATTTTGTGCACTGCTGCCAGATACATACATGGGTATGTATGTCGGTGTAAGTTGGCTACAGACATGAAGGAACACACATTTGAAATATTCAGCAAATAGACGGAATACAGAAATAAGTATAAGTATATATGGCAAAAAAAAAAGATAAAGATAAAATAAAAAAAATAAAAAAATACATGTCGGTTGGATATGGCGGATAAGCATGTATCTTTCTATATTTCACGTAGACTTCCATTGCAAAAAGCCGCCATTGTCTTTCCATGCTATATCTTATATTCTTTCCCGTATTGACACCTTTTCTATTCCCAGCCTTCAATGCTGTTCCAACTACACTCTCTATTGTCAACTCTTAGTCGAGGGCAGCAAACCGTTTAATCTAGCCTGTTAACCTGATTCATGCAACTTTCTATTTTCCCTGCCATAGTCAACTCCAACCCTTCAAATCTAACCACGAATCCCTGTAATCCTTTTTGCAATCTCTCCTTCTCCACGCATTGAAAAAAAAGCGTATATCCCTAACCCGCCAAGAAGATTCTGGCCGTTTAGGTATTTCAGGAAGGAAGCATGAATTTGTGGAGATTACCAAACCTGCCAGTTTGTTTCCAGCTCTCGTCATAAAGCGGTGCTCTCTCTTTTGAGTCTTGGCTCTTAATATGTAAACATGTTGAGATGTCTATTGAGTGCGATTTTGCTATGAATACTTCTTCGTATTACAGCCAGCCAGTTTGTTTTCAAACTGCAAGTTTCAACAATAGTAGAATAAACTATTGTGTGATGCCATGAGAATCCCGACCAAAATATTCACTGAAACCGACCTCCCCAGCATGTTTAGACAATCCAGTCAAGCATGAATCTGTGGAAGGACCGTAGAACATTTTTATAATTCATGTAAATTTCACCAGTTTTATGTTGAGTTCCATATCTTTACACGCTGTCAAACGTTCATTATCATGTGAGTCTAATTACACCAGTTACCCCAATTTCTTTCCTTTTACAGTGAGGTGTTATTATCACTATTACATAGCATGAATTGTAGAACGTTCGCCAACTTTTCTACATGGCATTTCCGCAAATTTCCATAGAATTAAGTTTAAAGAAGAGGGGAATTCGACAGGACATCTCACAGACTAATATCTTCCATTCTCTTTCTACGTCTCATATTCTTTCTTCTTGTAAATTCTTTCGATGCGTGTGTTGCCCTTTAAAATGTCAAGGTCTCCCTCCTTCTGCTGGCTTCCGCATTTTTGTATCCTCATCAGAATGTATCAAACCCCTATGTGTTAAGCCAAATTATTATATTCTTCAAAAATCCATCAATTGTACACATCAAGTTCTAAAAATATGCTTATCTGTAAGATGTTTTTTTGTTTCAATTTTGATCTTGTGAAAATATGTTTTTTTCTGTCAAAATCAGGTCTAGAGTATATTAGTCTGGCGTGATTTATAGTATATATACTAAACTTTACGCCTTTGAGGATATCTTATTTCCTTGGTCATCCCTTAATATATTGTGAGAATTAGTAAATTCATGCAATTCTAAAAAAGGAGAAGGTATTTCACCTGGTTTTCGTCAGCTTTAACCGACTGTTGAGTTCCTGGTTCCTTAGAACAACCCATAAACCAACCACCCTTTCACAAGTTATTGTCTTTGACGAATTAATTTTACATTCAACATGCAATATAAGGATTCATATAAGTCATGTTATATCCAGATTTTTATTCACTGCAAAATAAAGCACCCGTTTCAAAGCTATTCTTCAATATAAGCATTTCCATAATGGTCTGTATTTGTGAATAACGATGCCAGGTTTTTATTTTCCCTTTACAGTTTTCTACTTTTATCTCCGACTTCTTTCTTTGTATTTGTGTGATTAGCAAGAATTGTAGCTTTCCAATTGCCTAGTTATGAACACACGTGATACTGATTTAACGCTCCGAAAGGTTGAAAACAAAAATGTTAATGTTGAATTTGTTTTAAGTGAATTCAATAGAATGAATTATGAATTAATTAAGATCCTACGGCTTTTTTCAAAAGCGTAAAACAAGGGAATTAAAAAATATCTAATCGTGAGCCAGGTTTCATTTTGGGTCTGCCATGTTTAAGATATCCTTGGCTTATTTCAACTTGTTTTCCGTTGTCGTTTCTAGAAAATGTTTTTCCAATGTGTTTTTTCAGTACCTGAAAAATACCATTATCTTCATAAGTCGAAAAGTCCAAACAGCTAAATAAACAACATCCAATACGAAATTATATTAATTAAACTCATAGGGGCCAACAACAACAGACTAAGTTCAACAACACTCACAAACTTGGTCAAAAGTAAGGTCTAAAGGTAAGAAAATAAAAAAACGTATGCAATTTACTTTAATTATATCAAGTAATTTATAATATAATCTATGTTTCTGATTATTTCCAGCTTTCATTTATAAACTGGTAAAAAGAGTTTTCAATTTCAATACTTTTTCTACTTGGCATATCAAAACAATTGATGCAAATCTTGAAATATCAATTAATTCTTTAACCCGTCGGTTTCACTATTGTTGATTTGGAACATCGGAAAATTTCCAAGCCAAATATGATTGACTCATCATATCATTCTAACTTTTAACATGCTCACGAACTTGATGGAAAAGAACCATTACGTCGACCTGTCAAAAGTTGTACACTCTTGCTTATATGTTTCTGATAATCTGCTCGTTCCCGCAATTGGCATGACTTTGTTGCCAACAAGTTGACAAATCTAAACCTCACAAAATTCTATTTTTATGTTAGAAGGGTGGGCTCAGCTCCTTCATTCCTCTTTACCATATGAAGATGATGTATAATTGGAATTGGCTAATAGTTTTACTTTTATTTTATTTTATTTTAAGTTTCTAGTCTCTGATATAAATAACCGACTATTCCTCGTAAAACGTTGACGGCTCTCATATCAATTTATCCAAACTTTTTGATTTTTTTGATTTGGATTCACTAGAATTTAAAGATTCCAGATAAAGCACCGTTTTTCATCTATCAATTTCCTACTTTTTTTCTTTTAATTCGACCAATCTAATATTAAACCCCAGATTCACAAGTCAAAAGCGGTCTTGTCAATCAAGAGGCGTTTCACAACAAATTAACAACCAATTATTAGTTCTATTCTTATTCTCAAATAAAATTTTCAGGAGAGAGTTACTTGAAATTCCAGACCTTTAAAGAAAGGTTCTTTTCGCAATTTTTCACACGAGCTTTTCTTTTGCAGAAGACGCAAGTTGAAATTAACTATTTGGGCAGATGGGGTGGGGCCTTGCAAAAACCAAAACTATCCTCTTGAGCAGCATAAGCCCCGAATTTTCTACCAACGACAGAACAAGTGTTATGTTACATCATTGTGAAATATTGCAGCTCTTTATATATGGCATAATGTCTTTGTATCTAATGAACAAATCACTCAAGTTTTGGTATGTTGCAATGATTTTGAATGCGAATATCATCTTGTCATTGTGATTAACCTTTCTGCGTAGATAACCATGTTTAATGATAAAAGAGTTCTTAACCATAATAATTACATGAATCAAAAAGACTTTAATTTCCAGGTCTAGACTTGAGTGAGGGAATGAGCGAGGAACATGAAAAAATCGGTAGATGCGGATTTCAAGCCAAAAGCCCTTTAAAAAAACAAATGATTTCCAGCTTGGTGGCACCTGAAGATCACAAATTATTGTGAATTTCCAAATGCAGACATTTTTGATCTGTATGTATGGAAGTGATAGACAAGGAACTTGTTTGGTTTACTGTTGTGTTGGGAAACTATTATGGTTGATATTCAAGTGATCAAAATCAAAATGATATATAAAGTAGGGTAACTTAAGGCCTTATGGTATTATTTTGAGCACCCCAGCCCATAATTGGTTACCACTTCACCTTGTTTTTTTGGGTCAAGAAGTTGGTTTGGTATAAAACTGGTGGTTTGTCATATCATTTCTTAATGGTAATGGAAAGCAGGAGTCTTGGTATAATTGAAAAGTGAGCCCTGATTCCAAACTGAGTAGCAAAGCTAGTGATGAATACGGCAAAGGGACAAACATAAAAAACCATGAAAAATATTGTCGATATGGATGGAATTTTGATGTCATGTTCATGTTGTGAGAGATAATAATAATGAAAGATGTACAAAGAGCGTGAGATGACTTTTTCTTGTTGGAGATGGGGACTTCTAGATGATCCGTATTGAATGTCTTATTTTACGAGTGCGCAGAAAGATGGGCCTGATCAAGAAAAAGGACAACTGTACAGGAACTTTATTGATGATATCAGGGGATGTGATCTGAGGGCTACTTTTTTTATTGGTCTCAAAGGAAGGTCATATGAGATATGTTGGGATGTTTTGTTAAAGTTGGTATATTAGTGGTGAGGAAGTAACATTGTTATTCTATACTGACTACTACTCCCCTCCCAAAATCAAGCGAACAATAATTACATGACGAAGATAATGTCATAGCATGAAAGTCACTACAGCAAACTATTACTGGATCTAAAAGCAATGAGATAAATAATTCGATACTATTTATGAGGGGATCAAGGCCAAAGCTGTATGATTTAAATAAAAAGGCAGAATGAATCGAAAGAACAAGGTTAAATATTTTTATTATAATGTGACTATTCTGACTTGGTGCAATGAAACGGATACAGCCACAATTGCACTTTGAAGAAAATATACTTTGTTTTGATCGAATGTTAGAAAGAGTGCAAGCAAAAGTTTCCTTGGATGTATGGATTTGACAGGATGACGGCTCGATTAAAGATAGTGTAAAAACTGAGAGTCAAGCAGGCATAGGAAATGGTAGCATGCGGAAGTTAATATTAAGAAAACACACTGAAAAATAGGCATTAATTATGTTTTAATATTTTTAAATGATATGAAATATATAAAGATTTCAAATTCATCGGATAATGGCGTAGAAACCCTAAGTTTCCGATGTTTTATAGCACAGTTACAAATTTCTGCGCCACAGATAATTTCATACTATAGGTCTCCATTACCGCATAGTTTGTTTCTGCCATCAAAACCGCTAGCAGGAAATTCACCGACATTCGTAATCAGGACCCGATAGAGTGTTTTCAAGGTGTTTTGACTTGGAGCTTAAGTCTTATGACTAGATGCACTGCTTGAAATAACGAATTTGAAATATAAACTAAATAGGGGCCTAAAGTGAGAATTGAAAACTTTTGAAAAGCTAAATAAAATGATATATATACATTATGTATGTACTATATATATTCATCAACTCTTAAAGCTAAATTTATTAATCTTATTTCTCTCCTCCTTATGAAGTCCGTTTTTTTAATAGTCGCACTCTGTGAAACCATTATGTGTAACCATTTCTGACAAGGATGGCGATAGGGTTGCAGAAATTATTACTTTGGCCCCTTAAAATGGAATAATAAGTGAGATATTCAAATATACTCGATTCATCACGGTGTAGGATTACCTTCATCTGTATGCAAAATGGCTTGATCATGATCAAAGGCAGAAATTAATACTGCGATTAGCCAGTATTATTGTATTTATTATATTGGCTAGCCATCCAATACTGTTTCTGCTTCTTACTCTAACAGTTTGCTAAACTAAAAATTTGACATTTCTACCATGGCACCTGATTCCTTGGTGTAAATGAGGCTAACCAATTTCTCACTATTAGGAACAAAATCCTCAAACCACTAGCCAATAATAGTTGATCTTTTTGTTTTAAATGTTTACAAATAGTGATCCTATATTAAATTATCTTTGTTGTAGCTGTGATTCTTTTTGGCCTTGTTCTACACACATCGTTATAATATGACGATTTTTCCGATCGCGATCTTCAGTTGTACTTTTATATTCTTCTCACAATGTTCGTGATCTTCAGTGCTGCAGTTTGTTGAAGGTTAACATAGTTTAACTTTTGCAACTTGGTTTTTCTTTTCATGCGACATTACCCTTGTTGTGACTATTGGCCTATATGGTTCAGTCGATGATGACTTGTTTGCATGCAAATAGTTCTCTAAAGCTCTTCTCTAATGAGTTCATTTAACACGTCAACTCATTCAATATACATCTTGCTTAAGCTAATCAATAACAAAAATCTCAACCTTGACAGTAATACCCGGTGATAAATTTGTTTATCATGAACAGAAGTACTTCAATAAACCTAATTCTCAATTCTCCTTTTGTCTTTTGTCTTTTCCAATCACGGTTGATTTTACCAAGTTTCTTCTAAACTTACACGTCTCAAGGAACTGGATAAGAGTTAAGTTAAGTCTGGTCAAGTCTCTGGTTTGAGTGGTCTTTGCCTCCCCGGGTTATGTGACATGTTGACAGAATTCACGCCGCTCACAAACACATACATCTCATCGCATCTCACCAATTATGGATTAAGGTAATACATGTAATAAGTGTTTCCATAAGCCATTGTTAAGCCATATTATTCCCTTTCAATACTATGAACTAATAGAAATAAAAAGTTTACTGATAGATACAACAACCACCTTTGTGAATACGCAGTTTTGAGACATATACACTATACTACATAGCCCTGAGTGTTTTCATATAAGCAGCTTCAGCTCACCACTGTGTATATTTTGCTTTGAGTAACTCTTACGCCTAACTCTCTCTGTTCTCTGCGCTGTCTCCTTCACCCTCTTGGTTGTAAGACACCTTCCGTTTCGGGTACTCTACGACTTGCTCACCACCAGCAGCCCAAAATGCACACCAACTTATATCTTTCATTAATTCCAGTGTGCTATATTGTTTATTTAATACCTTGTTAAAACTAACACATTTGTGGTAACTACACAAACTACTGGTAACTAAGAATTTGAACTGAATTATGAAGATAAGCGCCTCTGGCTAGTCTATTAATGCCGTGACAGTTTGGGGCATTCGCACGTATGGATTGACTAGGGTGTTGGGATTCGTGGGAGATATGAGCCAATGTGTCAAGTTCTGGAAGCTTTTTTAAGACAGGCACCCCATAAGTCTCAAAAGATAACTGATAAGATTCAAAAGGATTGCAAAACATCGACATTCAATCTAAACGCCAATATATTTGGGAAAAGCCATTTAGGGGGAAATATGTGGCAATAAGAACATCAGACAGGGTGTCGGACAATAAACAATATATCAAACCATACTGTTGATACATTCTATTACGACAACAAGAATCGCCCGTAAATATTCTATGCAGCTGAAATTACAAAATAAAATAAAGGTCACATAGATTTTATCAAAAGCCGCCTTAATACATCAAAATTTCCCCAAATAGTGTAAATTTATTCCAAGCTTCGCAGCGTCCTAACCCATATTTGAACAACTTGATGTGTTTGCCATTGTAACAGTTGCAATCCGAGCATACCCTACTGCGAAAGGGGGAAAAGACAATCTTGGGGATAGTTGGAGGTTTGATATTATTATTTTTTGGGTGTATATGTGAGATTTATTTATTAGTTGGCAGTTTGCCCTTAGGATCTAGACTCCTTTTCTCCAAAACTTTCATATGGCTAAAAGCGTGTGTACGAAGTTGGAAATATGTCTCCCAATTTTTATCCTATTTGGGACTGACTTTTTGCTGTACTTTTCTACACGTGATATTCAGTCAAAACTATTTCCGTAAACGTGTTAAAGCCAACCCACCAGCCAAAAAGCTCTCCTCAAGACATCAAGCACATATTATGGCATTTTCGTTTACAAAAGAATTCCCTTGGTATTTTCCCCACGCAAATAATAGTAAGACTTTCATAATAATTTTCTCTCAGGGAATGTCAACATCTGCAAACCTTATTTATTTGTCACACAGCCCAATTTGGACTCAAAGAGAAAAGAGAAACGGCATGGAATGAGACATTGAATTCAATCGAATGACAAAACTGTCAAAAAAAAAGCTGGTACGGTATTATTTTGTGTGCGGAGACTTGCAAGGAAATCTATATTTAGCCACATGCCGTAACGATATGAGAAACGTACATGTGTGACTTTTGACAGAGAGATACTTGTCTACCATTTGGTTGTGGCATGGTGTATTGAGGAAAGGTACTAATAAAACTCCAAGCCATTACTCGTGCCTACTTGAGACTGAGATGCAACCTCCCAACCTTTTTCATTACTATTACAATACACCAGAAACATTGATGGTGATTCTCAAGTGAAAGAATGCGAATTAGAGATATCTTTCAATCGTTGTAATGTGACACAAATGTGTTTGAGCCTACCAGAGTTTGTGATGATACTTGATAGCTATTTCATGATGTCACAATTGAAGAAACTCAGTAAACTTGAGTTCTGGAGAGAGGTGGAATTAAAAAAATCGGTTGTTGGGCTCTTATATCAATATCGATAATGGTATTCAGACACAATATGACTTTGAAGAAGCATAGCATCGAATGGAATCTAATTAATTAAGCTTTTATTGTCAAGATCTCCTCAACAATCATACTAACAGCATCACTGTTATACCTTCCTTTCATATTGTGACACCTCGAAAATGTCAAACACGTCAAAAAGTTTAACTGAAATGACAGTGTACTAAAAGATGAAAGACACGCGATTTTTTTATTATTTCTTGTGTAAGTGAAAAAAAGGCTTTTGGAAATTGAATAATTTAAAGAATTATTATCTCACCTTGTTCCCAATTGGGAAATCTGCTATTAAAATATCTAGCTATCAATTTCTATCTACGGAAAATGTCCCTAACTTAATGATCTGGTATTCAACTCTACATCTAAGGACTTGCAATCTCTACACTACAGCCAAGAGATTACATTTATTTTTATACATGGTAATCTTTGGTTCATTGCTCTATTGTTCTCCTAAAAAGTAGGTATGCTTTTTAAAAGAAGTTGTGTCAAAATATTTTTGCCCCTGGTATTCAAGGTACCTGTTATCAGCTTATAAGGCATTTTAATTCGTAGTTACAATTTAGAAATGACGCTTTGTTACTTATTTCACCAATATTAAACTTTTTGATATATATTTTGAAAGTCCTTGTCTAACAAGCTTTCCAAATTATAAATGCTGATCAATCAATCCAATTTATCCAATGCTTAGATACATCACAGTGTTTTCCATGTATAGAGTTCCTTTTGAAAAAACTGAAATCTTGTATTTGCAGCCTACTCAGCATGGTATATCTGTCAATCTCTCGGTAATTTTGCTATTAAACGACATGTACTAGTAATCTTGCTTATGGACTTTTTTCTGCTAGAAATTGCACACCATTAAAGACTTTTAAATCTTTCCAATTGTTAGATTTCTATTGTGAAACGTTACTCTAAATAAGATTTCTCACTTTCATAAGGTACCGTTCCTTATGTATTGTTCACATTGCGTCCCTACTTTTACCCTTCCGTAGTCCTGTCAAAGCTGCGACGCCAATCCCTGAACCGATAGTTCCATGAACTATATTTATCTCAATTCTAAATATGTGAAATTTGAGAAACTTGCACCAGTAATGGATATATAAATATACGTAAAAGATTCACAAGTGCACACCATGGTATGACAGCTATTGTGGTTGAATAATTTTTTTTTTTTAGGATTTTAACATTGGTCTGGTTTATTGCTTATGTTTTAATTAATTTTCAAGGTGTAGTTCAACCTTATTTTCTTGATTCTTTAATCTCCTTCACGGTCTTTTGCTTTTCTTAAAATCTTTTTGTTTACGTTACGTGCAAATGCGAGATTACAAAGTAGGCCTATGCTAAACGTGACGCCAAATACACCAAACCCCGTTTACAAATAGAGCAATTTTTCCTATTTAACACATTCAGTATTCACTTGTCTCTCCTAAGATCTTTAAGACACATATGAAATCAAATTGAAACTTTATTAGGACAAGATGGAACAATGGCTCCACTTTTGGACTTTTATGATGCTCGTGATAATTCGGAAACAACTTGCTGCCACTAGAATATAAGACCCAATTTGTCCAGCATGAGGAGAAAAAGTGGCGATTTTTTATTCTCTTAGGGTTGAAGTCAGTAGTTACTCCAAGTTGGATAAATGATCCAAAACTTTGTGCATAATCCATTTACAGCCTAAATCCAGTACATAATAAGAATTTATTTTTTCATAATTGTGCTCAAGAAAGTAATTTTCAGTACTACCATGAGAACGTATAACTATTCTCACATACACTAGCTGAATGTAAATTTGTTCTTGACTATGAAATAGAAAATTCCTTTGATAATTAGGTACACTTGCAAGTTGCAAAGCAAAATATGGACAGAAACACACAGATGCCAGTTGCATCATTACTTTGAAAGGAATTTGTAGATAATCTTTGAGGAAACCTTAAATGTACAATTAATATTGGGACCTGATAATGGGAATTAATAGCAATTTTATGAATTAATATAACAGAATTGAAAATTATGGGCTCATAGAGGTATCGTGAGTAAGGTAGCTTTGAAACCAGATCGATGTATATTGAAGACTCATAATCAAAACGACGTTAAGATAAAGATTGAGTCAGAACACAGTTTTTTATAAATTGAAATTTTTTGAGCTTAGACTTTTTAATATATTTTATTATTCTTACAGTTTTCGTAGGTATTTCCAACTTTACTTTGAAAACTTTAGTTGATGGCAACCTTAATTGTAAAATTTTATGGTGTTTTTTCTCTAGATGCCACTAGACAGGTTACAATCACTGTCTTGAAAATGAGTGTGCAGCCTTAATGTTGCCCTCAAATCCCCATCCCGCCCTCATCTCATCTCATCTGTCATTTCTTTCTAGACTGGCGTAGAGCAGCTACAACTTCTTATTTTGAAGCATTCGCAAAGTAACAGGTAAGGTTTCTCAAATCAGTCTTCCAGATTTCAAATTGTTGATTAGAAGCATACAGGTACTTTCAGTAAACAAATACTGGTGTTCAATTCCATCATACTTCCAACCCGGATAAGAATATGTGGCAGGATTCTTACAACGTACCAGTGACCCAAAAAGTCTATTTGGAAATAATTGCACGAGAAATAACTCCACCAATCTAACAAAGTAAGCCTAGAATCAAACAAAGTCACTCGATTGTATTTTAGTTTAACCAGTAAGTTAGTATTTTCACACAAAAGAGTCTTCTCAAGAACTCCATTTAAAATATACGCCCTCGTAATTTTCTGAAAATTCCAGCTAGTGTTATTGCCATAGTAAAGGACTTGATTATCGCACATTTTTATCAGACGCAGTCCAAATGTACCCAAATAACACAGTTTTTTTCTGATAGCTATTCCTGGTTATATATATAAGGTAAATAAAAACTAGGTAAAGTTTTAAGTTTTTAGCTGTCCTGTTGCCTATCTGTATGAGTAAAATTGACTCAAAAGGATCCAATCCAATTCACCTTTGAGTTGATACTTTGTCATATCAGCTTCTTTTTTTGACTAAAATAAATATTGCTACCTAACACTTTTGTCCTCTTGTTATATCAAACGTCCGGTCCAGAATTAATATGTGACTTTGGAGTGTTCTCCTTTCCACCGCATTAATACTTTTCTGGGGATCTCTCAGCAGTCGTCAACTACCAAACTTAGGACCACCCTTCCAACCTGGAGATTATTCAGGATAGTATGAGAATTTTCAACAAATTTTCAAAAAGTTAGCAATATATTTCTTGTTTCTTTGAAGTTTACAGGCGTCATAGATATTTTTTAACCGCACTTAATTTTAGTATACAGGATTTGATCGTATTACTTACTTTGCTGATTATCATAAAACAAAATTATTCAGCAATTTTTCATACTATTAATTGAGCTTTGAAAAGGCGCCTTAGTGTTCAGAATGTGGTAGATCTTTAGAGTAGGAATTCTGTGTAGAAATTTCAAATTCTGAACATGTTTTCTTACCCATTATCTGTAAAGAATTCTTGTTTAGGTTTTCCATGCTTTTTACTTACTGCACATTTGATATTGTTCGTCTTGGAAAACTTGGGCCAAATGAGTTTTGACAACATTAAAAAAATCAAGTTTTTTAAATATTTCCTACACAAAATCTCAAGCTTATTATTATAATAATATCAGTAAAAGGTTTGCCATTGAAGTTAGTACTTCGGCATATCAGAAATCTTGAACCACAGACAAGACGGTACAAAGTTGTGATTGTTGGAGTCGGAGCGTGACCTGCTGATAGTAATGACGCCGAAAATGTTCAATAAACAAAGCAAATTAATTTCAATAAAGCAAGAAGAGTTAGATGATGTATCCTTAATCTGAAATGGAAACAGGCCACCCAATTATTATAAAGATTGAATGATCAGATAAAGCTTCTTTAGTTTATTTTTTTTGGATTCCATTAGCAATTAATATATGGTAGGAATATCAATTGCTTGTTATATCCTGATTTGGTTTGGTCAGCTTCTGTTATTACATTTCAAAAAGGTTTGACTTTCAATATTGTTGAGTATATTTTTGTTTCTATCACAATGCTGTTGTTGTTGTTGACGGCTAGTGGCTTTTAGTATTGTTGTGTTTAATCAATGTTGTATTTTTTAAGATTCATCTTACATAATGTCGCTTAAACAGTACAAGTTTAATTGTGCAACATGATTGTGTAAAGGCTCCATAAGACCCAGCCATTGTGTTTTTGTTAAAAGTCTAAAGCAACAACAATGACAATTAACTCAAACTTTTATTTCAGGTCAATATTCATCATAGCCCTTCTTGTAAAACAATGATAAAGATAAATATTGTAATAATAGTCTTTTTAAATTGATAAAAATGACAGAAAATTGGGTGACGTGAAGGAGATTTTAAGAAATTTTAAAAAAATTATATGATTAAGTCAAGGTATTCCAGTTACTTTGTCCATAGCCTTCGAGTCGTATATGTACTAATTAACATAAGCCTGAATGCGGTACATTTGTATCAACTCAATGTTTATTTTATTGCCTTAGCTTTGTGACTTATTTTGATAGATTGTTGTAGTTACTTATTAAAAGACAACTTTTAGTCGGAAATGCAAAAAATGCTTAGATAGCAAATGTTCTCATCACTTTGAACCCCATTTCTGTTGAATTTTTTTAAAAGAACAGGCGGTTAGCTAAGTTCCATGGGATGTCTGATGTTGCAAAAAAGTTCCTGAAATTATAGCTTCGATCCACAAGAAGCTAACATATTACAGGAACAAGCACAAAGCGAGGTCCCATCGAGGGCTGAACAATGTACTACTATCATTACAACCTTTTTTTTTCATCTCGTCTTATCCAGGCTTTTTCAATAAAAGTTTAATATATTCACATTCCCTAACTAAATGCTGGAATTGGATTGGATTTTTGCACTAAAAATATGTCTTCAAAATCATCAAGAAATAATGAACTTCCACGATTCATCATTCGGAGAGTATATATATTTTTTAATTCAAAGCTATTTAGGACCTTTTAGATGTTGGTGGGTAAAATAATATTGAGATTAAAAAAAATCGTATTTTAAAGGCGGGAAAGTGGCAGCCAAGATGTTTCATATCATAATTATTTAAATTGGTTGTATATCTTGATTAGTTCATTTTATTATGTGCATAGTTTCAAATAATAATATCTTATTCGAAAGGGAATACATTTCTTTCATCTGTCTCCAAGTAATATCTCCATTCTCCAGTAAATGGGTATTAATCACTTTCATCTTCACTGCCTTCCTCTTCTGCAGTTTTAAGCCAGTCTACAAAGGACTTAAGAATATCACGAATAGCACGTAATGGTTCAGAAGACTGAGATTCCTCACTATCAAACCAAATGTAAATGTTGTCTTCTAAAACGTGTTCATCATCATAAAGAGCTTCAACAGCAGTAAGCATGATTGCTTTCCCTTGAGGGATTTCCGAACATTCTTTTTGAAGTAATGTAAGTAAGTGTACTTGATCATCATTGTCAAATGATTGTCGCTTAAAAAGACCTCCCCAACGCGTAAAAATCTTCTTAGTCGCAGGTATCGCAGCAAGGGTTCCTGTAGAAACGAGTTTTTGAATATATTTAACAAATGCTGCAATTGTAGCCTCGCGAACCTCAGGGTATGGAACATTCATAGTCATACGCAAAGTATTAAGCTCAAGAGCGGCGATATCAACATCGTGGTTTTCAGTAATTGATCTTTCAATAGATGCGATAGCCTCTGATTTGAAATTCTCCTCCTCTTCTTCGCCGTCACTTGCAATCGCACTAATAGAACTGTACCGTCTGTGACCCTTGTGCGAATGTGAGCGTCTTCCGGTTTCTGACGCAATAGATGTATCTGAGAGATTTGCAGCAGACATCTTATAAACTAGAGAATGCATTGATCGGACATATTCACCATTAACCTCATCATCATCAGAGTCATATTGATATTCATTTTCATACGAATCAGCATATGGATGTCCCTTACCATCCTTTCCAACAACTTCATAGTCATCTCCCTCGTCACTACTCTCTTCCTCTTCATCGTCACTAAACCCATCGTCTATCTTTTCTTGTTTCTGTAATGTGACCTTTGTATCTAAAACTTCTTGACCTGCACCAATTATGGCACCAAATGAAATCACTGAACCTTGCTCAACAACGGCTCCCTTTTTCACTGAAGCACCAGTGGCCACTATAGATTGCTTGATTACTGCATTATCTTCAATGACGACATCATCCCAGATGTATGAATTATCAATAATAACATTCTTTCCAATTTTACTTCTGCGACCAATTACACTCTTCGTGACTACAGTTTGTTCACCGATATAAGTGCCTTGGCCAATAACAGATTGCTTACCGACAATACATGACTGGGACAAAACTACCTTATCTTCCTTGTAAATATGGCCGTGTTGATAACGGTATGATTGGCCTTCAACAATATTGTAGTCGGGGGTAATTGGGTAAGAGTATCTGGAGATGATGTCCTTACTGACAGCATCATAGGTTTGGTAACTTTCAACGCGAGCAGAGTATTGGTCTCCAATGATATGAGTGTAGATGGTCTTTCCAAGAAGTTCCGATGTCAAAATACCTTTAACAAAGTCCTTGCGGATGTCGTTGTAATCGAAATTTTCTGTAAACAAGGCGGGAATATCAGGAGCACAAATATCAATATGACAGTCGATCAAATCATTTCTTAAGGAAATGGTATTATGATGAGAAAGAACTTCGTAGTCAATATCGAATGATCCCAAATGATCAGCGTTGGGAGCTGACTCATAGCGAATGCATTGGCCTGTTGGCTCGTCGATAACAAACAAGCCAGCACCCGATCTGGCACGTGTTCGGTGAAGAGCACTAGCTTCACGAAGAACCATAGTCATGATGGAATTTTTATCTTTAGCCTTGCGTTCTCTGTGAGCACGGAGGACTTGCTTAAAGTCAATATTTGAAACAATATCGCCACTGATCAACAAGAAATCCGAATTAATAAGACCCATACGGTCAAGATCACGCATAGCATCACCAATGGATTGACTTTCAGTAGACTTGATAACTTGAAGAGTGTTGAATGGGGAATAAGGTCGAGTCCATTTGGAATTAGCAAGATATTCCTCAATCTTGTCAGCATGAGCTGATCCAATAATGTAAACTTCATGAACACCTGCAGTAGCCAAGAACTCAAGGGTATACTCAATAAGAGGGGTGTTGGCAAGTGGTAACAAGCAGCGAGGTGTCTCAAGAGTGAGTGGCATGAAACGATCCTGATACGAATCGGTCATGACGATTGCCTGAAGGCTATCATCTTCAGCCTGTTTGTTGCTGTTATTCTTTTTAGGAGCCATTTTAGACGGTATAGTCAATGCTAAAGGCCGATCTAGAGTCGTCACTAAGAGTACCGGTGTGTGACAGAGTGACGAAAAATATTGTTGAAAAGGGATGAAATTTACTTACACTAGTGGATTTTGGTGTATAGCTGAGCATGTAATATACCTGCTGCACGTTGCAGCGTCCGCGCTAATACCGTTTACAAGTGATCTTCACGTGCCATTTCCTAAATAATTTGCCGTATTAGTCAGAAATCTTTGCACCGGGATAGACGCTAACCATTATTCATCTTCCCGATTTCAACTTTCCATCTTCTATACCACTCCAACAAGCAACGATGGGTCTTTTGTAAGTATCACTTCTTTGGATATGACATACATTGTTATCTTCCATCTGTCGGTATATCTCTAACGGGTTTATTATTCGTTTTTCAGATCTTTAGGTACTCCTCTTCCGTGGGCTGAGGCCAAACAGTATGCTTCATATGTTCGCGATCAGGGAATTGATCAACTCATAAGTATTTATAATAATACCAAAGACAAGCAGGGAGATGTATTGCTATGGGGTGATGAGGTCGAATATATGGTAATTTCCCTTGATGAAGAGAATAAGACTGCACGATTGTCCCTTAGACAAGCTGAAATCCTTGCACTGCTTGCTGAACAAGAGAAGGATGGTCTTCTTACACAGGCAGATGTCACATATCATCCCGAATATGGTAGATACATGCTTGAGGCTACTCCTGCAACTCCTTTCACGGGTCTGCCTTCTGATCTACTCAAAATTCAGGCCAGTATGGAAACCCGTCGAACTATCGCCAAGAAGATTCTCAAAGCTAACGAGATTCCTTTGACCGTTACCTCTTTTCCTAGACTTGGCGCTCCAGGCCAGTTTACGGAGCCTTACCATCCACCAACTGGTCCAGCCTCTCGTTCATTTTTTTTGCCTGACGAGATTATTAACCCCCACGCAAGATTTCCCACGCTTACCGGCAATATCCGTGAGCGTCGGGGCTCTAAAGTAGCCATCAATGTTCCAATTTACTTTGACAAGAACACACCCAAACCATTCGTTGATCCCACCATCCCACGAAATCGTGGACTCTATCCTGAAGATGCAAGGGCTATTGAGAACGGTGATCCTAAGGATAACCATATTTACTTGGACTCGATGGGTTTTGGTATGGGATGCTCTTGCCTTCAATTAACCTTCCAAGCTACAAACATCAACGAGGCTCGTAACCTTTACGATCAACTGATCCCCATTGCTCCTATTATGCTTGCTCTGACTGCTGCTTCACCATGCTATAGAGGCTACTTAAGTGATCAAGATACTCGTTGGAACGTTATTGCTGGATCGGTAGATGATCGTACCCCATACGAGCGAGGACTCGAGCCACCTCCTGAAGGATTCACTACTGATAATTCTGATGTTGTTATTCCCAAATCTCGATACGACTCGGTTGACTCTTATCTTTCATTCAGCGATCCTGAGTTGACATCAAACGCTGCTCACTACAATGACACCAAGCTTGTTGTCAACAATAAGATTTTGAAGAGACTCAAGGACGAAGGCTTTGACGACCTTCTTGCCCAACATTTTGCTCACCTTTTTATTCGTGACCCGCTCGTTATCTTTAAGGAGTTGTTAGAACAAGACATTGAAACTAGTTCTGATCATTTTGAAAATATTCAGTCTACTAACTGGCAAACCATGAGATTCAAGCCTCCACCACCAGGATCTTCTATCGGCTGGCGTGTGGAATTCAGGCCAATGGAAGTCCAGGTGACAGATTTTGAAAATGCGTCGTTCACAATCTTTATTGTTCTTCTGACACGCGTTATTCTCTCATATAACCTGAACTTTTATTTACCTATTTCAAAGGTTGATGAAAACATGAAGATTGCACACCACCGAAACGCTACTCTTGCAGAGAAATTCTGGTTCCGAACAGATATTTTCAGAGGCCCAGAAAAGCAAAGCGTTAACGGTACCGAGACATCGTCCCAATCAGCCTCTCCTGGTAACTACGAGAAGTTGACTATTGACGAAATAATCAACGGATCAAGTACCCACGATTTCCCTGGTTTGATTCCTATTGTCAGAAGATATCTTCAGAGTATCAGTGTTGACTTGGAAGTCATGTGTGAATTGGAGAACTATCTCACTCTTGTATCTAAACGTGCTTCTGGTGCCTTGGAATCTGACGCATCCTGGATTCGCAGCTTCGTCACCAGTCACCCATCTTATAAGCATGACAGTGTTATTTCTGACGAAGTCAACTACGACTTGATGAAGGCTATTGAAACGATCACGGATGGTAAAGAATGGAACACCTTAGGCAAATCTATGCTTGGTGGATTGTAATCACATTTTTATACTGATGAAAAAACTAGAGCTCTGAATATGTTTTCGTGTAATGTATAAGAAAAATATATTATTTCACTTTCGGCTTTTTAATTGGTGTTGTAGCCTGAGATATATCTGGTAGGGGAATTAAGGTCCAACTGTGAAATCTGTCAATAGATGGCAGCTTAAATGCACCAGTCTCTGGTGAAATTCTATTATAATTATAGGGGGAGATGTTTTTCTTATATATTTGGAGAAAAAATTTCTTTCAAGAACCTCAATAATATCTTCTATAATCCCATAATTTATAGCAGAGAATTTCGATATTCAAGACTGTGCAGTGTATTCGTATCAAAACATGGTATTAATGTCAAAGATCAAGATTTCATTTTCTTAACGGAAATAGTATATATAATGACTTGTGGGTAATTGTAAGACGTATTATATTTTGGTAATAAGAATGTATAAAATAATAATTGAAGGGCCACGATTAGTATTAAACCAAGTATATCATGAGAGTCGTTAAAATATGAAGAAATAACATGGCATAGTCGTCATCAAGATGTCGCCTTATAGAACAGGATGAAACAACTGTATCTGTTTAATGATATTAAGTCGTGGAATAAGCCTAGACAGCTTTCTTTCATGTAGATTTCTATGTCAACTAGAAAAAACTCAGAGTTCTAGTTCGGCTGCTGAGTGCTACATGAAGTAAGTGGTAAATGGTAATAGGGTTGACATTTACTACCAAAGGCAGTGTACTATTATACATACATACGATGTTTTCACCCTGTGTTCAGGTGACAACATCACGTGCATCTCTCATTCCCACGTCATCAAGCTTTAAGTGGACACGCTTCTTCCTTAAATATCAGCAAAACGCATCTGAGGTTTTTACAAAAACTTTCACAAACAAACGACCCAGACTAGAGATCTTTGTTCAAATCCTTTTTCAGATCAATTGTGGGGTGTTCTAATTCATCGGTACACAACTATTGCATACGGTTGGAATTAAAACTCCCAGCAAGTTACTCTTTGCCTCTGTTCATTCAAGTCGCCTCATCCATTATTTGATCAGATCCTATTAAGCGTGGAAACTGAACTATATTACAGAAATATACAGCTATCTCAGAAGAACTACAATTTTATCAATACGGATCTAATCTTGATCAGCATCTTTTATTCCAGTCCTTAAATCAGTAATAAGAATCCATCTCTTCTTTAAAGACTGTGATTAATAAATAATATGACTCGACGTGGTGCTTTTGCTCCCTTAGCTTCTTCGTCTTCCAATATTTTGCCTTTGACCAACGAAGACCTATTATCTGGTAATAGTGATTCTGGACATGTCCCCTCATCATCCAGTGGCGGTTATGCCCCTTCTTCGGCGCGGTTTGGGAACTCTGGCAGTTCAGGGTTTAGAAATTACAACACCGGCTTGTCATCTTCGAATCTCGGTGGCTCATCATCATTTTCATTCAGAATACCCCTTGTAATACGGCGAGTTTTTCGACCACCTACCTTAGATTTTGAAACCGCAATTTGGGAGATTATTTATCTTGTCATAAGTCCGACCAAGGTTTATAAGTCCCTTTACTACCACAAGCAAACCAAAAATAAATGGGCTCGTGATGATCCCTCTTTCATGATTCTTTTGTCTGCATTTCTCATTATATCTGCATTAGGTTGGGGCCTTGCATACTCACCTGGATTCGTTTCCATTCTTAAACTTATGGTGTATATGGTTTTGGTTGACTTTTTCGCTACGGGGGTGGTTGTTGCAACTATTTTTTGGATCATTGCAAATCGTTTCTTGAGAAAAGATCAACAGGGAGCCGTCAGATTTGGAGCAAGAACTATGAGTAGCAGAGCCAGAAGTTGGCTAACTGGTAACAAAGATAACTCAGATACCATTAGTGTTAGCAGTAGGAGCAGCCAAATTTCAGCCGGTGGTGGAGTTAGACGTGGTGGTCCTATGATTGGTGGTGATAGTGGTGACCTTGAGTGGGCATATTGTTTTGATGTTCACTGTAATAGCTTTTTAATTATTTGGTTGTGTCTATATGTTATTCAATTTGTGTTGTTACCAGTACTGACAAGAAATAATTGGGTGTGCATGTTTTTGGGAAACTCACTATACTTGTTCGCGTTGT
Organism: Magnusiomyces fungicola; assembly: GCA_900654225.1. Classification (NCBI taxonomy): domain Eukaryota; kingdom Fungi; phylum Ascomycota; class Dipodascomycetes; order Dipodascales; family Dipodascaceae; genus Magnusiomyces; species Magnusiomyces fungicola. The sequence goes on from CAACAH010000004.1 coordinate 2,012,010, forward strand.
GCTACTACTGTGTGATCACTTTCTATGGATATAACGCACTCCCATTCCTCCAGCACACCGAGTTCATGTTAGCACCAATTCCCATTTTCGTCGTGCTCTATGTTTTTAGTTTATTTGGATTCAATATTGCAAAGACAATGGGTTCAATATACTTTGAATAAGGTAATAGAATCACCTAGTGGTTTTTGGTAATTGGTTGGAATTATATGATATAGACTATTGTTAGGGGCTCCCCATAAAATACACTAATAAGTACAGAAGTAAAGACAAATTTCATTTCTTGATAATAATAATAATAATAATAATAATATGATATAAAGTATGCCATGATTATATACTCACAAGAACTACATTTCATGTGCATGTTTAAATTTTCATGATAGCAACTGACTAAATATATCCCTCTTTGTAGACAATGCTTGTAAGAGCTTCTTAACTACCTAAATAGCAATATACGCGACTTTCGAGCATATTTATGATGTTTATCACAGTTTTTAGTTGAACTGAAAAACACCAGAAAACTCTCGAGAAGTTGAACTTGGAACCTGTCCAACGAACATGGCCTTAGGTGTCATATCTGGGGGTTGCAAGAAGTATATGTATAGAGCGCCTTCTTTTTCCACCTGTTGGCACACAAGCTGGTATCTTTGTTCAGGAGCCCCAACGTCATCGTAGTTGTTGTATTGCAGACGTCCCCAAAACTGGCCAGATTGGCTGATGGCAATGCTTCCTGAGCCACGAATGTCAAATCCATTTACATTGATCTAAATTTAAATTAAAAAAGGAATGCTTTCGTTACCCTCAAGTTTTGAGAAGTTCGAAGCATATTTTGGTTATTAACTTGTTAGTACCAGTTTGTTTTTATACCAAGACTCTTACTCGTTTAGCAGTTACTGCAGACTATACTATACCATAATCTGCTGATTATGTTATGTATCTTATGAGATAAGCTCGAGGATAGTTGGCTTGGAAGTATAATGAAAGTTTGAGCCCTTATTTATGTTTGCAAAGATTCAAGAAAAGAAAGTCAGCGCGTTATTTAATTGCAATTGCTTACCTCTACTGCAGAGATACCAAACAATGAGCCATGGACTGTTAGTGTAGCCTCGCTTGAATGCTTAAAGTTTGGGATATGGTCAGCCATATAGTCTGTGGAATTATATGTGTATGGAAGAGGAACATCATTAGACTTTGAAGGCGATGGTATCTGCGAAGGTACAGGAGGTTGGTTGGAACCTGGCTGGGAATAGGAGGATGTAGCCTGTTGCTGCTGCTGAAAGCTGGACGATCCGTGGCTACCCGAAGAATATCCTTGTTGCTGAGGAGGTGATTGATAATTTGAAAACTGGTCTGACATTGTTCTGTATTGAGAGGTGGATGTGATGAAGTTTTGGCGGCTCTGGGAAGAAGAGTTTAGCAGTTACTATAGTACTACTGCTAGTACTAAGGGTATGAGCATCGAAAAATAATTTGGACACTATGGTGGTTGTGTGATTCTTAATCTATGTCAATATGTAGTTTCACTCGTTCGGCTATATAAGTACAGCAGCCTCTCCTCACTTCAAGCACTTCTATCAATTACAGGATCATACATGCCAATTAAGACGCCATAATGGACGACTGGAACGAAGTATGCTTTTCTCATCTATTGTTTTTGTTCTAATATACTAATATGGATTTAGGTCTCTCGCACACTGAGCTTTAGAAATCCCAGTATCTCATCTGGTTACATATCTGTTTCCAGTCTAGCTTTTGACGCGTCGTACGATTTGTTATGGGCTGGTGGAAGTGATGTAAGTACCTGTATTTTTGAATTTCCAATGTTAAATATCATTTCTAACGGTTGATAAAGGGATATATTAATTCATATTATGACCCGCCAACTCTACGCCCATATACTTCTATATACGCCCATACTCCTGGGCCAGTTCACCAAATCGCGTCCAATGATAAAGCTATATTCTCCCTCTCACCACATACGATACGTATATCTACACGCAGAGGAACCAGTAAAGGAGTTTTTTCAAATGCTGAACAATTCAAATCACTTTCGTGTTTTTCGTTGGGCCGCGATAATCATGATCTTTATCTTGGTGGCAATCACACAAATGAGCTTTTACGTATCAATATCGATGCGCCTGGTGGAAGCGGATCTGCAAGTGAAAACATTACCCATATTAAGTTGAGTTATGATGGTAGCGGAAATACCCCAAGTGTCTGCAAAGTTGTTAAGACTCCACATGCTATAATTGCTGGTAAAACAAACGGTATGGTAGATATCATTGATCCCAACTCTAATCAGGTAGTTAAAACTTTTAGAGCTCATGGAGGTATTATATCTGATATGGACACTAAAGAGACAACTATTTTAACTTGTGGTTATACAAGGAGAGCCACTGGTCTTATATTGGATCCTCTGGTTAACATTTTTGATATTCGAGCTGGCAAATCTCTAGCTCCATTAGCATTTCCTGCTGGTGCTGGATTTGTCAAGCTTCATCCAAAACTTTCGACTTGTGCTTTTGTTGCTTCACATACTGGACAGATTCAAATTTTAGATTTTGCTAATCCCGCATCATCTCAAGTACGACTACATCAAGCTTCTCTAAATTCAACAGGCGTTCTTAGTGGCTTGACCGTTTCTCCATCTGGCGATTATTTGGCGCTTGCTGATGGTCCATACGTCCAGCTTTGGAATAATAGAAAATTGGATAGTGATCACTCTGTTCCTGCTGCTGCATTTAATGAATACGCAAAACCTATTGAATTTCCAACTGATCCTGCTGTATATATCACAGAGTCATTCCCCCCTCTTTCTGATGAGCCACCTCCATACATTGACATTGATGATGATTCAGTTCCTCTCAGTGCAATTGGCATGCCCTATTATAAAGACGAACTTCTTTCTTCTTGGTCACAAGAGCCTGGAATGCCAATGATATTCAATGAAGGTATGCCTCGATCACGAATTCCTTATGATGTCCTTATCCAGATCCAAGCCACCGCTGCTGCTGCAAAATACAATAACAGTGCCCCGATTAATACAAGTATACGACCTACAGATCCTGCTCATGGTGGTATCGGAATTATGGGAACATTTCCTTCGAAGCCTTCTTCCAAAGAACAAACCACTGTCAGTCGACGAAATGTTGCACAGCCTTATATTTCATTTAAGGAGGTTAAGCGGAATACAACATCTTCAGGTCCAAAACTTATAAGCGAAAGAACGACGGTATCTCATCTTTCTCCACTCAGTGATGGCTTGGCTGCTTTGATAGATGATGATGATCATACTACATCACATTCCTCAACAAATAGCCCAATATCTACACCTCGAGCAACTTCTTCTCGTGTTAAGCTTTTGACTGCTGCTTCTGGGTCATTATCTTCAAGCTCGATTGGTCACAATAAAATTCCACCAGCTTATCGCAAATTACAAATTAAATATTCCAAGTTTGGAATTGCTGACTTTGACTTTGCGTATTATAACCGCACACAATACAGCGGTTTAGAACCACAACTTCTCAATAGTTATTGTAATCCTCTTTTACAATTATACCGATATACCCAACCTATGTACGAATTTGCTTTAAATAGTCTTCGCCACAATACCCTCGATGATAAATCGCTTCTGGTTGAGTTAGGATTACTCTTTGATATGCTTTCTAAGGCTAATGGCCAGCATGTTGCTGCTATAAATTTTGTTAAGACGCTGAGTGCTATTCCAGAAGCAAATGCTTTGGGGATTATTGTTGACGATGCTAACCCTCTTCATAATCTGGATAATCTCACCGCGATAAATGCTGGAATAATATCCGGAGGATCTGCTCCCGGTGGTAGTTCTATCGATTCGAATAATAGAATCGAATTCAATGGAAGTACAGCAGTTGTTACCTTGTTTGGAAGAAGTTTTAGGATTCCCAGTTCCTTTCTTCGACAAAGTAGTACTACCTCATCCGGCTCTGCCTCTTCTGATTTGCGGAACGATAACAACAATGCTACTGGCTCCATTGACCAGTTTAGTATAAGCGCTACCATTATGCATTCCCAAGGTCTTATTTTACAATCATTTTCTCGCTTTTTGTTGGAGCGTATTGCTATTGATGAGCGTGCCTTCAATAAGGATTCTAGCGACTTTGATAATGTTTCGGGAATTAAGATTAGAACAGATTCATCATTTATTGCATGTAATGCCAAAACCAGCCGGAACAGTGTGGCTTATAGCATTGAAATGGCTCCATTATCTGAAAAGCAAGTTCAACAAGCTCTGAGAGAATCTGAGCAGTTGAAAATTTCTAAAAAACATCAAGAGTGGAATAGAAAACTTAATGAAATTAGTATTCAGTCTGATTCTAGCGACCAGGAATCTGATGATTCATATGATGCTTTTGAAAACTTGTTTCCAAACAACGACAATGATCAGCAATTGAATGATGGAAGCAACGTTGACACAACATCCCCAGACTCATTTTTACGAATTCTTCAGAATACTTTTGAGAAGAAAACTACCAGTCGTAGTTGGTGCAGTGATTGCCACAAATACCATTCATCAATTTCTTCAAAGGTGGTTGAAGAGTTACCAGAAGTATTGAATTTGCATATACCCTTGGCAATAGATAATCCAGCGATTCCTTCAAGTGAGAATGCAGTGGCAACTACTATTACATCTAGCCAACTTAATAACAATGACATTTCTGGACGCTCGAGAACTATTTCAGGTTCTGCGCAAAGCATTGGCTCGGCTAGTTTATCATTCACTCCCAGTAGTGCCTCGACATCAATTGATGGATTTTCAAATGCTGGAACTTCCAATTTTTTTATTCCTGCACAGTCTCAAATGTTTAGCCCGTCGATGGAAATGGCTTCAGGAGGTCATGCACCTGGGCCACCCTACTTCCAGCCCGGACCTCCCAACTTTTTCTCACCGCCTCCATATGGCCTTCCTTATTCACAGAATATGTTTGGACCACCTTTGCCAATGCTTGGAGGGCAAAATGGTGTGCAGCAACCACCGCAATCACCGCAATCACAATTGAATCTCAACGCTCGGCCATTTATTCCTGCCCCTCATTCTCAACAATATACTGGTGAGCAAAGTCGAAGTAAAAATCATGAAACTAATGAACAAAATTATATGGATTTGAATACTCCATTTTGGAGAAAAGAAAACTGGCCAGCTACTTATTTTGCTGTCAGAAAGGTCCCGGAAAATGAACGAACTACGGATTCTCCTGGGTTACTAAAGGTTATTCCTGCCAGTGACCGAAAGCTCCACGATGAACTGTATGAGTTGGTTGGTTTTGTGGTCGAGATAAATAATTCAGCCATTGGACACGACGGTGGACCTTTGGACGGGCCATCTATTGGCGGCAGTGCATATATTGGCCAAGGTGGAGAAAGTCACTTGATATCATTTGTCAATATTCCAATTTCAGATGCTTATGGTGCTAATGATGAAGTTGATGTGGTTACGAAGACTGTTCAAAAACCTAAGCGTTGGCATTTATTCAATGATTTCTTGGTCAAGCCAGTTCCTACTTCTGAAGCCCTCAACTTCTCATATTCTTGGAAATGTCCAGTAATTTTAACATACCAGCGTGTTCATGAAGATAATTCCTCTAAAACAGTATTTAATGTTGAAAAATGGAAATCTGAACTGGATACATCTATTCTTTATCATGATCATTTTGCTTCTGGTACACGAGAAGCCTTCAAACGTGAATATGAGCTTCTTCATCCTGAAGATGAAATACCCAGGGCAGGTGACCTTGTGGCAATTGATACTGAGTTTGTGTTATTGCACCATGAAGAAACTGAGATTAGTTCAGATGGCACTAAAACTTTACTTCGTCCAAAAGAAATGTCGCTTGCTCGAGTTTCTGTTATTCGTGGTCAAGGTCCGAAACAAGGTATTCCTTTCATTGATGACTTCATTGCTAGTACGGAAACTATTGTGGATTATCTTACTGAGTTCTCAGGCATTGAACCAGGAGATCTTGACCCTTATTCCTCCCCTCGTGGGGGTCTTGTTACTCGACAGACATCTTACAAGCGACTTTGGTTGCTTCTTAATCTTGGTTGCATTTTTGTTGGACATGGACTTTCTAACGATTTCCGCATTGTTAACATTCACGTTCCCGAGAATCAAATTATTGATACAAGTTTATTGTTTCACTTGCCAGAGTACAAGCGATACCTTTCTCTCAAGTTTTTGGCGTTTGCATTGCTTAATGAAAATGTGCAGACTGGTAACCACGACTCAATTGAAGACGCTGTCACAGCTCTTAGATTGTATAAAGTATACAAAAAGATGCAATCCAAGGGCCCGCATGCCTTTGAAAACCTTTTGATTCATTTATACAAGGAGGGAAAGAAGTGCAATTTCAAACCTCCCAAGAAGGGTGAAGAATCACAATTCACTCCTATAAATTTGAATATGTTTTAATGACGAAAATTATGTTCCTTTTGTTTATATTTTATTTGTTGTTTTGTTTCTTGTTTGAGATTTTTTGTTTATGTCCGAAATTATTGTATAATCTTTTCTAATAAAAATTGGAATTTTTAAATTTTTAAAAATGTTAAAATTATTATTTCAGCTATGAAAAAATATTTGAAAGTTGAATAAAACGTTGATTCCGTTAACTTTATTAAAACAAAATTGAAATGGCTATAAAATTTGACCTTGAAAAATGCAAAAGGTAATCTATCTTATATATGGCCAGAAAGAATAGTTATTATTTATGTAAACTCATTAGTCTGTCATATTAAGAATTCATCTTAACACTGACTTAAGCGAACTTTCCTGGAAAATTCAACGTTCAGTGACTTCTAAATGCAGAGGAACTGCCTTCACATTCCCCAAAAGAATTATTACAACGGCTTATTAAGTTGAATAGTTGCACCGGGTTGGGGTGGTCTCATCCGTTCTTGTTGTTGAAGAGCGTTGTGATCTTGAGCCTGAGCTTGTGCTTGCAACAGTTGCTGTTGTTGATACTGCTGTTGCTGAAGCTGAGCGGCCTTTAACTGTTGATCGCTGTTATCTGATTGACGCTGTTGGCTTGGTTGTATACGACTTTCTGGCTGTTGAAATGTTTGCTGAGCGCTCTGGAAGGGCTCTTCTCTTTGCAATTGTTGCTGATACTGCTGTTGTAAGGGTAATTGTTGACGTTGCTGTTGTTGAAGTTGTTGAGCCTGTTGAATCTGCTGCTGCTGAAGCTGATAGTGCTGAGCTCTTCTAGCCTGCGCTTGTGCCACTGCATCCTGCTGCTGTTGAATTTCTCTCTGCATCTGTAGTTGTTGCTGTTGTTGCTGAGTTTGTGTTCCTTGATGCTGTTTTTGAGATTGGGCTGCCTTCGCTGCTGCTGCTTGTTGTGCCTGTGCAATCATCATTTTATGTTGTGCTTGTTGCGCTTGTGCGAGAATAGATGGAGATATTTGGTTCTGCTGCTGGCCTTGGCTCTGTGGGCTTAATAGGCTATTCTTTCCATTCGCACCAACGGGTGCATTGCTCTCCCGGTTGTTCCCATCAACTGGATCATAAAATGGCTGTGTCCAAAGACGCTTAAGGAGTGCTTGAAGAATAGCTGTGTTGCGAACGATTGTTCCAATGAGTTGAGGAACTTCTCTGTCTTTAGATGTCCATGTGGCTGCTGATACCTTCTGAATACCTTCTGAAGTGGTGGGTCTAAAGCCGCCACTAAAAGCACTTGTGCTCACTGTCTTTTTCAGTTGTGGGTATTCATTGGCTCCTGCATATCCATTAACTGTAGATGAGGTCTGTGGTGTTTTAACAGAAGAATTCTCATCATCTCTTTCTAGATGTGATACTTTCACAGATCCGACAGAGCCAGGGGTACTTCCTGCTGGGCTATTAAATGTACTTTCACCAAGCAGATCAGCCAATGTAGTTGCAGACATAACAAGTGAGTGCTTTGGTAAGCTCTGGCTTAGTTCGTTTATTGAGGCTGTAGAAGACTTCTTCTTAGGCGTTCTTTGATCTGCCAAGGTATGATATATTTTTCCATTGCCATTGGCTTGACTAGTATGGCCTAAACGTGATCTAAAAGTATCAGCATCAACACTAGTGGTCCGCAGGTGGCTAGGTCTATTAGTTGCTGGTGACGGTTGCAAGCTTTGATACTTTCTAGGATTCTTTCTACTATCTAAACCCCTGTATCCATTTGAATCAAGGGAAGATATTGCCTTTGCAGCTGCAGCTGCTTTAATGTTCTGCTGATTTGCTATTGTCATCCAAGCTGGCGGAACATCTTCGCCTCTTCTCATTCTTACTCTACGAACTGAATCATAAAGAGGAGATACATATCTTCGCACATTAGCAAGCTCACGCGTCATACGCTCTTCTTCTCGTCTTCTTTCTAGTGTTACCCGATCGAATTGGTTTTGATTAGGTGATGAGCTCTCCGCTAAGGCGTTTTCACGCATACGCCACAACTTTTGTTGTGTGCGAGATTCAGATGTGTTTGAGCTAATTGCAAGAGATTTCATACCATTGATTACTGATAAATCAGATGATGAAAAGGATGTTTGAAGACCAGAAGTAGGCTTTTGAGAAACTGACCCAGACATTGGTGAAGAATTGTGTTGCTGCTCACGGTTTGAACCATCGTTGTTCCATGAAGCTCCTGAACTTTCACCACCACTTTCGCCATCTAGGAAGTGTGAAGTTATATTGTTCGCCGTAGTCAACGATTGGCCAGCAGGTAATAGTCCAGGTTTAGATATTGTAGAAGCTAATGTGGTTGTGAGAGGTGTTCCATAATGTGAGTTAGAATAAGTGTGTCGTACAGGGGTATTTGGTGTTTGGGAATTAAATGCTGACGACTGTATTCTTCCACGAAGGCTATCTTGAGAAGGAGTCTTTTGCTTGTGCTTGATAGAATGATCGGCTGCAAGAGACTCAGCAATACTTGAACCAGAGCCAACAAGAGCGAGAACAGTTTCATTAGAAACTTGCGGGGGAGCAGGATTATCAGCCAATACTAGTGAAGGCATAAATGTGGCTGAAGATGTTGGTTTATGCAATGATTCGGACTGGCTTGTCGTAGAAAATGGGGGTTTCCCATTCTCAGTAGATGTATCTACACCTGGCTGTTTTAAGTGTTGATTGTCTTGTGTGCCAGATTTAGCAGTACTATGAGCACTAAGGTTCCCTTGAAAATCAGGACGTGTAGGAAGTACTGCTGCTTCCTGGCGTTCTTCTTCTTCCTCAGAGTCATCATCATCATCATCGCTTACTAAATGCTGGGTGGTAGTCAGGCCTTCATTTGGTCGTGGAGTAGGTCTTGTAGGAACAATTTTATTGACTGGGGAAGCAACTTGCTGGCCATTGCGTAAAGGTGGGGGCGAAAGCGCTTGCGGTGGAGCTCTGGAAGAATCTGCGTATGTGTCATTTTTTTGGTACGTTTCTTCCTCTTCGGTATCATCTTCATCGTCGTCGTCATCATCACCTCCTACAGAAAGTATGACCTTTCGTGGGTGCTCTCCGTGTTGTTGCCGTTCTTCGGAAATCTGTGAGTTAGAGGAAGCAGCAACTCGAGCAGATGACGACGTCAAGGTAGCTGAAGAATTGGTAGATGCTCCAACAGTTTCACCTGAGTCTTGAGTGCTTAAACTCGCGGTCGAGCCAAGTTTAGATAGATTCCGTGACGAGCTGTTTCGCATGCGACCTGAATGAACGACGTGCGCTTTTGGGCCTGCGCGTTTACGAGTCATTAATGAAGTTGTAGAACGTGTCTTAGATGTCTGTAGACTGCGCTGTGAAGTATTCAAATGGTCTGCCATACTATTTTTGGAGAAAGGCAGGTGCTGATGGTGGAAAGGCGATTATGGATACAAGTGCACCTGATAGGATGAGCGGTATAGTCGCAGGCGGGATTCTGTGTGCGCTATTAGGCAGATCTCAGAACGGCACATGACTGAAATTTAAACCAAGTTGTGTTATCCCAATATCTGTGTGGTGTTGTATTTTCGGTGCTTATATATCCCTAAACCTCTCATCGGATTGTTCCCTGACTATCATTGCCACTTCATCGTTACTTTAACGTCACCATCTTACTTCCTTCAGCTTCTCCACCCCGCGTTATACGAAACAACAATGGATCTTATACTTACTGCTCACTCATATGTTGAGCGCATGGTCTCTGATGACCCAAAAAATTCATCAGGTCCTGCTCCTCCTTCAATTGCGACATCTTCTAAAATGAAAGTCCTTTTGCTTGATAAGGAGACAGTTGGAATTATTTCAATGTTCACCACTCAGTCTATGCTTTTGAAACATGAGATCTACTTAATAGATCGTTTAGAGAACCACGTACGAGAAAAGATGCGTCATTTGAATTGCCTCGTGTTTGTTAGGCCTTCTCCTGAGTCCATCGATCTCTTAATTGAAGAACTTCGATCGCCAAAATATGCATCTTACCAACTTTTCTTCACTAATGTTGTCAAGAAATCTGCCTTAGAACGGTTAGCCGAATCTGATGATCATGAGGTTGTTACAAGGGTTCAGGAGGTCTTTGCTGATTTCTTTATTGTCAACTCTGATCTTTTTAGTATCAATCTGCCACCACCCGGTTCCCCTTGGGGACTTTCTCCTAACAATTGGAATGCACCATTTCTAACGCGGACGTCTGATGGTTTGTTTGCGTCTTTGCTGGCTTTGAAAAAGACCTCGCCTCTAATTCGATACGATCGTAACTCTCCACTTGCGAAAAAGTTGGCGACCGAGCTAGTTTACAAAATAAAGCAAGAGGCACAATTGTTAAGCCAACTTGAAAAGCAAAATAAAAGTCAATCACAGTATCAACACCCCTATCAGTCTTCAGCATTTGGAAACAAGCGATCTGTTGCTGGTCTAGGTATTGATGGAGGCTCAGATTCAGGCTTCACTCCAGATACTCCGCCAGTTTTATTGATTGTGGATAGAAAGAACGACCCTCTCACACCACTGCTAACTCCTTGGACCTATCAAGCCATGGTTCATGAGATTATCGGTATTAATAACAATCGTGTGGACATGTCAAAGGTTCCAGATATAGCTAAAGACCAGAAGGAAGTTGTAATGTCGCCCGATCAAGACACGTTCTTCAAAAAGACAATGTATCTGAATTTTGGTGACCTTGGTGCTTCGATCAAAGACTACGTGGGGCAATATCAGGCAAAGACAAAGGTCAATAAAAACATTGAAAGTATTGAAGATATGAAACGGTTTGTTCAAGATTACCCGGAATTCCGCCGTCTTGCTGGTAATGTATCCAAGCACGTCTCAATTGTCTCTGAACTTTCACGTATTGTTTCTAATGAAAATCTACTGGAAGTTTCGCAACTAGAACAGTCGTTAGCATGTAACGATTCACACAACAGTGATCTTAAGGCGCTTCAGGGGTTTTTACAGCAGGATTCATTATCATTTGACCGAAAGATAAGGTTAGTAGCGCTATATGCCCTACGATATCAGAACCACAATACTGGTGCACAACAGATCCCCATGCTCACCGACCTTTTGGCTGCTACTGCTCCAAGTGAGAACGATGCTGCTCGTGTGAGGCAGATCATAGGTCCATTACTGCACACATATGCCGGCTCCCAGCATCGTCAGGAGCCTTTATATGCCACCGAAGCCGGATTTTTTGCAAGGGCACAAATTCAGCTTGCTAAGGGATTGAAAGGTGTAGACAATGTGTATACCCAGCACAAGCCATTATTGCATAACACTTTATCATCTTTAATTAAAGGTAAACTCAAGCGAAGTACACATCCTTACATGGATCCTGGTGATAACAAGCTTCCAGCTTGGGCTTCTTCTTCTGGGGGAATTGATGGAGCAGGTACCGACGAAAGACCACAAGATATAATTGTCTTTGTTATTGGAGGTGTTACATATGATGAGGCCCGATTGGTTGCGGAAATTAACGCAACGACTCCTGGTGTAAGAATTGTATTAGGTAGCACATCTATCATTAACTCTGAAATGTTCTTGGATGCTATTCAACAGGGAGGTCAGACTTGGGAGTCTGGAGGTGGATCCAATGTAACTGGAAGAGCTAGTGCTCAAACTAGAGCAGCGCTCAGGGATGCTTCTCCAGCTACACGACTAGCAGCAAGAATAAGCTGATTTGAATCTTCATCACAGTCTTCTATTTGCATATCTGTTCATTAATTTTCATTATACCTTTTGATTCATTTACAAAATAAATACACAATTACACATCCTTTTATAATTAAAGCAGGATTTTAATAGTTAGTTATTAAACTAAATAGTGATAAAAAGATTTTTTTAACAAAAAATAGTTTACAAAAAGTAAGGTTTTTCATTCGATTCCAGTTTTGGAAAATGAGCCAAAGCGTTGCTCCCAATGGCTCAACATCTCTCGAATCTTTTCCATTTGGCTTTTTGCATTGTCCAAGCCATTAAATAGATCGTCAAATTTAGGGTCGGCTAACTTTTGTTCCAACTCTTTTTTGATTTCACGCTGGCTCTTAGCTGCAAACCTTTGGTTAAGCTCCTGCCGTTCTTTCATTGCACGCGCAGTGCGGTCACGAGCAATCTTTTCTTCAGCTTCTTGGGCAGCCTTTTGCTCTTTGTCTCGGGCTTCGCGTTCACGCGCTTCTCGATCTTGCTTTTGTTGTTTGGATGTGGTGCGTTTAGATCGCGCGTTTCGTGAGCTGCTGGCGCCAGAGGGGTTGGATGATGCTGGAGGTTCTGGTGTATTTCGAAGACTGTTGGGTGTGCTGGTTTCATCACCATTTCCATTTGCAGCGGTCACAGACTCTAATAAAACGTGAGATAGCGGGGGCGGAGCACTGGGGTATGGATTACTCTCTTCGGTGTTATTTCCAAGAATTGCAGCTGTCATTGCCGGGGCAGCTGCTGGAGGTCCATCCTCCTCCATTCTAATATCGCCGTCTGCATCTCTCACAAAATTTCTAAGTCTACCGGCATTCGCGGGATTAAGTCCATCCACGTACACTCCATAAAGTTTCCTAAACTGTTGCTCCCTGAATTCCATCAATTGTTGTCGACTGTCAGTTTCAACATCCAGTTCATATCGACCTCGTACAATATATTCGCCAAGTGCCGCAATACGTTTCTGCATCTCTGGAATTGTTGTGCGAGCTGGTGGAATTCTGGGTTTGGATGGCCTATCAAACTTATCTCCCGTATTATCACTCTTACCAAGGCCGTTATATGCACCTGAGAGCGTATCTTGTTCATCTTTGTCCTTGCTACTGCGAGGTCTAGTTCGCTTACGTTTGTTCAAAGATCCGGTAACTTTGCTGGTCAAACCTGATCCTGTATCCTCCTTCTCAGTATCTCCATGCGCAGCGCTACCGCTGTTTCGGGCACCGCTTCCTGAAGCAACCTTTTTAGAGCGAGAAGATGAGTTTCCTCCCCTTCCAGAATCAGTAGCTCCATCTTCGTCATTTAGTCCAGCAGTGTCGACTGTTCGTTTCCTGGATTCAGTCGCGGTCTTTGAGTGCGGAGTTCGTCGTGATGTTCTTCCCAAAGTAGATGATGTAGCAGTTATTGGTGTTGAAGGAGTACCAGAGTCATCATCAACCGATGCTAGGCTTGAAAAATCATGCGGTAAAATAGATCCATTTAAGGTTGTAGTACTAATTGATGGCAACGGGGCAACGGTCTTCACATCATCAGGTCTGGGATCCTCAGCTTTGCTGCCAGTAGTTACTTCTTTAGACTTTTGATGTTTGCTTGATTTAGGTTCATAATCTGATTCCTTATTATTAGGCTGCCGCTCATCACCATGGAAAATAGGCTCGTCTTCATCGTCATCACCTTTAGTTGCTTGAGCTTCTGCGTCTTTTGCTGACTCTTCTATAGCTCTTCGTAAGTTTTCTTCATATGCCTGAGAATTTAGTGTCGGGCGCGTTCTGGTTAGTCGTCCAGATTTGTCGTTTGCTGAATTAGGAGATTGAGGTGATGAACGCGTAGAATGGCGTTTTCCCGTGCCTGCTGGTGGCGGTTGAGATTCTTTCAAAACTGGGCTAGCGGTTCGTCCTTCACGTTTAGATTCCTTTCCACTGGGCTTCTCTGACGAGCTCCTTTTCTTCTTACTTTTATCTAGGGAACGTTTTAAGTCATCATCATCCTTAGGGCTAGCGCCTTCGGTGCTTGGATCACGTCGACTTGGAATGGAGTACAGAGGTTTGGCTGCTCTTCTTCTTCCTTCAACCTTGGTATTGGCTTCTAGGTCTTTTTCTATTTGCTCACGCCGCGATAGTAAGCTGCTGTCATCGCTCTTTTCTCGGTCTTCAGTTTCTTTCTTAGATTTAGCCCTTTCTCTTCTGTTTTCTTTTTTTGTTTCAATATCATGGTTGTCTTCTACTTCTCCTACTTCTCCTCCTTCTACCTCTTCTTCTAAAGGTTTGTCGACTTTTTCGGGTTTGTCGTCCTCTTCAGAGTCCTCTTGTGGTGAGTAGTTGGAGGTTTTGCCATTTGGTCTAACCACAATGAGGTGATAATCTGGACGGCATCGCTCACAATAGTAAACTTGCGGGGCATCTTCGTTGGTTTTGATACCAACACAGTATCCATGCTGCCATACCTGACATTTGTCGCACTGAATAAATAATGACACATCAACTTGGTCTCGGGCATGCACATTGTTAAGTTGTAAATCCTGGTGGCCGCATATACATCTTGTAATTTCGGAGGGTTGGTCATCATCCTCTTCGTCCTCATCTTCGTCTTCGTGGTCATTGTCTTCATTGTCAGCATCAACGTCATCAAAAAGGTCGTCGTCGTCAAGGTCATCAAGATCATCAAGATCATCGTCATCATCAGGTACCACAGGAGTGCGCCTATACGCTGAAGGCTTTGCTTTGTTTGAAGAATTGTTACTGCTGTTTTTGTCCTCCGAGTCTCGCTTACTTTCTTCTTCATCTTCTTCTTCGATATCTATGACCTTTGAAAGGGCATCAAAAGACGCTGAGGAATAAGTTGAAGAAAGTGAAGAGCCTGAAGACGGTGCCTTGGTTTCCTCTTTTATATTTTTCGTTGAGGCTGGCTCCGCTGAAGGTCCTACCGTCGTAGGCTCGTCTTTGATGTGCACCTGCTTAGTGGAGTCGGATTCAGGCTTGGACGTGTTTGTTAAGCCTTTCTTCGCTTTTTCATCACTGTCCAACTTATCCTCTGTCAAAGAGGGAGAGTATCGCGTCCTTTCGGGGTTAACAGAAGAGCCGTGTGAAGAAGTACTTGAAGAACTAAGAGAAGATAGGGAAGAGTCGTCATCAGCTGCTCCGGCACCCGAAGAAGATCCCACAATATGAGAGCTGGACTTTTCTTCGCCATTAGAGCTGTTGCTGCCGCCACGCTTGTTACGGGTCCGGCGGCCACGTTCATTATTATCGGACAAGTGTGAGGATGTGTCCATTTCAATGGAATCTTGGACTTGCTGTGTGAAATTGAAGAAAGTATGGGAAAGTAAGTACAGAAATTGTCCTTTTGGGATATGCAAACTGTGGACTGGAATTGAAAAAAAAGTTGGTGTGAAGATAACTTTTTGGAGCTCCAGAAAAAAGAGAACTAACCGTCGATTATGTAATGTACATACATGATCACGTTACAGCCGTTATCTGAATGCTCGGTCATGTGATTGAAATTTGTGAGTGCATACATACATTGTTTCGGTGTGAAACACTCGTTTACTTGTGTTGGGTCAGCTGATATCGCCATACGGGCCATGCCAGATGGTATTTTTCTTTTCTGGTCTTGGCCAAGAGCCTTTTGCATGTGTCTTGTCTTGTATTTAGTGTTGTTTTGCGTGTTTATCCAGAAGTCTTTGCTTCTGACTCAAACACAAGTACTTCCGTCTGTATATGTGTCTTTTTAAACACTTGTGCAATACATCTATCTAAAGTGGTTCGTATATCTACTCCGCGATAGCAAATCGCGATATCAAGAATCAAGGGCCTAATCTACGTTTTTGGTTGTAAATCAACCGTTATATTTTTGATATTTAGACATACATCTTTTTCACCTAAATTTGGACATGGTTTTTTGATAATATAAAATGAATCCTTCGTTAAATCATTCAATAACTTTTTAAATGAGGAATTTTGTAATTTTTTTTAATAAACTGGAATTTCTAATTATTCCATAACAACTGATTTTAAGCAGCATAGGAAACTACCCTTGATACTTTAAATTTGTTGCTCTCGTAGTATTGATACTCCCAACAAACTTGCTATCTTTTAGAGCTCTTCTAACTCCATTCGTATCTAATGGTTTTAACAACTCGAAGCGGCACAAAAGATCCTTATCAACAGACATGACAGCTGCCCAATTACCAAACTCTCCACAGTAATTAGGGGCTGAAAAAACAGTGACAAGTTTTCTTCGATTGAAGAACTCATATCCATCTTCTACAACCATGTGTCCACGAGCAATCAGGTCAAATTTAAATTGTGAACAAAAGCTGTCAACAACAGATTTACCAAAGCAATATGAAATACCTCGATCATTAGGACTCCATTCATCTACAGTAGAATCAGGGTCAGACCAAAGAAGGTCACTCAACAATCCAACATCAGGGATATCGGTAGGTCGTTGAATGTTACGGATATCATCAAGAGAACTCAGGTAAGGCGACAAACCGCCATGAACACAAAATATCTTACCCCCAATTGTAGCAGCAATGGGAAGAGTATTAAAAGTGTCAACAAAGGTCTTCCAAACTTTAACGGAAGCTCGTTGTTTACATTCATCATAAAAGCCGTAAACCTTGGTGACACTAGCGCATTCGTGATTTCCTCTGAGAAGAAATACATTTTCAGGATATCGAATCTTGAAGCATAATAACAACAGCATGGTTTCGATCGATTGTTTGCCCCGATCGACATAATCTCCAAGAAACAAATAGTTGGAATGCGGGGGCATACCACAAGTCTGAAATACACGCATAAGGTCGCCATACTGACCGTGTATGTCACCTACAACCTGTACAGGAGTTCCAAGCTCAAGAAGAGAAGGCTGAGAAAGGAAAATTGATCGGGCAGCACGACAAATACCGATAATCTCATTGTTGGTGATACAGAGATTACGGGTAGCCTTTGAAGACGGAGATGAGGACAAGCCAGCATCAATCAAGCGCTGGATAAGTTCGTTAACATCAACGGCATGTTGTTTTCGAGCCCTTTTTTCCCCATCCTTTCCTTGACGAGACTTCCCAGAAGATGTCAAGGGTTGTGCAGGTTTAGACTTTAATTTTTCTGAAACTCGGCGAGATGGGGTGGCAGTCGTTTGCACAGGCGACACTGCTGGAAGGGATGAGGTGGTAACAGCATGAGCAGACAACAAAGCAGGCTTAGGTGATAACGCATCATTAGCTAATGCCTGCTGGTGGAGGTTGTTTTTTTGTTGGTGCTCATGGCCCTTGGATCGCGGAGATAAGGGCATAGGGGTGATAGTTCCTGAAGAAGTGGTAGATGAAGCATACGTTCCGGTAGGCGTATAACCTGGGGAAGAGGGGCTCATATTCTCAGGGAATTCGTGGTCATGTCCATCATTATTTAGAGAAGAAGACCCTTGAGAATGGGAACTGATCGACGATGGTGTTGAAGGGCTGGTGGTAGCCGACGAAACACTAGACGAAAGGGTTCCGGTAGTATTAAATGAGGACGGAGCTGATATATAATATTCTTGGTCGGCAGTAGCGGGTGCTGAGGAAGCTTGCCATGTAGATGGCGATGAAGAGGAACCGGTTGGAACAGGCATAGAGTGCAATGAAAGCATTGCAAACTGTCTTGTAGCATGGTCCGGTTGATAAGTGTAGACTGGAGATGGAGAAACCCCGAAACGTGCCGGGGATTGTGAATCTACAGTGCCTTCTTTACCTTTCAGAGAGCTTCGCATAGATCTTGGTTTACCACTACTGCCGCCACCTATAGAATCATCGCCATCATCCGCCGGCGCGAGCACAGAGGTGGTGCCTGCGCCGTGGTCTGGCGTCATTGCAGTGGTGGAGGAAGCATTTTTAGAAGGAGAGTTACCCATGGGACAGGCAAAATGATTAAAGGCAGATGAGAAGACAAGACGGAAAAGGGGAGAACAAGGTGTACGAGAGTGTGTGGGATGTTGGAGAGAAGTTTTGTGGAAGAGGCTGTGAGTCCGGTGGAGAAGCAAGGATTTTTATCTGACACTCGAGATGAGTCAGCTTATTAGGCACGTGGGCGCTCCTTGGGCCGATGTCTGGACACGGCTTCCCAGAGCATTGTTGCCGAGAGCATGTCTGTACCGCACGCGACATTGATATGCAGTGTATGCAGCATATGCAATGGCACATGTGGGTTGTGTCACCGAGTGACATGACATTTTCCCAGGTGTAACCTTGTTCTGTGTGTGTGTGTGTGTGACATGACACTTGTGGAAAAAGCAACGAACGAGAGCTGTGTTACATTACACTTTTAACCTACAATCGCGCCCGTTCTGCTGCTGGCCAGCTTCTTCTCCCATACACCACCAAATCATGACTGATAGTCTATATTCCTCCCGCGTCTACGCCACCGTCAACGAGGAGCGGCCCGCTTCATGTTGGGAATACGAGAAGTTGGAATTGGACCGCGGTGATCCGAGTCCATATGAAGTGGTCCGTCGCCTGGGTCGTGGCAAATACTCTGAAGTTTTTGAAAGCATTCGTCTTTCAGATCGTCAGCCGACTGTCATCAAAGTGCTAAAGCCAGTAAAATCAAAAAAAATCAAGCGAGAGGTGCTTATTTTGACCAATCTGCGGGAGGGAATCAACATCATATCTCTCCTTGATGTCGTTCAAGACCCCGCCTCTAAAACGACGGCCCTCGTTTTTGAATTTGTGGAAAATATTGATTTCCGAACGTTATACCCTAAATTTACCCCAACAGATATCAAATTCTATATGTTTGAGCTGCTTAAAGCCCTGGACTGTGCTCATTCACTGGGGATTATGCATCGAGATGTCAAGCCTCATAATGTCATGATTGATCACCCAAGGCGCAAACTGCGATTAATTGACTGGGGTCTTGCTGAATTTTATCACAAAGGAATGGAGTATAATGTTCGGGTCGCTAGTCGTTATTTTAAAGGCCCCGAATTGCTGATTGAATTTCCTCACTATGACTACTCACTTGACATGTGGTCTTTCGGCGCTATGTTTGCCTCGATGATTTTCAAGAAGGAGCCGTTTTTTCATGGAACTTCCAATGTTGACCAGCTTGTTAAGATTGCACGAGTACTTGGAACCGATGATTTGTACAAGTACTGCAAAAAGTACAAGGTGAATCTTAAGGGATACGACGACTTGGGTTATTTTCCTCGACGACCGTGGTCAAAGTTTATTTCAGACGTAAATTTGATATTCATCTCCCCAGAATCGTTGGATTTGGTTGACAAATTACTGGTTTACGACCACCATGAACGACTGTCGGCACAAGAGGCGATGCAACATCCATACTTTGACGAGGTTAGAAACAGCAATGGCAGCACCTAAAAATTATACGGTTTCATTGAGTGGGGGTTTTTCTTTTATCGCTACATTTCTTTAGTCTTTGTTTTTGGATGCATGTGTACAAAGTGTTATAATCACTTTAGAGCAGGAAGCATATTCTGTATTTATTCACACATTTAATAATATTTGTAGATTTTCACATATAATCACATTTCACTGGTGAGAGTATTGGTTTTTGTTGTTATTTGGAACTTTGGTATGGGAATACTCTGATGAATGGTATGTATTACAGAAGTATATTCCATTTCATATCCATAATTTTGGATTGTAGTTTGATATTGGGGACGTGTATTATCAGGTTCTGGATCAAGGTGCTGCGAAGAGACTCTAATACATCTTCTCGTGAGGTTAATCCTTCTAATATATTTTTTTTAAGGTTACTGCATTCCTTTAAGTCCAGCTCATTTTGCAGAGCGTTTTGAGAAATGATTTCAGTCAACATATCAGTCGTTCTAGCTGATTCTACAAGATTTGCAAGAACGGGATGTACGACTTTGGAGATGAACTGTATCATGGTTCTCTGCTCTCGTTGGAGAAACATTTTTAGTTGTTGATGCTCTTGTACTCGTACTTGTTCCGTAGTCGTGTCTCCTTCTAATGATTCGTCAACATCAATATGTTTAGAAAGAACAGCAATTGTTTTCCTAACATTGTCTAAAAATGCGGCACTCCTATTGCCAACAGAAGAATCAACTTCACACATGCCATCTTCGTCTTCATTCTGTATACTTAAAGACGGTGATCTCTCAATTACAAACTTGCACAGTTGTTCGATACAATCATATCTTGTCATCAAGTTGCAAGTAGCCATGGATGTGAGTACCTGGACCGCAAAATAAGCAACACACTTCCATGGACGATGTTTAGAGAGTCCAATTTGGTATGACCCTTTCCTCTTGATCTGGGTACCATGTTCATTAACCATGTCAACCGATGTGATGTGCTGACTGTCCCTGTCGTTTGGGCTATTTCTAATGCTTCTGTAACACAAGTAATACATCTCAATAGCTTCACCAAACAGTTCGTTGGTGTATTTGAACCAATCCTTGTTGTACACATGTTTAATCAGAGAATTGTCGCCTGAGTTTTCATTGGGTCCTTCGTTACTCACCACGTTCAAGGAATTTTGAACTCTAGTTTTGGATCGAGTTCTATAACCACTCTTAGGGACAACAGTGAGCATCAGGTTTCTATGATACAGCTTGAGTGTTTCAGATATTTTTAACAAGTGGTCAATATTCAAAAGATCCACTCTTGTGTATTTTGTTAAAATATCTGTTACATGCAGACACAACGGTTTAGACGGCGTATCGTTTATAAGAACATTGATGAACGACTGGATGTCCAAATTTGTTTGAACTAAATCGGATTTCCAAGGTTTCTGGCCATCACTCCTATTTCGTGTACTATGTTTGCCTGTTCTTTGACGTTTTGTCGGTGGATTTAGAAGAGTTTGCTCATTGTCTTTGAGTTTAGGTGACGTATGAGATGTCTCAGCCTTTTGATCTGATACAGCTAACTCGCGGAGGAATGACAACTCACTTAGGATCTCTCTGTTTTCTTCGCACTTCTCATAGTAACGATTTTTCCAGGTTAGCGACGAATCATTCAGTTCAGCGCTAGAAGAAGGAAAGATGCCACTTATATCATAATCGAATAGCTCAGTCACTGGGTATATTGTATTCTCAGGCTGCGCAGATGTAGACTCCACCGCATCTGATGATTCACAGTCGTCTGAATGCTGTAAGATGGAAGTAAACTCATTGAAACCAAGATAAAAATTTAAGTAAAGGGAAAGACGCTCTGCATTTTGCTCAATATATAGGGTATCCATGTCTCCCAAGGTTACAGCTGATCCTTGATGGTTAAGTTCGTAATAGCACTGTGTCTTAAGACGGTTCTCAGGTGGCGGTTAATGAAACTAATATTCATCCAGTATCATTTCATATTGCTAGAAAATCTTATACCCTGGGGGCATACTCTTTTTTTTTCTGATGGCTTGTTGATGAGATTTTTTGCACGCTTTCTCCGTTGGACTGTGATGGAGTAAGCCGCATGTATATTGGTAATATCCTTTTTAGCAAATATATCACGACACTTACGCGCTGGTCGTTTGGAATTAACGCGCCATGACGCGTTGTTTTATTTGTTTACTTTTCCAGAACAACAATCTCAGATCACCAAACTACCAGCCCTCTTCACCTATACCCATCTAACGTCCATACAGATCACAGTATCTTACTCCATTATATTCCGACCTTTTGCATATTAAATCCTCCTTTCGGATTTGTCGTTTTTATTCATTCGACTCTTGTCAAGTTTTACTTGTTAAAATTTACCACGGATGACGCAAACTTACGAAGTTCCTGTGGTACTAGGTGGACTTGAAATAATCAAGAAGAGTGATGATCTACCACCCTCTTTAGTTTCAAATGACCGAGATTCTGAAATAGTGGACTTTGGCAGTGATAGCATCAATCAATCAAGTTCTTCAACTCATAGCATAGTTTTAAATGAGCTGGCTATGACAGAACCAGCGTCAGCTCTTGAAAAGCCCAGCGAAAATACTAATAGCATATTAAACGAGACAAATAGTGTTGAGCCTTTGGATAAGGAGCCTAGCGTCTTTTCATTTGCATCATCATCACTTTTCTCTCGAACGCAGCGTAAGCTGCCACTATCTCAGCCTACTGATCAAACGACGTTGACAGCAACATCTGAGCAAATATATACCACCACTAAGACCGTTATATCTGGTCCTTTTTCATTCACAGACACTGGACCTGAAGCAGCGACTGAAGAAGATGTCACCATTACATCCTCAAATGAAGGCCAAACTCAGAAAGATAAGCAATACGAAGATCCCAAAAGCCATGAATCTATGGAGTCATTTCTTGCACGAATAAAGCAGCGTCGTGAAAAGGTTGCTTCTGCCACTTCTAAAGCTTCTTTTAGTTCGTCTTCACTCGCTCGTCACAGTAATGCTACAGGGCTTGTTGCTGTTACTTCTGAAGGTGAAGTTATTACTCTCGACCGAAAAGTATCCAAACAAAAAAGGAACATTATCTCTGATACTATACCCTCAGATGCAGAACACGAAAACATCCAAGTCTCTGTTAATGAGCGAAACCCTGGTTTAACTTTGAATAGGTACGACACACGTAATCAGTTTGGTATTCCGATTCACATTTTCAAGGCACAGTTTGAAAGAGAGCAGAAGAGAAAGGAAGACGAGCTGAAGCACCAAATGAGGAAAAAAGAAACGGAAGATGAAATGGCAGATGATGATAATATTCAGGTTGTTTCTGTGGAAATTAATAAAGATAAGAAACACTCTACTGAAAATAGTTCCTCTCAGACTAGTAATCAGAGTACCATCCTGTTGACAGAAAAATACCGTCCAAATTTGGTAATTGATCTAGTCGGGCGCGAAAAAACACATAGAAGACTGCTCACTTGGCTTGTTCAATGGTCCCCTCTTGTTTTCAACACACCTATTTCAACCAAACGGCTTAACACCAAATCCGACAAAAAGCCCACATACGACTCTTTAAATTTCCGAGATATTTTGGGTCGTCCGCAGAAAAAGATTTTATTGATCCATGGTCCTCCTGGGTTGGGTAAGACAACAGTTGCACATGTTATTGCAAAGCACTTCAGGTATGATGTTCTTGAAATAAATGCATCTGATGAACGTTCAGCTGCCACTGTAAAAGACCGAATTCGATCAGCTCTTTCGTCACATTCTATGAGAGCTTCAAGAAATCCTGTTTGTGTGGTTGCCGATGAGATTGAGGGTTCAGAAGGTGGTTTTGTTCGAGCACTGATTGATATTATTTACAAGGATGAGCAGGCTGTCAATAAGATTGAAAGGATGTTTGGTCGTGAGAACATTGGTCAGTCCTCACCTAAAGATATTTTGAAAAGAGTTAAAGCTAAGAGACATCAGATCCAATCACAAGCCATGGCTGAGGAGCTCTCTAATCATCGTAGCCGTGGAAAGAAACAGAATAGCCCACAGCGTATTCTTGATTCTTTGTTAATGCGGCCTATTATTGCAGTTTGTAACGATGTTTATTCTCACTCTCTCAGATCATTACGTCCATATGCTGAAATCGTCCCTTACAATCGTGTTGCTCCCAATATTCTTGTTGATGTATTGCAAGAAATATGCGTAAAAGAAGACATTGATGTTGAAACAAAGGAACTGGAGCAACTGTGTATGGATTCTGAATGCGATCTGCGAAGTTGTCTAAACTCGTTGCAATTTAGTTATATGAATACTGAAGAAGACGAACTTACAAAAATGTCCAGGTCTCTTCCATTTTCTACGAAAACTGCGAAGGATCGACCAAAGCATATGCCACGCAAGGATATCTCCAAAAGTTGGTCATCTGTTGTCACTCGAATTTTTCAGCAAGTTAGAGGTGTTGGAGGCAGTTCCCTTAACAATCGTGGCACATCTTCTGTTCAAATGTTGGCGCATGATATTAAAACCAGTTCAGATGAAGCTGCTTCTGTGATGAACGATATCCTGTCATGCGGCGAGCACGATCGTATTGTCACCGGTACTTTTCTGGCATATCCCCACATGCAGTTTCACGATGATTCCTTTACCAAGTCTATTTGTTTTGGCGACTGGTTGTTTTTCCATGAAAGAATCAATAAAATGATTTATACTGGAAACCCACCTGCGGGTCAATATCTTGGGTACACTGCTCTTGCAGCGCATTCAATGTTCAGCAATGTTGGAAACAATAAGGGTTTACCTTCTTCTGGATTTGGTTCTAATAAAAGCTCTAATCGGTCTAATTTCCTCCTTTCTGAGCGTGATTTATATGATAAGCAGAAAACTTCCAAAGATTTGATCAGCTCTCTCCAAAAGACATTAGCTGCTACATCCCCAGACCTTTACCATTTGTTCAATCAAATGGATCTTGTCGAAACTGTTATTCCATACCTATTCCTGATAGTGAGTCCGAACATCCCTAAGGGCATCTCTGACGTTTCCCATCGGTTCTCAAAGTCTACGAAAACCAGTTCCAACACAGTTGCACCTACCGAAGCAGCACTGAAGATTGAACACACTACCGATATTATGTTAGATTTTGGTTTACGATTTGTACTACATAAAACGGAAACAATGGCTAATGATTTCAGGATGGGATCAGGGTCAGCGGTATATCTTTTGGATCCTCCTATAGAGCAATTGGCTTTGTTAGATGTAAATCTCCAAAAGACTGCTAGTGTTGGCAAGTATGATATCCGACATCGGGTGGTTACAGAAATGTTCAAGCGAAAGCCAGTATATATAGAGAATTCGGAGAGTTCGGAGAGGAATTTCTATAATAGGAAACGTGGGGCTGGCAACGATGATTCAGATAATAAGAAGAAGAAGACTAAAGTTGATGATGATGACGATGAATCTATGGGAAATGCTTCCAAGGGTCCTATTAAACAGGGTGGTTTACTTGGTTTTAATTTTTCAAAGACTAAAGTGCGAGAAAGTACTCCGATCAGTGAGGGATGCACTGAAGCTAGCGTTCAAAATTTCAAGAAGGAACTTGCTGGAGGAACTGATCCGGAGACCAGAGTGTGGATTAAATTTCACGAAGGTTTATCAAATGCAGTTCGTCGTGATTTAACTTGGGAGCGCATTTGGTGTTAATGATTTGTTTTGTTTCCCATTAGCATGAGTTTTGTAATATTTTTTGATACTTGTGATACTTGTACTTTCGAATATTGAATTTCAATTATTCATATTTATAATCTTAATCTAGTAGAAGTATTTCAATTGCAACCGTTATTTTTTAAAATTCATAGAAACTAAGTGAACTATATATGAGCTAATGCTTTTATAAAGTCTTTTTCAGAAGTACAGATATAGCCCTTTTATATGCATATTCTACAGGTATACCCTGTGTATTGGACCAGATTGAACGAAGGTTTCATATAACTCCATACCGCTTACAGTATTAATCAAGATGATCTATTTTATGGTTGTTATTTAAGGAACCCATATAATATAAGGAGGCGTTTGTATGTAAAATATATAGTCTAGTGGTTATAGTGTGCTGCCGTTAGTTTCTAAGTTGTTTGACGTTCGACTCTTACAATTGTATCTTTATATCGCCCCACTAGGGTCGATTCAAGCTGAAAAGGAGAAAAGTGATTCAAAATCCTGATTTTGTTTCCCCCACTTTCTATGTAGGTTTCCCAGATTTGCAAGATTTGCTAGTGAACTTTTAAGACTAATAAATATTCGGCTATAGGAAAACACATATTGGCATACTGAGGAAATGCCAAAAGACTTGAATCATTGTGTGCATATGATATATGGAATCACATCCAAGACCAGTTCTGCAACTTTCTAGTCGCAGTAACTTCAGAGGCAAGATAGCCAAATATAATTCATCAATTAAGGTGAACCATGAATTTATACGTCGAACACGGTTAAAGAACCAATTCTTTCTCGAATAGAAGCTGGCCTGGCTCAGAATGAAGACCAGGTGCGTTCAGTATCTTGACCTCATATTGCCAGCTAAATTCTCTCTTCACAGCCACCCAATTTAAACTGGACGAAAGAACCGAGCCGGATTTTGACGAAACGTCCTTATAGGGGTCACCAGCAGACCGTTTTTGCGTACTAGAAGTGTTGCGTATATTTTCCCGGCTATTAGCCGTTCCAACGATCTTGATTGTCTTTTACCCTACCCTTCAAAAACCTTCTATTATTATCAAAATTTTCCCATCTCCGCAGTTTCTTCATACCATTACTATTATCCCAGATGTGCTGCAAAAGAGGGTATTTGCTGCTCGCTTTCTTGCTTCCTATTTCTTTTCTCGAACTATTTTATTTGTGATATTTCTGAGTCTATTACTGTTCACAATGATTTAACTTTCACAATTTCACCCGCCACCACAATACCTTCCAGGTGCTTTATGGATGGTACCTGATACCATGTGGCAATGAAAATGCCAATACGGTTGCTTTTTTCTTCGTTCTATTCGGTTCATGCTTCAGCCTACCTTCTGTTATCTAAAACTAGCGGACGATATTCGAAAAGTACCTTTTCTTGTTTTTGCCAATGCGGAAAAGGTTACAACTGCGAATAAGCCTGAAAAAGTTATGATACCGTGTGAAATAACTTTTAGTATTGGTCTATATATCTATAGCAAGTTGTTAAGTGACCATTTTGCAAACACTCTTTATACATTGTCCAATACGACCTGTCGGATCCCAGATCTTTGATCTACAGTCAGCCCAGTTAAGATCTGAAAAGACAAGCCATTGCGACCGCATATGCCAACCACTTTTACTTTACTTTTCCGACACTGTTCTGTTAATTTAAACAAAAACTATTTTTGACGACCTTAATGCTTTCATACTTGTATATATAATGCACCGACAGATTCACCCAAGTCATTGAATATGTGTGTTTTCAAAGCCACTCGAAGGTATGTCGTTGATTTCAAAGAATTTGTGTTTGCACATCTCTTTACTCCTAGGTGATATAGTCGTCGCATCAGGGTCCCAAGCCAAATAGCCCGTTATCCGGTACAATAGAACACCCTGTTGGTCATGGCTCTGCTCTTAATCTTAATATTACGGGCTGCGGTGCCTGGTTCAGTACATTACCTGCCTGTGAATTGGTTATAAAAGCCCTTACCCTCGACGAATTTAAATGTCTAATCGCTGTGATAGTTATGCTGAACCTGTTACTACGGCAACAATCGCTTGGGAGTTGTTACAACTTTTTAGTTTTGTAACAAGTGTACAACACCGCGACTTGCAACAAAACCTCCATCTTGTGTCAAACCCCCCCTCTAAATTGTTACAGTCATAGCAGTTTTTTTGTTTTCGTTGACAAAAAGAGCCATATCAACGCACTGCAAAACATCAACTTTTACAACGCCACCATCCATCTCTCGTGTTCAATATCATTTTCACATCTTTATCTGGCGTTATTTTGAAGCCTTTAACGTTCATTTTTATATTTTCCACTTGATTTGTGTTCAAAATCTTTAAAAACTATCTAAAACATCTCTTAAAGCTTTTGCTAGCCTGAGTTGTTTTTCTGATAACACCGCGTCCAGCCAATAGGAGTGCCGTGTTCACTGCTAAGTTTTTTTGTTTTTCCCAAACACTATCACCAAGTTGCCACCCAATACAGCCAACTTCAACACATCAAACATCAACTTTTTCTCCATTTTTAATAGCATAAAACGTGTAAAATCTCATCTAACATCGCGCAGCTTTAAATTAATTCATATTTCGTCCTCTGTTTGAGATTAATATACACGGTATTTTCATTGTTGACACATATTATTCAGAGCGTTTCATTAGGACACCACAGCAAATTTTTTTGAGCTTGCTTGAGTGTTAGTCAGCGACTTCACCCCTCACAATACAGCCCAACGCTTTACCAGTGGTGGCACTCACACAGCTCAAGCTGCCACATGCAGCTTTTAGGTTTTACCGCTAAACCTAATTACTGTTACATTACATATTAGGTAACATACTACCCTAAACCATGGCGAACAACTCGAATTCATCGGCTCGCTTCAGACAGAGAAAGATCAGTGTCAAGCAGACACTTCAAGTTTTATATCAGAGCGATGTTCCGGATCTTGAGGATGAACAACAACGTGAGCTGCAACATGTTGAGACCGGTGTTGAAAAGGGCGAAGAAGAGGTAAGTTTGTTATTTGTTTGCGTTTAAGCATACCAATCCATTGCTAACATTGTTTTTTTAGGAACATCACCTTCAAGCAGCCATTAACGCATCGATAGCGGCATCGTCTGGTGCAAAGGTTGAACAAGTCTATATTCCCACTCCTGATGCTTCTAAAACATGGAAAGACTACAGCAAATATTACAAAAAGGGCTTTTCGGACCCTCATTCATACATTCGTCAATCGGCAACCGTTGAAGAATGCACAGGATGCCCTTACAATATGGATGAGGAAGATGAGACTTTCATGAAACAACTTAACAAAGGAAAGACACCAGCCAATCAATGTTCTGAAGATGAGTTTGAAATGATCATGGAGAAGTTTGAAACAACAATTTCTGAAAAACAGCCGTTTTTGACTATGGATCCTGCTCAGGTTATGTCTTTTGATGAACTGTCTCCAATAATCACCGAACAGATTAGAGAATCAGAGAATGACATGTCTAATCCCGAACTTTTGCTTGAAAAACTTTCAACTGCGCAGAATCATACTAAAAAAAAGAAGACCAATTTGATGTCTTTTAAACAATTTGGTTCAGTTATTTACAACCACTGGAGAGAACGAAAAGTTACACGCAAGGGAAAATCCATTTCCCCATCGTTGAAAACCGAAGATAATGATAAAGATGACAGTGATCCATATGTATGTTTTCGACGGCGAGAGCTACGACAAGTACGAAAAACTCGTAGAACAGACACTCAAAGCTCGGAAAAACTGCGGCGACTTAGAACTGAGCTACAATCGGCAAAATACCTTATGAAGCTGGTTGTTGAGCGTGAACAGCTGCGCGCAGAAGCACTTCAGGAAGAACGCGATATCTTTGAAGCTCGTGTAAGAATGAAGGATTTGAAAAGAAAACTTGGTATTGCAGGCGATGATGAAGACCTTGTTCCTCTTAAGAAACGCAAAACCAACCAAGCTGCCCCCAATACCAATGCCGGTGCGGCAGCAGCTACTGCAATCGCAGCAGGGGTCTCCTCTACATCTGCAACAGGGCAAGTTGTCATTACAGAGGATCAACTGGAAAATGTTCAACTCAAACCTGGAATCCTTACACAACAGGCAGCACGAGCCAAAAGTTTGGTTTCTGTACCTGGTGTTCCAGTTGTTGGCCCGAATGGTATTCCGAAAGCTGCACAGGCTATTGTCCAGCAACAGCAGGCTCAACAAATTGCTCAACAACACTTCTTACATCCATATCACCAGGTGCCGGCATATGTTCGACTTCCATCAAGTAAAATTCCAGAAACTGATCTTATTGCTTTGGAACAAGTTTTACGTGAGAAGGAGAACTCTATTAAGGTATCAGTTAAGGAACGGACACGCGCTAGACAGAATAACGATCGTGAATGGGTTAATTATACTGACAATCCATTTGTTCCATATTGTGATTACTTTGATCCTGACGACACTTCTAGAAACGCGTTATCAATACTGCAACCATCTCATGCCGCGTACTCTTCTATCGCTACAACCTACCCATCACCCCCAGAAAAATCTCTGAAATTTCCTCTTTCATTATCTCTAGGGTCCGGTTATAGCTCCAGACTTGAAACTAATTCATACCTACTGCAAACCAAACTTTCTGAAGACGGAAATCTCAGTATCGTTTCCAAGGCTACTGACCGTGAAGGACCGTGGCCTTCTGGTGGAAAAAATATACCTAGAGGAACTGCCCTTTCATTACGAAAGCGTGTGGGCCGTGGTGGTAGAATAATTGTGGATCGACGTGGTGTTGTTCGAAGACCTAAATCGATTGACATTATCTACAATCCCGATCCGTTGCGAGAAAAGGACGTTGATGAAGAGCTTGATCAATGGATTAATTATTCAACCTTTGATAGCGGCTCGTTAGATAACAGTCGTGAAAGAAGTGAGAGTTTGGCTCGTTTAGAGCGTCTTGATGATAGATACAAGTACGATTCTGATGTCCATTTGGATAACACAGAATATCTCGGTCGTGACCCTAGCCGGCTAAACGGTATCTCTGAAGAAACCCAAGCAATACGATTTGGTTCTATGCTCATGACTAAGGCTTATGATGCGTATTGGGAAGCTTATAAATCTCGTCAACAGCAACTTACCATTATGCACAAAAATTTGCAGCAAAAGAAACAACAACAACAACAGCAACAGCAGCAGCAACAACAAAGTCAGACGGGTAGCCAGCAACAGCACCCATCTCGTCCTGAGTCTCAGCAATCATCTCAACCACAGCAGCAGCCACGGCAACAACCACAGCAGCAATCCCAACAATTGAGCCAAAATGCTTTCTTACAGCAAAACATTCAAAGACAGATGCCACAGAATGCGGCATTGCAACAACAATCTGTTTTGCGATCACCATCTGTTTCTCAAGCACAGCTTCAGCAGCAGCAGCAGCAGCAACAGCAACAGCTTAAAGCACAAACACAGGCACAGGCGAAAGCTCAAATGAAGGCAAAGCTTGCACAACAATACCAGCTATCTCGGTCTCAGTCTCCTACTAACTCTCCAATCAACGGGTCAATGGAGCTGAATGGTGTGTTCCCTCAGAACGCTGCAGCAATGACAGCTACATCCCTAACTCAGGCTCAGGCACCAATGTACCAACAACAACACAGCGGGAGTAATAACTCGTCGCCACAATTAGCTCAAGCGGTCGCCATTAATTCGCAACGATCATCCCCTTCGTTATCTTATGCTAACGGGGCAGCTGCAGTTGCCGCCAGCACATTTTCTCCACATAGTTTATCACCAACATCTCAGGGATTGAGTCAAGCTTCTCGGGCTTCAGTATCTGCAATTGCGTCACCTACACTCGCCAATTCGGCTAGACGAGTGGGGAATGCGCAACAAGCAACTCAGAGCTCTCCTCAACAACAAACAGCTACTACAATGCTAGGACTTCAGCTCAATGGAATGAACAAAGGTGTAGCGGCCGCGACCAACCCGGGAATTCAAGCACAATTACAGTTGTTAGCTCAACAACAGCAACAACAGAGGGCTGCAGCAGTTGCGGCAGCTTCAGCTAATCACCAACGTGCAGGTTCGCCCCAAAACAATGGGTTAGTAATTAATGGGTATGTGAATGGAATAAACCATAAAATCGGTGTAACAATGGGATTGAATGGATCAGATTTGACTGCGGTAGCCAACGGTGCAGGAATCGGATTTGCTGACTCTTTGAATGGGACAATACTGACCAGCCAACAGATGAAATCAAGTCCTAAGATGGGCCTTGCAAATATTTCGGGTATCTCGCCCACTATTTCTCAACAAGTTTTATACCAACAATTGCAACAACAACAACAGCAGCAGCAACTGAAAAGTAACGGATCTAGGCCGTCTACCCCAACAACACCAAATGCTGTTATGACTGGTCCCACTCTTAATGGAGCGGTTAGAGCTGGTAGTGGATATTCGCCTAGCCCAACAAGTTCCAATGGAGCTACTATGGTTACACCAGCAACAGCTGCAGTTAACTTGAGACTTCAACAACAACAAGCTATGTACCAAAAACAGTTGCAAATCCAACAGCAGCAATTGGCAGCAGCAGCGGCCCAAAACCAACTCAACGGAGCACATGGAGGTGTTGTGGGAAAGCCTTGGACAGGGTAATTAATGTCTGGAGAAACCAGGGACACAAGAATGACACGGTCAATTTAAGATGCCAAAGTCAGATAATACAAGACTTAAAAAAAAAAAAAAATAGTGACTTGAAAGCTATGATGCTCTCACACCTGTAAATTAAAACACTTATAACCCCTACTATAAAGTTATTGATGATTATGTATTTCTTTTAATTGTAAATTGTTTGCTTATTTTGCTTGATATTGTTTTTTGTTTTCTATGTTTGTTGAGTTTATTGGTTTTTTCTACGTTCTTGTGACAAGATTTTTTTTATTAATATTTGATTTGATTGTAAAAAGTCATTATCCTTTAAATAATCCTTTAATAAGTCCACCAGCACCAAACTCACCAAGAGCTGCTGGATCTCAAACCAACGTTGAAGGCTTGTAGTGAGTATTTTTTGAGATCAAAGAAGCTGCGACAAATTATTGGATATAGTTTGACCTAAAGCAGGCCTTTTTACAAGATGCGTTTGATAAGTGCGTGGCATGCTGCAGTAACCGGTTCGCTTCAGCACTACCGGGCTGGAAACATGTTATGATAGTAGAGGGTAGACTACCTATGAATAAAAGGTATAAAACACTGGCATATGCTTTAACTGACAATAACCAAGAACTATTACTTTGGTGCTTTTGCAGTCAGTTCCTTATTTGCATCACAATTGCTTGCCTGTCTTCAGTTTTCTAGAGGGACTGGACGCTCTTTCTGTCGGTATTCCCAGGTGTGGAATGCTCTATAAGCATCACGTGCAACACATGTGATTAACCACAGGTCGTTACCAGCACAGGAATCGACACTCACCAGTAACACATGCTGCAATAGATGAAGAACATGCCTAGTAGTCTAACAAACCAAAATCACCTCGAGTATAGCTCGTGAAAATTGCCTTAGCCGTGCACATAAGTGCCACGCTAATACCACACACGCGTATTTGTCGTATCGCGCCTGCCAAAGTCACACCCTAACCCACAGGGCAAGGGATTTTGCAACAGCCCCTGTTCAGCCTCAATTCAGCCTTGTATAAAACCTCATCATCGCGCTATGCCAGCTATCTCTTTTAACCTCCCCTTCTCCCACATCCAATTCTTTTTCTTCACATCGCGCTCTTCACTGCATCTATTCGTTTATCATGTCTACGGCCGATCTGATGCCTGCTTCCGCCACTTCGACTCCAGTATCGGCTTCTAAAGCTGTGAGTACTACCCCGCCCAACGCATCTGTCTCCCCTTCTCCCTCAAAGATACCTTTCGCCAAACCCAGCTCTCCCTCTGCTTCCACCTCAAAGGGCCCTGCCAGTTCAGCTACAACATCTACATCAGCTCCTAAGCGATCTCGACCTCCTATGCTTGTTTTGGGGGAAACCAACAAAGGCTCTTCACCCCCGTCTAATACCAATTTTGCCAATATCAACCTAGCTTCCTTGAACAGAAATACCGCCACAACAACTACCACACTTTCTGCAACGCCATCATCAGCTATTTTTCCTTCAATTAGAACTCCTAAAGACGTAGTTCTTCAAGATTTGACTGTCCAATGCATTTCTCCGGGTCTTCCTACTTTCCCAGCTACAATTCGTGATGCCATGGCTAAGAGTAAGTCCATTCAGGAAGCTCAGCGAAAGATCATTGCACAGCGTATGAAGGATAATGGCAGCGTTACTGGCTCAAACATTAGTGAAGGAAAACCTTTTAGTGGCTCTGACGATGAAAATGATATTGATTTGGAACCGTCTAGCGAGGATATTAACAACCCTTCCAAACCCTCCAAATCCCCTACTGCTCATGCCGAACCCTTGAGAACAGCTAATTCCCACGCTAATGAAAGAGATGAGACTGAATCAAATAAAGTTTCAAACAGTGCTAATTCTGCGAATAATGCAAACTTTAATTCTGTACCTTCAAACAATGCCAATCCTGAAACATCATTCTCCACCACTTTGCCAAATCATAAAACGAGTTCCCGTGATTCACCATCTGCTGCTAACAAAGATTCTCAAGCCGCTGACGATAATGTTACAGTTACCATTGAACACTCATCAAAAGCTCTTAACGATAGTTCTAAACTATCTGAATCATCTTCCCAGTCCAAGGCTAGCTCACTTCCAAAGTCCTCTTCTACCCCTAAACCGTTAAACCTCAGCGCTGAAAAATCTTCCAAACAAATTATCTGTTCTGGAGACCTTATCATTGAAGCTGTACCCACACCAACACTCCCTTCTCTTCCTCAATTTAATAAGCGGGACATTTCTTCAATGAAGGCTACCACAAAACGGGCTCCACCACCTAAAAACATCAAAGTTACAGGGTTTGACAGTGAAAACCCATCAATTCGTTCCGCTCCTCTCTACAGGGAGCCTGCCCCTTTCAGCCCGTATTCTCTTTCTAAAATTCCTGGCTACCAGGCTTTCTATCTCAACCAAGCACTTTCTACGCAGCCACCACAGAAACAAGCTCAGGCTACAGGGTTGTCCGGTGCATCAGCTTCTAATACCACACCGTCTTCCGGAAACTCTATTCCTGCAGTTTTAAATCCTCAACAACACACCGCTAGACCTGTTTATGCCAACGGTGCTATGATGAGTCCCATATACCCAACTGCCAATGGGGTTGCTTCATCTAGTGTAGCTGCAGCTGCACTTGGCTATGCGGGAACACCTACCGCCCCTTATTACTATACGAGACCTCAGTATGCAGCTGCTACTGGCCAATATGGTGGTTTGACAGGCGCAGGAAATGCTCTAACAGCACTTGGTGGCTCTGTTAATGGTCTTCAACCTGGCTTGACTTCAGTCGCTGCCTCTAACTTTTACCGCGATCCTCGAATGGTTCCTTTGTATGTTAGTGGTCGCCCTACTATCCCCCCTATGACTGCTTCTGCGGCAAATTGGACTGGTCGCACGTTCCGCAGTCATCAAATTAACAAGAAGGTACAAGAAGAAGACGAAGACGAAGAGGAGGAGGAGGATGATGGAAGAGACCCAGAAGATCGAGCCCTTTCTGATGATGAAGCAGATTCTCCTAAGAAGAATACGAAGAAATCTTCCAAGCGTGCAAGTCCATCTAAAGACGATGAAGATGATAATTTAGATGATGTCGAGCAGAATGCCATCAGCGAGGAAGACGAACGTCTTGCACAGCCCAAGAAGCGACGACTAAACGACTCGACTCTTGAAGCCGCCAGTAAGGTCTTGCCTATTGGTACAGCTCTTACCAACGGTGATATGTATGATATTGCCAGCGAAGCTATTATTGGCGCAGCTAGTGGAACAATGTCTTACAACAGTGCACTTTACGAGAGTCTTAGAAACCTTAAGAGTAATGGACAAGCTAACAAACAGGCCAAGGGAAGATTACACTCTGCTAACCGAACTGAAGAAGGATTAAAGGAGGAGAACCTTAAGAAACAGAGATTTATGGAGTTGTGCTCAGAGCTATGGGACCTCGTAAGGTCATAAATACGGGGTGCAAAATTACGATTGAATGAGAAATGACAATACCATCAGAAACGAATAAAAGTTCTAAATGAAAGAGTAGGAGATTCTTTTTGACAAATTGCTCCAAGGATGATTTTAAATTATTTTCCTTGAAAACATTCATTTTTATACGCTCGTTTACCATTTTAATTTTTTATTTATATTGAAACTATTGTTTAGTTGTATGCTTATTTATTTATTACTGCTGTTTTATTTGTTTTATATATTACTTAAAACGTCCAATTGAGCTGTGATTTTTTCATTGATCGGGCATTCAAAAACGTTGAACGAGTCGACAGACCAGTAGCTTCAATTGTAGTAAGTTTTAGGAGAAATGTGACAAAAATGTGACAAGAAGCTGTGTATATAATTTTAGAGAAAGAGAAGAAGAACGGTTCAGAGTTGTGCTGTGCGGCTCTAGTTTCTATTTCTTCCACAGCCAGAGGACCAAATGGGTGATAACGCTAGAAAACGACCACTATCTATTAATCTTTCCTTCTTTCATGGCTCATATTTTGACACTTGTTTTGAATTTGATAGTTGATGGTTGAGCGTGCAATAAGGGGTGTGAGGTATAGAATGGGTGAAATCCAAAGACTTTGTACATATAACCATTACTAACACCGTCCTCCAATTATCCTTTCCAATCATCGTCGAGAGGTGCTAGATTTGATGCAGGTACATAACTTAGGCCAGGTTCACCGCATGGAAGCCCACGTCTGTTACTGTGATCGACAGCGTCTGGAAAAGAAAAGATGAAGCATTCCATCTGAGCTTTCAATCTTCAGGTTGGTATAAAGCGTCACTGCAATTTGACAATAACTGGGTACAGCTGCTGAACACTGGAGTAACGGATCATATTCGATAAATAATACAGGGACAGTTTGTAATAAAGATGGTTAGTTTCACAAGTCACCAACATTTATCCTTTCCGCTGCTGGGTGTTATTAATTAGATATGCCGAAAGATCCACAGCTTGATTGCACAGCAGATGTTCATTACTGAATTGCTGAAAGTATAACTAGAATGCTGATTGAGCCAAAACAGTAAAGAGACATGGGATGATATCTCTTCTTTTTGGTGGATCATATTCATAATACGACACATGGATACGCTGTAAAAACATCTGGGGATAACAGACTACTCTACCACAGTTTCCATATACCAACAAAGGTGCAGAATTCTAGCAAAGAGGGTTGACCTACAGTGTGAAAATATGAACATAATAGACTAGCTCAGCCCTTTGGAATGGCAGATCAAGTTGGGATATTGTAATGATGACATAATCATTTTCACAATCACAGTGTAATACATTGCCAGTGTAATACAAGTTGTCACGGATCGGCCCACCAACTCTTTTGAGGCCAGTACCAGAACAATTTCAACCTTCATTTCATTAGAATGGCAATAGACCCAGGAGGGGAGGTCTAACGTTGCAATTTGTTTATAGAAATGAGATACAAATCCAAAAAATATAGCCCAGACGATATTTTGAATGGCAACGTTCCCACATCGACTACACCATGGGAAACGAGAACCTCTTCTCAACATTCAGACCGTGTATATTCAGCAGCATCTGGATCATCATTCACTAGAAGTTCATCATTTGGATCTGGATCTGGATCTGAATCTGAATCACATACGACAACCTACCCGAAACAGCAACCACTAAATCATGCCCCTAGCCTTCCATTGAACCAAAATGCTCAGGCGGCACTTGTGGTTGACACAAATTTTATGTTGACAGAGCTCGATATTGTTCAAGACCTACGTGACCTGGCAGAGAAATATGGATTTATCATAATAATTCCTGACATGGTGGTTAGGGAGCTGGACGGATTAAAGTCATCAAAACGTCTTCAATCTGTTGAAAGAATTTCGCCAAACCCATCATCTGATTCTCTGGAAACAAAATCAGCGTTACATTCCAAGTTTTCTTCTGAAGGAACAGTTTCAATTCAGAAAACTGTGGGATATTTTTCACGAAAAGCATCCGATTGGATTGTAAAAACACTATCACGACAAGACCCTTACGTTATTGGACAGAAACTTAGCCAAAAAATCAACCCCAGTCTCACAGGAGACGATAGCATATTGGACTGTTGCATGTATTTCCAAGACAAATATCTGACAGTGATCCTTTCTAACGACAAAAATCTTTGCATAAAATCTCTCAAAGAAGAGATGAGAACCGTGACTTATGTGAAAGGACTCACTGCTGAGGAAATTGGGGTAATAGTAGCTACCGAAATACCCGCTTGGAGACAAGAAGTGATTAGAAAGTGGGAAAATGAAGGACGAATAGCTGATTTAAGGAGCAGCATGGAGCCTAATATACCAGATACCGATAGTATGATTCTAGACGAGACGGATGTTACTACAGTGGATAACTCGCATCAGAATCAGGAGAGGGATATTCCTATGGTGGATTTAAATCTAGGAACTAAAGAAATTTCTGAAAACACAAATATCAATGGAGTACATCCGACCCCAGAGCATAAGGAAGATGACCATGATATGATGATGTTGGATGAAGAGCCAAACGCCACATCCAAAGCTAAAGCTAAATCCAAATCTTCAAAATCTAAGCCTAAAAGGTCACACGAATCAGAAAATATTGCTACTATCCCAATTTTTGACCAGCACATAAGCGATTTACAAAACACGCTACATCAAATTGTGCTGGCACAAAATATCGAGCAGCTGTGTGACGCTTGCTGTTCGATACTCGTGTCTGAAATCAGTCCTACGGTTTGCAAATATATTGTTGAGGCAATCTCCGATCCGGAAATGGCGAGAAAACAGATTGGAGTGAGCAAACTTGAGCGTCTTTTTACTATGCGTGACTTGACATCGTCTCCTTTTGTTTGGAACACATCCACAGTTTACACATTAAAATCGATAACCTCAATGATACATATTATAAATACTCTTGGGGATATATTTGATCCTGTACTCTCGAGCATTAGCCGATACACTATATTTAACCCTATTGAAGGGCCATATGCTGAGCCATCTGCCCACTCACTAAGGCGTGCGATTAAGAGGAATGACACGAAAGAAATTGAAAAAACAAAGTATGATTATGGACACTCGGTGATTACATTTATTCGTTTGTGGGTAGATATTTGGACAGATTTGGAAAAGGCAGATCTAAACAAAAAGTTCCCCACGGAAGATTACAAGAAGCGAAAATCGAGAGGCGGAAAAACTTACAAAGAACAAATGATGGATACTGTCATGGAATATATCAATAGCGTGTCTAAATTACTAAAAGACAGCGTGATAGATATATTAGAAAAGGTTTAAATGGAGCCTGATTATAACATTGAACTAAATTGAGAACAAGAGACGATTTAATGTGTACCACTTGCGAGTACATGCTGAGTTTGTTTAATTGGGATCCGAAATCCGTTACCCTACAATTTTTTGGTTCCGACTAGTCTGATTAGTTACTTGGCTATGATATGTGATATCTGTTGGTGAAAAGGAACAAATAAACAAAGACTTGAATGATTTTACTCAATAGGTTTAGATCGTTGGAATTTCCGGAATTCACACGCAGTTGCTGCTTTCCCAGTTTTTATTATTTTTGTTATTTTTTCTCATTGCAATAAACAAATTTCTACTCGGAATACCATTTACAATGATTCAAAATGAACCAACTGAGACCATTTCTTTTGGGGGGTTGCTGGATTTTTACCAAATAATTTTGGAACATTGTAAATGCTTTGAGTATCTAATGGATTGAGTAATTATTCCAAGTATCAGTTTGTTGAATTTGATTGAAAATTTTGACAAAGATATGAAAATACGGGCCATGCAATGGTGTGCTATATGTTTGAACAAAAAGATTTTGATGAGATCAAACTGTAAATACTTAATGCTGCCATAAAGGCTTCATTTATGATTATTTAGAAGTGTTTTCTAATAAATAATTTAAACAATTATGAATTCGTGTAATGGAATCTAGAGAGATGAGCCATCTCAGCGTAGTTCTTTTAGCCTTTGCTCTTTTTTTTAAAACAAGCCACGCTTTCTCTTTTTTGCTCTGCTTCTTTTCAATTCTTCTTCTATCTTCTTTTTCGCTTCTTGTGCTCTTTTCACTTGATCTAGCGTTAGCTCCTGGTCTTTTTTATCGACATTAGATTTTACTTTTGAAAGTGACGGGACAGGAAACTCTGACATGATTTCAACTTTCTGTTTCTGGATACTGATGCTAGATTTGCGCCTGGTTGGCGATGAGGGAATAGAGTCGTCTGGAGTTACAGTAGCTGATGAAAATGTATCAATTTTGGCGGATCGCCATGTGTCGCTTGACAATACTCGTTTTGTCGCCACGGGGCCTTCTTCAAGAATGACGTCTGAAACGATGGCCTGTGAATATTTCCGGAGCTTTTGAGGCGATGAAGGAGGTAACGACGATACTCTGTGCCTATTTTTTGACATGGAAATAGAACTCGCATATGATGTTTTTAAACTTTCTAAATTAGGTGGTGGATGGAAATTTCCATCTGCTGCATATTCCCCATACACTTGAGTATTTTCAACAGTGTACAAGCCAGTCTGTGCATTTTCTGAACTCAAGTACAAGTTTGGAGGTGGAAAGTCATCACTGTAAAACCCCTGTGACGAAAACCTGGGAAATAATGATTCGTTGTCTAACTCTGGATATGGCTTACTCTTTCGGGGAGAAGAGATTTCCGGTAACGCAATATCTGGCTGTTGGGATTCTGATTTTGGCCCAATATCATCAAGGCCTGGTAAAGGCAATGCCGATGAAATGCTATCTGTGGGTAATTCTTGCTTAATTTTCTGGTATTTTTTAGATCGGCTTCGAGCTACTACATTTTCGAGTTCAATAGAGTTTTCAGTATCACTACCACTGGTATAATAGTCATTATCCAAAAAATCTGCAAGTTTTCGTTTCTTATCATCATCTTGTCCTATTTCCGGTACCTTATTAAGCTCTTGGTCTAATGGTGCCAGAATATTTGAGACATCTACTTGTTTATTCACAATCTCACTATTTTCGCGTCCAGTACTTGTGAAAGACTTGAATGGTGATTCTATGCTATTAAAAAACGAGTCCCCTTCAAACGATTTTATTTCTTCTTTTCTCTTAGGAGTTGAATTGGTATGGCTTTCTTTTTTCAGGGTTGTTTCGAATTTGGCTATCGCCAACTCAGGATCCGGAGCCTTAATTGACATAGTACCAGTCCAAAAGTCACCATGTGCATGAAATCCCCAGACTTTTTGAGAGTTTTTCAGAGCTCTATCTACAATAGATGCAATATCGCCATTATTTGCAGAGCTATTTGAAAACTCTAAATTGTAATGATGATGGTGTTTCCGCCTCGATTTGGTCCACTCTGATTCCCAATCTTTGGAAGAAAAGCGGCGAAATTCGGTTTTATATCGCGGTGGCTTGTACAATGCGTCTCCGTATGTTTCTTTAAGATCAAGTAGAACAATGTCCTTACGCCACAGAATCGAAAAAAGGTCTTCTTTTTGAGAAGTGAGAGTGTCCACAACACCAATGAGACCAAGAAGCAGAGATCTTAGCAGAAGTAAATAGCGTGGGTCGGTAGACGGCATTTCTGTAAGATTGAAGATCCAGGTGAAATTAGAAGTAGACGTGGAAGAGGTGTTGCTGATACATTTTTGAGATTGGGACTGGGAATTAGAACGGGACATTGAGGATCCAAACAATGTGCTTTGAGAGATTATTTGGGGTTGAGAATTATAATTCAACGAGGATGCTGCGTTTATACCTGCCGTAGAGGGTGATGATGGCAAGGTCGCCGAAAGGACCATGCCCTTGTGTGCAGTGGCTGGCTGAAGTGTTCGAGAGACATTAGGCAGAGAATCTGGGTCAAGAATTCTTACAACTTGCTGTAGTAAGTTTCTAATTTTTGTTTTCCCTCCTTCTAAATAGGTGTCATTCTAAAGAAGATGAATAATGTAGGAGCAGAAGTAAAATGTCAGTCTAAAGTTGATCTCCATACGGCTTATAGGTGATTGTTTTGTTTTGGCGATGGGTTGAAGGGCTTCCAACGATTTGGTCACGAAAAGCGCGCGCTGGGCGTATCTTCTGGCCAATCAGGTGTATCACAGTTTGGAGAACAGCATGCCAACAACCAAAGAGCCAGAACCAGAATACAATAGTTGAAAATTCAACAAACGTAGTAAATAAAGACAAAGGAAATACGTACAACAGATCCTACCACTCGCTCTTCCACCCATATATGCACCATGTTTGTCACGAATAGCGTGTAGGTGTTGGCATTGAGCGGATCGCAGTCCAGGCGATACATCAACAACTGGTAACCGGGAATACATAGCCGATTCCACCGAGGCGGGCTATTGCAGTTGTAAGAGTCTGCATGGGACGGCCGGTCATATACATCTGCTGTTGTATTGCAAGAGGTGCGTAGACAGGACATTGTGGATGATGAGAGTAAAAGAATTGGTGGTGTGAAGGAAGTTACGTTTTATGGTTTCAGCCCAAAGCTTGGTTTATTTACCGACATTGAATCTCACTATTTTTAACATTACAAGAACTAAACACAACAATGAACATAACAACAAAACTACTTAAATCTTAGAAGAAGCATTTGCAGGAGCCAAGCGGTTGCCCTTGTACGAATATCTGTCAGAGCACGCCCTGGAAACAGCTGCGTCAAACTGTTCTTGAGTAAGATGGCGAACCTCAACAGCTGGGTTGTAACCCAATCTAGCGCGGCCATCATTCTTGGAATCAGCAACGTTAGTAGGCGCTTCCTTTCCATCGGCACGCTTGTATAAAGTGACGACGACAGCTCCTCCAAGACCTAGGTTGTGTTGCAGGCAGTAGCGAGTATGGGGAACAGCACGGTTAGTAGCCCAGCCGCGAAGATGCCACACAAGCTCAGCACACTGAGCAAGGCCAGTTGCACCAAGAGGATGGCCCTTGGAAATGAGACCACCTGAAGGGTTTACGACATATTTGCCTCCATATGTAATGTTTCCACTGGTGACTAGCTCGTGGGCTGTGCCTGGCTTACAAAGACCCAAAGCATCAAGCACAACTAATTCGTTTGCTGCGAAACAATCGTGGAGCTCTACCACTTGAACGTCATTGGCAGAAATTCCGGCTGTACGATAAACATGCTGAACTGCTCTTCTGGTCATGCCGTCACCAACAAGATCTATGGCCTTTCCACTGAACAGGTTGTTGACGTCGGTCATGAGCGATTGGGCGGCAATCTCAATTGCCTGCTCCTTTAGCTCGGGGTGAGCTTTCAAGTACTTTTCGGAAACGAGAACAGCAGCACCTGCACCGTCGGAAGTAGGACAACACGTCAATTTAGTGGAGCAGTCGTGAACTACTGGAGAGTTCTTAATTTGGTCAAAAGTGTAGACATCTTGGAACTGAGAGTAGGGATTGTTAACAGAATGGCGATGATTGATCTCGCCAATCTTGTACACAGAATCAAAGTTACCATTGTTTTCTTTCAAGTACTCTGTAGCGGCGTTGCTAAAGAATTGACAGGCAAACGGGCCTTTACCCATTTCCTGGGTCTCATACATTCTCGTTGTCATACGATCCAATGGGTTAGTTCTGTCTGTATATTTGGCACCGAGGGATCCGCGCTCCATCTTTTCGAACCCGACACACAGAACAACATCGGCCAATCCGGTTCGGATCAAGTCTCGGCCCATTGCCAGTGCTGTAGACCCAGTCGAACAGTTGTTGTTGACGTTGTATACAGGAATTCCAGTAAGCCCAAGTTGATAAACTACACGTTGGCCACAGGTGGAGTCGCCATAAACATAACCGGTAACAGCTCGCTCAACTTGGTCATAGTTGACACCCGCATCGACGAGAGCTTTGACGCTTGCCTCGAGACCTAGTTCTTCGTAACCGTATGTGTCGCGAGGTTTAATGAACTTGGTCATACCGACACCAGCGACGTAGACTTTGTTGGACATTTTGAAGTATTGAATGAGTTGAGAGTATAGTAAATATGTTTTAAATATGTTTTAATTAGTGAAATATAAGGAAGCAATAGTGTTAAATAGGAGAAACTAGGCTCATTATTTATATTTTTTAAAGTGAGGGGTAAGCATCTGAAAGCTGTTGTGGTCGTGGATAGTGAATGGTCAAATCCTCGGCTTAAGTTATGCGGTACAGAATTCACTCGAGCAGTCGATTGCTCGTTATACGAAAGGAAATGGGAAAAAATAACTTCAATTATCATGAAATTAGAATGTTTTATTGATAATTAAGTGGTATAAAAGAGTTACAAAGGACATATAAAGTCATATACAAGAGTAAATGGGACAGAAGTAGAGCTACTGTTTGGTGATGTTGACCACCATTTAGTACGGGAAAACCGTGTAATAAGCCAACATGTAGAGATACTTGGCCAGACGCTTATCCTCCACCAAAACTAGGCGGGTCTTCAGATTGTTAAAGAACAGTCTCAGCTGAAGGTCAATCAGCATATTGACAAATTCGTCAATCAATCCAGGGTCTTCAATTGGAGTTCTACTCTTAAACGGGTCATCTCCATCAACTGGCAGGAACGGGTTGAATGGGTTGTAATTGGGAGATTCGCCCACTCCAGGTGCCATCATGCTGTTGTCATAATAGGAATAGCCTGAACCTGGAGACGCAATGTACTCGTAGTCACCTCTGAAATTCGCCTCAACGTATTTTGATAGCGCTGTGAGTGTGGCGTTTGGTGACTTCTTGCGTTGAAGTTTGGGTTTCAAGCTTTCAAA
Source organism: Magnusiomyces fungicola (assembly GCA_900654225.1). Lineage (NCBI taxonomy): Eukaryota > Fungi > Ascomycota > Dipodascomycetes > Dipodascales > Dipodascaceae > Magnusiomyces > Magnusiomyces fungicola. The sequence goes on from CAACAH010000004.1 coordinate 2,056,116, forward strand.
AAGATGTTTAGGATCCTTGGGGAGGTGCTTGATAGAAAGATTTTCAAGTCTCTTGCTGAACAAGTCCATGACAGGCTGGAGCATTTCCACTCTTCGCATCAAGTTTCTTCTACGAGCCTTGACCTTCTTCAAATCCGAGGCAGACAAGACCCAACTACCTGATCCAAAGCCTGGGTTTGGATGCGATCCATAGCCTCCTTCATATCCTGGTCCTCCTGGAGAGTATTCATAACCCGGAGGTGGGGCGGGGAAAGGTTCATACTCATACAATGGGCCTGAGTCCCATTCATCAAAAATAGAGGGTGGAGGAACGTAGTCCTCACTGACATCAATGTTCTCGGCCCAGACGTCACTTTCTCTAGGATAACCTTCTGAGAAATAGTCGGGGGTGTAGGCTAAAGGTACGTACAAAAGAGAACTGGATTCAGAACTAGAAGAAGCAAACCCCATAAAAGGCTCGTCAGAGATTAGGGGAGCAACTGGAATTGATCGATCATTGTCATACATAATACGCTCAAACAACCCTCCAGAGCTTCGCTCTCCACCATCATAGTAATCAAGGTAGCGAAAAAGACCTCCATAAAAGCGTTCCGGCCGATGCCAACTAGCTCCAGTAAGCCGTTCCTTAGACTGCACCCGATAAGTGCGGGCAGGAATGTAACAACCTCTCACCAACGGCGTAGCTTTTTCGTCATAGTCTTGATCAGCCATAGTAAAGCAATATTTTTCACCCCAAAGAATATCTCTTTTGCCAAATGACATGGGAAGAGAAGATCGGGTAATTTCCTTGCCTTGGTAACAGTATACCAGATGGGAGGTTTTCTTGTGAAGAAACAGCCAGCCGAGCTCCGAGGTGGTAAAGAACCGAAAACCAGTATAGGGCATATACTTCGAGGAGTAGGCATCACAGATCGCATCAGTGGGAATATCATTTTCAATGTCATTTTCATAAATTTTAGGATTGGTCTTGTCATGGGTTTCGCGGAACACGGTAGAGTGCTTAAGCTTCAAATTGCTGTTAGCATATATTTTAGCTTCAGGATTTCCAGCAGAAGCAACCACCGAGGCATTGTAAAAACGATCCCAGTCAGATCTGGAAATAATTTCGTTATCCATAAGGCGAGCTTCTTTCATGACTTTTTGAAAAATATTCAAGTCGTTTAAAGCAAGCGAAGCAAGAGCATTAAGCCGACGTTCAGCATTTGACAGCCCCGCAGCTTCAACTTGGAATTCTTCGTTCTGGATATCGTGATCAAGCATTTGAATAAGCTCCTCAGGGGTACGAGGGCCATCCTGATACATGGAACCCGTTCCCGAGGTGGAAGCAATAGCTGTAATAGTCACAAAAGCGGCGGTAAGAGTTTGTAAAAGTCTCATTTTCGTGTATTGGTTATGGAGGAATGAATAAAAGGATAAAGAAGTATTAAACAAAGTAAAACAAAAGATGTGAGATATACGGTCATTTTATATCATTTTTACGAAAGACTTTTTTCTTCTGAGAATGGGGCATTGTATAAAACGAAGCTAGAGATGCTTGAATTGATGTTCTTAATATGTCTAATCAAGATGGCAGGTTTAGTACTGGTGCGGCTGAGAAGCCAGTTATCGCAACACACTAGCCGTCATGAACTACACTCACCTAACTACCGAACCTCTCGATCCTACGAAACATATTTTCATTTCTGCTATTATCACTGCTACCTATTGGAAATAGTTCTTTCATCACATTAACCACTTTGAGATTTCTTTTTCTAGACTATTACTAACTCTACACTATTTCAAACAGCTAAGATATAATTATTTTGCTAAACGACTCAACCATCCAATTTTTTTTTTCAAAAAAATATCACAACATATAAAGCGTTTCGTCCTATTTTACAAACAATCACACCTACAATAAGATATTAGTATAGAAATGGAAGGGTATGGTGAACTTATGGTAGAGCTCACTGACTCGTTAAGTATTCCGCAGCTAGACTTTGCCGATTGGCTTGCTTACAATCCAACAAGTTCATCGGGGTCTCCAGAGCTCCTACCAGTTGACTCGGAGATGGAGCCAGTAGCTGTAACCTCTGGAGGGTTGAAAGCATGGAAAAGCGTTCAATCTTTGTCAATGCCTCAAGACGAATATGCTGATACCCAACCGTCTTTTAACCCTCCCAAACAGTCGGCACAAGGTAGGACCTTTTCCCAGAAGATGGATATATCCAGCTGTGACTTTCTTAGCAATAACTACACTGATGTTGAGAATTTTGATTTTTCCGATGATATTAAAAGAATTGCATCAACTCTTTCTTCCAGTACCGATCTCGATGAGAAGCAAGCCAATGATTTGAAGAATGCTCTATCTGAAGATACTTTAGAAGGTGATCTTAACAACACGGGCGCCACTAAACAAGATAAAACTCAGAAATCTACAATCATGCTAGAATATAAGACCCAAAGCAGCTCTTCTCGTAACAAAAATTTACGGATTCTTGATAATTTGCTGTTACTCACATCACAGTACATTGATGACTCGCCTCAAAGCATATACCTTATATTCCCATACCTATTAAGAAAAATTGTAGAAGTCTGTGATGAAAGCTCAACTTGGACTTGGGCTGAAATATATTTTAGGACATTAATAAGTCTAGTTGAGAAGTCAAGTGAAAAGCCAAATAGAGCCAATTCCCCGAAAAGCACTACATGTGATACATCAGTCGATTCCGCTTTTAGCGCTGGAAGCAGTGATGATGGACTTTCAAAACCAAAAACATCTATGCTGAGTTCTTCAACTTCTCCTGACAGAGCCGTTGGGTATTTGTCACCTTCGCCTAACTCGTTTGGTTCATACGGAAATTCGACTTCTACCAATTCGTTGCCATCTACTTTTCAAAAGAAATCCAAATTTAATCGCAACCACGAGCACAAGAGTAGGCTTTTTCATTCTTATCGCACTTCATTTCTAGTTTCTTTAACCTGCTATCTTGCTTGTAAAATGGCAGAGTTTAGCCCAACAAGAGAACCTGGCATGTCACAAGCATTTTCTCACGACATAATACCAACCTTGGCATACATGTGTGAACAACAAAAAGATATCTGCGATGCTCCTGGTATTGCTTTGATGTATATTTTTGCCCGTGTTGATATTCCAATCCAAGATTTGGTTGTCAAGTCCAAACATGTTACCCTTTACACGAAAGAAGAATTTGCCTTTGACGAAGAAAACTTTTTTGACGATTCTTCTATACCTATTGGCTCAGTTAGTAGTTGTGTTTCAGGGATTGGGAGAAGTACGTCGTTCACGTCAAGCATCAAAGAGCAGCCACGGACTGTATATAAACTCATCCAACCCAAAAATACCACGAAGGATCAGCCATTTTATTCAGATGTATACACCACCCAATCAATTAGCTCAAACACATTATCTTTTAATTCCTCATCAGCTTTCATTCCCAGGTTCTTACATATATTTTGGATCCGGTGCTTAGCTATGGGTTATTACCGCCGGTCCTGGGCTCGTCTGCAGGCAACAGAAGCCTCTGAAGACCCTACTTCATTGTCAGCCTTTTTACTTTCTCCCGCTTCTTTAAGTGGCTCTTCAGGACACTGTGATATCAGTAACTTTGACTTGACTGCAAAAGATAGGGGATTTCTGGATGTTTACAAAAAGCTGGTTGTGACATCTTATATCAATGAACCTGATCCTACTCTTAGGAATCTTTACATTTTAATTTTTGGTATTGAAAAATTTACTCAAGTCGGTACCAATAGTCATTCAACAGCATCCGATTTCAATAGAAATGCCGAAGCGAGTATCTTTTTGTATTACGGAGACTACAGAATAACGCTCAAGTCATATAGTGAACAAAAGCTTTCTGCTTCGTTAGTTGAGCTCTTGCGCCTTATTCAGAATTCTCTGTGTAGACTGATTCCGCGTCATGTGCATATGAAGTTGCTAATGCTTTCCATCTTTAATGTTCCCACTACAGCTCCGTTTGCTTCTTCCTCTATGATTTCAAAGCGCGCATATGGCAAAGTCAAGAAGAACAAGAGCACTTTGGGAAGAACCATGTTTGCTCTCAAGCAGGTCTTTACAGGTTCAAACCAGAAATCTGCCCTTGAAAGATTTGCTTTCTATATGCCTGAAAGTGTGTGGGAAGGTGCGTTTGCAAATAATTGAAGAGGTAAAACTGAGAGTTTAATTAATACCAGTACCACTACTGGGGATTTAAAGGAAGGTCAGTGTTATGGGATTTTAATGTCAAGGACGTGTAGTTGTATGAAATTTAAATAATTAGAGAATTATGAATAAATATGCATATAACGTATGTTAGTAACTTTTAAGTATATGGTAAATTGAAGTCTAGTAAACAAATTCGATTTGTAAACTCCTATTTTGTTCAACTTGGTTTTGTATTGATTAGGTTACATAACACTAGGTCACGTGCTACAACACTTGCTAAATGATTTCGACTGGCTGTTATTTAAGACATTTAGTCGTACTTTCGGCTTTCCTTTAATATTCCGATGCGAGTGCTCCAGTTACTCGGTAATAATCCGAGACATCCACGACAATGTCTGGAGATCCTTGAGAAGTGTCAGAGAAACAATACATAGACTCCAAACTCAGGCTCAATTTATGACCATCGAATATACAAAACATACATTTAGCTCTCGCAAAAACAGACAATTTGGTCATGTTTGTATGTATAATAACCATCTTTCTTCTGGTACCAAAAAAATACATGCAAATTCACTAAACTCACCAAATAGATAGACATCAAATCATTCTGTGAGAAATGAAAAATCAGTTATATCTATTAGAAACTTTACCTACTAATCATATTATGAGTTTCAAACAATGTCAGTTCCCATTAAATGAAATAAAAATGAAGGGTTCTGCTGAATTCTTAATTGAACGGCAGTATTTAAAAGAACATGCCTGTGTTTACTACTAACCAGTTTATACCCTCATCGTCTAATAAAAAACATGAAAGAAACAACGAATCTGTATTTAATCTACTCAATTGACAACTGAGAAGTGTGATCGTCATAAAAATATGTAGTATTGTAGTATTAAAAATAATAGTTATGTAACGAGGCGTTGGGGTAAATCATTTAAGAAAATGGTATATTTATTTAGATAGAAAATGCATCAATCAAATCAAATCAATTCGGTTGTAGGAAGAGTAGGCTATAATGAGGGGGTAACAAGTGATTATGGATTTTGAAAGTTTAGATCAAAGAAGTAGGAACCTCTGCTGCAGCCTTCTTCAAACCAGCAAGGCGGTCGTATTCGCCAGAAAGTATTCTCTCAACAATGAGCTCGTCTCTCTTCTTGATCTCTTCAGGTGAGATGTTGTTGTCCTTGGCCAAATCTAATCTATCGTCCTCGAACTTCTCCTGAGCACGAAGTCTAAGTTCTTCAACTGCCCACTGGCTGATATCTTCCTTATCGAGGAAGAGGGCAAAGTAGAGAGCAATCAACAAACCAGGAATAAAACCATAGTAAATAATAGGCTCCCAGCCTTCCTTTTCCTGTTCTCTAATGATACTCCAGTTGGTTTCGCCAGTGATAGGGTCCTCAACCGGAACCTTGTCGAGAATTCTTTTTCCGCTAGAAATGTATTCACGGAGATCGGTTTGGTTGTCGGCATATAATCGGGCTTGTTCAGTGCTAAGTCTTAAGGCGTCGATGAAGGCCAGTCGTCGTTCGTTACCGAGCACGGAAAGTCCAGCAACTTCTTTAAGTTCAGAGTCATTAGGATTACGAGCGGTTCCATCAGGGTTCTGGAAAATTTTACCAGCACCAGGCAAAGCATCCAATCGCTTTCTAATGTCTAATTCGAGGTCTTCGCTGAACTTGATGAAACCAGGGCTGGCTTGAAACTGGTGTTGGTAGGCTTTGCTGGAAATGCATCGAAGGCTGGCCTTGTTGAAAGCAGCAGCACGAAAGGGTTGACGAGCTGCAAAGCTACCAAGTGTTCTGAGATTAAACATTGTTAATAATTTCTCAAAAACCACAGGGATCCAGATCTATAAATGTTGGTATAATGGGTTGGGGACGAGGCCGAAAAGAGTAGTGCAAAAAGATACTTTTCAAAGGAAAGGTCAGGAAGAGGTTGGGATAGGCGTTGATGGTGGTAGGGACTTTTGAGCAAATTGGCCAATCATAGCCAGACTATTAATTTTTTGGAGCTCTGGCTGGCAAAATGAAATTTTGGCAGGTTTTCAAACGTGTGACAACTGTTTGTGACATGTTTTCTCTTTTTGTAACTGTAACCAGCTTGTAATTGCAACAGAAATTGGAAATTTGAATTTGAATATTATAAATGATGAGTAATACAAAAACATGTCATTTCAACTAATGTAACACAACCCAAAAATAATAAAGTGTGACTGCGAATCGTCCCAAAACAGAATGGTATGAAACTTTCAGTCCATCGCAAACATTTCAGCACATTTTGCTGATGAAATTTTTGCAAAACTTAGCCTAAACAAAGATGCGTACAGCCGTACAGTTGGGAAATCCCACTCGTCCTATTTCATTTTTTCTTCTCTTTCTTCGTTTTACTCCGTGACCACGACAGCCTCAACAGTCTCGACAGTATCCATAGCCAAAAACATCAAAAATGAAGTTCATCCAGACCGACCAAGTCCTCGCCATCCCTGAGGGTGTCACTGTTGACATCAAGGCCCGTGTTATCACCGTTACTGGTCCCAGAGGTACTCTTACCAAGAGCCTTAAGCACATTGATGTCGCTTTCTCCAAGGCTTCTGACTCTGAAATCAAGATCACTGTCCACCACGGTGACAGAAAGCACGTCGCTGCTCTCAGAACTGTCAAGTCCATCATTGCCAACCTTATCACTGGTGTTACCAAGGGTTACCAATACAAGATGAGATACGTCTACGCCCATTTCCCCATCAACGTCAACCTCATCAACGGTGGCAAGACTGTTGAGATCAGAAACTTCTTGGGTGAGAAGCGTGTCCGTGCTGTCGAAATTGCCGACGGTGTCACTGCTGAGATCTCCAAGAACCAGAAGGATGAGCTTGTTCTCTCTGGTAACTCTCTTGAGGATGTTTCCCAGTCTGCTGCTGACATTCAACAGATCACCCGTGTTCGTCACAAGGATATCCGTAAGTTCCTCGATGGTATCTACGTTTCCGAGAAGGGCACCATTGTTCAAGACGAGTAAACGTTTTAACAGCAAAGATTTGTGTGTTATGATATGAAAATTTTGTGATGATATACCCTTTCAAATTTACCCTAAAAGTTTGTATAATATTTTTCGATGTTTGTAATGACCCCCCTCTTTTCAGTTAGAAAAGCAGATTGATGATTTCCGCTCGACTTGTAACCGAGCATGTTGTGTACATTCCATGATGGCGTTAAGAGCTTCGCCCGTTTCCCATTTTCCACTTTCTTTGTTCCGAATGAAAACTCATTTGGTATTTACAAAAAAGAAAAATACTTTATTAATTGTAGAGAATGCTACCCAAAATATGAAGGAGACGATATATTGTTCAATATGTGCTTTTTCTATTTGATTTCTTTGGAGCAGGATTGTTAATGAAGAAATCATCGGGAGTGAAAAATTTTAGTTGTAGAGACTTTGCGAATTCTCTATCAGAATCTGAAAAGTCGTTTTTCCTTCCTGCCGCATCGCCGACGAAGAAGGACTTATCGTGGTCGACTTCCAGTCCCATTTTCTTGACATCCTCAACCAATTCAAACCACATTCCCGTAGCCGGCTTTCGAAAGGGGTCAGGCCGCTTGGGCGGTGGGGGAACTCCTTTAGGAGCGCCTGGGGCCTTTTTAACTGATAATGGCCTGGTAGCGGCGTACATCCAAAATGGTATTTTGCACGCGGCGGCGATTTGTTCCAGTCGTTCGCGGAAGTGGCCATATCGCTTTGCATCGTTCTTGATCACCACACCGCCCTGGTTTGAAAGAATGGCAATGATGTATGGAACCCGTTCCCGATTCTTTTCTTCCAAAAACTTTTTCACCGGTGGAGCCACTGATTTGTGGGTAAGCAAGTCAGGCTGAGCCTTACCGTACATGTGCTGAACGAACGCTTTCAAGTTGGCTTGAACCGAATCGTTAAACCATTCCCAATCCGAGCCGTCCTTAGGGAAAGGAGTTTGTGACTTGGTGCGAACTATCGTAGAGTCTAAATCGAATGCGGCGATTGCAACTTTCTTGATCCCCGGCTTGACCTTTGGTTCGGGTGATGTGGTTGTTAATACTAGTAGTGTGCCATGACGCTGTTGCCAACTTAACGATGGAGTTGTGAAACAGATCCCAACACCGGGACTATCACTAAGATTTGGCGGCGCTACAGGTCCTGTGATCTTAACAGAACTAGAGCCAACTGCTGTTTCTTTCTTCGGCTTTTGCGAGGATAGCGACGTTGATTTCTCTGTTTTCTCTCGCTTTGGTTTAGGCTCGGACGAAGTAGCAGTGTTGTTTGTGATAGTAGTAGCTGGAGCCTTGAGGGTCGCTGTCTTTTTAGCAGTCGCCCGGAGACCTGTGCTGGCATAGTTTCTGGTATTCAGCAGTGCACTCGGGGCTTCTGGAATAGCACTCACAGGTATTTGTAATGGAGCTGGAACCTCTGGAGTCGTGAGCTGTGAAATGTCGTTGGCAATAAGGTTGCCGTTGGCTTTTCGTTTCAACACTTTTACTGGCTGGAAGTATCTCATAATAGACCCCTCCCTTACCGGCCGTATGTTTCTCATTCTTTCGGCTTGAATGTTAATATTTGCTGGGTTGATAGTCGTTGGATTAGACGCGTCCATAGACTGGGCCAGATCCAGGTGGTTGCTCGAAGTGTTATTGAACATGGCAGATGACTGGATATTCAGATTCATGTATCAAAAATGTAATTATAGTTCCCAAAAAAATAATAAGCAGAAATAAAGATGATTTATTAAGAAGATAAGAAGAGCAGGTTCAAGGCTGTGTCGAAACCGTATAATCATAAAACCATAGAACTATAGAACTTATAGAACCATAATGGCAATACCATTTTTTGGACCACGCGGTGTTTGCAGGCTAGTGTGCTTACCAATCATTTTAAATTAGATTACATAACACACATGTGACCGATTGCTTGTTGTTATCAGCCTTGGTTGCTGGCCCCGTTGCTTGAATTTTTTCTCGTCTTTTCTTCATCCAACTTTACGACTGGCTTTTTTTTTTCTTGGAAAGACTTGTCAGAGGTTCAATTCCGTTTATAAATTTACCGCCATGAAATTTAGTACCTCAATTGCAGCTGTTCCTCTCTTGCTGTCTGGTTTGACAGCGGTATGTGGAAAAGCTGTCGTGGCTTCATCTGCTGCAATCAAGCCCAACCCCGTTGAGGATGCCCCTGCTCCAGAGCCAGAAACATATATTTCGGAAGAAGGCAGTAAGACTGCTGTTGTTGATGAGAGCGATGATAAACTTTGGGACTCTGTGAGCAGCTTCTTTTACGACAATGGCGTTTTTGATTTGGAGGCAATTGAAGAAGAGCTTCATGTTAGTATTTGCATTTTGATGGCTATTCCTTTCTGTTTTCTGAAACCTAACAAAAGAATTTCAAGACTTGTGCTGTTGTCCAAAATCTGAATGCATACATTGAACGGGAGAATGATAAGAAAGATCCCTCATTTATTCAAAAGATGTTCACCAGTCTTTTCCCATTCGGCCCTGCTTTGAATTCCATTCTTGCAACAACCTATATCTCAGGTCCTCCCAATTTCCTCCTCGCCTTGGTAAGTTATATGTTTTGATATTGTTAGCAAGTAACGTATTACTTGTTTAAGATTTTTTTTTTTTTTTTTTGCTAACTATGATTCCAAACAGATCCCACCCAACATTGATACTTCTCGACTTAATACCCTTGTTTCATTCGCAGTTGGTGGATTGCTCGGCGATGTCTTTTTACATCTTCTTCCCCAAACTTTTGTCGGTGAAGGTCATGAAGAGGGTGCGAAGTTTGTTCTTGTTGATGAACACCGTAACACTATTCTGGGTTTGGCTATGTTTGTTGGTTTCCTTTTTTTCATTATTTTGGAAAAAGGCATGAGAATCGTGGGTGCAGGTCACGACCATGATCATGAGCACGGCGTTACCATTACCAGAAAGACACACGTGGAAGTCGAGGGTCATGATGAGGAAGTTGAGGATGAAGCAATTGATAAGGCTGAGAAGTCTACCGGCGTTGATGTTGGTAGCGATAACTCCAACTTGAAAAAGCGCAAGGTTCACGCTGAGGTTTCTGATAGTTATACTGTCGTTGACAATGACAAGGATGAGCCTAGAACAGGTGCCAAACTATCTGCTTACCTCAATCTTATTGCTGATTTCACCCACAACGTCACCGACGGTCTTGCTATTTCTGCCTCGTTCTACATTAGCAAGAATGTCGGTGCCACTACCTGCCTTGCTGTTTTCTTTCACGAGATTCCCCACGAAGTTGGCGACTTTGCTTTGTTGATTCAGGGTGGCTTTTCGAAAAAGACCGCCATGTATGCCCAGTTTGTCACTGCAATTGGAGCGTATCTTGGTACTTTTATTGGTATTGCCATCAACTACTTTGCCAATTCTTCCTCTGGTGCTGACGGTGTCTTTGAAGCCGGCAAGGCAGTTGGAATCTTTGGAACTAATGTGCAAGTCGGTGATTTGACATTGCCGTTTACTGCCGGTGGATTCCTGTATATTGCCACTGTTGGTGTTATTCCTGAAATCATTGAAGCTGACGAGGGACTCCCCAAATTCCAACAACTCAAGAAGGCTCTTGTCAATTTGGCTGCTATGCTTTTCGGCATTGGCTTGATGTTCCTCATCTCCTGGAACGAATAAACCATTTGGGATTCAAATGACACTATTTGCCTACATGGGCCACCATAATAATAAGGGGCTTGAAACTGAAACTGAAATTGAAATTGAAATTCCATTGCTATGAGACTACTATCATTTTTTTTTTTTTTTTTTTTTCCGCATACCTTGTATTAATAGCGACTCTAAAAGAATATTTATTAACTGATCTGATGCTCTGAGCACATGTATATATATTCCTCTTAAATTGAGTTAGCATTTGAGATTCTTGGACGGGGACGGCCTAAACCAGTTTAAGGTTTCTATTGTCCGCACAGAATCTCACAAAGCCTACCATAAAAGAAGGTTCGATTTAAGCATTCCAAGGCTCACATGAATAGGGATCATGAGCGCACACGGTCCAACCATAGCTGGCCGCCGGCTGAGGTTCAATCAGTTAGTTATGTAGCCGAGAACCCGATTGAAATGCAATTGGAAGAACAAGCCAATTGCATCACTTGAGAGACCAAGCTCTAACAACGAGGCATTTCACTATTTGTAGGAGATACTCGAGAGTATTACATAATGGCGAAGCAACGTCACGCAAACGCCACCATTAGTGTGATATTAGTGATATTAGTGATGTGATATATTTCGAGAGTCGGGAGTACTCGAGCCAAGGTCTGACAGACACGGTGCTAAGTCTTCCCGGGGGTGGTTTTTTTTGGCCTGTTGCTCTTTAAAAAGAGCCTGGAGCCGATCCAAATCCTATGGCGAGGCTTTATGGAGAGGAATTCAAGGAGAGTAGAAACCAAAGCGAATACAACTGCAGCTTCCGAAAGCAGCCTAAAAAACAACAACATTCACGCGGTTGCCCTGGGCTGACAACGGGAGAGGGAGAAGGTTGCATACGCAGATTTATAAACAAACAGTAAGCTGGTTTATAAGGGAGAGCCTGTATACTCAATTTTTTTTTTTCTCTCTTTCTCTTTTAATTTTTTTTTTTTTTTTTCCCCTTTTTCTTTCTTTACGTTTCGCTGGAAATACATATTTCTTTATTTCTTTGTTATATATATATTGTTAAACTCTTCTTCTTCTCGTTCTTAATTCCTTTATATTTTTTCTTGTTTATTCCTCTAATTTAATTTTAATTTTTAATTTTCTAATTCTCGAAACAAGGCTTTTTTGACAAGACCCTGAATCAATCTACAACCAGAGCAATGTCATATTACTACAAGTTTTCTTGGTAGGTCAATTCCAGTATTCTCTTGAAAATCACCTTCTTTGTGCTAACCCATCTGCTTCTTGCGTTATTTGATCTCACAGGCCGGCTGGTCCTAAGGAAGTGTACGCCACCGGCACCTTTGACGATTGGTCCAAGTCGATCCGTCTAACCCAAGCTTCTGAAGAAAGCCCTTTTGAAGCCATTGCTCCCTTAGATATCAATGGACCTGATGATAAGGTTTATTTCAAGGTATGTCACAACTGTTTCTTGCCACAGATGCAATATCGCGCTCAAAATGTTAATCGTATTAATGTCATTTCTGTAGTATGTTGTTGACGGTGAGTGGTTATTAGACTCTTCAACAAAACAGCATGCGGGATCCGATGGAATCACAAACAACTTTATTGAATCGTGCGATCTTCACTCCAAGGAGTATCAACAATCTCTTGCCCCTAGACCAGAAACCATCCCAGAGCCAGCGGCCGAAACTGCACCGGAATCTAACAAGGAAACGGAGCACGAGACTGAATCGAATCCCGAACCGGTTGCTTCCTTGTCTGCAAATGACATTACATCTCCCTCTTCCGTCCCCGAACAAGCACTCGCCACTGATCTTGCAAATGATGATACTAATAGAGAGGCTGTGACCAACCTGACATCAGCAATTTCAGCACTTCCTGGACTTGTAATCCCGGAAAATGCCGCTACTATCAAAGAATTGGCCCATGGCCCAGCTACCAGAGATTTACCCGTATCTTCATTGGGAGAAGAGTCTCAATCCATTGAAGAACCAAGCATTCCAGAGGAAGTTCTGGAAGACCCATTACCAGCATCAGCCGCAATAGGTGAAGGAAAGCCTACAACAGCCTCTCCTGACGGTCACGAAAGTCAATTGGATGCCGTTGACTCGAATAAGATTTCCGGTTCTGGGGAACCAGTTCCTAAAACGGACAGTGCGGCGCCTATTGACCCCGAGTCTATTGCCATTTCCAAGGCAACAACAGCTGCTGCTGTTGATTTGGAAGAAGAAAACAACACAGATTCAAGCGCAATTACTCCCACGGGAAATTTGCACGCGACGGCGAATGCTTCTACTCTTGGTAGTGATGGTGATGTACCCGCAGACGCTTCAGCAGACGATGCTTTGGAAAAAGGTGTAGAGACTGTTGAGCATGAGGAGCCCGTTATTCCAGCGATTACTGCTACCGAACCAGAAAATATTGATACCAAGATTGAAGAGCCAATTGCCGAATCTAAAGAGGATTATGATGAGCCTGAAGCCACTATTGAAGAACCACAGACCCCTGCTGTTGCTAAAGACGATAATGCTGGAGCCGAATATCTTACTTCTGAACCTGTAGAAACCTCTGCAGAACCCGTTATTGAGAAGGAAGAAAAACGGCCCATAGCTGTTTCTTTAGACCATCTTTCTGAAGGTCCAGATGTAGAGACAACCCCAGTGCTGACGGACATTGCACAGAAGGAGTCGGTCATTGGCACAGATGGCTCGGACAAGGTTGACATTCCAGCTGTTACAGAAGGTTCTTTTGAACCTACCGAAAAGTCCATCCAGCCTATTGAGGCTGATATTGAGGATCCATTAACAACTGACACCGCCGAAGAGTCAAATGGTGTGTCTGAAATTTCTAGTTCTATTGAGCCAACCGAACAACTAGCCACTAGTACCATTCTAAAGCAGGACCAGAGTGTTGAAGAGCTCAAGCATACTGAAAGCACTGATAATATCGAGTCAGTTGATAAGGCGATTTCTCCCGAAGTTGCTGCCGCCTTTCCAGAAAATGTCGTTGAGCCTATAGAGAATGCTTCTGAGCCTACGACTGAACTTGAGTCTGTCCAAAAGGATGCATTCTTGGGATTCCAGTCAATCACTGAAAAGGCACCAGAATTAGATGATGTATCTTCAGTGACTCCTGAAGAGCCTTCTAAAGAGGTGGCTCAAACTGAAGCCGTTGCTGAACCTGAGGTTTCTACTCGGGCTGTTGAAGAAGATAAGTCAGAGGAGCCCAAGTCTTTGGAAAACATTGCTGAGATCTCTGTTCCACTTGCTGGTGCAGCTTTGTACACTGCCGCTGTTCCTAACACCTTTGTTCCAGAAACACATACTGATGTCATTGAGCCTCTTGCTGATACCACATCTAAGGAAGTTGATGACCAAGAGACAGCTGTTGAAGATAGAGAACCTGAATTGCATACAGAAAGGGAAACTCCATTAGAGGAATTAGATACTGTTCCTGAGGAGTCTATTCCAGTAACTAACGACTTTGAACAACCACAAGAAAAACTTGAATATATTGAGCCAATCGTTGAGAATGATGTCAATACTAAGTCTGAACCACTTGCTGAGGAAGTTGAGCATGAAGAGCCGGTTGAGAATGTGGATGTTCCAGCTGTCTCTGAAGCCACTGAACAGCCAATTGAGTCTGAGGTTGCTGAACCACACAATTCACATACTATTGAGCACATTGCTGCTATTACTGCACCAATTGTTGGCGGAACTGCCATTGGTGCCACTGTTATTAAGCAAGTATTTGCCCCAGCGTCTGAGCATTCTGTACCTGAGTCTGTCCCTATTACTAAGGAAGTCGAAGAGCCAGTTGTTCCAGAGGTTGCTGAGCCAGTTGTTGAGCATGAAGCTGCTGCTGATTCTTTTGAACCCCCCACTGAACCTATTTCAACTTATATCTCGAAGCCAGAAGAAATTGAACAACCCAAGATTGCTGAACCCGTTTTTGAACAGGTTGAGGCACCTAAGATTGCTGAAGTTTCACAGCCTTTTGTTTCAGCTGAGCCCGTCTCTCATGTTACCACACAAGCTGTGAAGTCTATTGTTTCTGAACCAGCGGTTTCTCAAGATGCCGTTGAGATTCCAACTACTGATGTTGAGAAGTTTGATGAGCCTATCGTTGAAAATAGTGAACCTGAAGTTAGTGAACCTATTTTGGAGAATGCTAAAGTTCCAGAAGTCATTGATGAGACGACTGTTCCCACTTCTTCTGTCAAGGTTGATGAGCCTGTTTCTGAATCTATTGTTCCTGAACAAGTCGAGGCACCTAAGATTTCTGAAGTCTCTGAGCCATTAATTTCTCGAGAGGCTGTTGAGGCCGAAGCTCCTGAAGGCATTGATGAAGAAATTATTCCTACACCCTCTGACAAGGTTAAAGTTTCTGAGCCTGAGATCTTTGAGCCTACTGTTTCTGAACATGTTGAAGAATCTGAAACACTCGTCACTAGAGAAATTAATACCCATGAGGATGGCATTACGGAGCCTATTGGCGAGATTCCATCTCTCCAAAACATTGACAAGCCTCAGGATTCTATTGTTTCAATTGAGAGACCATCAACAGTTGATTCTGATGATGTATCATATCACAATGCTGTTGAACATGAACATGAAACTGAGTATGTTAATCCTCACTTGGTTGAGCCTCCAGTGATAATTAGAAAGGTTGAACACACTGAAGTCGAAGGGCTTGCACCCGAATTACCAGTAGTTTCCAGTGCAGATTTAGATGAGAATATTTCCGCATTTAATTCGGTTCCATCTACTGCAGAATTAACGGACTACAACACTGCAAGTGAACTCACTTCTGCTGCAGTTTCATCCCCAGAACATTCTGGAGAACCCAAGACCCCACAACGTTTGGCTGCTACTAATAGTGCCGACTCTGATCTCCCAACTAAAGAGCCATTTGAGATTGTTGGTATTCCTTCTGGAAGTCCCAAGGCTCAAAAGGTTATCGATTCTTCTTCTCCTAAGACAACACCTACTGGCTTGCCAGCGGCTCCCACTGCATTACCAAAACTTCCTACTACTGCTTCTCCGGTTGCCATTGCTGCTGCAGTTGCCGCTGTCGCTTCTGCTACAGGCAATACCACTAATGGAGCTGTGGGAGACAAATCAAGACCTAAGAAGGCTTCAGCCTCGTTAGCGAAGGCTATTTCTAACAAGAACGAGAACAATTCTCCCGTCGTCATCTCCTCCCAACCTCAACCCTCTGATGTTGCACCAGAATCTCCCGTTGTTATTGCTTCTGTGCCAGCCCCAGCTGAAATTGTGGCTTCCCGCAGAGTTTCTAGTGGACCAGGTGTCGGTGCTCGTAACTCTAAGAATTTTGCCATTGCTTCTCCAGATACCATTCCTCCAAGAAAGTCTAAATTCTCTATTAAGAAGATTTTCAAGAATGTGTTTAGACTAAAGAATTAAAACTATTCACAAAACTTTACACCGTTTCTTTTGTTTTTTACTAATACCTTTTTTCGTTTCTATATAATTTTTTTGTCTTCTTCTATTTTTCAATGAAACTTGTTTTGAAATTCTTTTTTTTTTTTTTTCGTTCTTATAATGCCCTCGATGACTTTTTTTTTTAAATTTTGTTTTCTTACCTTTGGCACATTCAGACATTTATTGACAATATATTTGCCGTTATTCTTGATATTTATTTGCCCGTGTGAAGGGAGATATTTGATGTTTATATAAATTGCACATATAGCTTAAAACCAATAAAAAAATAATCGTTGGAAAAAAGCACCTTTTAGTCGTAATTTTTTTAACGTTTGTGGGAATAATTCAATGTCATTTATTATTGTACAATCACAATACATGTAAATAATACTAGTGATACAAAAAGGAAATGTTTGTTTTAGAGAGGTCAAAAATTATATTTCATCAGCCCAATCTCCATCATCAAGCTCATCATCCTTCAAAAGATCTTCAAACGTTTTTATGGGAGCGGCAGGTTCGACTGGCTGTTTTGGTTTGGGCTTTGCAGCAGAAGAGGTGGTATTATTACTACCGGGCGACGCTTTGGATGCCCATTTAGATTTGATCGGAGCGGCTGCTGAAGGCTTGCTGCCCGACTGTGATGAATGATGCGAGTCCCACGGTTTTGCCACAGAGTGCGTGTCGTCGTACCTTGTTGAGCGGTCATGTCGGGCGGGACGGTCGGCCAGGGGTGGTGGGTCGAATTTGGAATGGGATTCGGGCCGGGTATCATGAGAACGGTGGTGGTTTTGATGATGGCTATGGTTATTGTTATGGGTATTACTATGGATATTGTTATGATTATGATTATTATGATAATGATCCCTGTCGTCAACGCGGCGGGTGGCAGAAGGCGAGGTACTGTTTCTGTCATGGCGATCAGACTGGTCATTGCGGGTATGGGGTTGCGATTTATCAGTGTTCCATTCCATGGACCCTTGGTTGACACTTTCAAGTCGTTGTAAACGTCTGGACTCACGCTCCTGTTCCCACTTTGAAACTTCATGTTTTGGTGGAGATGGGGGTTTCGCATTATGAGCCAAAGATGAAGAAGATTGATCTTTTCTTGTGGCAACAGGAGAAGGAGAAGACAAGCGACGGCGGGTTTTATTTTTTGCATGTTTATTGGTATGATGATGATGATGGTTATCAAGCTCGTCATGTTTAACCTTGTTGCTTTCTTCGTCCACAGTGCTAGAAATGCCAATTCTATTTTTGAAAGAAATTGCAGCTTTAGACAGTCCCTTGTCTTCATCACTTCCTCGAGATGTTGTAGATGATCTGACAGACGAAACGCTAGTGCTAGCTGTTCCTACACTTGAGATTGAGTCATCACTTCTTTGTGAGCTGATGTCTCTTGACAATCGTTTGGCAAAATCGGCAGCTTCTTGAGACAGCGGCCGCTCTCTTGATCTCGAGCCTTTGCTAAGTCTGCGGGGACCAAGGGGGATATTAGGAGTCAATTCAGATTCAGCAGAAGCGTCGTGGGATTTGTGTTTGGATTGGCCGCCACCACTGCCGCGACGCTTATGGGTATCATGTTTGTGATTCAAATCCTTGGTAGTCTTAGTAGGAGAAGCTGGAGCTTGTGGAACTGAGGTAGAAGGCGACGCTGATGCTGATGCTGATGCTGATGCTGATGCCCAACGACTGGCCAATGGCTTAGTTGCCTCGACAGCAACTGTGTCTTTAGATTCCTTATTGTGTGTTGCCCACTTTGATTCCAACGCCTGCAAAAGATAGATAATAAGAAGAAAAGAAGCAAGTAAAAGTTAGTTAGAAGCCAAAGCTTTTTTATTTGGATTGAATAACGTTTGTTCTTTCTCACGTGTAAACTTGATTAGGTTATTTAAACAAAAGGAGAGCCAAGAAACAGAAGAAGAAAAAGAAAGAAAAACAAGGTGATATATACCATTTTAATAAATTGGAGATAGAAGCCAGTATTGCAGGATGAATGATTAGAGTTGAATAGAAGTCACAAAAGGCGCAAGAAATTAAACAAAAGAATGAAGCTTTTTGTAAAAAATAATAAAATGAAAAAAGGAGGTTGATATAACAAGGATTATTATATATATATTATATTTAAAGGCTTGTTAATGAGATGGTTTCTTGAGTATATCGCGAAACAAAAGAAAGCAAAATAAAGAGAAAGAGAAAGAGATGGGCAATTACATCAAGTCATAAAGTTCAAGCAAACAATAAAAAACTGTTAAAGAGGACGTGAGATTTTGTTACAATTATAATTATTATAACAAAAAAAAAACAGGCATGAAGAACAATAGGCTGGTGATTGGGGGGAGAGAGAGAGAGAGAGAGAAGAAGCTTTTGGAGTTGAGTTTTCGGTACAAAAGAACAAGATAAAGAGCAGCAGCAGCAGTCTTAATGAGTAGTTGCAAGAACTGTCATACAAATAATGTAACAGAATGTTTATCACGTGAAGGTCGCGTGATCGTGTTATGTAATCATGACTAATATGCAAATAAGCTTTTGTTTTTTTTAAGATTGGTGGTAAGTGGACACACTCTATTTCGGGCCTTCTTTTTGGAAATCAGACATGTCACATGCTGTAACATTTCCGTCTGCATATTATTATATTATTATAAATACCAACAAAATCCTACTACTACATGCGTGATCGTATATATAAATTTGTGTGTTTTGATTTTATCTCCACTTGTTTTTTTATTTTTTTATTTTTTTACTTTATTTTGTTTTGCTTTTGCAAAAGACTGGTTAATATACTCAATTTAGACTTGACAATTCACTATTCACTATTGCGGGTTTTAGTTATTTACATGTGTTACCAAAGACTGTGGCCAGCCTCCCTTCAAAAGTAAATAAATATGGTTTTGGATGGAGTTGCAAACAATTAAAAACTCTAGCCTTCTTTGCTTATTTATTTATTTATTTATTTTGTCAGTTGTACAGTCAAATGCAGCTTAACTTTACCCATTTTCACATTACAAAAATTCATCAACTTCAAATTCCAATGCTATTTGGGTTTAGTGTTATGATGATTCTAATTACTTTATTTCCATCCAAATTCCATTGTCAAAAAATAAAAAAAACTGCAGATAATAATATTACAAATGTGTTGTAAGTTTATATATGTTCATTAAAATTAATACAGGCAGTTCCTTTTTTAATATATATATCTTGCAAGCGATAAAAATATAAAAATGATTAATGTATATATAAATTTAAAATATTAAAATGAGTAAAGGTCTTGCAGTTTCAGGTCTCATAGTGATCAAGAAGCTATAGCCGTTGATGGTGAAGCCTTCCACATATCTTTCAAGGCTTTTCTTCTATTATTCATCTCTTGCCAGCCAGCCTCATCTTCATCTTCGTCATCGTCTTCGTCATCATTTCCTCCATTGTCTTCAGACGCTGGGTTGACCAGTCTTACTGAATTGGTATTGTTGTTGTTGTTGTTGCTAGTACCATATCCATCACTAGTCTGCTGTTGTAGTTGTTGTTGTGCCTGAGCTGCTTGCTGCGCATGATACTGTTGTGCTTGCATCGGTGGCTGGACCGGCTGGTAACTGGTGTTAGTTGTACCATTAGGGAATTTGAATGATGTAGTGCTATAAGAGTGTTGATGCTGAGGTCCTGGGCGTGTCGACGTCGTCTTGGCCTGGCTTCCTTGAAATCCTTCATTACCCGACTTTACGCTACCGTTAATGGATGGTGAGTAAGAGCGAATAGAAGCAGCGCCGTTAGACGAGCGCATCATGGGTCCACCATTAGCAGTGGGACCACCCAGGACGTCAAATGAGCTCCAGTTCTTTTGGGGAAATTGAGGTGTTGGTGCAGCAAACGGCATAAAGGTAGACATCGTCATGGGAGAATTCATAGGCATAGGCTGATGATTTTGTTGTTGGTTTTGAAACTGCATCTGCTGAAGAATCTGCATCATTTGTGAGAGCTGCACTTGAATCTCACCACCACTTTGACCTTGACCTTGACCTGGGGCGGCAACTCCAACCCCACCTTCTGGCTGGACACTGTAAATCGAGGATCCCTCAAGCTGATCCATTAATGTGCTGGTACGGTCGCGAGCAAGGTTGTTCATTATAGATTTGCGGCGAAGCTTGGCCTCTTCTTCTCTAGCAATCTCACCAATAAGACCTCTGTTCATGGGAACATTAGGACCAAAGACTGAAGGAAGATTACCTGGAGTTCGCATGGCTAAGAATCCTTCTTCAGGAGCTGGTGTGTTTGCTCGGACAGGAGAGCCAAACGATCTAACAGATTGGGAATCACCAAGTGGTCTAAGAACCTTTTCACCAGTGAGATGAGTAGAAGGAGGCCCCGGCATTTCATGGGACATACCAGGAGTTCCAGGGCCAGGAGAGGTGCTAGGCTGGTTCAACAAGTTAGGCTGAGAGCGGGACATCTTCAACCGGGCCGAAGCAGGGAAGCCATGGGCCTTGAGAATTCCCAAAGGAACGTCATCATACTCATCAGAGTCACTATCGTCAGAGTCGTAGTTACCTTGGCCGCCAGAAGAGCCCAAGAGGTTAGTTGAACTGGTGGGAAAGTTAATGTTGCCAAGAGCAGATAATCCAATTTGAGACCCAGTAAGCTTTGTCATTTTTTGGCGATATACTGCAAGATGGGCGTCTTGTCTCAGACGCATGCGAATGTTTTGTTTCTTGCGTTCTTCATCTTCTTCAAGATGTTTCAAACGACGACTCTCATTGTCTTCTTCTTCCTCCTCTTCTTCTTCGTCATCATCATCATCGTCGTCGTCGTCGTCGTCTTCATCATCATTTTCTGTAGCTCTGATATTCTTAATAGTAATTGCAGCCTTTTCTTTAGCTTCTTCATCTTCAGAAACACTGTCTCTCTTCTTGCGACGAAGCTCCTTCTTGGTATCCATTTTCTTTTTGAGGTCGTCATACTGGCTCTTGGTCATCATCAAGTTAGCTGGAGAGGGAACGCCGACAGTGCGTAAGCGAGAGCCAACAGAATCAATATGAGGTCTCAAATTGGGAACAAAATCTAAAGACTCACCAGCAGCCTTATTCTGTTGGTTCAAAAGTTGGTCACGCTCAGAAGAGGAATATTTTTGGTTATTATTAGGTGGTGATGCATTGAGGCTTGAGAAGGAGTGCTTGTTTGTAAGAACAGGGGATGTATTGTTGCTATTATTAGGACTTCGATTAGGGCCTTGCTGGCCGTTGCGAAATGAGTTTGAATGCTTGACAGGAGTAATTTTTGCCTTGTAGGTAGGGCCGAGACCAATTTCATGAAAATGCTGGGTGGGCTTTGAGCTGGAAAAGGGGAGGTCGCCGTGTTCTGCATCATGCTCATTGTTGCCCCTGTTTAAAACCACAAAGCTAGAGCCTCCGTTTGGAGCAGCGCCGTTAGCATAATCAAAGTAGCCGTTACTATTAAGGCGTTGGAATGAAGAGTTATTGTCATCAAGTTGAGGGGAGGAGTTTGGAGATGAGTTGGCAGAAGTCTTGCCTAGTGACTTGTAAGAAGCGAAACCCGGAAACATGGACTTGACCTTGGCGACAGTGGAAAGAGAGTTGCGAGAAGACTGCTTTGTAGAAGCTGGAGAAGGAGTTGAAAAATTTGCAGAGTTGTTAGCTGGGTCGTAACGAATAGTAGGGGAGCGAGCCGGCTGGGGGGAGGAAGGAGAAGAAGAAGAAGAGGTGTTTTGTTTTAAATTTGGTGATGTTTCTAAAGCGTTGTTACTGGGGGCATTTGCAGCACCTACCGAAGCATGACCGTTTACGGATGCCGACATATTAGTAGGGCCATTAGTTGAATATAAACCAGCACCACCAGATGGCTTGTTCAAGGACTGGGGAGAATAGATGCTGGAGGAAGTAGAAGATGATACAGTGTCGCCAAAAGAGGTTTCGCGCGAAGAAGAAGAAACGTTGCCCTGAGGATAGTTGTCCGGGCGATGGGTAATCACAGGAGAGGGTTGAATGGACGAGTCATCAGGGAAATCGTCGTCATCGTCAGCATTATGAAAGGAGCCTTGGGAATAGTAGGCATACTCTGGCAAATTAAGGGTTGTGGACAAGGCATCTTCCGACTTTATTGGAGCCAGGTTATTAGTGGAATAAAAGCTTGTGTTTATGGCAGGAGGGTTTCGGGCATCAGACGGGTAAAGTTGATGGCTTTCCTCGTCCTGACCAAAATCAAAGTCATTCATTTCAGGGCTGTTATAAGAATGAGGGTCGTCAAAAAGCTGGGTAAGGTCCTGATAGTGGCCGTTGACCTGTACAGGGGGTAGTTCAATAGCAGGAGCAGAGCTGTTTGAAGAAGAGTCCGAGGTTTTTGAGGGAGTGGGAGAGTTTGTTAAGGTTCCTCGCTTAATGCTAGATTTTGAGGTTGACCGAGTGAAGGAAGAAAAGGAGGGTTTTGATTTAAGAAAAGAAGATGCGGTCAAGGAGGAACGAAACTTACTAGACGAGAGTGAGGGCGAGGGTTTGAGAGGAGGAGGCGGCTGGCTAAAATTAGAATTGGAGGTGTTACTAGGCTTTTTCTTATTAAGATTGTAAAAATTTTTGTTTAGAACGGGCTTGTGGGATTTTGCCTGATTATTTTCTTGCGGTAAAGATTCCGAGGAGGAAGGATTTTTTTGTTCCTCTTGATGTTGATTGTGTTGCTGCTGTTGCTGCTGCTGCTGGTTTTGCTGGTTTTGCTGCTGTTCCTGGCCAGGAACGTACAAATGATTGAGAAAAGAGTCTGAAAACGATTCCGCTGAAGAGCCCGGTCGCTCAAAATTTAAGCCGGCCAGAGGAAGCTTGTGCTCGGTTTCGGTTTCCGGAACATTGGGGAAAAACGTGGCAGAAGCTGCGTGGCTGGATGCTGTGGTGACAGTTGCCATGGTAACGGTGGTGTTATGCGAGAGCGTCAAGTTACAGATTCTGGTCCCGTGACTTGTTGTAATGTAACAAAAGCGCTGATGAGAAAATTAATAAGGCAAAGCTATCAAGTTTGGTAAGGAGACGTCAAATGCACAATCTTAATCGACTTTAGATCCACGCGCAGATCAGGCTGAGATTTAGATTTAAATGGGAATTTAGGTTGAACAAGCTAGTCGGCTAACTGTCTTAATGGCGGCAAAGGTAGGTGTGTATGCGCTGAAGGTCGAATGCGTTAAGACGAGTGGGGAAACTGCAAACTTGAGAAGAGATGATTGGAATGTAGTGAAGCAGGAATAGGGGAATTAGTTTCAAGATTTCAGAGAAAGCTGTAGAGTGGAAGAATGGAATTGATAACGATTGAAATATGATAAGTAGGGTTTTAGTAGGGTCGTAGTAGGGTTGTAGTAGGGTCGTAGTAGAGATGTAGTAGAGATGTAGTAGGAGGTGGTGAAAAATCTAATAATTTAATCAAAATGTAGATGAAGCGATTTAAATATTTCTGATAATGTATATGAATTGAAAGTCAATCTCAATTGAATAGCAGTCAAAAGCCAGAGATGAATTGATTGATACTGAAATCCAGAGGACTATGCCAAAGCTATGAAAAGGTGAAAGAGAAGGAAGAAGAAGAAGAAGAAGAAGAAGAAGAAAAAAAAAAAAAGGTGGAAATCAAAATTCTTTTAAATAATTTTGTAAAATAATAATAATTAGAAAGTGGACAAGACAAGGCTGAAGGCAACAAAACACAGAAGCAGCAGCTATTTCCGTTTTTGACTGAATATTTTAGCTTGTCCATTTCCAAATCACTCTATATGCACTCTTACTTCTGCTACATGCTCCGTCTGCCCCGTAGCTGATTATTTGGAACATATCAGAGATAAGTACCAAACCCCCGGAAATACCTCATTCTTTGGATGGAACTCTTTAAAAGTCTTGAACTGTTTCCATCTAGGCGATCCACTGCTACCTGAGATCAAAAAGCTTGTCAACTTGTGACAGCCATTGCTTAAACTTTGGCTTGTTTGCTGCAGCGTTCAAGGTGTCTGCGACTGGCATATACACGTCTATTTCTTTGCATTGGCCCATTGTCTCTGGAAACAAGCACAATTTAATATAGGGCCGTGAAGAAGGGCGTTTCGAATACAAAAGAAATTTGGTCAGCGTGACGGGATGGCCAAGTTTCAAGAAAACCAGGATGCTTTTGGCATCTGCCAAATGGAATGCTCGCGGGGTTGGCGGCGATTGGATACAATGCCCCATGCCCACAAGCATTCCTGTTTTAATAGAATTCCTCTGGGTTTCAAAAAAGTAACATGATTTGAAGGTTTACAGAAGTTTTAAACCAAATCCAGAGCCTCCGATTCTTTGATTACACTGCAAAGTATCTCAAAAAGTGACATGGCTTGGCTTTTTCTCCGGAACGTTACAAATGGAAGATATATATCCACAACTGTTTCTTCACATTTAAATATATAGCCTTTCACTATATCACATATCACCCATTTGAACGGATTACAAACCTTTAGGCGCATATACAGTCTAGTTTTCAAGAATCCGTAAACAACACAAGGCGATTGTGTTATAAGAATAGTGCAAAGGCCTGTCCAGTTTGGTGGCCAGTTTTGGTGTTGTGCCTTAAGAACGACTTAACACGTTGCAGGGCTGCAGGTGTGCTGTGCTAATCGGTGGAGGCTTCTTTACGGCTGTGCTAATCGGTGGCCATGCTAAGCCAGTCTTAAGTGGCATGGTGCCTGACCTCCATGGTTTTCTGTTTTCTGTTTTTCAACCGCGATGGAACAATAGACAATAGGATATCTATCTGTCATGCTATAAGAATTGGCAGTTGAGTCTCATGGCTTGATGGGGTTTTTTGAGCCGTTTCCAGCTTTGGCCATTATACATGACAAGTAGTTCACGTAGGATTTGCTTGTTAGAAAGTAATAGTTTGAACAAGCTGAGATTTGGCCCATTAACCAGCCTTTTTGGAAACACTAGCAACTGTGATTTATTTAATGATTTTTCATACATCGGTAACTTGAATACAACCCGTTTTCCCAGAACGTGGTTACGTTTGAATAGATAGAACCCCAACAGTAATAATTCAAGGTTCAAGAGCTTGGCCACTTTAAACTCTGCTCATGTTCTTTGTCACAAAGGTATTAGTGTACTGCAAATGGCTGGAGGATATCTCAATACGCAAAGGCTTTAAACCTACCGAGAATGCGCTCGTCATAGCAAGTGTTTGTGTGATATTTGCTTCCTGTTTGAGTCAGGCTAGTAGTCTAAAAAGTGTCAGCGCCACAGGCAGGCACGCCGATAACTGGCGTAGGCCCAGCTATATGTGTAAAAGAAATTCAAGCAAATAAATCAGCTGCTGTCTATTTTTTCCAGGTACATTTAAATGGATAGGGCGTGCAAGTTGGGCGATTGTTAGAGCCGGCACTGGCATATAGACAGGTTGGCGATTACTCTGCAACATTTCGTCTGTCGTATATCAAATTCAAGAAATTCAAAAGCTTTACAAACTTTAGGAGGTTCTCTCTCGGTTCTGAGCTTCTGAAAGTACCTCTCCTCGTTTATAATTTATAAATAGAAAACCTAATTTATAATGGTTTAATCAATTTACTCAGTTGAGTTCAAGTCGAAGACCGTCTGCTACCATAAGGAATTGAGTTAGCAAACTTAACCAGTGCGATGATTAGTAACTTTTAGTAATGTGTCTGGCCAAGGTCGCATATACCATTAAGTCTGATTGTCAGCCGTGCGCGAATCAAATAAAGCACCGACACAATTGTGTATATAAAAAATAGCAATAATGAAAATAAATATATAAATACAAAATACAAAACAAATGCAAATAAGTAAGCATTGGCAATGGAAGCATGTATCAATCTAGCGTTTCTTCAAAACTACCCTTCCCGCCGTCTTCAGCCTCAAAATGTTACTATTATTAAATTTCGCAACACTGTGGCTGTCACTAAAATGTTGATATAGTAGTTACGACATTGCTGTAGCATTTTACTGGTAATGTGGATATATTCTGGTAGTTTTATATAAATTCACATCTTCAGGTTAGTTTGGTATATTTTGGTATATTATGGTGGTATAAAACGTATTCACACCGGTTAGTAAATAATAACCAACATTTTTTATTTTTAGTATAGAAACCTCTTAATCCATGCTCTAATGCTTGCAACGGCATCCCAATTTGATTCCGACTTTTATATTTTACACCCATTTCAGCCATTTCTTTACCGTTTGGAGCTGCAAGTACCGGGTGGGGAATAACCGAGCAGACGTCTGCCTGGTCGTCATTATTGAGTCAACTGGCAGTTTCTTAACTTTCTTGCCTTCTTAACTAGCTAGTTTCTATAGGCATTCTTATAAAAACACAATCTCCTCTGCTATTTAAATCATATTTAATAATGATCAAATCTTTTGGGTTTTGAATTTATATTATGTTACAAATATTCTATTATCGTATGCTACTCTAGTCGTTGCGCACAAATTTCCAGAACCAAAGTTTTTTGCAAATTAATCCTGGTTTTTTTTTTTTTGTTCTTTTCTTCTTTTGTTCTTTTCTTCCTAAACCTCCTCCAAATTCTCCCAATATGAAATCAGCTGTACTCTGTATACTCGAGTTACCACCATGTCCAAGCAGCCATCTTCCAGAGCACATGGGCAATTGAAAGACAATGCTCAACAGCAAACGGCCGGTTAACCTTGGATTTTGTTAACGACAAGGTTTATTGTAAAAGTAAATGAAATTGATCAAGCAAGGCATAGCATCACGATGGCTGTTGCAACGTTGTTTTCAGTAGGCAAAAAAAAAGAATTATAGTCTATATAAATGATACGGAAGAATCAACACCTTGTATCTCAAACAAATAGGTTTTTTATTTATTATTTTTTATTTATTATTTTTATTTATCTTAAAAATTATGAAAACATGGAAGAGATGGTTGATATAAGTCAAGTTGGTGAATTACTTGAGATCTCCGTTCGATTATAGACGTATATATCCAAAAGCCAATCATTTCCAATTATCCCATAACAATATATTGTTTTTTATTGTTGTATTTATTTGTTATCCAAAAAAATCGTGTTCCTGGTATTGACTCATCGTATTCAGTTAGGCCATACATCCAGTCTTCCAGTAGGATCCAAGATCCAAGATCCAAGATCAATACACTGATCAAGGTTGGTTGATAGAAGCACTACCAGCAATGGATTAACTCATGATTTGATTTAACTCCTAAAATTGTAACAGTCATTTTAATTATTTCCTTTTCTATTGAGTAAACTCAACAGCTCTTTCATCTACTCTTTTTAATCACATCTCGTGGAAGTAACCCCTGAATCCTGTTTTCTTGCGTATCCAAAAATCGTGTGCAACATTCAAAACTTTCATGCAGTACAAGTTGTGCACTAGTCCGTTTGGAAAATTCCCAATTCCAACAAGAATCCTAAAGGGAAACTTATTATAATTCATATATATTAATCAGGTATTAGTACATTCGCTTGTAGAAATACGCCCGTCGTCGGTTTCTTCTTCCTCTTCTTCTTTTTCAACTTTTCAATTCCTCTGCTTCCTTCATACCTCACCCCCTGAAATCAAACCCCCGAAAGATTTGAAACCTTTCACTATTCGCTCTGATCATTCTTTTTATTTTATTTTTTGTCAGAATCGGCGGTCTGAAAAGCACGCAAATAATCGGTGCATCCCTCCCTGGCCATGGAAGAAGCTTATTGTCGATCGACGGATTATTTGTTTGCAGATTCCTTTGATTTGGAAACCCAGCCCCGTAAAAAACAGCGTAACCTGGAGCATTTTAAAATCTTAGTATAGCTTGTTGTTGTTACATTATTATGGTGCAAATGAAGATCCTTTTTTCGTACTTTAAAACACTTGGAAAAATGAATACACACAAAAACTGATTCTTGAATCTCCTGGTATTTAATCATTAACCATAACCAACCTAGTTAAAACCATCTACCCACGTGATGTTCAGGTGACCGCATTCTCTATTACATAATTATTTGTTAATCCGTTACATAACCGCCTCTCCCTCCCGCGAATCACCAAATGTTGGCTGAAAAGTTTTTGGAGTTCTACCACCAGAAGCTCCGGTCCATCCAGCGACACCATCTCTGTGCTCACTACGTACATCGCATATATTCCATCAACATGAGCATGCTCCGCCTCAGCCAAACCCGAGTGAAAAGCAGCTCGATTTCCGTGGTCCGCCGCTGGTCCAGTACCTCTGCCATCACTGGCCCATCCTATGATACCCTTTCCAGCCATCAGTTTAGCTCTGGCACCACCGTCGATGCCCCTGCACAGTTTGACCAAACCTTGCAAGATCTCAACCAAAGATTAAAGCCTCTCAATGTTCCTGCCAAGTTCCGTCACCTTGTCTTCCGTCCCAAAAATGCTGCCATGCTGCACAACATCACCGTCACTGACAAAGCCGGTAACAGAATCCTGTCTTCCGAAGTGGTCACCAGCAAACCCTCAGGAAAGATTCTTTCCCGTCTGATTCGTCAATGCTCTTTAGAAGGCGGTGAACAGAACATTGAAGCTGTGTTGGAAAAATTCAAGGTTTACGCCAGATACTATCCTAAGGAATTACAACCTGCACATGTTTGTAGCTTGTTGAGAGCTGGCGCTCGTGCTAGTTCCTTATACCCCACCATTGACTACGTTATGGCCAAGCTTTTTTTCCAGATTCCCCGTCTTGTGACTGCAGACACTGTCAGAGAAATCCTTCGTTTGTACTCTGTTCGTGCTGCTACTCTCGCCAAAAAGGAGAGCTCTGCTACCGAGCTTGAAAAGTTGTGGCACAGATTGCACAAGCTTTTGTTAGACAAGAAGGAAGCTACTATTTCCAAGGAAGTTGTTGCCGCCAAGGAATCACACAGCGATGCCGGTCTTAGTGCTACTGGCTCCACCCCTAATGCTTCTTTGAAAGATGACCTCCAAGCCAACTTGATTATGGTTTACGGTCTCGCTCCCCGATTTTCTCAACTTGTTGCCGACAAGGAAAATGACGCCGCCCGTGCCTTGGTTGGCCCTTACTTGAGTGCTGTTTCTCGCTTGTTGTTGACTGCCACTCCTGCCGAAATTCCTGTCCAGAAGGATGGTTCCAAATGGCAAGGCCATAGATCTGTGGTGAGAAGCGGTTTACGGTACGCTTACACTGACTATGTTCTCGGCAAGCAAGGAATCGAATCAATTGCTAAGCTTGATTCAGCCTTGGTCGGTGTCAAGTTTAAGGTTGACACTGAGAAGCTGGATGCCTTGGTTGCTGCTGCTGCCCATGTCTTTGACGCTTTTGGCTTGAAGTTGGAAATCACTAAATATGTCGAGAATGCGGCAAAGGGACTTGTCCAAGAAACTCAGAGAGCAAGAGAAAAGAATGGCATTAAAGATGATTCAGAGGTTCAGCCTGCTGAAGAAGAAAAGTAAATAATATGATTTATAATAGAGAAGGAAGCATGCTCTTTTTTTGTGTGTCTGTTTGTAAATAAGATTGAAATTTTGTTTTTATAAAGCATCTTGTACATTGTTTTCTAGTTATTCTTTTAGAAATAAAGCAAAGAAGAAAAAAATGTTTTTTAGACAAATGGATTACTATGATTCCATAAATTAAATAAAAGCAAAAAAATGACACATTACATATATAGATACAAATGATGCAAAAAAAAAAAAAAAGAAAGAAAAAGGTTGAATGATTGTTGTAATTGTGAGCCCCAGAATCATTAGAATCATTAGAATCATAAGAATCACAATTACACTTTGTTGTATATTTCCACATCTTGATTAGACTCAATAACCAAATATATAAAGGAAACAAAAATCAGCACCTTCGCCTGAACTATAACGTTTTTTTTTTTTCCTCCACAAATATATTCATCATCTTTCTTCCAATTCCAAAAAAAAAAAAAAAAAAAAAAAAAAAGTATATGCCTGTCTCTCAAAAAAAGAAGAAAAAAGAAAACAGGGTCTTATCACCAAACCCACAATAATGGTTGGTTCTAAAGAGGTATATACAATAAAACCACAATAACTTTTTTTTTTTTTTTTAATGTTTATTTTTTGGAGGGTAGAATGATTAGAAGAAGAAGAAGAAGAAGAAAAAAAAAATCACTCAGTGTTATAGCTCAGGCGACCGCCGTCATGTCGAAACTGCCAGGTTTTGGACGTTGGACACATACGAAAACATGCCCTCAAAAAAGTCGTCAAATGTATTGTATTGGGAAATGTCTGGGAACTCGAGATCATCGACATTGACATTGAGAGGCGCTTGGATTTGGTCGTCTGGTGGCAAGGTGGCATTCTGTTCCTGTTGCTGCTGCGCTGCTGATGTGGGTAATGGGTTAGGAGCAGTAGAACCAATAGACAAAGAAAGAAGGTTATTGGAAGAGGATGTGTCAGCACCCAAATCAAGAATAGGAGTCTTCATGGAAGAATCGACATTCTGATTGATGCTAGAATTGTCATAGTATAATTGTGTTGGATCAGCAACAGCATTAGACTGGAGAGGAACAGATATGTTATCGTTATTATGAGTCATTGGGGCTGAAGAATCGCCATTGTTTGTAAACGACTGTTGTTGATGGATTGAATTTTGTCCAACAAACGTGCTACTGTGATTCAATTTGTTAGTGTTGGATTGGGTTTTACCAGCTCCCCTTTGAGCCTTGGAAGCCTGCTGTTTTTGCTGCTGGGGGATCGAGATTCTAGCAATATCACTACTGTCAGCCTTTGTTGCATTTTGCACCAGCGACTTGATAATTCCCGCAATTGAGTTAATAATGTCTCTAGACCGCGCTCCTAAATGATACAAGTACCAATAAACTTCAATGATGAGCGAAAAGGACTGCTGTGGAGAAGCGGTTGTTTCGTTTACGACAGACTCTGCGCCGACAAAATCACAAATGGTCATCACAGCGTAAAGCAGAATACAAAGAGGGTAGTTTGGCATCGCAGACACTTGACGCTGGGTAATCTTTAAAAATGTTTTGAGAATCGACATGGAATGTTGAATCGCCTCGATTTTTAAATTTGCCTTGAGCAATAGTCGCTCGTGTTGGTTGCTTTGAGGGGAATTGCCTGATGGGCTAGCAGAGAGGTTTGTTAAATCAAACAGTTGCTTACGGAGAAGTATAACGTGGCAATACATGTAGGTAATCGAAAGGATGTGGCATTTGAGTGCTTTGTCTTCCAACTCTTCTTTAAGTCGTGGGTCTGTCTCTTCCATTTTGTTTGAAGAAGAGCGTGCACTACGCTTGGCCTCCTTTTCACGCTTGGCTTGTAGCGATGCTTTACTAGGACGGCCGCGTTTGGAAGGCTTGGTATCTTTTTTGTCCTTCTCTTCTGTGGCCTCTTCAGTCTCCAAACCAGGGTCTACAATCAACTTGGCATGATCCGCATACCATTCTTCCAACTTTTCTTTGGAATCGTATTGGCGTAGAACTCTATACAGCGAGATTTCTGCAATGCCATGAGGATCTTCTTCTCTGAGCAGCTGGGGTATATAATTTTTGCAAACATTAGGGGATTCAAAAATTGAATTTTGATACGAGGAATTTGTAACAGGCTCGTTCAGGCAGACATATTCATCAAATGATAAATCAAGGTATGGGCCAGGAACTGAAAATGGACGATGAGTCGAGATTGCAAATTGCAAGTTGGTCAAACAGATTTGGTTCCACACTTTGAGAGTATGCTTTGTTTGCTGGAACAAGAGTCTATGCTCACGGCTGCTCACAAAGCTAGGCTGCTGTTTCTGAATCTCCCGATTATGATACTCCACTTCCAAGACTCCCATAATTCCGTCGCAAAAATCAAGGCTGTGGAGGCATTGGTTAACGGCGTACGAAGTGAGAAGATATGAATCAATAATGGGCTGTTTGGGTTTTCTAGCGGCATTAAATTGAGCCATGTACAGTAAGGCTTCAAGATCAGGAACACGAAGTGGAGATGTCAGCAATGCAGTACCAATTAATGATCGTACGTGGCCAAACAAAATTGGTTGTGTGGAATCGTGAGTGGAGACGTCGTCTACACGCATTCCTTGAAGCACCAAAGTAGCGTGCAGGAGAATAGTAGACGTTGTGGGAGGATGGGTAGAAGGGGATTCACCAGTATCGTGTATGGAACTTGGAGTCCCATCAACATGTTTTGGCGGAACACTCTTAAGAATTGTAAATGGACCACATTTCTTTAAAAAGGTAGAAGCAAGTCGTTCACATTCGCCAACAGGAAACGATGACAGCCAAGTTTCAAGGTCCTGACTAACAGCATCATTCTTTAGCACATCGTAGAAATCAAGACGGTCAAATAGCTTGTAATCAATCTTGCGAATTACCTTGAGCGGGGCATTATTCGAATACTGGTCAAGTTCTCTGTTGTCCGGTGGGTGTTTGGGATATTCATGTCCTATGGTATTCTTTAATGGTGATTGAGATTGAGACTGTGTTTGAATTTGGTTTTGATTTTGATTTCCATTGCTCGCCAGGCTCATTATCAATTTCTTGATATCATCAAGCTTGTCTTCCACTACCTGCACTTTTTCTTCCACCTTTGAAATCTTGGCAACTTCTGATGATGCCTGTGAAACAGTCTGTTCCAATCTAACCAGCCGTTGGTCATTTGCTATCCATTTTCTTTGAGACTCGCCATATCCCTCAATCTCAATGGCGCCAGAATCTGTTTTGAAATCTGAACCGTTATTGACAACAATTACACCAGTGTCGGGCTCACGCTTGATTTCCTGTTGGTGTTGTTCAGAGTCAGCGCTGGGAACTTGCGGGACTCCTGTCTTTTTTGTGTAGTGCTCTAAGCCTGGGTTACCAGACTCTGAAGAAAGAGAACAGTTTAAGCGGAGCACAAAACAGCGATGGCATTTGCCTTTGGTTGCATCATAATCGCAACGAGTCTTAAGTTTTCGGCAAGTTTGGCAGGATAACGACCTTCGTTTCTTTGGACCTTTAGTTGTAGTTGTAGTTGTAGTAGCTGGAGATGGATTGGAATTGGAATTGGAATTGGAATTAGAATTAGAATTAGAATTAGAGCTTGGTACTGATAAAGCAGACCCGTTGGTGGAAGCATTGCTAGCATCAGATTCTGTTCGTTCATGCTGTCGTTTGCGCGTTCTTGTATGTTGCTGTTCTTCTTCTGGTTTACCAGAATTGGTCTTACGCTTGGTTCCGCGGGTTTGGGCACTGGTTTCCGTTGCTTGTGTAGAAGCATTAGTGTTTGTAGATGGCGGTCGTTGGTATCCTGTATTTGAGATGGATTCCAAGGCTCCGGGTGATGGTGGTGGATGGCCTTGGAAAGTTGATGGGTATGGCAATGAAACCGAGCTGGAAGTTGTAGGCGTCCCGGCGTTTGGGTTAGCAGCATTACTAGGCGAAGCAATTGAAAAAGGTGGTGGTTGATCTACAATATAAAAAAAAAGTTAGCCAAGAAATCCTTAGTTGCAGGTGAATCGAATCATTGAGACGTGACAAGTCCACTACTATCATTTTCTTTTGCCGAGAGCATAAATACAAGACATTCAGAAAATGATCGGCCTCGTGATCTGATGATTTACAACTGATTCAAAATAGTAATTGCCTTAAACATACCTAGATTCAGTGGTGGCAGCTGTGTCATGTGGCCAGAAGTACTGGGGCTGGGATGCTGGTTCGAATTGACGGAAGGGAGGGGTGAAAGCCCCAGTCCCATTGACGGCATGTAATTTGACATGTTATTTCCATTCTGCCCATAAGAACCCATTGAGTTCATTGAGTTGATTGGTGATGTCGCATTATTTGACGCCATCATTTTCAGGGAAGGGTCGTTTTCTTTAATAGTAGAGTTGGGAGCATTACCAGAGGTATTATGGGTATTATGGTATCCATTAGGCCGGGAGTTGGTATGATTATGGCCATGAAAGATAGGGGGACCAATGTGAGAATGGTATATTCCAGAGCCTGAATGGCCTGGGTTTGCATGAATTGGTAGATTAGACTGAGGCATTATGCCGCCATTTCCCCCATTGCTACTGCTGGGCAGATTTTGTGGGTTTTGTGCGCTTGAAACGGACTCATTTAAGTTTTCGTTTTGCGGTGGACGCAGGTGCTGTGGCGGCGGCGACGAGGGAAAGTGAGATTGGTTTGAATGATTTTGATGGTGATACTGCAATGACGGCGAGGATGTTTTCATCTGATGAGTACTATTGCTATTTTGTGACGGAGGAATACCCTGGGCATATCGATTATTTAAAGAAGTGAACTCCAGACTGCCTTGGCGCTGTTGATAAGGAGGATGCTGGCGGGTATTACTGTGGTCAGGCAAGTATTGAGAAGAAACATTGGGGTTGGCGCTGGTTGAATAGCGTCGTTGTTGACTTTGACTTGGGTGAAGAAGGGATGTTGGCGGCAGCTGAGAAGACGAGCCGAGACCTTGTTGTAGGTTTGGCGGAGGAGGATTAGGAGACGACATGATTTGGTTATTTGGAGATATAGAGGAGCTAGCAGGGTCTGGGGAAGAGTATTGGTTCAACGGGGGCAATTTCATGAGATTCTGAGAGGAGGATGAAGAAGATGAAGACGATTGCATGCGTGATCCTGAAGACAATTGGTCAAATTCATTAGTCGACATTTACTGCTGGAAATCGAATGCAGTAGCCGATAGATGTAGCAAGATGGATATTGATGTAGGTTGATGATAAGGACAATATTTAAAGACAATTAGCGGTAAGATTATGAACCCAATTCAAACTTCGAATCAAAGGAATCCCAAAGCACTATGAACAGGCGCGTTGGAGTTACAATTGTAATATTAAAATAGAATAAAATAAAAAAGGGAAGAGTATGTTTAAAGGGTCCTGTAGCAGGCTACCGAAAAAGAGCTAGAAGACTGGAATACGAAAATAAATAGCAAGACTAGAGTAGAAGCAGGTTCAAGTCTCAGAAACTGGTGATAATGGGCAAAGAAAGAAAGAAAGAAGAAAGGATTGTTAGGGCGAGCAAAACAAAAGTAAAAAGGAACTCAAAACTCGGCAAAAGTCACACTGAGTAGACCCTCGCACTTTACTAAAAACAAAAAAAATAAACTCAAGCCACCAATAGGACGCGGGGTACTTGGTGCTACTACCAGGACTGATACGACTGACGGCGACAAAAAAAAATTCAAAAAGAAGTGGATGGTTTCGGTTACTCGCCAGGGTCCGAGTGGTGTAGATATTATATACACGCTTTTATCCTTCTCGCAAGGGCAGGCGCGCGGTTGGCACGTGTGCTCGAGGACATGTGATGCGGTGGTAATTATGTAATCGGTCGTGTGACATGCATGTGATGTGGATGCTGTCACCTGTTTGTCACGTGACTCTCTGGATCAATCTCAACTAACCAAAAAAACTAAAAGAATTCAAAAGAATTCAAAAGAAATCCAAAAGAAACTCAAAAGAAACCCAAATGGCAAATGGCAAACGGCCCGTCCAGCTTGCTCGTTGGATCAACAAAACTCTAACAACCTTGAAAAATCTGCCACTGCTGCTGGTTGTGTACAAGCATCATCTTTTGTAAACCTCGTGATGACCCGACTAAAACTATACATTCTGTTAGATCTAGACTATAATTCTTTTATTCTTCTTTGACCTGGTTTGTTGAAAAAAATTATTATTATTTAAATCTGTATAACTGTTGAAAGTTGTGTTGTTCGTTGATTCTTGGTTGTAATGCACCAAGACTCCTATATAAAATTTTACATTTGTAACATCTTACATACAAACTCTTTTGTATGTATGTTCTATCTTCTCAATTACATTACATAATTGTTCCATCTCCAACACATTCAAGTCTATTCATTTTGGTGCCAACTAGCTCCTTCTCAAACTATTGCAATACTCTCCATTCCTCAATTTAGTACTTTGGTACCTTGTTTCTCAAAGATTTCATCCATCCAAATTATTGCAACTCTGTTACTTGTAACAATACTCTCAGAAGCAACCGTACAGACAGACGCGTCCTGTTTTTTTTTTTTTTTTTTGCAACATGCCATCTCATTTACCTTAAAAGATCTGCTGTCAACAAATTTAAATTTTTATTAAACTAAGAAAAAGATACAATTCATAAAAAAAACACAATTAGAAATTAAAAAAGATTTATATATATATATATATATGTGGGCTTTGTAAAAAAAAAGGGGGGAGAACATAGACATGTGGGAAACATGTATATAAAGAAATGTAAAAAAAGAGCGAGAATAGCAATAATAATAAAACAAATTATTAATTTTGCATCCTCTTCAAAAGAAAATGTAAAGAGAGAAAACCACGTAATAAACCACCTTCTATCTCCATCAGTAAAAAAAAAAAAAAAAAAAAAGGCCCGCGTGTAGCCTCTGTGGTTTAAACGTAATCGTATAATCATAAATCTCTAACCAAGTTCCACCTCAAACATAAATGTAATCTGCACGTACTTCTTGTTCATCATCACAAGAAAATACTAAAAAATAACTTTTGGAATGGCATTGTCATTGTTGTTAGGATTGGTGCACAACAATGCGTTTGTATTGGTATTACTTTTGGCAACTTGCTGAATGTTTCAACAAATTTAGACAAATTGAAGAACAAAGACAGCAAGAGCACCAAGAATAGAGGTGGACTCCAAAACGTATTGAGCAGCAGCAACATTCTTAGAAGTAGAAGCAGTGGTTGTAGCCCCAGTAGCCTGGGAAGAAGAGGCAGCACTAGTCTTGGTAGAAGTAAGGGCGATAGAGGTAGAAGAAGACTTGGCCTTGCACTGGTAAGAGTCACCACGGATACCATTGTTCTGCTCAAGGCTGTTCCAAGAAGAACAGTTAAAGTCCTCGGCATCAGAGTCAACAACAACACCACCACGAACAGTGTTGAGCTTAGGAAGAATGGCTTGGTCAAAGTCACCGACAAAGTCAACGGCACCGCCAACAGAAGAAAGAACGGGGAAACCAGAGAGATTGTCAAGGTTGGTATTGTTGGCAATCTGGAAACCGCCACCAATGGACTGGAGGACAGGGAAACTAATGTTCTTAAGCTGAGAGTTGGAGACAATAGCAAGAGTGCCCTCAATGTTCTGAACCTTGGGAAGGTCAACGGCAGAAAGAGTAGTGTTGACGTAAGAAAGGGTAGAGTTGATGGAAGTGACATTGGCAATGTTAATGGTCTTAGCATCACGGAAGGTCATGTTGTGGGCAGTGGTAAGATCGGGGAAAGAAATGTCAAGGCTGTTAGCGGTGGAAGAAATATCAAGTTCGTCAACAGACTTGAGGGGGAACTGGATAGTAGTGAGGTAAAGGTTGTTGTTAATGTTAAGAAGAGAAAGGGAGGTGGGGACAATGCCGGCAAGGGTGGTAAGAGAGGTATCAGAAACAACCAAAGAGTCGATTTCACTAATACCAGCAGCAAAGTTGATGCTGTCAATCTTGTTGATGGTGACAAGGTTGAGGTTCTCAACAGCAGTCAACTCAGGAAAGTTGGCAACGGTCAAAGCCTCGAGAATCTCAAGAGTAAGGGTATCAGAGATGTTGGCAAGAACAGGAGCGGCAATGCTGCTGAGGGTGGTGATGTTGGTAGCAGTGAGAGAGCCCTGGATAGACTCGACACCATTGAGGGTGGCAGTGGCAAGGCCAGTGGAGAGGATGATATCACCCTTAAAGACGGCGCAGCCAGCAATGGCGTCAAGATCAGACTGGGAAGTAGCGGTGACAGAGCTGGAGCAAACGTCGCTTGAAGAGCTAGAGCTGGAGGCAGCTGTATGCAAATGAAAACAAAAACAAACAAGATTAGTATATAATAATAAAAAAGTATTCAATTCACGAGTCGCAAATTAAATTCGGTATTTGGCAAAGCAACAAGAAACAAACAACATACCATAAGTGCTGGCAGCAAGAGCCAAAGTGGGAATAACAGACTTGAAGTGCATTATGAAAAATATCGAGAGACTAGTATATCAAAGGGCGGCGCCTAGTAGAAGATGGCAAGGACTACAATGACGATGGATTGGGGAGATGGACAAGGACAGAGAAGGTGAGGAAAGAAAAAGAAGAAGAGGAAGGAAGGAAAGGAAGAGATATAATTTTTAAGGAGTCGCAAAAAACCCCGAAAGGGCGGCTGCTGCTGGATGGCTGGTTGGCCGCGTAACCTGTCGCTACATATTTTGAAGGGCGACCCAGCCAAAAATGAACAATACATATTTCAAGTTGCGCCTCTAAGCACGCGCCGTGTTACTGGTCACTGTTGCAAATTATGGACGGTATAGGACGTGCTAAAAGTCGCGACATTGGCTTTGCAATTTGGCCCTTGTCATCTTGATCGGATCAGGAATAAATAATAAATAATAAGTAATAAATAGTAAGTAATAAATAGTAAATAGTAAGTAATAAATAGTAAATAATAAATAATAAATAATAAATAATACGTTGCACATTTCCGCATCTTTGTTACAGAAACAGTGTACGATACAGGCACGAAACACGGGAAAATACTGCTGTTCAAAATGAATTACAAGAGGAAGTAGTGCTAGAGCCGGGTCCAACTGGTGTAGAAGACGGGCAATTTCATATAGGCCAGTAGTAATAAATCATATAAATAATAATAAATAATACTAAATTAATACCAATATCAATATCAAACCACTGGAAGCTTAAACACTAATCAAACTTTGTTTATAAATGGAACTTCCAAAAGAGTGGTTGCTAGTGTTTAAAGTTCCGGTTTTGGCGTGTTTTGTTTTGGATGGACGGCTGGGCTTCTGGACTTTAAAACCACACCGTCCCAACCGAAAAATGACAAAGTTACGGCACTTGTTTACACTACATATTGGACAGAAAAGGCGTACAAGGACGTGTTTGCCCGACAGTGCTGGAGTTTTCCACTGCGGTGGTTGTCTATTGTTCAAAGTTCAAGGTTCAAAGATCAAAGTTCAGTGTTTACTGTTCACCTTTTTGGAACGACTTGGTAATCCGCATGCTAGTAATTACGTAACAGCGTCAGCCATGCGATTTTTTTGTTCCTTTTTAGCTTTCTAGTTCTTGTCTTGACCAGCCATCCACACACCATCACGAGAACCTTTTTTTTTTTTTTTTTTTTGTTGTTTTGTTTTGTTCTGAATGACTCGTGATGGCCGGTGATGATTATGATTATTGCCTGAAAATAAGACACTTGGAAAATAAACAACGTATTGCTACACTCTCCAGAAAATCCAGCCATCCTGCAGGTTTGCGATTCTACATGTCTCATCGTGTACTGCTCAAGGGCCGGAAAACCTACCTGTGAGAGTGCGGGCCATGTTTGTCACCTTGTTGCTTGTTTTATTGCTTTATGACATTCAGCTTGAACTTTGCGAAAAAGAAAAAAGACTCCAGATTTGTCCAACTATAAGCTCCACCACGTCTTTACCCGAGCCCAATTGACTCTGAATATGATTTCAAGGTTTGAGAATGTGTTGCTTGCCAGTTTTGGATTCCACATGGACGGTACTGCTAATCTGCCAGAGGATGAAAACAAACACACGCTGTAGCTAGAATCTATCAAATAAATCAAATAAACTGCACATCTAAAGTTGAATTTAGACCCGTTTTGTTAACACTTTTCAGAATAGCGACGGTTCTCAGAATAGATTGCATCACGTGGACGGCCTAGTTATCCTTATGTGCAGGATAGTAGACACATTAGAGGTTTATTAGAGGTTTATATCCAAAAATAAAACCCTTTTAAAATGATTGTTTTCTCCGTCTATAAATACACTATTGCTTTGCGCTTGGCTTCCAACAGCCTTCATGTGTTTGAATACATGTATTCAGCGCAATATGCTTTGACATTGGCCAGGTTTGGAGTCTCACACGGTTGTAATACAGGCCAGCCATGTGTAACACGGTTTGAAATGGCTGGAAAATCTTTGAATGGTATCGTTGACGGTGGTAGTTCTATCTTCCTGATGGTCACAGTTCTAAATTTAGTAGTCGCCGGTTCCAACTCTAAAACAAGCAGAGAAACAGCAACTAAACTCGGTACTGTAAACCAAGTGACAGAATCTCACGAGCAATTCAAGCGTGTAAACTTACAGCCAGACATGTCATTACACTGCTGTTTCCAAGACCGAGCTGAGCAAAAAGGAAGCGGAACTGCATCCGGAAAGGTGACTCTGCGCTCTGTTGATTGACCGATCAGGCTCCTGGATAGCCGTTTGGCGGCCAAGGAACCAGGAAGCTCAAAGAACGGACAATACAATTGCCTACATTGTAACTGCCACCCAGGCTTGTGACACAGGATGATCCAAATCCAAATCCAAATCCAAGATGCGGGTAAATTGCCAAACAACCCTAGTCCCACTGGCTCGGCCCCAGACTTGTCAACCGGCATTTGGCTTTTGTTACAGATCACAACCAGTATGTAACCATGATTGTGATGCTGTGAAACTTGCAAACAAAGCAGAATGGGCTGAAACGAATCAGATGAAAAGATCAGGTCAACGGATCAGGATGTCGGAGGCTTTTATATATATATATATAATTCGGATTGGCCATCTGTAAAAATCATATGAGAATATACATGTATTTGATAACCTTCGCCTGCCCGACAACTATCGGTTGCTATCGCTGATAAGATTTACAATACCCCT
This sequence comes from Magnusiomyces fungicola, assembly GCA_900654225.1. NCBI lineage: Eukaryota > Fungi > Ascomycota > Dipodascomycetes > Dipodascales > Dipodascaceae > Magnusiomyces > Magnusiomyces fungicola. The sequence continues at coordinate 2,096,966 of CAACAH010000004.1, forward strand.
GAAGAGTATGCGCCAAAGGATATGCAAACAGCGATCCGTATGGCCACAGCCTAGGAAACAATAGCAACAAGGTGCGGGTGATTCGACCAAGGCAGGCAGAGGCACCGCGGATGGGATGCTGAGACGGGTGTGCAGCACAGGCAAACGGTTCAGAAATGAGACAGAAAACTCCCGACAGTGCTGTTTACGGCCCAAAGTGCTCGAGCGTCTACAGTGTCCAACTGCAGTACTGGCAGTACTGGAATTACTGTCAAGTTTGGCTGAAGCTGCCTTTATCACATGACAGACAATCAGTTATCACGAAATACCAGTCCTGATCCGTGGCCTACAGTGTCGCCAAATCCGAGGAAGATTGAAGCTTGTGGAGCGGGCCGACTGCATGTGCAACAGCACTTGCAGGTAATGGATGCTCACGAAGCAAGGGCTTTCGGGAGCACTGGATAAACAATACCACTAGACAATGTAGGGGCACGTACGAAAGGGGGGAGAAAAAAACAACAACACAGATACCAAATACCAAATACAGATACTAGCAAAAACATCACAGACAAAGGCAAACAAAATCCTTTTTCCAAAACATTGCAAATTCCTAGTATTGGCGCTTTCGGACAGTAGGCGAAATGAGGACAGTGGTCAGCCGTCTGTGTGAATTTGGGGCCAGTGGGAAATAGAGGCTGGAATGCGTTTATTGCCATTGAACTCCACCGCCTGTATTTGCTGTGTTCGCTTTATTGGCAAGAGCACCCATGGATGATTGGCAGCCACCCGTTGGCTTGTTTCGACACCACCACTTGAATCTTGAATCTTGAATCACTGTCCACACGCCGTTAGTGTCCAACATTGTCTATTGTCCAGGCAGCCCACAAACAAAACTAGTGTAACCAATGGGAGTTCCCAAAGAGGAAAGAAGGGGGCTGCTTTGGGAATAGAGTGCCCAAAACTACACCAGCACCGACGACAGAATTTGGTGACGGCAGCGCAGCGTCCACACAAACATTGTGATGCAGTTCCATAGCCGTGGCCTTTTTTTTTTTTCTTCTTTCTTCTTTCTTTCTCATGTGTATGGCAGATTGGAAACTGGAAACTGGAAAAGTGTTTCAATGGCTTGTCTGGCTACTCAGGATTGCTTGCTGTCCCTCCAACTGGATCCTAAACATACACATTCCACCGTGTGTGCGGGCACCATCTGGAATCACACAGCAACCCAATCATTCCAAACAACCCTCCAAATTCTTGAAACACATTCATCAAATCTAAAAAAGCCCGCTTCCTTCCAAAACAATGCACCTACTTCGCGCAGAGTGTCTAAACAAACCCGCAGCCATCCCGAATGTGAAATGACACACTCCAGCTCGGTGTAACAGATTAACCTAACCCAACATATATACCATCACGCGGCTGAACACATCCTGCCTATTTTACACTTTACTTGCCCAAGATACCTTTTACCTTTAGATACCTTTAGATACCACTTGATAAAATGTGATAAAATATAAAAATATATAAAACTAAACATCCATTCCTGTACATTCACTCTATATATCCAGATACCAAACTAAACATCACCACCTTCTCTTCCCTACCTGTTCCCTACCTGTTCCCTCCTCCCATCTTCTGCCAATTCTCCGACAAATTCACATGGTTTCCTCTTCTTGCATCTTTCCCAACTCCCCCAATCTTTCCCAACTCTCGTCTCTCCTTGTCCGCTTTATAAAGCTCTCTTTGCCGTTCTCTGGCCACAATTGCCTGCTGCCACATACTTTCTACTTGCGCCTGGCCTCCCTTTTCATACACGCTAAACATCTTCTTCAGCTCCTCAAGCCACGCGTTCATAATGCCCGGCATCTCATCCTCAAACTCGTCTAGTGCAATGCTTAGTCGCTCAACCGTGTCAACACTGCTCTTTCCCCGTGCCCGGTTGTGCAGCCGTGCAAATGTACAGTCAAGAAACTTGGTCACCAATGCATTCTTGTGACGCCGCGAGCTTGGCGACTGCGCTGTCGATGCCGAGCCACAGGAGGATGTGGAACATGGTCGTATCGCGTTTGTGGGCACTGAGATTGAAGCGTGTGACGATGGCGACGGTGTGCCCAAATTCGAGCTCATTTCTTGCTGGTCTTGATGAGGAGACCCGGTCATTTTGAAATTTGGTGAAACATTGCTGATATTGCTGATATTGCTGATATTGCTAATATTGCTAGCATTTCTGGGGATATTTAATCTACTGTCAAGTTCCAATGGCCGAGTGATTCCATTGTATTTCTCAATGTCCTTCATGCTAGAGTTGCTGGCTCCATTACCATTATAATACCCAGAACTTGGATTTATTCCGTTATCATTTCTTTCTCTCAAAACCTTTCCGTCTAGGTCTAGATACCCATTCTGGCTCACATTTTGTGCCTGCTGCTGTTGCTGTGCTTGCTGAATTTGGTATTCGGAATTACCACGGGCATCGCCCTTTTCCGTTGGCGGAAACTCCCAATCTGCCATCATTTCGGTAACAGAATCGATATCCATTTTGGTTTTCTTTGTAGACGTATCGTTTTGATTTTCAGAATCTGGGTCCGATTCCTCTTCATTGCCATCTGTATTTTTTTTTGAACTGCTATTATTGCTATTATTGCTACTGTAGACTTGTGGAGCTTCATTAGGCAAAGGCTTCTGATGCGGTGAAAGTTGTTGATTGGGTGGGCTTTTGACACTGATTACTGAACCTTTGGGTCCAAGATAGGCCTGGTTTATACCATTTATACCACTGATACCATTCATCTGGCCAAGTCCATTGATTTCTTGTGCCTGCATGCCTTGACTATATCTCAAGTCAAACTGGCGCCGCGGCTGCTGCAACAAAAATTGCTGCTGCTGCTGTAAAAAGAGCGGATTACTAGGATTGATATTATTAATCTGATTGTTCATCTGATTCCCAATTTTACCAAAAGGATTGACACCTGCCTTTGCATACTGTGGAATGTTACTATTAACATTGTTTCCAATACCAGCTCCAGGAGAAAGATTTGCCATCCCATTGTTATTCATATTTATATTTGAAAAGTTGGAATTACAAAGCTGCAAGTCTCGAACAAGGACTTCACTATTAGTGTTCAAGTTGTTAAGATTTGCATTGAGGTTGTAATTGGCATTCTGGAAATATGGATACTGTTGAACAAACATTTGGTTCTGGTTCTGGTTCTGGTTTTGGTTTGGTAATTGGTTTGGTACTTGGTTTTGGTTATCGCCAAGATTGGGGAGAGGCGATGCACGACCATGATTTCCAGCAGAGGAAGAAAGCTCATGAGGATAAAACTGGTTTTGAAACTGCTGGTACCCAAATGGCTGACCTGTGGATGACACAGATCCAGCTGAACCCGGCAAGTTTTGAGTTTGAGGAGGTTGAATATGAACCTGTGTTGGGACTTTATGCATCATCAGTATATGCTGCTGTTGCTGATGCTGTTGCTGTTGTTGGAATTGGAGTTGGAGTTGGGCATTTCTCTGTTCTTGCTCCTTTTGTTGCATGTGTTGCATAATTAGAATTTGCCGTTCTTCTTCCGTTTCTTTCAGTTTTGCCAATTCCTTTTCAGCCAATTGTTTTTCCAACTCCTTCTGCTGCTGCTGTTGCTGTTGCTCTTCCATTTCCTTCATTTGCTGCTGCATTTGTATTTGCTCCTTTTCTTTATACAGTCTAGCACGCTCTTGTCTTTTGACTTCCTTCTTGCGTAAATACTCCTTCTTAAAGTATTCCTTCTTGCGGATCATCAGTGCCAACTGGGGAGCCCCTACTCGCGATTCTTTAATAAACTTGGTGCTTAACAACTGTTCACAAGTAGGCCGATTGGCAGGGTCCTTGTTCAAACAAAGAGCAACAAAGTCTCGAAAACTAGCTGAATAATCGTGCGGCGGAACCCAACCCTTTTTCATATTCTCAACAATCCCTCCACCTTGAAAACCGTTACTTGCATTTCCATTGTTCATGGACGAATTAGAATTTGATCTAAATAGCCCGCTTGGCGAGCCAGGCGAGTTTGATCCTGAAGAACCAGAGTTTCTAGCTCGCGACGGAAGAAGACCTCCTTCTAGATGGAATTTTCTTCTTTTATCTTTTTGAGCTTCCAACAATTGCATCTGATGCTTATGCTCTGCACAACTATTCTTGTCTCTGGGGTCAAAAGGGGGATTTCCGCTATTTCTCTGGAAGCGAGGAAGTCGAGCTGGCTCATTACGAAGAATATGGGCCATTGCACGCATTGGGTTTTTGTCGCTAAGGGGTGGCTCGCCTTGTGCCAATTCATAGGCTGTCACGCCTAGTGACCAAATGTCAGCCTTGGTGTTGTATCCGCTGTGCAATTTCATCTTCTTCTTGACGCGAGTCTTGGACTTTGGTTTGGAATCTTCCAAGCCGCTATTGGGAGATTGTTTGGAAGCTTTTTGCTTGCTCAAAGCTTTGAGAAATCGATGCTTTCGACCTTTGGCTTCAATGCCTGCAGTTGCTTGGGTACTGTCTACAGTTTCAAGCTCCTCTTCGGCCTCCTCTTCATTTTCGCTGTACGCGCTTCCGTACCTCTCTTCATCTTCAGATTCGTATACTGAGCTATACTCAGAAGACTCACTAGACTCGTCTTCGTAGTACCTGTCACCTCTCAATATCACTTCTGGCGCCATCCAGAAGGGCGTGCCCACAAAAGTTCTCTTGTGTGTAAGGGTCTGGGTGAGCTGGGACGAGACACCAAAGTCGCCCAATTTGACGTTTCCCGATCCGGTCAGAAGAATGTTGGCTGCTTTGATGTCGCGATGAATCTTGTGTTCTTTGTGGAGATATTTTAGGCCATTGAGAGTTTCCTTGATGATGAATGCGATATAGTCTTCTTCAATGGCTTTAACAAAGCGAACAAGGTCGGCGCACGAGCCACCGGAGCAGTACTCCATGACGATCCACATGTCGCTGCTATTCATAAAGCTAGAGTAGCACCGGATGATGTGATCACAACGGAGCTGATGCAGCATCTTGATCTCCTGTAGCACGTCGTATATGTCATCGTCGGAATTGTCCATATTCACCACCTTGATCGCAACCTCCTTGTTAGTAGGAAGGTAATAACTAGAAACAACAAGTAAAGCATAAATGTAAAGAAGAGCAGTTAGTAAAGTTGGTTTGAAAATATGTGTATATATGTATAGGCCCTGCTGGCTGTGCACTGTGCTGTTGCTAGAAAACAAACCCTCTGTACACCGAGCCAAAGCTGCCTCGGCCAATTTCCTGGCATTGCTTGTAGTTTGAGCTCTTGTCAAGCTGCATCCTGGGAAACTGAATCTCTTCCTCTGTCATAGATCGTGGTGCGGCTACAGCTGATCTGATTAATTACAAAAAAAAGTGTATATTAAGAAGAAGAAGAAGAAAAAAAAAGATGGGCAAAGGTGGGCAAAGATGTGTTATAGTATTTGGAATGAGCGTTTTGGAAACAAGCGAGTCTATAGACAATGGACCAGAAAATGCAAAAAAAAAAAAAAAAAAAAAAAAAAAAAAAAAAACGGTGGTACGAGGGTTGATATTGATATTGGTATTGGTATTTTCACGGCGGGGAATTGTGTACTAGGACAAGTAGAAGGAAGAGACACGAGTGGAGTTGCAAATGAGGGTTACAGAGGGGTTGTGTGTATGTATGTCCAAAACGGGGGACTAGCACGTTGATTTGGAAACTGACAAGCGCACTGTTGTTGTTGTTATTATTATTATTATTATTATTGTACCTACACATTAACGATTTATTAATTGGCTAGTTCTATTCTTGGTGTACCACGATACTACTGCTTCCCCACAACTGCTGATGGCTTAATTAACAAGACTAAACAACAGACATATGGAGACGCATGTCACGCCTTGCCCCATACAAAGGTCACGTGTAATCATATATATATACATTATATATATGTGGTACTACAGACTCTTGGTGGCCTGTATTCAAGAGCAAGGCTTTTCGATCACAGGGTTGCTGGATCCGTAAGAGGTTAGTTATGTGACTACCGGGGGTACTATGACCGTAATCAACTAGTCTTTTGCTTATGTCGAAATGGCTGCATCCGTCCGTTGAGCCTCGTCCATGTCTTTTCTTTTGTATCTCTGCAAAGTTGAGATAACGCGAAAAAACCGTTGGATGACCCGCGGAGCCCACCGGATAACGCTGGCACACCTCCAAACTTGTTGAGCGACGACCACCAACAGACATCAGATTATGACTCTAATCGTCACTTCTATGAGGGCTTCAACTGCCTACATTTATCTGACACCGAGTGACTCACTCATTTTCTTCCTACATTAATTTCAATACATCAGTATACATTTATTTACATTTATATTATTGTTTCATTTATATAAAACAGCATAGAGATAGAGAGAGAGAGAGATAATATATATAATACATGAAAAACAGCAAACATAGGTCATACTAATGATTCATCAAACATTGAAAGCAATTGAAACAAAATACACTAGGCATAAACTGTAACAACGTACTTCGATTCCACAACGTGCCTTTTCAAAAGTTGTCATAAGCAAAAGTCAGGCCAATCGTGTGCCATCTCCACAAGACATGGTTGGGTCATTGTCCACATTGTCACTAGACCTGATGATTCAAGCGAGAACTAGAATGAGAGAAAAAGCAACAACCTCAAACATTGTCAAACAAAGATTGGCATGGAAAATTTCAAACACAAGTGCTGATCGACAGAGAACTTCTAGTTGCGACTGTTTCGTACAATCATTTCCTCTAGTTATCATCCTTGAGTGGGGTCTGGACGTCCCAATTGAGGTTGAATCTTCCTTCAGCAACCTTGTAATTCTCAATCTTCTCAATAACTTCTTCAGCAGTGGAGGCAGTGACAATAATGTCCCTGTTTCCCTTGCGAATAAAACCAGAATCGACTGCCTTGTTGATCCAGTCAATAAGTCCGTCATAGAAGCCATCAATGTTGAAGATAACAATGGGCATTTCATGAATACCCAGCTGATTCCAAGTAATAACTTCAAACAACTCTTCAGCAGTTCCGTATCCTCCAGGCATAGCAACGAATGCGTCCGAGCTACGAGCCATCAATCTCTTTCTTGTATGCATATCGTCAACCAGGGTAGTTTGGCCGTAAAGCTTGGGATCAGGCACTACATGGCCCTGCTCACGCTCAATCAATGCGCGGGGAATGACACCATGAACATAACCACCTCTAGTGGCAACAGCTCTAGCAATAGAACCCATAATACTAGAAAAAATATAACAAATAAAGTTAGCAACTCTTGTTACTAGCATAGATAGTAATAGAACCCTGAAGTCACTCATCAAGAGTGATCAAAGTTTCAACAGGATGATAAGATAACAACTTACCCTGTAGTACCGCCTCCGTAAACAAGACCCCATTTCTTCTCAACTAGCAGCTGGCCGAGTTTATCAGCAGCGTCACCGTAAACTGGGGAATTACCAGCGCTAGATCCGCAGTAAATGCAAATCTTCTTTTGAATTTCAACGTCAGCAGTCATTTTGGGAGTGTGTGTAGTGAGTGGAAAGAGTTTAATGATGTGAAAGTGAAAAAATAATAATGCAAGCGGCAAGAATAAGATGGAAAAGGTAATAATAAGAAATTGGCAAAAGTTTCTTCTAAAAAAATAGTCAGAGTAAGAAGAAGAAAAAAGGAAAAAAAGGAAATCAGAAAGAAGAGGGGATATCGTTTAATTTATATATCTTTTTCAAAAAGGTAGCCAACGGGCACTTTTTAAGATCTGAGGGTTGAGTTCTTTGTCACACCTAGCAACGGAACAACCGTGGGATCGTGAGAACGTCTAGTTGATAAGCTTTTTGACAGGAACACAGGGCAAGAGAGGCTGTTTCCACGTGAAAACAGGTTACATCATAGATGACTAATATTGCTCACATGAGTGACACCTACCGAGCCGAAAGCTGATGACAACTGATTACTCATCATTAGCTCAGCGAGATCAGCCTTGGGGTGCAACGAACGAGCCAGCGAGCCAGCGAGCCAACAAGCCAACAAGCCAACAAGCCAACAAGCCAACAAGCCAGCGAGCCAGCTAGCCAGCTAGCCAGCCTGGGTGTGATAGCAGCGGCTTGGGACCAGAAACGTAGTGCGAAGCGGTCCTGGCTGATCCATACAAACTATATAGGAGAATCCTGGTACTAGATACACACACACACACATACACATGCCATTATATAAATAACGTGCTAACATGTATATCCTTTGGAATCGCTTACAGATATATACATAATATATAAACACAATCTATATATAATATATACATAACCTAGTAAACATTCAGGCCCCTTAACTAATGGTGCACTATAGATAGAAACCCGCTTAGGCTGTAAAACAATGCTAGAGGGCTGCGCTAAAGAAACGTCGTCAGATACACCAGGCATGAGGAAGAATCGGATGGCCTGGAGTCCGACTAGAGACCCCTACAAAACAAGACCCTGAGTCCAGCAGATATACACTGCCAAAATCAGCACAAACCACTGTTCCGGGCTCAGCAAAAGATGCCTAGAAGGGCAGACAGAGTTTGGGCAAGAGTTATTGAGGAGGCGGGTTAGAACGTGACAGACAGCCACGCCTCCAGAGAGCCACCTCAGGCACCACCACCAGTTTGATTAAATAAATATCTCCACCACCTCCAAAAATTTTCCTCCTTTTCCTCTCTCCTTCTTTCCTCCTATCTATAACCATCACCCTGCTGAGCATATACAACTCACGAAATCACTTTGTACGTATCACACCCGCCCTGTTTCTGTTCAAATTCTTTGCTCATTCTCTTTGCATCCCCCGAATTCTTTTATTTCTTCGATTCCTGCTATTTCGGAGGTTGTACATGCTTTTTATTACTATCTAAAGGCCTCTGCCAAACCACCCTGGATTGCTGGATGCACACATGCTTTGGGCAGATGTCTTGCACTCTCTTCTGATTGAGCAAGGCTTCCGTCATTCCGGCTCCCCTCTATATCTTCTTCCTGTTTAATGCGCGCCTCTCTCGCTTTGTATACACATGCTATCCAAAGTTTCTCTACTTATCTCTCCATACGCACACCAAGTCTTACAACACCCTGTGCGTCCTACTACTTCTATGTTTTTTTTTTCTTTTCTGATGACCTTTTGAGACTCCCTATCATGCGTCCATTAATAACTGCATCAATCTAAGCATTCCCTCCTTTTTTTGGCCGCTTCCCTACCCAATCAGCTCGCTTTGTTTTGCATCGTTACTAACCTTGTTGATCTTGTATTCTTTTTCTTTAGACACCCCCTTTTTCTTCTTCACACCTAACCCATAAATCTAAACACAAACAAAATGCCTGGACAGCAAGCTGAATTGAGACGAAAATTGGTTATTGTCGGTGATGGTGCCTGTGGCAAAACATGTTTGCTGATGTAAGTATTAACAGCTTCCCTAATCTTCCCCTCTAAACCTAATCTTGGAACCTTTTAGATTTGCTGAAGGTGTCTTCTTGCTTGGTTGGTTGAAGATTTTCTCTTGAGAAAACTGTGCGCGCCTTTAATGGAACAAATCAGTGCTTTGCATCAGGACTAAGACTAGTTTAGTCCTTATCTTTAATACCAATTGCTGCCCTTGTTGTGCTTTGAGTGAGTGAGTGTTGGGACTTGGCTCTTTTTGCTATCAATTAATGGCCACAACTCTATCTCCTCTCAACATACTCTTAGACTTTAAGCGGTATTTGAACCACCAGCAATAGCTGATTCAACCTCAAAGACTGTTACACCAGTTGTGCACACTTTGTTTTGCAACTTGTCAATCTTTATTTGAAACGAGCTTTGGTTGTGCCATTTCTGATTGTTTATTTTTCTGCATCAGCTCATACACGCAATGTTGTTCTTTTATTGCCTATATACGCACACTGCCACTCAAAGGAAATTCTTATCTTCGCCCCCTAACCACTATGCTCAACAAACAAACTAAAAACACATACTAACCACACATAATTCTTTTTTTTTTTTTTTTGCCCCCCTTTTTAAACAGAGTTTTCTCCAAGGGTACTTTCCCCCAAGTTTACCTTCCCACAGTTTTTGAGAACTATGTTTCTGATGTTGAAGTTGATGGCAGACATGTTGAGCTTGCCCTCTGGGATACCGCTGGTCAGGAAGACTACGACAGACTTCGTCCCCTTTCATACCCAGACTCCAATGTTATTCTCATCTGTTTCGCTATAGACTCACCTGATTCCCTTGACAATGTCCAAGAAAAGTGGATTTCTGAAGTTTTACATTTCTGCCAGGGCGTCCCTATTCTCCTCGTTGGCTGCAAGACCGATCTTCGTTATGACCCCAAGACTATTGAAGAACTCAAGAGAACTTCCCAACGCCCCGTCACCCCTGATGAGGGTCAGGCTGTTGCCCAGAAGATTGGTGCCTTTAAGTACCTCGAGTGCTCTGCCAAGACTCAAGAAGGTGTTAAGGAAGTCTTTGAGCACGCTACCCGTGCTGCGCTTATGACTGCTTCTAATACCAAGCCTAAAAGAAGCTGCGTTATCTTGTAAATGGACAATCTTCTCTGCCACAAGATTAGCTGCAACATGATTTAAAGCACTTGAACTTTACCTTGGAATGAACGAAGACTAGGTGGGAACCTTGATTAAACCAGAAAATGAGAAAAAAAAATTCTTTGAGATGCTCATCACTCGAAGAAGACTATGGCTTCCACCAGTTGAGATAAGATATTGATGACGAGGAAGTTTATAACAGTGTTGAAAAGTTATAATATCCATATTAAAAAGTGAAACAGGCCCGACAACATCCCTTTGAGAAATTTATTTTTATTACTTTTTTTTTTTTCTTTTTCTAGCGTTAATATTATTTGAAAGCATTTTTTTCTTATTTGATAAGTTATTACAAAACTATGTTGATGATCAACTAAATATATATATATGTATATGTATCTATATATGTATCTATATGGACTCACTCAAAAACATTTCCGATACGGACTTGAATCGTAAGGCACCGAGACTAAAAGCGGTCTTTGCAAATACCAAAGGCCCTTAATCTTTGGTGTGATTATCGCTGTTGGCGATTTGTTGACACAATCGTGGCTATCATGCGCAGAGGAGGGTAACTACTCGAGGGCACGCAGCCGGGTAACAGTCCTAATGCGCAAGTTTGCATGCAATCTGACTGAGACGGTCAAAACCACCGCAATCACGTGAATTACCTAATAGTCACATAATTGTTACCTAATAAACATGAGTCAAAGATGACTAACCGCGCAATGGTGACATCACTGGCCCGGCAGGAACTCAATTGTGTATTCCTTTCCTCCTTTCCAACAACAACAACAACAACAACAACAACGCGCGTCTCCCGAACACCGACCGACCTTCTCTTTTGCCAAAGCCATTTTTTTTTTTTCTTTTTTTTTTTTTTTTTTCCATCAAGCGTCTGCGGTCTATATTTTTGCTTCTTAGATTTACAGTATCCAACAATAATTTGCGCGTTTTTGCGTTCCAAAGACACTTCCTTTCCTTGCTTCTGATTGTAGTTGGTTTTATAAACCCCACCCTTTGCTCAAAAAACAACTCAATCTCTTACGCCTGTCAACCAATTGGTTATCACCACCTCCTCCCCAGAACACATCACAACAACACCACTCTTCCCGCCTTCCCCAACTTGATCAGCAATGTCGGGCTCAGGCACTCCGTATATAAAAGACGAACCGCATGAAGGCTTCTATGGAACTCCTAGAGCCTCTCATCACTTGCGTGGTAACAGCATGAACGCTTCCAACTCCAACCATATTATCGGCTCCCCACTCGCTGGAGGGGCTTCGGACCTAGTGTCTTACGCCTCTCCAACTTTTGAACCAAAGTTCTCGCAAACCGGCAACACCTCTGCTTTTCTTGACGATTCCGACTTACTTGACCTCAATAACATGCAGTCTCCCAATGTTCCAGCAGCCCAGCTGTGGACCGGAAACAATCAGAACTCGCACTCTTCAATGGCTGATGCCGCGGCAGCATCAATAGGATTCTCCACCACTCCTTCGCAACCTATTCTTACACCTCACCATGCAAACAACTTTGTTGGCTCTCCGAACGTAGGCTCTTTTGGTGCAAGAGGTTCTAATATCGCCAACAGTGCACTTTATGGTAGTGCTGGAGCTAGCACAGGCATTCCCTTTGGAGCAACGCCACCAGTCCCAGAGTCCACATCTCCGTTTGATGAATTCATGTTGAACCGCAATTTTAAGCAGCTCAAATCAGGGGCTGTAAATAACAAGAAGGTAAATCCCTCTTCTAGCAGTAACTCGCCGGTTCAGAATGGAGCAACACTTGCGGCAAATCATACCAGCCCCCAAGCAGCTTCATCTCCTCAACAACAGTTATGGCTCAAGCAACGACAAATGCAACAACTTCATCAACTTCAACAGCAGCAGCAGCAGCAGCAACAACAGCAACATCAGCAGCAGCAGCATGGAGGAATGGTCGGCTCCCCTTCACATTTTGGAATGACACAGCTTGCCTCCCCACCTAGTTCCAACTCGCCTTTTGCTACAGGGGGTGTTCCTGTTCCTGGCGCTTCATCATCCGGCGGATTTGGAGCTGGCGATTTACGCGCAAGTATTTCTTCCCCGCCACACGCCTTGCGCTTCTTACAAGATAATGGGCTTGGAAGCGGTACATCTTCTCCTGTTGGATCTTATGGATCTCAACACGAACTTTATGGGTTTGGACTTAGTCCATCAACTAAACCCCCCACCATGATGGGCGGCGGGTTCCCTGGATCTGTACCTGCTACATCTAATGCTGCATCTACAACAGCTCCAGGAACATCTCCAAATGCCTCTGCTAAACCAACTACTATACCCAGAGTCACAAAGAATTCTGGCAACGCCGCTGGATCAGCACCCAAGTCGTTAGATGACCCACAGAACATGCTGTTAGCTGAAAGAAGACGCCGTCGCCGGGAGTCACACAACGCAGTTGAGCGACGGCGCCGGGACAATATCAATGAGAAGATTCAAGAGTTGGCGTCTCTCGTCCCCGAAAGCATGCTATACAACCAGAATGACACATCGCCAAGTGCAGCTGCCGGCGGCACCAACACGTTGACTAAGGACGGACGGCCCAACAAAGGAACCATTTTGACTAAGAGCGTTGAATACATTCGGAATTTACAAAATGTCATTGATGAACAGAACCAGCGGGAATTAGAGATGCAGGAACTCGTTCAACAGCTTCAGCGTCAGTTGGGTATTGAAGTAACGGAGTTTAAGCACACCTCTGCCGAGCTGTTGCTTGCTAGAATCCGGGGCGCGAGTGGCGGTAATGACTATGACAATGAGCCTGAGTTGATTCTAACTGGCCCACAAGGTCATACACACATTCAACAGCTACCCGATGTGCCTATGTTTGGAAACGATGGCACTCCAGGCGACAACGGAACTAGTGAAACATCATCTGGGCTAGATCAGATAGAAAGCTCGCTACTTATTAACCAGTCGAACAAGGACAGAAGTAACGGCACTGGTAGCAGCAACAATGGGTCTAATTCAGTTCAGTCTAATGGAACACCGTTGGGATTTACGCCGGACTACCAAGATGTCGGCGACTTGAGCGAATATGAGCAAACGGCAGAGCAGTTCCTTGTCTCGTAAATGGAGGGACAATTTACAATTCACAACGCCATTTGTCATGCCCGTATCGGTATTGGACTAGTTAGTAATTTCTTATGATTAACTTTTGTTAGCTCGGCTTGGTACAAGACTTGTTTAGTTTTTTTTTTTTTTTTTTGATTATTGTTCTCTCACACACTCTCTGTCTCTCTCACACACACACACATGCTGTCTTTTCCCTTTTATTCGAGATGTTTAGTTTTACTTGACTTTAACGATGACGACGTTAATGACAATGATGAATCCTATTTTTATTTTTTATTTTACTGTCTCTTTTCTCTTCTTATGCTATTATTTCTAATTCTAATTTTACAGTTTTTATTTAATGTTATTTGTTGCTAAGTGCTTTACTTAATTTACATAGTCTTGTGTAACTCTCGCTTTTTCCTTTTTGATCTATATACTTTATTTATTGATTTAATAGTTTATATTTCTCGAATATGGTTTTTTTTTTTTGCTCTTAGATGCGTGTACGTGGATTTAGTTCCAGCCTGTGCTAGCAGCGTTGTTTGCGCCATTTTTTTTGTCGCAAACGTGGCTAAATTACCTGCGAGAATTAGAGAGAACGATGTTTTAAAACGCTTGTAGGATGCCAAAGAAGAGGTCGGCAAGACATGTTTGTTCGTCTAGTGGCATTGACTTGGTTTCATTCGTTGCCCTTGTGCGACTACTGCTACTGCTACTATTACACCGCCGGCACGCCACTGTGGGGAAGAAGCGCACACCGTTTTTTTTGTACTTTTCTCCACCCAAACACAAACATGCCTCTTATCTTGCCCAGCTATTCGTGCCAGCGCCGTTATCTCCCGTCACATGAGAGTCACGCGTATGCCACGTGAAGATGCCAGCGGCTGAAAGGCGAGACGCTAGACGTATCCACGTGATATATCCCATTTAGGCAGTCTGGGGCTGGAAATAGAACGCGCTTTTGTTACACTAATCCACGTGACACGCAATATGTTACACACAGTGTCTCTGGAAATACACCTCCACATCACCACCATTTTTGGTTCTCAAATCAGACGCCAACACAAAAACACTGTTTCGTACTCCCAATTTCCTCTTTTCTTCCTGTTTACAACTCCACCACACACATATACCCAACCAACCGACGAAACTATGAGGCAGTTTGCGCCCAATAATCGTATGGGGAACCCCCCAGGGATGATGATGGGCCAAGGAATGATGCCTCCACAGATGCTCGGCCAGCAGCAGCAACAACAACAAGGCCAGCAGCAGCAGCAGCAGCAAGCTGGGGGAATGGGCCAGTATCCCTTTATCAATGCTCCTCAGCAGCAGCAGTACAGCAGACTCCAGCAGCAGCAGCAGCAGCCGAGTCAGCAACAGCCTTCGATGCAACAACCTCAGGTCACTGGCGGAAACAATGGAGGAAATGGTGGAGCTGGTGGTAATCAACATCAACATGGAAACAGTAACAATGGTGGAGGAAATCACCATAACCAGCACCATACTCAACACCATCACAATCAACATTCTCAACATCATAATAACCACCAACACCACAATCAACACCATAACCATAACCAACACAACACTCATAGTCAACATTCTCAGCAGCAGCAGTTGCAGCAACAGCAACAGCAGCAGCAGCAACAACAACAACAGCAACAAACTGCTCCGAACCAAAACCCCCAGGCCTATCAAATGTATGGTTATTCTCAGCAGCCTCAGCAAATGCAGCAACAGATCAATGGCCAGTTTATGAATATTGGTGCTCCAGGATTGTACTCGGGAGGTCCTAATGGCGATGTTTTACAACAACAACAGCAACAACAGCGCCAACAACAACAACAGCAGCAGCAGCAACAGGCTCAAGTACAACAACAACAACAGCAGCAGCAGCAGCAGCAGCAGGCTCAAGTTCAACAACAACAATTGGCAGCCCAGGCATCTGCCGAATCCATTCGTAACGTTTGGCGGTGGAATCTTGACGAGCAAATGGCTGTGCTAAGAGCTATCGTCCAGCAGTACAAATACATTTCCATTGACTGCAAATTCCCCGGAATTGTAGCGCGTCCAATTGGAACTTTCAAAACTACATCCGAATACCATTACCAGACATTGAGAGCTAATGCTGATATCCTAAAAGTGGTTCAAATCGGTATGACTTTTGCCGACGAACACGGAAACAGACCTCCAGGTGTTAGCACTTGGCAATTCAATTTCAAGTTCAACCAAAATGAAGACATGTCTTCCAAAGATGGATTACAGCTTCTTCTTCAGTCTCAAGTTAATTTGACAATGATGGAAGTGGAGGGTATTGATGAGTTTGCCTTCGCCGAGCTTTTGATCTCTTCTGGGCTTGTTCTCCAGGAAGACATTCATTGGATTACATACCACTCTGGCTACGATTTGGGATATCTTATGAGTCTCATGATGGATACCAGATTACCTGCTGAAGAGGCCGAGTTTTTACACAGGGTTTCTCTTTACTTTCCTTCAGTTTGGGACATCAAATACATTGTTCGAGTGCTCAATTTGTCCAACAAGACAACTCTTACCGAAGTTGCTGAGGATTTGCAGATTAGACAGCCTCAGCAGATAATTGAGGGTGCTGCTGGCAATGCTGGAAGTATCCCCAACCACTCCCAACCCTCTGGCAACGAAGCGCTTTTAACCAGTGCCATTTTCTTCCAGGCACGAAAGTTCGCACCCGAAATTGTTGACAAGTGTATTGGCCAGTTGTTTGGTTTGGGTGAAGGGCTGAACAAGAATGGAAATGGAAATGGCAATGGCGGTGCTGTTACACTTCCTGGAGCCCCTGGATCTCTTACTCCAGCTCCTATGACTGCCACGACCACCATCACGTCGGCGACAGCCATAACATCTGGCTCGCCTGCAACCCCATCTGGACACGGGATCATGGCAACGTCTCTTGCCCAGAAAATGGCTGCCGCAAATGCCAACAGTGCTCCAGGCAGCGCCGGCAGCTCAACCTCTACAACAACAACCACCTTGACTACGACTACTACCACCACGTCGAAATAGTTGGATACTGGTCAAGCTTGATAAATAAATAAATAGTATGGGAGGACAAAACCACGCAAAATGCACGCAAATGAGATTTGTAAAAGATGGAATGAAAATACGTCTTTTTTTTATATATTAAATGGAAATGTGTGTAGAATACTTTTGGAAGACACGCTGTATGTTCTTTTTTTCTATTTAAATATTTATATAAGAAGTATATATATATATATATATATAGTTTATGTTCCTTGTACTCAATTAACCTTTATATTTACTTTCAAATTGAAGTTACTAGAAAAATCATGTCAAATTCCTTCTTTTCATGTGTACAAACGAGAAAAAAATGTACAACTGTATATTAAACAAAAAAAACAACAACAACAACAACAATATAAAAACATAAAAATATAAAAAATATAAAACAAAAGCACAAATATATATAATTATTATTAATATAATAATATATAAAACGAAAAAAAAGAAGAAAAAAAACAATGTATAATATTATTATAGCCTTGTTGAACAACCAATCTCAGAGAGAAATATTTACTGCTTAGGTTCGACGAGGCACGATCTTTTCCAAAGGCCATTATGATCTTTTGTGACAATAGCATAAGACTTTGCCATTTCCATCTTGAGCCATGACTGAAGTTCAGGGCAAGGAACGATGCGGTACGGAACACATTGGAAGTTTTGCAACTCGCCAATAAGCCTGGTAGTACGGTCGTATCGGTCAAAATTGATGACAGTAAAGGTGGGAGGAGGAGGAGGAGATGGTGATGAGGGTCGGGATTGCTGCTGCTTTTGGGAAGCGGAAAATGCAGTAATGCTTTCAGAGGGACCAGCGGGGAGAGATGGCGGCGTAACATTGGCGGATGAAGCTGCTGGTGGAGTCATAACAAAGCCCATACCCATCATCATGGCGAGCTTGTTGCGACCAGCAGCAGGAACAATTTCCTTAGTATATGGATCAAAGGTGAGAGAACGAAGAGGGTGATTACCTTCATTAACAAAGGTTAGATCAGTCATGTACAAACCAAGAAAAGGAATAGAAGGAACAGGCGAGTTGCGAAGCTCAGCACGATAGTTGGAATAGTTTTTTTCAATAGAAAGTAGCGTCTTAAGTTTTTGGAACATGACAACATGACGCTGAGAAAGACCTTCCCAAGTCTTGCGAAGCCGCTTAATATTGACAGATTGTAGCGCACTGACAATAGTCATAAGAGAATTATAGTTTCGCAACTCATAGCACTTTTCTGCAATCTTAACCCAATTCTTGAGTAACTTCTGACGGGTCTTAGTGGGAGTATCTGCAATAAGAATACTATCGGACACAAAGGATGACAGTTGATTGGTAAATAAAGTCATGGCATTGACATTGGGTGCCAAATTCAAATGACGTTTCTTCAAACTAAAATTATTATCCAGCAACTCATTGGGCTGAATTTGAGACATTAACTCACTGTCAAGTAATGAAATTTGCTTTGCAATTTCAAAGGTGTCAATATCAAGTAAATTAACAATAGGATGAGTAGGCCCAACACTTCCACGAACCAACCACAAAGACTGGGTCATCGATTGAGTCCAACCAGAGCCACCATATGCATTAACGGGGGCAGAATAATTAGGAGGTGAAGGTAAAGGCTTGTCACGCCCACCAGCGACATCATAATTTTCAGTTCCATTGGTTGCTAAACTGGAAACTGTACCATTTGTTGTTGTAGTAGAAAGTACGGCACCGTTAATAGAATTTGAAGTCTTTGTGGTCAAAGTGGAGTTGGCACTAGGGGCTGGTACCAATGAAAGGGCAGATGACTTGTTGGCCATTGATCCATTGACGACAGTCGAAGCACTGTTTTGACTGTTTTGAGTGGTACTAGCATGCAAACTGTTACTAGAGGCATAAGCATTAGAAGCATTCTCTGTATTAGCCTCCATTGCCTCAGCAGCCTTCTGCAACATGGAAGCCTGATATTTCGAGATAAGAGAAGCCATTGGAGTCGTATTAGCATATGTCATAGCTTCTCTTCGAACATCTTGAGCTCCTGGAATGGAAATTATTCTTGGAACAAGGGGTGTGTCATCCTTTTGATTGGGTAACTTGGATACAATATCTAAAATCACACTTTTAGCAGAATACGGCTGATATTTGCTCAACTCATTATTAGTAAATTCAATAATCTTGGGCAATACTGGACCATCAACCGAGTGTCGCCAATGACTTTCCAACCATCGCTTCAACGTATTATAAACCTTAGCACGACATCTTGATGAAGGGTCAGCACTTCTAGAGCTCAAGTGTAAAGACAAAGTGTTATTGCTTGTAGAAATTCTAGAAGCCCCAACCACAAACCGTGTAATCAAAGCATCAGCAAATTCAGCGGGAGTTGTAAATTGATGAAACGTAAGGAAAAAGGCGGATACAAAATTAGGATCCGGCTCCTCTATAGTTGTTTCATCAGTCAGAACTTTAACAAAAGCTTCCAGCGTACCAGCACGAACTCTTCCGGTATTAGGCTCCAGTAAAATTCTATCTTCCAATGGCAATTCATCAATAAATTTCTGAATCTCGGCATTCTGGGCAACGGCATTATTATATTCGTCACTATGGTTAGAATGTACGTCTTTTAATGGTGACGAAGCATCATTACTAACGCTAAAGGCCCTACGGGCCGGAGATTCATCATGTTCTTTCTTGCTCCCATCAGGTGTGGACATGGATCTAACCCTGTTTTGATCTCCAGAGGCCCTATCAAGTGCTTCACTTTCAGCGCCAGACAATGGGGCTGTGATATTGGCAGAGATTGGCGATGTAGCAAATGATAACATAGGCTGTGAATGAGTGTGAGAGTGGCCAGAAGCCTTCCCTTGATCATGACCTTGTTGTACTGACTTATTTTCATCGTTGGCTTCAGATTCTGGAGTTCCAGTTGGAATGAATGGATGGGTTGCGGGTATACGAGGTAAGAGACTTGAGCTCTTAGTTTCTTTTCCATTTATTCCATAAGCTGCTGCGGGGTATCCAGATGCAGAAGCCAATGTTGTATTTGTCGCTGATGTAGATTCCGCATTGTCACTTGCCATGGGTTCAGAATAATGACGAACTCCGGTCGACCGGGAAGCACCGAATTCAGGTTCATCTTCTTCAACAGTTGAGAGAAGTCCAGATGAAGCAGCTCCAACTGGAGAAATGGGGTTTGCGGGAATAATGTTAGCAAATCCAAATGCATTGCCGTGTTTATTAGAAGCAGCAATAATGCCATCTGAAAAATCTGGATATTCTCTTTGACCAGATAATTGGAAATCACCAATGATTTCAATTATTCTTCTGCAGCGCATAACACATTCTCCAGAAGTTCGTGCACAGTCGGTTGCAATATCAATGAGACGAGAAGACTCACGTTCAAAGGCAATTTTAGGATCTTCGTCCTTATTGGACTTTTTGGAACGTCGAGAAGTAGATATACCACTCATTTGTAAACCATCCATATCACCGTCGTCGTCTGAGTGCGAACCATCGCCTTCATCATCACCATCCTCTGCGTCATCATCGCCTTTACGATCAGGACGGTGAAGAAGAGCATCACCAGAAGTGTTAGGTGTTGAAGCAACAACATCCCTGGCTGCAGTAACAAGGGCTCTGATCTTTGCAAACAGATTATCTTTACAGTTTTCAAGATCTTTGTTGCGCGGTAAAAAGCGAGATGAAATAGATTCTACAGCGGCCAAGAGCTCACGACAAGCCAACATGGACTTGCGGGTATTGACCAAAATTTGAGTACATGCTGTTGGGTCTGAATCGAGAAGAGTAGTGCGATGAAGGAAGTTTCCAAGATACACAGTTAACGCATCGTTAACTTCATCAAGACGCTGTAAGGCAAATGGTGGGGTCTGATGAAATATTACAGAGTCACGATTACCAAATTGCGACCCACGGGAAATGATAGGGGCCGCGGTGGTAGGCGAATTAAGCGGTAATGTACTATTTACATTATTGGCAATAATATTGGCGTGGTTTTCCGAAAGAGTGGAGGACGTTGCAGATAAGGGGGCTTCATTGACGTGGTCGTCTGACGAAAACTTTGCACGAATGTTTTCAATAGATGGTGAAATTTGTAGCGACGATTGTAGCCGTGACTGTGTATTATTAAGAAGCTGAGATTGCTGAAATTTAGAGTGCTTGTTGTGTCTATGCCGATGGTCGTTATAGTCTTCTTCTGAAGTAGCAGACAAAGGTCCAGCTTCTAAAGTGGTGGAAGTAGGGGTGGGATTTACAGGGGCTGCTGAGTCCACTACTTCGTTAGAGTTGTTAGAAGACTGACTGCCAGATGACGACATCCCCATGCTCCATATATCTAGGAACACAACAGCTCTAAAAATTATTTTGTAAGAACCAGCTACTAATCTAGCAATATCGGCGTCATCTGTGGTGTATTTGTATTGTTTGGCAAGCGAGACCAAAATGGCTAATTCAGCCAGGAGAATCTTTCGAAATTTTCGAATGCTTGGAGACTTGCGAACAATCGGAGTATCTCTTGTAAGCGCACCACAAGCTTCTAGCAATGAACGAACTCCTGAAACAATAGCACTGATAGCAGCCGGAGAAAAAGTGTATTTAATTTCATCTTTGTTGCTGGGATCTGTGTTGGATCGGTTGTAGTAGGGCTTTGGCAAGGGATGTGATTTAGGCGCCAGAACAAAGTTGAGAACAGCAGAAAGCACAGGAACAACTTTAGGCTCTGAATATGGCGTAAAATAATTTGTAGGAATCCAGCCTCGAGCCCCAGTAGCGAGAATGGTGGCGTCACCCCATCCAGAAGGGTGAATTGAATGTAAGAGTACAAGCTCGGCTTCGACAAAGGAAAGACAGACACTAGATGGGTCTTCATCTCCATTAGAAGAAAAAAGACTGGAAGCATCAAATGAATGAAGTGCTCTCAAGAAAGGATAGCCTCCAGAGCCCGTCTCGGAAAAGGTTTCAAGGTCAACGGTGGAGGATGACGAAGATCCTGGGGGTAGTTGTGTTGGATTGTGTGAGATGGACGGTATAGAAACAGGCCCTGACGGCAAGTCAGCCGCCGAATCTGGTTCCATTTGAGTCAGCCCCGGTGCCGGACCTTGGCAGGACATTGTGAGCGTAGAGGAAGATGAAGAGTAATGGGTTTGAGGAGGTATCAAAGTCGTCAATGTGAGAGTTGGGGATGTTGGTGGTGGCAGTGATTCAGGAGTTGGCCCCTGCGCTGGGTGAGGGTTGCGTGAGGCTGAACGCATTTGCTGCAGGGAAGCCCGCTTAGATGAAGACAGGGACGGGGCATCCCGTGAGAAGTCAAAATCCGGAGCCTGAGCATCTCTGAGAACCAGTGCTGTTGAAGACGCCCCAAATGATGATGATATAGGACTGATTGAAATAAATTGTTCCCGTTTAGGTGGTAGCTTGATTTCGGTGGTGCTAATTCCATTGCTAGTGCTCACACTGTTGATATTGCGTGTATTGTTATTCAGATTACTGGTGACGAGCTTAATGGTTACATCTTCATCACGATCTGTGAAATCCGTACTGTCTTCGCTAGTGAATGATTCGACAGACTCTTGACGCCTAATAAACCTTTCACCTGGATTATAAAAAAATGCAGAGGCTAAGGGCTCTTGGGACTCATTTGCCGGATCAACTGTAAATGGGGATACTGGCGAAATAGGACTAGGTAAACCAGATCGAGTTTTGGGGTCCAAAGACTGATACATGTGAGTATTACTACCATTAATATGACTTGAGCTTACTGAATGTTTGATTCCCTTTGCCGCCAATAGGTTGGTGTAGGAAGCTGACACAGATCTCGTTGCTCTTGCTATTGCTGAAGGTTTTGGAATATTACTGATGTTTCCGTTAACGTTGATAGCGTCTGAACCTAGAGCTGTGTAGTGCGACGCCGATCTTAATCTTTGCCGTGGAAGTGTCAAGTCACTATTTTCTGTCATGTCTCTCAAATTCAACATGCTTTGAGAATGAAATGCTCCAGGCGTTTGACTTGTAGACAGATTGGGGGTGGATCTCTTTGGAAGTAATGATGATTTATACTTCAAATTCTTGAGTCGTCCTCTTAGCACGCTTTTCGAAGATGTAGACGATTCTGAAGACTCGTCAGATCCACTAATAATTGAGGGAAGGGAATTAAGACCATTGACACTTCGAGATTCTTTGATTCCGGGTGGGTGGGGACTGGTTGGAGAAGTATCAAGACTATGAGAATAAGTATTATAGGATCCACTTCCTTCGCCTAGCGGTATTGTGAATTCAGAACGAGCATTTGTTGGTGACAAATAAACTCCTTTTTGAAACGAATGTGCCAGTTTAGAATATTCATCTGCATTATTCTTTGAGTAAACATTTAACCAGGTTTTTGATTTTAAACTGGGCTTAGAGGTGAAATTGGAAAGTAATGGGCGTATGTGATCATCTTTGGACTCTAGTGACCTGTCTGAGTAAAGACCTTTATAAGGTCTGTATGAATGGGATGCGTAATCATCATCAACAGCAACTCCAGTCTCCGACCTAGGAGATGCAAACGATAGATCTCGAGTTACTGGATGAACTGAAGAAACCGGGACATTTGAGGGCATTGAGGAGGTTGGGGAAACTGGGGATAATGGAACTGCCGTTGAATTATAAACATTTTCATCAATTGAGCCATTGGAAAATGAATTTCCTGTGTGTATATTAAGTGTAGAGGTTGAGCTTGAAGGCGCAAATGAAGGATAGGGAGATTTTGTGGCAATTGGAATTCTGGCGGGTGCTGTTAAAATTCTTGGTGTTTTTTTACGAGTTTTAAGCTTGTCTAGCGATGAAAATGGGGGTTGAGAAGCTTTGAGACTGCCATGCAAACTGAGAATAGGACGAGTGTCTTTTTGAAATGGCGAAGGTGAATCTGACACAATTAAAGGAGATATTGTGGATGGAATGCTAACTTCACGGAGCTCGCGGTACAAATTGCGATTGGATGTGATAGGTCGAGGAATAGAGGATGAATATACAGGAGCTGTATCAGACATTTCAGACAATTGAATGGTATTAAATAGGCAAGTATGTTAGAGGAATTACCATATGAGTTGAGACAGGTTAAAATGGGACTGAAAAGGTTGAGATGTAGCGGCTTTTCTTTCAAATCCAAAGCATTGACAATTTCATAACATTTGGATTGAAGATTGAAGATTGAATACTGAAGATTGAAGTAAGCGAGTAACAAGTAATCGACAAATAAATAGCCGGATGGAAAAAAGTAATAATGAAAGAGCCAAGATATAGCTCAAGTGTTGTAAGATGTGGAAATAATAAAAAAGACCAGAGAAAAGTTTAATATCTAACAAAAACGGCGTGCCTTTGCCTTTGTAAATATCGAGTCGGAATAATAATAAAGTATGTGCCGGAAAGAACCAAACCAAAGCTAGTCAATGACCACTCGAAAACTGAAAATTTTGATGATTGTTGCAACAAAGGCTCTGAGAAGCAAGGGGATGTCGGATATGGTTCAAAAGAGAAAGAAATAAAAAGACGGATTTCAAGTAAGACTTGAAAGTGAAAGAAAAAATATTTGCTAGAAAAAATGAGACGAAAACAAGTTAGTATCGTTACCAAATATCAGGAGATGATTTTCAAATATAGGTTAAGACTCCCGACCAGAATCTAGTCTCATAATCCAGTCCTGAGACAAATGTCGAAACTCGGAAGAATCAATTGTTAAAGCGATGACGATGCCAGCGTCTGCACAATTTGGTCTGTGACATTACGTTTGCCTGACAACCAAAGAGCCTCCTTTCTTGACCATTGAAGTGGTAGTAATTCTTCCAGATCACCAAATGATCTTAAAAGTTTGTGGGTATTGTTATATATATGTCGGCTTGCATTGTGTAGTAGTAACTTGGAGCCGAGTCTCTCTAAAGGCCGAGCAAAGCTCAGCTACACCCAACCTTATTCATGACGAGGCTCACACGAGAGTTCAAAAAGAAAGTCCAAAGTAGTCAGAATTCACCGATACTGCTGCATCTTGAGAAAAATGAGACAGGACACGCATTGAAGAAACACTTCAAAAGTGACAATACAGTTGTGACAGACTTGGTCAATGCTTCGCAAATGTTCACAAATGTGAATATTATAGGGGAGATTTCAAACAACGAGCAATACTACCATTGACGGATTCGGTGCATTTAATTCGGTTGTCACAAAGCCAATTGCGGCTTGTCGAGGACATATCCGGGGACTTTTTGTGAGACATTGCAGATAAATAACTGATAGACGACGACTTCACACCAAGACTATTCTGTGGGCAATATGAGCAATACAAGCGACAGATCGAATGAAGAACCCCGATTGACACACAGTATACCAACCTGTCAAAAAAAAAGAGGCAATACCAGCAGTAGACTTTGTTTCCCAGAGACAAGGTTATGAGCTGATAATAGAGTGATGGCGTTGTTTTTTTTAGAGGTTTGAAGACAGTGTTACACGGAAGGCCAGGGTCGCAAATGTAGGGGGTTGATTCAAGCAATAAGAAAACTGCACAGGTCGATCCATGCCTTTTCTGCCCAGTCGAGTGTATTGAGTGAGGTAAATTGTTTCTAGGGAGATTGAGACCTTAAAAGGCTTGATGAAGAGACTAGAGAGCGTATGAATATGTAACCGGTTGAAACTAGGTGGGCCGGGGGTGATGTGGAGAGTTTTTGGAGTACCCGAGCAGGGCAAGGATTATAGTGGATGCGGATCTTAGGACCGAGTCGTTGAAGAGGTTGATTTTGGAGCAGTAGCTCGTATGGTATTCTGGTTTGATAGATTTTACAGCGAATAGTCGAGAAGACATGAGATTGAAGAATGAAAATAGAAGAAAGAAGGATGGAACAAATGATGAGAAAAATGAGGTTGAACTTACCAGGGTATGAAAATTGTCAAAAAGCGTATCCAAAAAAGATGGTAATAAGGTAAATCAAGAAGAACTAAGAAATAGAAGAGAAAATACACATATATATACAATAAAACCCCAAGTTGAAAGAAAATAAAGCAACAAGAAAACAAAAACAACAGTCAAGTTTGAAAGAATGAGATTATAGAGTGATAAGGAGAAGAAGAAATAGAAGAAGAGAATGTGGATGTGACATTTTTCTACAACACTGACACACAAAAATAAATGCTTCCAAGAATTCCATTGTTAATAGCACAACGATTTAATAATATTAATAACACTGGGAACGAGAATGAATACACCGTTATTAAAGGGCTTTAGTGAGCACTGTCTGCTGGGTAATGTCGTCAATTTTTAATGAATAAGCCTGCAATTCCGTTCAAGACCCACTGGGCAAAGCTGCCTCACTTTCAATCCCAATGATTCACAGAAAAAAGAGCCGGTGATTCTCAGTCTTGAAGCTCTTTCTTTGCAAGAGGATGGAGGATTTGCCTTGCTTTTCGGCCGCTTTGACTCTTGTCGAAGCCAATTGGTTTTGGTCGCTTCTGTACGAGCGTTCGAGGCCAGATAGAAGCTTTACATTTACAGTCATTTCTTCTGCATCTGACGCCTTTTGCAAAGCCTTAAGCCTTCGCGTGAGCTCCAACCGTGCTTAGAACAATTCAAATTGTATCTTTCATTCGGCTATAAACATGCCTGTGGAAGTGCCTGCTGCCATGAATGCGTTCGAGATCTCGTCAAAGTCCTGATGAGTTTGTCTCTTGATTCTGTCAAAGAGCAACCCCCTGCGAGAAAAGCACGTCACAAGCTATACAGCACGTACCGCATCCTTCAAGTCTCGTACACATCTCACAAAGCCACTTTAAACAACCAAATCGGACTAGAATCCAATTAATCTTCCCCGACCACCACCGCGTCTTGCATACCTTGCATTCATTTCTGCAGTCGCTATTCAAGTACACATACATACACGCATACATACAGCTGTAATGTATCGCTACCCTTAACCAGGACAGTTACCCTGATCAAAGTTTGAGTTCACGTGATTTCGGCCATGGCTTATCTTGTCTAAAGCCTTTACCTTTACCTTGTGTACCTGATATCATGAACCATTCCTCTCAACCAAGCATGCCAGCTCTCTGCTATGCTTTAACCCTCGAGATCTAAACCGGCCAGTCAATCTCGAAGGAACTTCTGTTTTTTTATATCAAGGTTGCATTTGTAATACCCAGAACGTGTTTGTGGCAATGATAAGCCTTTAAAAATGAGCAAACGTCCGTCCTCTTCTACCCCATCTCACAAAGCTCCTTCGCTTGCTACAGAAGCTTCCAATTCTTCTTTCGTATCAGTCTCGGAATACACGCCATTGCCTACAGCAATTAGATCGATTCCATCTACCATGTCTGTCGCCTCTTTACACTCTACCAAATCTCAGGTCTCGCAACATTCCCAAAGGTCAGAAGCTTCAATAAATTCACAATCATCTATCCACTCGTTTCCACGCATCAATTCGTCAAACCAGCATAACCAGGCACATGAAGGAGGGGAAGTAGATTCTACTGAAGGTAATGGTGGCGATAGTGACGGTAGCGGTGGCGGCTATTCACCTGTAGAGGATTCCGATGCTACTCAAAGCAATAGCGAGGACAGCAGCAGCGATGAAGACCCCCTTGGTATCACTCAACTAAACCAAGACTTTGAATCTCTAATTGCTGCAATAGGTACTCGTGTTCAAAACCTTGCTACTCAAGCACTCAACTCGGCCCAATACCAACAGTCCCAAATCATTGAACAAATCAGTGGGCCATCCAACTCGTCTTCCTCTAGCAACCCAAATTTATCAGTGTCTAAAGGCCAAAGTCCCCAAAGTGTGCAGAAGAAGAAGAGCTCAAGTGGATTGTTCTCAAGAAAGAAGGAACAGCCATTGACGGCAGATGAAGAGATTAGGAAACTCAAAGAGCTGATGAAACAGTGCGATGCATTTGAGCTGGATTTTATGCGATTGAAACAGATTGGAGAAATTGTAAAAGAATTTAAAGAACGAATAGAAGTAATTGAAACTTTTATGAAGTGACCAAGTTGATTTAGTATTTATTGACACCGTCTGATTGAATGGCATTATGGTGATATGTGCATTATAATTACTCATAACTGGTATATGAGAACACGAAAACTATTTATAAATTGTTTCTATGTAAAAGGAACTGCTTTAGGCATATGTGCAACCAAATTCAGCCATGTTTTGTTTGTAATATCAGCTGCTATTTTTCTGTTTGCTAGAAGCTTTGGCTCACCCACGTTTCGCCATGTATTACCTGGAAATATAGTTGATACAAGAAACTCTATATATTTTGGCAATAATTTGAAGCATTACATCCAGCTACCTGTACCAAAAACATTCAATCGTTTAATTATAGTTGTACCCAGTAAAAATAAATAATCTATAAACTAGTAAAAACAATTTAGAAAAAGAATACTGACACAAACAGGAATCGAACCTGCAACCTTTGGATTTGGAATCCAATGCTCTACCATTGAGCCATTGCATCTTATTGGTGGAAATAAGATTAAAATGGATATTCGAAAATGCTTTTATAAAAATTGATGAAAAATTGATGTTATGGGGAGATTGACATTATTAAATAAACAAAGCGAAAACAGAAAGGTAATAAATTTGAGCTTTGTTGGGGCTGGTTGGAGTACATAATGATGTCAAGTGTCATTATGGAAAACGCAATGAGTAAAAGTTTCCATAAAGGGTTAAGAATAAGTTGTGTACCATCAGGTTTAAATCTTGATATCTTGGCTTATATCAAAAGATTGGTAAACGGCTTAATAGTTATATTATATGTAGTCCTTTAATCGAAAACAAAAACAATCTTTTTTTTTAGTATTTGTTACAGGTTTAGATGTTTTTGTTGTCCAAATGATCTGATTTGGTTACCTCTTAATTTTCCTTGATTAATGAAATGAACTAGCCTAGTTTTTCTTAATTCACAGCCATCTTATATTTTTTTAAATCTCTCTCGTTTGTTTTATTTACTTGTACCCTTTATTTATATTTCAACGCTGGATATTGTTTTAGCAATTTCCAGAAAATAACACACTGTCGGCAAATAAAAAGCAACGACAAGGGAGACGTGTTAAAGGCTCGGCTTTAGCCAGTTTGAATAAAGCTTAAAACTCTTACCAAATTCAACGGTGTTGGAGAATATTGACCAATGATTCCAGTTTGCGCCACTTTTGAGAGGATTTTGTTCGTAAAGTGATACCACATGAGGATTTATATGAGTTTGGAATTACCCTAGATTTGGCTTTAATTACAGGAATTATAATAATACATTGGTTTTTTTTTATTCAAGTATACCTTTGTAACAAGAGGCCTTTTTATTTTTTAATTTTTCAGAGAACTCATGATCTCTAAACTGCCGCGGGGGCAGAAAAACTAGATTACAAATAATTCCACCTTTTAATGGCTTGTGGGTTTGTAAACTACCGCTTTGAGTAGAGGGTTTGGGGAAATATCCAAAGATTAGTTTCAATATGGAAAATTCCTATTCCTATTACTGTTCAAGTTGTAGAATCATTCAAGTTGGAGTAATTTGCAGTCAGGGGGTTTAATAGAGATTTTGAAAAAAAAAACATGTCATATATATTCTTAAAAAGTTTTAACAGAGACAAAAAGCAAACATTCATAAAAACAAAATTTTAGTTAAAAGGCAAAAAGTGAATGGCAACGATATAATCGGGGTTTACCTTTACTTCTACCATGCTGAGAATAGATTTATACAGATAGCTTAGTAGGAGTATCGATAACTAGGTGCCAAATCACCAGCTACCTTCTTGTCCAAAGGACTTAACTTTTCCCACTTTTCCATGTTCTTTGGAGATTGCTTATTGTGGTTTTCGTATCGGATACCCAAAAAGTAGACACACACGAGAACAGCGCAGAAACCAGCAAAAGCAAGACCGACACCAAGACCCTTGGTGTAGAATGGAGCATCTTTGGCAATAAAGGTATAAGTGGCAACGATACCACCAATGTTACCAAAACCAACTTGGAAAGCGGTAGCAACCGATCGGCGATGGTGACCACCAAAGTTCATTTGAGTCCAGCAGACGAGAACAGGCATGGCAGTGTAAAGACCAGAGACAATAAGGAAGAGGCCACCGTATCGGACGTGTACATTGTGGTGGTCGGCCATAAGCATGATGAAACCGGCCATGGAAATGAGACAAGTGAGGATACCAAAAAAGAAACGGTTGCAAAAGTAATCAGAAAAGGCAGCAACCACCATGGACATACCACAAGCGCAAACCCATGGAGGGACAGAGTAGAATTGAGCCTGTAATTGCAAATATGAAGCAGAGTGTTCACCACCCTTGAGCAGCTTGGTAAGGGAAGAAATAATTGTAGGGGCAAAGTAGGCATAACCGTAAGCACCAATAACCAAGGAAAAGTACATGAGAGAAGCAACGTAAATCTTCCATTCCTTGAAAACATTCAAAATACGTCTGAAGGTAAGAGGAACATCGTGAGAAGAATCACCGACGTCCAAAGAGAGCTTAGCCTTGAGGAACTTTCTTTCATTTTCAGAGAGAAACTTGGCATCTTCGGGGAAATCAGAAATAACAAACAAGAGGATAGCAGAGAAGACAACAGTGATGGCACCTTCAATAATGAAAATCCAACGCCAACCAGCAATTCCTCGCTTGCCCTCCAAGTGGTAGATTCCAGCAGCAATCAACCCACTGAAAGCACCAGCAAGAGTAGTTGAAGAAAAGAAGAAAGAGTAACGTTTCTGGGCCTCGTCACGTCGATACCACATGGCAATAAGATAGAAGCAACCAGGGAACATACCAGCTTCAGCCATACCGAGGAAGAATCGAGTAGTCATCAAGCCGCCGAAATTTTTAACAAATCCTTGAGCAATAGAAACAACACCAAAAACAATCATACATCCGGCAAGCCAGTATCTAGGACGAGTCTTTTTGAGAAAGTAGTTGGAAGGGACTTCGGCAAGGATATAAGGAACAAAGAAGATGGTCAAGGCGGTGTTGTATTGGCTTCCTTGAAGCTTTAAATCTTTAGCTAAACCATATACGTTTGCGTTACCAATGTTGACACGGTCCAAGAAAGCGAGCAGATATAAAAGACAGATGGGGGGAACGATGATCCAGTCACATTTCCACATGAGTTTACGGTGATCCACACCGTACTCTTGGGCAAGTTCTTCGATGCGTGCGTGCTGTTCTTCGAGTGTCAAAGGTGGTGAGTATTGGGCATCATTCTCGTTTTTTTCCAAGTGTGGCGATTCGATGGAGGAAGTATATTCCACTTGCTCTTTATCAGCAAAGTTGGGTTCTAAAAAAAGGGAGAGATGGGTTAGAACCGGGGTTATTTTATCAACTTGAGGTATATGGGATTTATATGAGCGCGGCAGAAGAAAAGTGCATACCTGACATTGTAGTAGGAGGGGGTATATCAACGAGGGTTGAAATTAAATATTAAATTGTAGAGTAGTAATGAAAAATAAAAAATGAAGAAATAATAAAATGAAATAAAAAAGGAACATCAAGGGTCTTTAGGATTGTATTTATATTTATTGAAAAATTGGGTTTAATTGATCCAGTGGGTTAGAAGAGCGGGGTTGACAGCACTCACCATAGTATAAAGAATAATAAACCCTAGATTGCAACACTTTTGATGAGTCCTAATTACTGTGGTTTGTTGGATTGATAAAGGGATTATAGAGTAAAGAGGAGAATTTTGGATGCTATTATTTATGGATATTGTTGTTATTGCGAATATTATCATATATGACATGGTATATACGCTATTGGCCTTGGTTTGATTACCCCGGATTATTCTCAAGTTTCGTCATGTCTGAAAGGTTTCTAGACTTTATCGGGTATATCCAGCACGAGGCAAGAGAGACTACACAGAAACCTACGAGTTTTAACAGCTATGTCATCCGTACTCCTTTCATCATGTAGCGAAACCATCGGTACTTGACCACGTCTAGATTAAGCTTTTCTTTCGGATTATTTACGAGATGAAGAAGCTTGGCTATTATTTACCAGGTGTAGCGGTCGACAAAATGGATCGTATATTGCCAGTGAAATGAGTTTTCAAGAGGTTTGAGCAGGAATCAAGTTCTTAATCAAGCTAGACTAGACTTTGATGAATATATAATTTTTTTTTTTTTACTTATTTCTAGACCCCATTTTTTGGTTTTTTTTGGTTTCAAAAACTAAAAACGAAAAAGTCAAAAGTAAAATGCAGCCCCACCGCCCGTCTTTCGGATCAAAAAGCAGAAATCCCATGAATCTGGCCAGTCAAACTGACCAGTAGAATGTTAATTTGGTTGATATAGCTAATGTGCTTGGTGCTGAGTTCAAGTTACCCCATAATGTATTTACTTTAGTAACTGATTATAAAAAAATGCTGCTCGTTTGAGCTAATTACAGATAATGGTGTATATCAATATCTGTGTTTAAATAAAAACAAAGCATATACCCAGAGACATATATTTACAGTGATCAAGGCAAACTCATTTGCTCTGGGCTGGTATTGGTGACACCTGGTTGGATTCAAAAAAGATGGACAGTTAAAGTGGCGGTCTATTTGCTATTTGAAATAAGATACAGTGCCCCACCGACCGGTACTGGTCCTGTCCAGCACCGGAGGGTTTGTATTTATGTAAAGTCCGATAAGTCGCACCACAATACTTTTTTTTTTTTTTGTTTATTCCCTTCTCCTCAACTTTAAAAGACCCAGCTGAACAACAGAATGTCTATAGTTTCTTCCGGTATTGCAGGATCCAAATGGCACGTATAATATGACATTTTTGTCGTTCTTTTTTTTTCCTCTATGTGCATTTAGGGGGATTCTACGTGTATCGGTGTCGTATTTGTCAATCACCGTGTTGGATTATTCTTAATTATTTTCTTAAATGTATGCTCAATTCCAAACAACAGAAAAAACCTCTCATCATGGAGCCGGAGTTTTTCCATCGTGTGCAGCCGTGCGCGTGTTATGCCGAGTGGTCGGCTAGCAGCGGTTATTCCGGTTCAGCCTTGTTTGGCGGTCGGAGATTCAAGCCACTTCAAGCGACGGCACGTGACGCGCTATGACTGGCGTGCAAGCAACGGCTAGTCTGTTTAAAGCCGGTGGGGTGAGAGTGAGTCGGATATTTATGCTGAATGGCAAATAGGTGAGGTAAAGACAATAGGGAACACGCCAAATCCCACATACCTACAGTCGACCCAAAAGCGGGGAAACTACGACGGTGTTTGGATAAGTGCCGTGCACAAGAATGTTTGGACAATAGGGAAATTCGAGTCCTGTACACCGCTGGCAAAGCAAAAAGCAAAGGTTGAGCAAAACGCGCCCGTCGGAAGCTGCGGAATTGTCATTTCCCTCCGTGGTAAACAACAGAAGCTCTTCTGGAACCGTCAACTGCGGCTGCTGACTATTACGTAAACATTTCTTAACTCGGCTTATAAAAAAAAAATTAAAAAATTAAAACTTAAAAAAAAAAAAAAAAAAACCAGTAGAATTTGCCATTAACAACTGGCAACAGCAACAGTAACAGCTAACAGCTACCCCCATAGCCGTAACCATAGCCGTAACCATAACCATATCCATAACCATAACCCTCCATGAATTAAAAACCGCACCCGTCCTCCGTCTTGATATACCTTCCGCCTGCCCCATTCTCTGGAACCTAATGCAACATTGGCTGGAAAAGCCCTGTGACTCAAGACAGAACGCAAAGAATCCGCAAACGACGGACGCCAGGCGGCGGTCTTTGGCAGAAACGCTTCTTCCATGTTTAGAAGTCAGCTCAGCCGGCCAGGAAATGGCATTGCTGCGGGATAACGTGACAGTAGCAGTGGTGACGGAATATATATATATTGTTGTTGTAATTACTTGCTTACCCCCACCAGGACTTGCATTTCACCTACAGTTCCCAAATTAGTCAAGTGGCGCTTATTTCGCCAGCTTCCCTTGGTGCTGGGTGTACGTCACATTACTAGTCCTCCAGGTTCTTGCGTTCTGGACCTAGGCACTACAGATGCATTTGTAATGTCCGTTTAGACTCTTTTCACGATTTTAAATACGCGTAGAAAAAAAAAAAAAAAAAAAAAAAAAAATAGTGGTAAAAGCGGCCACGTTCTTTAAACTAATACATGTCTAAACGGTAATATGAACACTCGCTCCCCCCTTATTTTCTCAACCTTTTCCAATAAATAGCAATGCTTTGACACGTTTGACACGAAAACGTCAAGCAATTGTTTGAATAGTACTGTGTCACTTTCTCAGTGATGTATTAGCAGGAGTAGATTTGCTTTAAAAAAGGAGCTTGGATCCAACTATAAGAATCCGTACTAGTCTATCGGATCAATGCTTCCTTGGCGTAATACCAAAAAAAGACCAATTTTTGGCGGGTTTTAATATTCAATTCACTACCTTGAAGTTTATATTAGCACATTATTTTGAAATTTTTAATGGTCTCTTGGCCCAGTTGGTTAAGGCATCGTGCTAATAACATGCAACTACTTGCGAGTAAACGCGAGGATCGGCGGTTCGATCCCGCCAGAGACCATTCTTTTTAACTTTAATTCTACCCAAAGCCGGGTAACTAACAGTTTAACAGCACCTAGTTATATACTTTATACCAACAAGAATATGTACTCTTCTTGTAATTTTGTAATTATGAATTTAGAAGAGCATTATTGCTCAATCCTTTTTATCAATTGAAACCCATCTGTCAAAAATCAAGACTGAATCATCAAGAATAAGGGTTGTGGGTAAATGCGTGTAATAATCAAGCTTTGCACTGTTTAACCAAACATCATGTCAGCTGTTTATCCTTTTTCTTCTATTCAACCCATCTTTATACCATCTTTCCAATATTACTGTTTCTTGATTAGTTTGGTTTGAGTTTCCTTTAGCAATTTAGTCATTTAATCATCTGATAAATCTTCTTGCTTGGATTAGATTACCTGCCAATCTGATAACTCTATTTGGTACATTTAATCGCCACCACTTTCATTTAATCCATCACACAGGCACTCCTTGCACCTTTATGATACTATCATATCTTTTCGTTTCCAGCAAAATGAAACCTTTTCTTTTAACAAGCGTGTGATCCATTATTACCAATGATATTCAAACATACCACATACCACATACCACGGAACTTTTCCAAGTCTTTTTTCTTCAGTTTAGCTCTGGTATTACAACCATATCTACCACTCCAGTAGCTTATCAATAGACTAGGCATTCCCATTCATGTATCAGTTCATACCGTATACCACCTACTACTTACAAACCAATGCTTGCTTAAATTCTCTGCAACGGGTTTAAAAAATGTCTGGTAATAATTACACTTCAATTTCCCCATAGTTTTTTGTACCCATCTTATACCTTGTCCGTGGAGTTAGGTATCGGACCGTTGTCAGCATAGCATCAGCCATTATCAGCATGAATACCACTTGGCTATAAATCCATGGATTTGAATCTGACAATCTACCTGTGTGCAATTAAAATAAAATAAAATGCCCCTATTTGACTGGGGTCTGATTTCCTCGTTTCTTGTGAATTGAGCATGATACCAAGAGGGTTTCATGCAACATAATAAAACCATAAAGATCTATCAACAGTGAAGGCTGTGTTTTCCGGGAAAAGAATCATAAAACTTCATGTTAGATTAAAAAGCTAGTATGCTGGTCCAGGGGGTTGAGCTTGGGTAGTGTAACTTGTGGGTAATGTAATGCCAATAACTAACTGGTTAATGGCTAGGTGATATACAACTGCCAAAGCAAACATTGTTCAAAACTGATCAAAAGCCATATCGAGCCTATACCCAGAAGAACAAAGTGTACCATTTTGTTAGATTACAGCTGTAGACGTTATTTTACTCGGGATACCACCTGAAAAGCTGAATAAAAACAGCGAAACCACGTTTTGAGCACACGCCCCTGGTATCAAATAAAAGCAGTAATACGATATCAAAGCCGTTTTATAGGTTGAAATACCAAGAAGAAGAAGCAGAAAAAAGATAATAACAGTAATAACAAAGTAGCAACACACTTTTCAATCTGCTTACTGTGCAAAGAGGGGTCGTGGCCTGCAGCCAATCACAGAGCTTCATTTTGTCAGCTGCCATGCTTCTAGACCACTGTTCCATACAGGCTGCTTACTTTCGCCTCGACTCTGATTGGCTGCAGCTGTTGTATCTTCCCACTGCTGCTCGCCCGTCTAGACTTTGTGATGTTGCGTTTTGTGTGTGATTACTTTATTGGCGTTTTACAAACACACACGGTCAGTCAGGCAGTCAGGATATCCAAGAGTTCCGTGATGTTTTGTATCGTCCAAAACAGTAGATGTTAGTCGATTGAGATTCAAATAAAGAAAAATTTGTTCATGTAAATCTCATGATGATACATCTGACAAGCAACAGAGCTGAAATCTTATGTGAAGCGGCGATAGCAGGCTCAATGTGTGGGCAACACTGACAAATTAAGCCTTCTACTTCGAGTACCTGCCTTGTTTTTTTTTTTTTTTCCCTTCTTATATAACCTCACCCCTCGCCCTTGTTCCTCTCTTTTTTTTCTTTTCTGCTACTGTTCCTCAGTTATTATTATACATATTTTTTCATACTCTATTTACAATATTCTACTTGCTACTTGCTCTTTTTTATTACTGTTATAATCTCAACATTTCATATCTTGCAATCGATACTAATCAACTCGAACTATACATATTCAACATAGTTGCTTCTACTCCTCATACAATTTCCTAATTAAATAACCCTGACTCTGGTTTCTGTGTTCTATCCTTTGCATGAATACACCCTTTTTAATTTCAACTCTTGATAATAAAACAGTGCAATTTTACTAGTTTCACCTCTTAATTATCCATTACGCCTCTCTGTTCTCTTCAGCATAACTAGCGGTTATCAATCAATACCTACGCCCCTTGATCTTCAACTATATAAACCACTCATTTCTCTAGCATTTTACTGAATTTTTTTTTCGAAATGGTTCTCATTACAATCAAAAACCTCCTCTTTGGCAATAGAAAAATGGAAAAGTCTAGAAGCTCTCTCTTACCCACTACGGAATCTGCCGAACACACTTATAGATCCGTCGACACTTCGGATGACGAGTTTTCAGGACCTTACCGCAGTGATTCTCAAAATTCCACAATCAAGTCTGGCTTGAACCGATACAAAGACATGCTACTTCCCAAGTCCCGCACATACGAAACTATGGTTTCTGAAGAAGATGACAGTGCTTCATCTTCCTCTCTCGTCACATCTTCTACCAGCAGCGAGTCTAAAGGCGTGATATCTCCTCGTGTCATGTCTGACATTATCATTGGTCTTTCTGACGGTCTTACCGTTCCTTTTGCTCTCACTGCTGGTCTCAGTAGTTTGGGTGACTCTAAGCTTGTTATTACTGGTGGCCTTGCTGAGCTTGTTTCAGGCGCTATTTCCATGGGCCTTGGAGGATACCTGGCTGCCAAGAGTGAAAGTGAATGCTATCACCACGAAGTTTCCAAAGAAAAGCTTTTACACGTTGACAATCCCGAAGGCTCTGAATCCAGTCTTGAGGAAATCTTATCCGAATACAATTTATCTCCCGAAACCGTCAAGATGTTTGTCAATGATATGAGCGAATCTCCCTCTCAAATGGTTGACTTTATTATCAAGTTTGGTAAGGGTCTTGAAGAACCAGCCGAGGGCCGTGAATTCACATCTGCCATGACTATTGGTGCTTCTTACTTTTTTGGTGGTTTCGTGCCTCTTATCCCATATTTTTTCATTAGTACTGTCAATG
The DNA here is from genome assembly GCA_900654225.1 of Magnusiomyces fungicola. Taxonomy (NCBI): domain Eukaryota; kingdom Fungi; phylum Ascomycota; class Dipodascomycetes; order Dipodascales; family Dipodascaceae; genus Magnusiomyces; species Magnusiomyces fungicola. The sequence continues at coordinate 2,134,433 of CAACAH010000004.1, forward strand.
CTGCTCTTTTGACGTCTGTCATTGTCATGCTCATTACCCTCTTTATCTTTGGTGTCCTCAAGACTACATTTACTCTTGGTTGGGACGTTGGAAAGGTCAGAATCATGTTTAACGGTATTCAAATGGTTCTCACAGGTAGTGTAGCTGCTGGCGCAGCCTGGGCTCTCGTCAGACTAATTGAATAAGTTCAATTTGCGATGAAGTTTCCTCCGTGGACCACACAATAATTTTTGCATGACTTTTGATGACCCTTTTTCTCTCTCCTTATTATGATGATCATTTGCATTAATAAGGGAGAATGGAATCTAAAGAAAAATATGAAACAAGGTGAATATTTCTTTTCACTTTTAATGACGACCTTGATGTGTTTTATTATTATTTTTATTTTTATTTTATATTACATCTTCTTTCATAGATTGGAAGATGATTTTAATGATTTTCTTTTTAATTTTAAATGTATTTATACCTTGACATTTCTATTTTATTTTAAATGAATTTGGGATTTGTTTTTATTTATTTTAATAAATTATAGTTATTTTGATATTTGGTTTAATTGTCAAAGATGCCAAGTTGGGCGTTGCTGTGCCCAAGACATTTTTATAACAACAAACGCAATGTTGCGATTCTCACTTGCGAGTACACGAGCGGCAGACTGGTAACTTTCTACAATTGTTTGATTGCTCGGTTTCCTTCATCTTAACAACATTTCCCCCGAATGGCATTGTTTTTACTATACCAACGTTTAAATATATATAAAATAAAAATGGTTCGACACTTGACGGATATGGGTCCTCGAAACAAAGTTCAGCTGATCGTTGCAACTGTATGATACGGACTATATATCGCAGATAATTCAAATAGGAGCAAGGTTAAAGAGAAATGATGCAATTCTAGCAACGTTCATTCCAACCTGACATTGTGTTTATTCTCTTCTATATAGTCAAAGTAACCAAGGCATTAATGGAGAATCGGCCCTTTCACAGGACATAAAGAGATAAAGAGGAGTATAGTAGAGGGCTAGGGTGTTGCTCTAGGGATGCTGACAGGGGCAAGGGTTAAGCAGACATACAACACTCGTACATAACATACATACGTCTTACTTAAGGGCCATGAACACTCACGTGAACCAGCGTGATATATCACATGCGCTTCTTCCAGCTGCATACTTACAGAGTTGGTGTCGCCGCTATATTTTGAGATATTTTGCCACTCGACAAGTGTAACTATGCGTTTTTTATAATAACAGTAATACCATAATAAGTCAGATCAGCAATCTGTAAAGGCACCGCTGCATCGCAGAGGCCAATTCCATAATTATTAATGGGTTTTCAACGTCAGAAACCATCAGATTGCCCAACGCTCGCGATACTCAAGCTAAGTCCGCATTACTAATCTAGCGGAAATATATTAAAGGCGGGTGGAAATTAGCAATTGACGTCTGTTTGGACCGCTACTGAGCTAGTTATGGACCAACTAACCTTCCGATGTCGAATACTTATCACCCATATCGCATATGCGTGTGTGTGTGTGTGGATACATTTTGGTCATGATCTGAGTTTGAGCCGCATATATCTTAAATGGTGCTCATACGACAACATACATACTGTGCAATGGCCTTGCCACACAGATAATGAAATAATGGGTATATGGCGGCCATACGCTCTACATACACTCTGCACACACACACACCACCACCACATTATATATACTTCTCGCCACCCTTTTCTTGTTTTTTTTTTATATTCACAGCCATCTTTTTATACCTTTTTCCTTCTTTGTCCATTTTTCTTGCTACAATTTACCATCTTCTATCAACATTGTTCTTTTAATTGTTGGCTCTGCCTGCTATTTGATCTATTTTATCGGCCGAGTCACATTAAACTGTATTCCAACCACGTCGTAAATCCAAACTATTCAACGAATATTCAGCATATTTAATCCCCCAAACCGTGAGTTTAGACGAGTTCTTTTGCCTGCCCTTTTCAACTTGACAGCTAACATGTATCAATCGCGGGTCGGTCGGTTTGAAATTAAGATTCAAAGGGTCTCATGGCCCCTGGAACTTTTTATATCATGGCAACAAATCTTCCCATTTCCTTTTTTTTAAACAGAACATATAATACACCTATACATCACAGTAGCATTACACAATGACAACTGATACCGATGCATCCAAAGACGGATCATCGCCTAGAGATCTTAGCAAGATATATCGTCTTAGACCAAGAACATTTCCCTACCAAGAGCTCCTGCCCTACAAAACAGAAACCAGAGAGGACACACTCGCACATCTCCACCACATTATCAACAACCTATACATTGTCCTGAAGTCTCTTAATGAAGACTATGCTGTCGCTTCAACTGTCACATCAACCGTACTACACTGGACCCGGGAGCTCAACTCTTGGATGCTACTCAAGTTTGATTTGCCACTTGATCTCCGGGCAAAACTCGCTAAATTTTACTATGAGTTAGCACTTGCCGACATTGACGGTACTACCCTGGAAAAGGTAGTCAACACTTTTGTTTGGCTTTGCGAGGATGAGACTTTTCACCGAAATGTCAAACCTTCTGACCTGAACTTTCGTATCAAGCCACTGGTTAAAATATTAAAGGAAAAGTCTATCGAATTGACAGACGCATCACCTCTCAAAATCAGCTTACCTAAATCTCATTCGGCCTTGTGCCGACTTTCAAGTGCAGCGAGATCTTTCTTCCATTACAATGAAACAAAGTACATTTTTGAGGAAATCCTGCCATTGGTATGTTATACCTTTAATCCCATACTCTCGTTGAACACTCTTACTAACTCCTTTCCTAGGTCAGCAACATCCCAGAACATGCTTCAAAGTGTCTACTATTGATTCAGAACTTGATGCCCTTCCTCCCTCCAAAGAAGGGAGATGAAGACATTAGCACCAGCTATCAAACTTACCTTCCATCAGTATTTTATTTATGGAAAGTTGTTACGGATTCATTACCTCACGATATCGCCGCTATCAAGCTAGCTGCTGATATTACCAATGATTCAATATTTTCCGAACTCGTCACTATGAATGAGTACGGTATTTTTACCAAGGAGCAAATGCTGTTTATGTTTACCAACTTTTTACGTGTTATGGACATTTCGGTTTCTCAAGGCGGTAGTCCCTACACCAACTGGGAATATGAAAACAGCAGACACCAATCAGAAAAGTCAAAGGTTACCTATGATATTTCCAGGATTATTGTATTTTCAATGGCTGGTGATGAAAGTTTAAAGCCAGGCGGCGTTCTTGAGCTTTTGGAGAATCTAATCAACTCTATTGAAACCTTTTACCATCCTTCGAATAATGGTGGTTGGAGTCACTCAATTACCATGCTTCTGGACCATCTTGCACATCACATGGTTTTCAGATGGAATACTGAACGGTCGGGCGAATTTAAAGTTGCAAAGGAACGTCAGATTACAGATGCTGTCAAGGATCGTTTTGTTACAGCTCTTCGTGATGTTGCATTGATGAGTCTTCACTCCAAATCTAATACAGCTGTTAACTGCGCTTTGGGATGTATTCAAAATCTTGCATTCCTTTCTCCCGACTTGGTTCTTCCTTTCATTTTGAAGGAAGTTTATCCATCTTTGCAAGGTGTTGTTGAAACCCACAGAACAATGTCATCACTCAAGGCCCTCAGTCACTTGACTAGAATTATCACACAGACTCCACGATATGCCATTCACCTTTCCACTCTCCTAACACTAGCGATTCCCGGAATTGATGCCAATGATCTTAATAAGACATTCCAAGCGTTGACATTTATTCAAGCAGCTGCACTGAATGCTCCTTTTTGGGATTTGTCTGAAGAGATTGGTGGTGGCCTTGTAATGGAATATGTTTCTAATGACGTTGCATACTTGGAACAATTGGCCATTGTCAACCCACTTACTATGACGGATGCACAAAAGGAGGGAGAAGAAGAAGAGTTTAAGAAGACTGTTACTTGTCTTCCAGACTATGAGCCAGAATTGTTGGAACAAATTTGGAAATCTTCGACTGGCCTATTTCGTGAGTTTATTATCGAATTTATCGAGCGCATCTTCACCCTGATTGAAAATTTGCCTGACCCAAGTTCCAGTAAACACCGTGCTTCTCAAGAATCCAATGTTATTATGCTTCTTAGTCCAACATTTAGTGCCGTCATGTCTGCCCTTCCTAAAGACTTACACGAAGTTGTTGTTACCAGATTTTTGGATTTCATTTCTAATAATGTTTACTATTCAGCAACTGATGCCATTGCTTTAATCTGTTCAACAATTGTTCGCGATGATCCATCTGGTGTTTTCCCTAGAATTTTCCCGATTCTCAAGACCAGCATCGAAACAGAAATCCTGGAGAATGGTGCAGGCTCAATTCGAAGTGGCTCGGAGATTCTTCCAAGAGACCGAACACTTATTTGGTACATTTCTATCTTAAATATGTCTCTTTTCAATGCCAATGAAGAGCTTTTGAAATTTAAGAAGGAAATCTTGGATTTGACCATTTTTATGAGAGATAACACACGAGGTTCAACTGTCTTTCATGTATCCAACACTGTTCATCATGCCCTCATTTCACTTTCAATGACTATGATTAAAGACTGTGGTATTATTACAGATAGGTTCAGTAAAGTCCCCGGCAAAGACGTCACATTAAAGAATTGGGGTGAGAAGATTAAGCCTCGTGAACTCAAGTTTGATTGGTATACTATTTCTCGAGAAGGCGCCGAGTATTGTTATGAACTTTACAAGGCGCACGTTGAAAAGTCATTATCCAACATTAGCGAAGTTATCTCATCAAAGTCTAAACTTTCAGAATCACCAACAGAAATTTCCGATATTCTCTTTAGTAATATTACATATATTCGAACGGCAACTTCAGGTCTGGCTCTATTACTTGATCCTCATTACCGTGACTATTACAAGGATGACTTTGAGTTTAATGAGAGTTCGCCATTAAGCAGTTTGACCATTACGTCTCTTTTCAACAAGGATGATTCTAGTGGAGAAGATGATAATGTAGATGTTGATGGTGATGCTGAAGAAGCTGAAGAGAGTTATGCAGAGTCCTGGGAAGAATCTGATGGAGATGGGAATGTTCCAATTACTGAACCTCCACCAGAAGATGATGGAGAGGCAGACTTTGATGATGATGGCCTTGATTTTAAGAAGCTCCGCGAGTACCCAACAGGATACTTTTTTGATGACAATAAAAGTGATCCTCTTTATATCAATATCCACAAGTTGCACATAAAGGTTGCACACGCACTTCACGAGATTCACAGCTTTATGACTGTTAACAGAGAAAGCGACATTGCCACCTTTAAGGCTCTTTTGTTTGCTTACAAGGTCTGGTTTGCAGATGTCGGCATTGAGCGTACTGCCAAACTTGGAGAAAGCTTTACTAATGTCTACAATTTTGAGTCTGAAAAGTATAGAGTTGACGGTTTGCACAAGGAGTTTCCCAGATCTATCTTGTCTAAACGTGCCGTTCTTTACTACTATGCCAGAATATATCACAACTGTGGCCCCAAGAAGATTACAGATCTTGATAAGGTTCTTATTAACGATGTATTAATTACCTCAGTTTCTATTTATCCAGACATTTGCAGAACTGCACAATCGTCTCTTGAATCAGCTGTTAAAGGTCTTTTAAAGTCGCGGTCACATATTGTCAATTGGATTGTAAGCGATATTATTAATTCTCTTGACAAGAATGAACTCCAGCGTGCTGAAAGTGGTATGGGTGTTTTGGCACTTAGAATATTACAATCTCACATCAAAAAGGCATTCCTCAATTCTACCAAATTTCTTACCATTATTGTAAAGGCACTCAAGGCCGACAAACCTACTTTGAACAAGCTATCAGGTTCACTCTTGCAAACATTTGAACAAAGTATGAACATTGCAGTAACAATCAATCTTCTTAACCAAGATGCATTAGAAGAGCTGAAGCCTGAGAAGGACGTATCACAAGAAATTGAGAAGCGCAAGATTCGACAAGAAGCCAAGTATAAGGCAATTGTTGGGAAATTACCGGAAACGGAAAATGTGCTGCTTGAATATCTTAGTGAGCCACACTGGAAGATATTACTCTTTGTATTGCGTTTCCTGATGGAGTATGTAAGCATTTCTGATCCCAAGTTCCAAGCACATCCGCAGATTTTAATCAAGCTGAATGAGCTCTGCCTCAATTCTCATCCACACGTTCGTCAACTTGCAGGAGCTTGTTTACAATGCTCTTTCACTAGAACTTTCCGCCTTGCTGCTAACAAGTATGAGTTCAAGCTGCTTATCGACTATGAAGATTTGGGAATTAATAAGGAAAAGATCTCTACTCAGTCCCCTGATTTTACTAAAAAGTTTATGGATGAATATTCCAACCTTTCCTCACCCAGTTTTTACATTGATGGATACAAACCAGGCTGGATGGTCTGGCACAAGGATATTGTTGTTCAAAAGCCAGTTTACACTCAGGATGTCATTTTGTCTGAAACTGATCAAAAGGTATTTTCTGAGCTTGGTGAGCGTTTGGATAGTGAGTGGTTGAAGAAGATTATTATTCAATTGAGTGAGGAGATGTCTTCACATGAAGATACTTTCCATCTCCCCATTGTCCACTTCCTGTTGTCTATTTTCAGATTGATTGAAATGAACATTACAAAGTTGACATTAGATGAAACTATTGACATTTTAAGAAGCTCTTTTGATGGAACTGATAAGAATAGTCATCGATGCCTTGCAGAATTTTTGGCTGCTATGATGTTTTCTACTGAGCATTCTTCTCAAGAATCTAGAAAGAAGAAGCTAGATTTTACTTTTGAGATGTTTAAGCATGTCATCATTAACCATCTCTTCCGTGATTCTTTGAGCTATTGGAAAGAGTTGGTAACCACTACATTTATGCTTTTGGATCACCGACGATTCAAGGATTTGTATGAGTTTATTATTAACCATCGTCTTGATAAGAGTTCTTCTTCTGTTTTTAAAGAGCAAGCCAATATTTTCCTTTTTGAAGAGGTTGTATTTGCACTTGGATGGGCCAGCCCTACTCCATCTGCCATTGTCGACCATTATTGGTCTAAGATTGATTACCCCAAAAAATCTGTCAGCGCTGAAATTGGACATTTGCTTGGTGAATTTTACTTTGAACAGTTTCATCCATCATACCCTTCAGTTGATGTCTTTATTGAAGAACAGCTCAAGTTTAAGGATGGTTTGGGTGCTCGTATATACGACATCTCACCTACGCAGGACAAATTGATTCGCGAGGGCTTTGTATTGATGGAATCTCAAAGATTAGCTGAAAGCAAAACTCTTCCAAAGACCAAAAGTTCCACAGATGTCACTAATGGCGAAGAGGAGGAGGATTCTGGTGATTATGTTCACACTGCCACAACTTTGGTTCAATTTATGATTTGTGTTTCTACGTGGAGCTGTGGCATTGCAGTCATTCCCCTACTTCCTGAGGTCATTCTTCCAGCTTCACTTCGATTCTTCACACTGAGTGAGGAACCTGATTTGGGTAAAAATGCGGTGGCCATGTTCAGAGGCCTTGGAAACCTGCCTTGCCCACCTTATCACTTGCAGTTTTTGATTGATTCTAGTGTCAAGGTGCTAAAGGCTGCTACACACTGGCATCAACGAATTGCAATGCTTTCTTATTTCCAAACATTTTTCTTCCGCCAGCTGTTTCAAATGTCTTCTCATCAACGGCAACAGTTTGTCATGGCAGCTGCAGAAACCTTGGAAGATTCTCAACTGGAGGTTCGAGAGGCAGCTGCAGAGACTTTGGCTGGTATGATTAGATGCTCTCCAGTTAAGGAACAGGCTGAACTTATCAACAGACTGCAGCGTCAATTCAGACAATCATTAATTTCACACAAGATTGTTCGAAGACCTGGTATTCCTCGCAATGCTGAAGAACGTCGTCTTATGTCTGGAACGTCTACACCTACATCAGAGGTTCAAACTGTTTCTATCAAGCGACACGCTGCTGTTTTGGGTCTTGGTGCCTTGGTTACTGCATTCCCATACAAGTCACCCCCACCCAAATGGATTCCCCAGATTTTAACAACTCTTGCTTCTGTTGCCTCAGAACCTGGCATGACTGGAAAGAGTGTAAAGTCATTGCTTGGTTCTTTTAAGAATACTAGAACTGATACATGGCACATTGATTCTAAGGTCTTTACTTCAGAGCAGCTGGAAGATTTGGAAGGTGTTCTTTGGAAGAGTTATTTCGTTTAAAGTAGCCTTGAGAATCATAATAAATTTTTTTGGAGCCCATATACTGCAGGAATAGTATGAATTATAGAATGGTGGATTAATGGGGGTCCAAAGGATAGATGGTTAATATTTGACATTTATGTTTTCTGGTAGTCTGTATTTCTTTGTTTTTAAATTTTCTCATGATATATAATAAATAATAACTGACACTAATTAAGTTGAAGCCATTAAACGCCTGTGAAAACGAATAGCTCCAAAGCTATTAGCAGGTTATATAGGGGCTATAACCTCTTTGATTTATCTTATCAGGTGACGATGCCAGATATGCTCAGAAGATGTATATAGAACTAACATGGCTTCCTACGTATTGTACTTTGGCCAATATCCCGAACAAGGACCGCTTTCACTTTTGAACCTTTGCCAAAAAAACAGATGAATACTCCTTTTTAATTCTTTTAACACTCAGCTATTCAAAATGATTTGGATAAACCCCTTACTTTACCATAGACACTTTGCTGTTCTGACTGGCGTTCTATTTATAATCTACATTGCTGTCCTTCCAACCGCGCTTTCCAAAGAGTGGGCCCGAATTTTTGAGCGAGTGTGCTATGGCATACTAGCTATGAGCATCTACTGGAGCACCAATTCACACGACATCAAAAAGAGTGCCTACATTTCCTACACGATCATATTTCTTTTGAACTGCGTTATATGGGTGTACAAGGTGTTTATTTTGGGGACCGACTTCTCTTGGAGAAACTGGTGGCTTCCCTTTTCCACTGGAATTTTTGCCATCCGGCTTTCACAGTATCTCCGTAAAAAGCTGGAGAGCAGGCTGGCTGGAGGGACCGAGCACCGGGGGTTTGAGCCGTTGTCTCAAGACGGGTTGAGTGATGGCGGGGTGCAGGACTTTGAGGACACAAGAGACTTGTTTGATTTGGAGTCACAAGCCCCGTCACAGGCCCCAGAGCATTTGACCGACGAGGAACTTGAATCAGCAGCAGTGGAAAACGAGCGTTGAAATGGGTTGTAGGGATAATACAAGAGGCATTAACTCGTCAACAGCCTACTGACAAACCTCATGGCTGAGGGTTAGGGTAATACACACGGGCACTACATTTTATATAGCCAAATATCAGGTATCTGTAATTAACAAACGACAGTATGTACATTCATATATCTATAATTGCATCTACTACATCTTTTAAATACTCGTATTATTATTTCAACTGTATCAAATTGAACAAATTGCACAAATTGAACAAGTTGAAGCAAGGGTCTGAACTCTCTTGCTTTGTCCAATGTGGGTTCATCACATGACCCATGATTTTGGACACGAAATCATTACAGATTGGGTTACAGCAAAAGCTTTTGCCCTGCCCTGCCCTCCACCCTTTCATTCCCCTTTTTTTCTCTTCCTTTGCCAAATCATCCTCATCATTCATAACCCTATTCATCAGCAATTCGACTGGATTTGATCAGACCGGCTAACCGCTACTCGCCTCGACTAAACCCTGCTTTGGAAATTGAATACCCTGAGATTGTGTCCAGTATAATTGAATATATACCTTTTTCTCTCATATAATCACTAGAATCTATTCTCACAACAAAATGGTATGCCGCTAATGTTGAACTGCCTGGTTCACGGACTTGATTTGCTTGAAGGAGAACATTTATCTATTGCCAGTGATATTGAAATGACTGTATTTTTCTTGTGATTTGGACTGAATCAAGAAATGTGACATGTGAAATTTCTTGGGATAGTATATTATGATTCTCCACCTTGACTTGCTCAAATGCTTCTTTTGTTTTTAAATTGTTCACCGACTAACATAATGCCGCCCTTTTTTTCTTGTGATTTTATAGTCTACTGATAAGTTGATCGGCGCTGGAATGATTGCTGCTGCTACCGCTGTTTTTGTGTACTACACCACCTGGACTTTCATCTTGGTAAGTTTTCCTCTTATTTTTCAATATGATGTAGTGTTTTTCTTTCCGTCATACTAATCTCACTCTACTTGCTATAGCCTTTTGTCGATGAGTCCCGTGCCATCCAGAGCTTCTTCTTGCCAAGAGAATGGGCTATCAGAATCCCTGTTGTTCTTTTACTACTGGCATTGGCCGGTGTTGGTACCTTTATTGGAAAGGTCCTCGCTGCAAATGCTGAAAAGGAAAAGCGTAAGCAAGCTGCTGCTAAGACCAAATAAATATTCCCTTTTTTCTCTTCCTCCTCCTCTCTCTCTCTTCTTAATCATTTAAAATACCCATTTTACCCAATGACGATTCCACAAGAAGGATATTTGCTTAGTTAAGTAAGAAGTTTTACAAACTTGATTTAGCTATTGTCAATCCTTAAAGGTATATCAGTACACAACACGTCTATTTATTGGAATTTCCTTTTTATTCTCCATATCTCTGTACAACTAGTTTTTCTTTTTTTATCATATCGATTGCTCCTTTGACCCTCTTTATTTATTTATTTTGTACATTTATTCATGAATAACTTGTCATACAGAATTGAAAAATTTGAAAATATAATACTGATAAATATTTCTCTGTTTAATATAGGTCGTAGAGTCGGTAACACACAGAGCTTACTTTCTGCAAACCATGAACGCGAACACCAGTCATGAATTGCCATTTCATCTACATGTATCGCAGTTGCTATGCTATTTAAAGCCGGAATTGAAGCGCAAATATCTGGATTTTGCAGAAAAAAAAAAACGATTGTCTGAAGCCTTAACATAGGGAATGCTAATGCTGATAACCAGAATCTCTGTATCTTACATACAAAACATAAAACAGCGATGTGTTACACACAGTGGCATGACACGCTTAGCCACAACCCTGTAATGACACTACATGTATTAGAATATATAGAGATTAGCACATGGATTATATCCTCATTGAGCATGACTACCTTGCAATTAAATATTGTATCTTTATCGCTTTCCTTTTCTCTTTCTTTTTGCATCTTCACCACTCCCCCAAGCCTTGTACAACTCTCAACCACTCCTTGCTTTCCACCCTCTTTCAATTTCTTAAGCCTACGACTTGTACGATTGCTCTTGTACTCAACGACTTCCCCACTTCTTACACATCCTCTTTCATTATCAGTAGTTTTACTATCAGCCCATCTGACAACAGTTAGCTCTCCCCTCAAACTTTACCAGCATCTCTCTTTACATCTACAATGAGGTATGTTTACTTGACGACAAGTAATATTACTAGCTTGAGCTTTGTCTAAATGCTGAGTTCATGCCTCGGTTTATGGAGCGGTTTGCGGCTCTCCAACACCGTTTGACCAGCGGCTATCACAATGTTTGTGATCTTGTTTCAATAATTCATCATCCTAACTAATATCTCAAAACTTTTTTATTATTTAATAGTTCTCCTAAGCGCCGCATTGAAACAGATGTCATGAAACTGTATGTATTGGTGATGGCTTGAGATCAAGCCTGTGCTACTGTTTTAAAGCCTAGAGGAGCTTTTTGACTAACGTTTTGAGAATTTTTTTTAATAGCTTAATGAGTGACTACGAAGTTACCCTAGTTAATGATAACATGTACGTAAACTTTTATTCTTAAGCAAGACATATCGCAAGATGGAGTAAGATTCCCGACTCAGCTCAGTGACCCATGTTGCGCCATTACCTCACCTTGGCTCTTAATAACGAATCCACTCCACATTACATGCTCTAGTTCAATGTTTCTTGTGGATATTTTAGAACCAGTTGACTAGAACCTTGTAATTAGTTTTGAAGATGGAGTTATGATGTTTTTGCAACAGTTTAAGTGAGGGCACCTATGGTTACTGATACAGATCAAGTACCTTCTAAGGTTATCAGATCTTTGCATACTCCAATTTTTCCATCGTTTTTGATCAGTTCCAGCTAACTTTGGTGATACGGGTTTATTCAGGCAGGAATTCTTTGTCAAGTTTAATGGTCCATCCGAAAGTATGTATCCTTCTTAACCGCGTTCCTTGGGTTATCCCGAGTAATGTGGCTTAATCATTTGATGTCTGCACCTTCTTCTCTGTCTTGTGACTTGGTGCGTGTGAGATAAGACTTGCGCCTTGCTGTGTGGCAAACACCGTTGCCTGGGCCATAAGCACGCACTGTTATAGCTCCAAAGCGTCAGAGAAAGATAGACACGCACACTGGATTATGACTGTTTGTGCTAGATTTCATCAAAGAAACCATAAGCGTGCGAAAACCAGTCGAATTGTTGAGTGGTGCCTGTAATCCACTGGATTTAAAGTACGGCTTGCTAACTATTTGTACTTTTTTTTTTCTTTTTGATTTAGCTCCTTATTCCGGTGGTATTTGGAAAGTTCATGTTGAGCTTCCTGATCAATATCCATACAAATCACCATCGATAGGATTTGTTAATAAGGTGTATCATCCGAATATTGATGAACTTAGTGGATCGGTTTGTTTAGATGTGATCAATCAGACTTGGAGCCCTATGTTTGGTATGTGAATTCTTTTAATCCGGGGTAGGAATATTTTTTTGTTTGGATTCATTGGGAGATTGGGTGGATCAAGATTAAGTACTTCATCTGGAATGCCTTTCTCTTGTGCTATCTTTATGTTTTTTTTTGATCAAGATTTTTCTGAGATTAGTTTTGATTCTTAAAGTTGTTCTTTGATCAACCTTTCAACCTCTCCCACTTGTCTCGCAATAATTATCATTCCTCGGACATATATCGTTTTCATGGAGCATGCTTTTAGCTAACCGTTTTTACTTTACTTTTTCGTTGTCACTTTACCTCTGCTGAAATGATACAAATGTGAATCCGAGTCATTACTTGATGGCTGATACCTAATCTGAGGATCTTTATTAAATACCATCTCTTATTTATCTCGGATCAACATTGATATGATTTTTGGTAGAGGTGAATTTCATTTATGGCATATATTTTTTTCTTGGTCAAACAGATTTGCTTAATATTTTCGAAGTGTTTTTGCCCCAGTTGCTAAGATATCCCAATGCTTCTGATCCACTGAATGGTGATGCTTCTTCGCTATTGTTGAGAGAGCCGAAGAAATATGAAAAGAAGGTTCAAGGTAAGTTGTTATTATGATTTTCTATTTTTTTTATTTTAAAAAAAGACCATTAAAATGTCCTAACATGCATTATTCAGAATATGTACAACGATTTGCATCGGCTTCTGCCCTTGATGATCAAAACGAGGAAGAAGATGACGATGACGAGATGTCTTCTGTAGGCTCATTCTCCGATGATGAGGAGCCTGCAGGAAAATTGGAAGTTTGACAGGACTTTGATTAGGTCATTTGGAATATAATGCCTATGAATGTTTGATCTGATTTACAATTATACGATTGATTTCATAATCAGTGAGTTTATTTCGAGGTTATTACACACACTGTGTTGTGCATTGAGAACCAGCCATCATCGTTACTGTCAAGCTACTAATCATATAGAATACAACAATTCAATATTAATCGTTGGTATTATGGAAGGTGATAATCCCAAGTTTTTTGCAAGTGATATATGCTATATATCTACGCAACCGTTCCCAGATTGACCACCTATTTATACAGAGCGTTGCTCACTTATTATTTGACACCGATATTTACATAGTCAGTTATATATAAAGATGCACTCCCCAGTTTAATATAATCATTTGAATAATTTCACGTCTTTAGAGGTTCAATGTTGCTTTGTTACAGCAATTTCCCCAAATTCTCGAGGATAATACTCATTTTAATAAATAATTCATTAAGAAAAGGTATAAAACAACATGAAAGAGGAAAAAATATATCAAGGTAATGAATCTTTTGGCTTGGTATGTCAGATGGTAGTAATAAGTCAACAAATCATCATGCGGTCTCCTTAGTTGGTTCCGATTCCTTCTTCTCAGTATCAACCGGTTCATCCACAAAGGTAGGTAAAGTAGAGCTAGAATCCAAGAGATAAGAGGGAATTCCATTAGCCTCATTTTGGGCGCTTTCAAATTCCATTTCTTCACCAAGAGCTTCCAACTCGGCATCCAATTCGGTATCAGAGATGTCATCTGGAACGGCGTAGTTTCTTGCCATAGTGTCTTGAAGCTCGCTTGACATGTCCATCAAATCAGCCATTTCATCTTGCAGGCTTTCTATTTGGTCAATGTTGATTTTGCCATACTGCTTCTTGAGCTCTTTGTTTGCAGACTTCATGGCATCCACGGTGACCATTGCATTCCGTAAGTTATCTGTTTGAATAGCAGCTTGTTCCATATTCCAACTTTGGGTCTCTAAAGCGTCTTTTTGAGCTTCGATTTGGCGGCGCTGCTTCAACAGCTTGAGTGCTTTCTGACGTAGAGTGTTCTTTCCGGGTCCATCACGCATTCGCGCGAGTTTCTGCTGGTACGTCGTGAGTTCGGCATTAAGTTTGGCGAGCTTCACATCTAGTGTGGCGACTCGGTTATCAATCTAATGGCAAAAAGGTGAGTTAGACTTGCGTGTAGAATGAGCGATATCGATAAGGGATCTTTCATAGACTTACCCCACTGAGAGCATCGTTCAATGAAGCTTTAGGTGGTGCAGTTTTTGAGCCAAATAGCCTGTTCATTTTCTAGGCACTGGGATATAGCGAGTGGATGGATATAAACTGTTTAACGGGTATGAAATAAATTAGGAAAAATTCCAAACTGGTGCGATATATATATATATATATATATATATACAGCTGATTTAGCAATGAGATGGAAAAGTGACGGGGGATACAAGAATCAGTTCTAACGATGGCTACTACACTAGCTGATACACGAGTGAAGCGGCGACTATCAGGGCAGCGAGAGGTCACTGTAAGGTTTACGTCATACATTAGTAATTCATGACTAATCATGAATGGGGTGTCCAGGGCCGTGCTAGCTTTCGCAAAACAGAGGTGTGGTAAAGACAGAACTGGCCGTGGTAGATCTGAGCATTAACACGTGAGCAGCACATGGGCGGATCGGCCCACAATCAGCTCGTTACACTCAAACAGGGTAACTGCAATGACAGTTGTTTACTTTTCAAGCACAATGCAACCAGATAAAAATAGCACGTTTCTATTAATACCCAGGCTATTTTTTCAACCACCGTATCCCAGATCAATGTTAAAAAAAAAAAATAACACCCACCCACACCGAGCTCTTCTCTTTCTTTCTTTCTTCTCTCACCATTCCTGATTCTTGCCTTGTTTCTTTCAATTTCTGGCGGACACTCGTTTTCTTCAGCCTGTTTCTTTGGATTGTGATGCCTGGTTTGTACTGAGTGCTTAATTCTTCAACCTCAATCAACCCTGGAACCGACTGTTTGTTTTTGAATCTTCCACAACCTATATGTATGTATACTTGGCAAAAATTTATAAACAGTGTTTTTATTTTATTTATTTTTACTTGTTTCCAGTTGTTTATAAATATCCATTTTTATTTTTATTTTTATTTTTATTTTTATTTCTATTTCTATTTCTATATCTACTAACACGCTATCTTTTCGACACTTTTAGCCCTGAACAAGAGAGTTCAAGTCTATCCTTGGTACCTCTCCCCCTTTCACACCTACAAACAACCCAGCCCCTGCCTACACATAAAGCTGCAGTAATCCAAATTTTTTTCTTCCTCTCTTTCTTAACCTCCAGCCAGTCACCTTTATTTTTTCCTCAACCCTCACACTCCACGGCCACTTTCAAATACTAATACCATAACAATGTCGTCGGCCACCGACATTACTCTACTACCATTGGGGTCTATTAATGACCATACCCTCACCTCCCATATCGCCTCCCGGTTCCACCAGGGAATGCCTTATATTACCATCTCTACCGGAACCCTTGTAGCTGTTAATACCTTTGCTCCTTTTGATATCAACCAAGAACAAAACTTTAAGGACCTCGCTGCTAGAGCATACAACCGACTTTGCAAGCGTGGTGAGAACCAAGTAATCATCTTCCTGGGTGAAACCGGTTCTGGTAAATCCGATTTCCGAGATTGTCTTTCAGGACATCTGTTGAGTAAGTATTAACTAGTCCCTCTGGGCCCTCATACTTTTTTACCCTCCAATCTCTAACTAATAATATTTATTTTTTATTTTTTTATTTTTATTTTTATTTTTAAATCAGCTCTTTCAAACAATCCTCTTTCTGCTAAGATCAAAAATGCAGACTACATTTTCTCTGCATTCACCACAACAAAGACTCTTACAAGTTTAAATGCATCAAGGGCTGGCCATGTCTTGGAACTCCAGTACGGTAAGGACGCTACCTTGATCGGCGCAAACATTCTTGACTATCGTCTGGAACGTGCCCGTGTCACAAATGTTCCAACTGCTGAACGAAATTTCCATGTCTTTTACTACCTTATTTCCGGTATGTCCGACTCGGAGCGTGAGCATTTGGCACTCGAAGATATTCACAGCGCTCGCTACAAATACCTTGGCCACTACACACAGATGCGTGTGGGTATTGATGACAAGGCTCGCTTTGTTCAGCTGAAATCTGCTTTAAGGGCATTGGAGTTCTCGCGTGCAGACATTGCAAACATTTGTCAAATCCTTGCAGCCATCATTCATATCGGCCAACTTGCCTTCCGCTCCACTGGAACCGACGTCACCCAGGGACCATCTACGCTTGTCGAAAGTGTTGAAACTCTTGAATATATTGCTAGTTTTCTCGGTGTCAGATCAAATCTTTTGGAAAATGCACTTAGTTACAAGACCGTTTACATCAAAAATGATCGTGTCACTCTTGTTCTTGATCAAAAGGGAGCCCGCGAAAACGCTGATGAACTCGCTAGAGCTCTATATACTCTGCTTTTTGTTTGGATCATGGAGCAAATTAACTCTTCTTTGTCTCAGGACAGAAACTCTGCCGTCACTGGATTAAACTCCATTGTTGACAATACCATTTCAGTTGTTGATTTCCCTGGTTTCAATACATCCCCATCTGTTCCCACGATTGACAAGCTTTTGCATAACTCGGCAAATGAAATTCTTTACAACTACCTGCTCAAGTCTTACTTTGAAACTCCCGTTGAGAAATTCACTAGTGAAGAAGTCAATGTTCCCCAGAATGAGTATTTTGACAACTCAGATACTGTCCGTACTCTTTTCCGCCATTCCCTTGGTTCTCTTTCTGTTATTGATGACTACTCTCGTCGTGACAAGAGCGACAATGAGCTCATGGACTCTTTCAGAAAGAGATACGACCAAAACCCATCTTTGGATGCCATCTCCTCTAGAAGATCCTTTACTATTCGTCACTTTGCTGGTGAAGTCGAGTACATGGTCGATGGCCTTTTGAGCTCCAACTCTGAGGTCATTTCTGGTGATATCATTAACCTTTTTACCTCTTCTTCCTCCTCTGACTTTTTACAAGCTGTTTTTAGTTCAAGTGCTGTTGTTGACTCTAAGTTTGGTAGCGAAGTGGTTCAGGCCCACCTTTCTTCCAAGCCTCTGCGAGCTCCCTCGGTTGTTAGACGTGGAAACTCTGTACGAAGCCAGATTGGTAAGAGTAAGAAAAAGAAATCAAGTGCAAAGGCTAATGCCTGCGGTCAATTTGTCAATGCTATTGACAGTTTGATCGAATCATTCCAGGATGCCAATCCATATTTTGTTCTATGTCTTAAGCCGAACGATAGAAGACTGGCGAACCAGTTCGACGCTAGATGTGTTCGTCAACAAATCCAAGCCTTTGGTATCCCTGAAATTGCACGTCGTGTCAAGACTACTGATTTCAGCCTCTTTTTACCCTTCAACGAATTTATCAGGTACAACAATGCCGAGGGAAACCAGAATCATATGGATGATTTTGGCATGGGTATTAGCGAACATGATCTTGCTATTCGACTAATTCAGACTCGTGGTTGGTCTGAAAGAGATGCAAGATATGGTCTTTCTGGTGTCTTCCTTTCTGAAAATGCTTGGCTCCAGCTTGTTGACCCTAAGATGTCATTTGCTGAGAATGCCAATAATCTTTATTTAGAAGCTGGAAACCGTACCTATAATCCCAACCAATACAACGATGGTGATGGATACTACATGGACCCTGATTCTAAGTCACTGGCACCTACTACTGGTGGAAACATGTTCAGATTTGCTGGTGATAATAAGACGCTAAATAAAGAGGCATTGATTCATTCAAAGGATGTCCAGGATGAGAACCAGGTTGAGGAAATTCCCGTTTCAAAGGCTCGAAATTTCTGGATGTTCATTGTCTGGACTTTGACCTGGTGGATCCCTGATTTCTTTATTCGTATTATTGGCAAGATGTCTCGAAAAGATGTTCGAATTGCATGGAGAGAAAAGATGGCCATTAATATGCTTATTTGGACAGCTTGTGCCAGTATGATTATTTTTTTGATTGGATTCCCCATTTTGATTTGCCCTCTTCAGGATGTTTTTAGTACTGGCCAGCTTACTGGTTATTCGTACTATAACACTCCTAATAAAGTCTATGGTTCTATTCGTGGTGTTGTTTTGGATGTCAGTACGTTTGCACCTAGTCATTATCCTTCTGTTGTTCCTACTGATGATGTTCTTAAAGCTGCCGGTGGTGACATGACTTCATTATTCCCTATTCAACTTTCAGCTCTTTGTAAGGGTGTCAATGGCTCTATTGATCCTACTGTTGTTCTTGGCTCGGCATATAACTACTCTAACACCAATGGTCAATATCACGATTTCCGTTACTTTCAAAACGACTCTCGTCCTGATTGGTACTATGAGCAGATGAAGTATTTACGCTCTAACTACAAGAAGGGTTATGTTGGTTACACCCCAAAAGACATCAGCACTCTTGTTTCTAGCAGTCAAAGAACTATTGCGTCTTTGAATGGTTATGTTTATGATCTTTCTGACTACCTTCGTGGTGATGTTACAGTTCGAGGTCCTGTTGGTGACAAGGTTGACAAGAGTAGCGTTGATGTGAATTTTATGGCACCTGAGGTTACCTCTTTGTTTCAATCCAACAACGGTAAGGATATTACTAAACAGTGGAATCTTCTGAACATTGACGAGGACCTGAGAGATAATATGGAACAGTGCTTGAATTGGGTTTTCTTGATTGGTAAAGTGGATACCCGTGATAGTGTTAAATGTAAGTTTGCCCGTTATTTCTTACTCGCTATCTCGATTTTCGTGGTTGCTGTCATTGCAGTGAAGTTCTTTGCTGCCCTTCAATTTAAAAAATATGCTGTTCCTGAGGATATTGAGAATTTCATGATTATGCAAGTCCCTGCTTATACAGAAGATGAAGATTCGCTGCGACGTGCTATAGATTCGCTAGCACGAACAAAGTACGATGACAAGCGTAAACTTCTTTTTGTTGTTTGTGATGGTATGATTATTGGTGCTGGTAACGATAGGCCTACGCCTCGTATTGTTTTGGACATTCTTGGACATAGCCATGATATTGATCCTCCTGCTCTTAGTTTTGAAAGTTTGGGCGAGGGTTCTAAGCAACACAACATGGCCAAGATTTACTCTGGTTTGTATGAAGTTCAGGGCCATATTGTTCCATACATTGTATTGGTCAAGGTTGGTAAGCCCACTGAAATCAACAAACCTGGTAACCGTGGTAAGCGTGATTCTCAAATGATTTTGATGCGATTCCTTAACCGTGTTCACCATAACTTGCCTATGAATCCTCTTGAGTTGGAGCTTTTCCACCAAATCCAGAACGTCATTGGTGTTAACCCAGCATACTATGAATTCTTAATGCAAGTCGATGCCGATACTGTTGTTTCTCCCGAGTCGTGTGCTCAGTTTGCATCCGTTCTTCACCACAATTCCAAGATTCAGGCTATTTGTGGTGAGACTGGTTTATCCAATTCTAAGGCCTCTATTGTTACCATGATGCAAGTTTACGAGTACTACATTTCACATAACCTTGCCAAGGCTTTTGAAAGTTTGTTTGGATCCGTTACATGTTTGCCTGGTTGTTTCACTATGTACCGTATTTACCAGGTCGGTACCGGTAAGCCTGTCTTTGTCTCCCATCCTATTGTTCGTGACTATGCCGAAAACCGTGTTGATACACTCCACATGAAGAACTTGCTACACCTTGGTGAGGATCGTTATTTGACCACATTATTGCTTAAGCATAATGCCACTTTGGCTACCAAGTACTTGAATATTGCACATGCTTACACTATTGCACCTGATACTTGGGGTGTCTTCTTGTCTCAGCGCCGTCGTTGGATTAACTCTACTGTCCACAACTTGTGTGAGCTTGCTCCTATGTCCCAGCTTTGTGGTTTCTGCTGTTTCTCCATGAGATTTGTTGTCATGCTTGATTTGTTTTCTACCATTATTCAGCCTGTTACTGTCGGTTATCTTGGTTATTTGTTCTACCTTATTGGTTCCGACCCTAGCAATATTCCTATCACCTCTATCATTTTGCTGAGTACGGTTTATGGTTTACAAGCTTTGATTTTCGTTATTAGAAGAAAGTGGGAGATGGTTGGATGGATGTTTTTCTACTTTGCTGCTATTCCATTATTTTCTCTCTATGTCCCTCTTTACTCTTTCTGGTATATGGACGATTTCTCTTGGGGTAATACTCGTGTTGTCATGGGTGAAAAGGGTAAGAAACTTGTCCTTACTACTGAAGGCACATTTGACCCATCTGAAATCCCAATGCAGAGATGGCAAGATTACCAAGCCGATGCCTGGCAACACTACAATGAAGGATATAAGGACAGTGAATCCATCGCTCCTTCTTACGCTCAGTCACACCAAGATGTTCTTGCCAAGTCAGTTTACTCTATGCCCTTACGAACCGGTTCTGTTATGGGCGGCTCCGAGTTTGGTTCAATTTACAATGAACCCAAGACTGGTCGCGGTTTTAGCGGAACTAAGACCAACGAGACTGGCGATGTTGAGATGGGTGTTTTGAAAACTAATCGTGACTCTCAGAGCATTCCTTCTGACGAGGCTATTACCAACCACATTCGCGAGATCTTATCTACAGCAGATCTCATGACGGTTACTAAGAGAAGCATTCGCCAGGAATTGGAACGTCACTTTGCTATGAAACTTTCTAGCAAGAGAGACTACATCAATTATGTTACTGAAGCTATTCTTACAGGTCAGCTTTAAGCGTAGTTGATAAACATCAATTACATTTTTTTGCACTTTATTTTTACTAGTTCAATATCATTATTGAATTATCACACATCCTTTATCTCATTATTTTTATTTTAGAATTTGTTTTTGTAATATTACAGCATTTTACAAAAGCACACGGGAAATATGCATTTAATCAATCAAAAGACTCGTTATTGGTCTTTGTAATCTATTTTTATTTGTCGAGCTTATGATTTTATTTCTTTTATGATGGTATACATGTAATTTTTTTTTTTTTGTTGTTTGGGTATAGTTTTTATGTTTCCAGAATAAATATAAGTTTGTTTTTACCAAAAGCTCAACCACTGGGGGTTTTATTAATATAAAGCCAGTGATACACAGATTTAGTTTAAGTTTTTTCCTCGTATATACTTGGGCTTGATCAACGCTTTAAGCTTGGATATTAGTCTCGTTTATATTTCATGTTGTCAAAACGCTTTTGAATTTCCTTTGGCGCAGATGTTATTTCAAATTCACAAAAAATATGTGCCTACTGTTTTATTATAATTTTCAATTTTTAAGGCTTGCTTTTTAGTTTTTTAATTTTTTTTTGTGAAATGACATATTAACTCTCGCTTTCAAAGTGCCGACAGAAATGCACATAATCTTGTGTATCCAATTTCATTGTTTCGTTGAATTGTCTGCCCTTCTTCTTTTCAATCTTTTTAAATCGTTTTAAGTCTATAAAGTCAAACGACAGGTTTGAAAAGAAGAGCAAATCACCTAATCACCTACTTGCAGATTGATTTATTGAACTGCTTTAAAGATACATTCCAGTAGACTTTTATTTTCAATCTGTGTCTTCCAAAGTTGCAGTAACCCTAGTTGAGATGCCTTCCTTTCTTTTCTTTCTTCTCTCAGCTCTATATGGCTTCAACCGTTAAGAGTTAAGAAATGTGAATGTAAATGAGCAGCATTTAGAATCATGTGGTATAGAGATAGATGTGCTTACTTCCTAATATATTATAGTTTACTGCTTTTTGAAAGTTCCATTTTGTAAAAACAATGTCAAGATCAAGAAGCACTAAACCTTTCAGGAACATGTTTTTTGCTGGTTGTTTTATTTGACTTGAATGAAATTATGAAAAAAAAATGTGCACTTGTGTTTGTTTCCAATCACTAAACTAAGCTTGTTGGAATTTGCAAGTGAAAGACTTGCAATTAATTGATTTGATTGATATACTGTATTTAATTTTAACAAAGAATCATTTTTCTAAAATTGCAAAATTAATTAAAGGCTTTAAGAAGCAATAATCTTGTTTATTTAGAACCCGGGGCTGGCCATGGAGAAATAAACTTGCTAAAGCTTGTCCAGAAAAGGCTGCAGCTCATACAAAGCTGTTTAAATGAGACTTGTTATACTTTAAACACATTTCTAGCTGTGGCTTTTGACAAAACTCCCTCACAATTAATAGAATAGTAAAAGACATTTGCAGTTGGAACAAGTAATAGTATTGCAAAAGATGTAGTTAAAATTATCGACGGAATAGCATTTGAAAGCTTCTGGTACACGCAATCGACTAATCTTCAACAGGAAATAGTTTTTTTTAATTGAGTGGGTTGATGATAGAAATTGGAAATAACGACCCACTGGTGTTTATCCTTTAGGCTCAGTGTCAAAATTACAATGCACATTCTCAAAATACAAAGTAAGGTACGAGCCTATGGACACAGTATAATCTCATGTCTTTTGTTGCCCTGATGGTAACATAATTCCAAATCTGGAATAAAAAATAAACTGTAAATTTAGCGTTGATTCACTTCTCAAATGATGTGTGTATTATTATTATGTGTACCGTTTCCGTTAAACAACAACAGAAGAACAGACGCTTGTATCAATTTCATAAAGCCATTATGTTTAGGATATAGGCATGGCACAATTAATAGATCATTGTACTTGAACGATGTATCCCATTCATAATTTTATGAACCATAATTCCAAATTAGATTTAAAGATATTGATAGACAAAATAAAAGGTTTAATACATAACAAACCAGCTAGTTTTAAAATGTTCTTATACTTGACAGCAATTAATATAATTGAAATCTGTAGTAAAATTGAGATGAAAGGTTTTGAAGTGGGCTTTCTTTTCTGGATATATAATTAATTGTATATAGAGTCTATCTGTTTTTGAATAAAATTTAAATTCTAATATGGGAATTCTTTCAACTCTGAAGTAAAATAGCTCTACGCCATGTAAAAATGAATTGTGTCGGAGGAATTTCATATAAATAAGCGTAATATAAAGTAAAAATGAAAGTTTTCGAGGCTTTCCAGATCAATATTATAGGTAGATTGACGCCGTGTAACAGTCGCCCTACTGCCTGGTTTTGTAAATAATTCCAAGAAGAAGAATTTACACTTTTCTTCTTTCTGGTCGCGGATCAAAGAAATTACCATGTATTATTGTATTTTGTATATTCTTGCCAAAATACCTGAAAGATTCAGTCAAAAACTAGAACTCAATCTAAACTATACTCATCTGTCTGGCTGTAACGATCTACTTTACTCACTCTAACCATCTGATTGTTACAGCAAAGTAAATTCATCTACGATTTACATTTGCTGCAGTTTTCCAAAAATAAGATTTGACAAGTATTTTACTGTATGGATTCAAATTGTGTTAAAGCTAGTAAAAGTTGAAAAATTACAATTTGTTACCAGATGTTTGGAGGAGTCATTTACAATACGAAAGTCATAATACAAATAATTTTGTAACTTTGTAAAAAGAAAAAGCAAAATATTTTGGCAAATATTTTAGAAATAGGGTTTAATTTCAATAAGGAACAGAGTTTATTTGAAAATGACTTTCAGGGGAGAAGCTTCTGCTAAAAAGCTTTTTGAAAAGATGTGGATTTAGGACTATTCAAATATTTACAGATGCAAACTCTCTTTTTCTGAATAAGGCGGGTTTGAGTAGTAAGTAGATCACCGAAAAATGATAAATAATTTCTCGAGAAAGCTCGCAAGGTTATTTCACTCATATTGGAGCAAAAGCGTATAGTGAATTTACACATGATTAGCTTTGAAACAAAATTTATATTTTAAATTATAACTGTGCATCGAGTGGCACAAGGATTCCAATTTCTGGTATTAAATCTAAACACAAGAGTTTAAATGAAGCTGTGCTATTGTCAACAACTTTGAATTGACAATAAGAATGTTTATTTCCAGGCCCTTTCTGTAAAAATAGAAAAAAATATTTCATTAAAAAAGATGGAATGCAATTTCTCAAATTGGTTGTATCTTCAAACTGAACTTTGCCAACTACGCCCATTAAAGCACGCTAGACATCCAACCAGTTTAGTTTTCTTAACTACCATCAGGGCATAACTATGAGCGTCGTGATATAAAGAAAATTAACTTTGATATGATGCGATTTGGCTCTCATTACATTCAGTTGTTTTGCCATGGATGAATTGCCTTTAGTCAAGTCCCTTAATAATTTCAGATTAGATAAAATGCTTTTTTGGAATGAGAAACATGATGATTACTGTAACTAGGTATTTTCAACACTGTTCTCATTAATGTATGACTCCAAAATTAAAAAGGCGTCTAACTCAATCCTGACATTGGGAAGCAATGAACATAAAAACACCATTTCAATATTCTAAAAAGATTTGTTCTTTAACTTTAGCTTGATCTAATTGATCCGAGCTTACATCTTTCAATCTTTGTGGATAGAGACCTTTGACCCATAAAGCAAATTAAAGATTCAATCCTAGCACATGTCTTGACAATTATTCTTGATCAGTAAAATCTCTTGAGCTTGGCACAGTTCCAGATTGCTTTGCAATAAACTCGGTGACTGGGAAGGACGAAGTATTATCGTATTAGTTGTGTTTGAATTCACTGCTTCAACCCATTTTATCTATATTCATTAAGCTTTACTGCCATTGGAGCAAGCAAAGCAGTCAGGTTTTCCTGCTTTTAAATCAATCCATTTGGTTGCTTGGTTATTTCTCAAGTTTGATTGGCCTTCCGCCTCGATTATATGTATCTTTTCATATTAACTTTTTGTTCCCTTGACATT
The DNA here is from genome assembly GCA_900654225.1 of Magnusiomyces fungicola. Lineage (NCBI taxonomy): Eukaryota > Fungi > Ascomycota > Dipodascomycetes > Dipodascales > Dipodascaceae > Magnusiomyces > Magnusiomyces fungicola. Next base: position 2,159,823 of record CAACAH010000004.1, read on the forward strand.
AAAAAAGACCTCAACTCAACCCATCGAGAAATACCGGTGTTTTCTTTTTTCTTTTTTTTTTTCTTATTATCAAAAGTATCGTAGATTCTACTTGATCAATATCCTTCTCTGTGTTATAACTCAGCCAATACTTTTTGTATAGGCCCAGTTATCTTAATTCAGGATTTTTCTTTTCAAATGCCAAAGAACAAATATTGAAATCCAAGCTGGATCGCAGTTCGGGAATATAGCAAATAAAACTAACAAACGTCACAAACTCCAAGTTCATCTACGAGACTTTATGAATGTGCTAACTTTAAAGACATTCAACTGGTGAACAATTCCAAATACTGTACTATTGTTGTAATTACAAAAAAAGAAAAAAAGAAAAAAAAGAATAGTCCTACAAATTGCAATAGAATTGAACAAAAATGTTTCATAGAATATGTGGGTGATGAATCTGTTCTAACATCTGTTGCCATGTCATTCATTCATTACGAAACCCATGTTGCAATGCTCCCTCAACCTATAACTCTAACCATATCCTCCATATGATATAATATTATTTGTATATATATTGCCCGTGTTGGGAATTTTCTGAGGCGCAACTCTCATAAGAGTAACGGTAATTAGCTAGCTACTTTTGTTTCATTATCTTCACAGCTTTTATCCCAATTATCTCAGAAACATCTATTGCTAGATTACAGGATCGGTATAGCTTAAATTTAAACCTGTCATGTCAGTACTTTTAAAAAGTCGCTGGTCATACTTGCACTTCGAGAGTTTGAATCCCAAGGTCAACCGCCTCTTAAGCTCCACTGTCCTTTGAAAATATCCAACATAATTGGCGTCAACTTGTATGAATCAATGCGAATGAAACTGTTTCAGTACTACAATGCCATATCATCATATCAATCCAATCAAAAAATATCTAGCTTGTAGAAAATAGTTATAATCTATAAATCATTGTGCAAGCCTTTTAAAATGTGCTACAAGTTGCATGTATTCAAAGATTCAAGTGTATTTCATATTTTCTAACTGTATAAATAAAAGGAATAGCATACACCAATTTACACATATATCTGCTAATTACCAATATACCGTATGTTATTTCATATGAACATTAACAAAATCGTCCAATCCATTATTTATATTCTAATCAAACGGTTATTTGTCAATGTCCATTCTATCCTCATTCTTCTTCAAGATAACAATACCCTCAAGGGCATGACTCAGACTGGTGTACTCATCATCTTCTAACTCTGCACGCTCACCATAACCAAGAAGAACTGGAGTAGAGTGTGTAACCCAACCAGTAATAGTCTTGGGCTTACCTGCTTGACCAACAACATCGACAGCCTGACCAACACGGACGTTAACCTTGATTGGTTGTAAATTCTCATCAAGTGTAACAAGCATTCGTGGCTTGATTGCAGAAGTCAAAAAGTAAAGGATAGAGTGTGAAGAGCCCAAAATGAATGCCTTAGGATCCATCAATGCAACACTGACAGTCAAGAGACCTGCAAGAGATACTCGAGACAAAATTTGGCGTTCAGTGTTGAATGGGTTCAATGTCAGGGTACCCTTACCCATATGTAACAAACCTTGTGCAAGTCTGACAGTGAATAAAGAATCAGGTTCTCTGGCATAGTAACTGGCCAATTGACGAAGTAACTGAGCAAGACGAGCATTGTTAGTACCAGCACCAACAAGACCCATAGAGAAGATTGCAGTAACAGCGACATCAAGATCAGAGTCATGTGAGTATCTGGAAAGGGTATCAAAAACCTTCATTTCAGGGTTAGAGGCAGAGACTAAACCGATGGCCAAAGGTACAGTCCTTCGGATATGGGCCTCACCGTAGTACATAAGGTGGCCAAAGTGTCTAAGAACCATTTCCTGGCCAACATCTTCACCCATGGCAATAGTAGCAAGACCAAGTACAGAGAAAGCCTGAACTTGACTGTCAAATAAAGTCTTTTCAGCACTAAGATCTTCAACAGGTGCAGTGGTAGCAGCAGGTTCAGAGTTAGAAGTAGCAGTTTCTGGCGCAGTGGTAGTAGGAATGCCCTCAGATACAGAACTCTGAACGGGTTCACTAAAGGTTTCATGGGCATCTTCTTCTTCTGAGTCATCAGTCTCAACCTTGGTTGTGCAGTTGTGGAGCAACTTTTGGATTTGCAAAACGTTACCAGTACCAGCATAAGAACAGATAGTGACCAAAACATCAATTACAGAAGAAATGGGGTGATCAATAGCCTTGATAGTTTCGAGAACCTCTTCGGTGCACTCGTACTTTCCAAGGAACAAAAGACCAAGACCAAGGGCCATGAATCTAGTCCATTTGTCAGAAAGCTGGGCAGGATCGCGCTCAAGAAGAGTTTGCAAGATGGTAGAAGCGATTTCACCATTAGCAGAACCAACGAAAATATGGCCAAGTGAAAGAGCAGCCAATGAAGAAATGTGCATAGACTTATCAAGGTCGGAAACAATTGGGCAAAGACGATCAAGCAAATCGGTTCTTCTTGAACCAGCATAGGCCAAGCCAAGACCCAAAATGGCGGAACTCTGGTTAAGAGTCTCAGTACCAGAAACATTGTCAATGAATTCATCAAGTAAACCCAAAGCAGGATCAGCATCATCATGGACACCAGCGTTTGCAACACCAATACCCAAAATAGCACCAGCCTGAAGGTGCTTTTCTGGGGAGTCAAGGTATTTATCAAGATGCTGAAGACCATTAGCAGGATCCCACTGGTAAATCATACCCAAACTTGCAGTAGTACTGGCAAGGCCGCTGTCCTTAGTTTTGTAAATCCATGAATTTTTTTCAGAGTCCACTGTCAAAAGCTTGTCATTACCGTAACCACAGTTGATAAATGCATTAACAAAAGAAGAGGCCAAATTTTGTTTAGCAGAGGCCACGTTATGAGAGACAGGTTTGTAGTTTTCCAAGTAGGACTTGTAGATATCTTCAGGAACCTTAGGATCCTGGAGGTTAAGTTCCTTGGCCAAGTATTGGAATTCTTCAGTAAGTAAGGTATTAGAAAGACAGTTTTGGACTTCTTCATCATCAACCTGGAACCAATATTGCTGTCTGGCAAGAATAAAAGCTAATTGTTTCTGAACAAGGGTGTCGGTAGTAGCTTCAAAAACAGATCTAATAAGTTGCTCATCATCGAGACGAACAGCAAGAGCCAAGGCATTAGTTAATCTGCCGTGTGTGAGATAGATGTTGTAAGCAGTATGAAGGAAAGCTAAATCATCTGGAGGAGGAAGTAAGGGGACACAGCTAACCATATAAAGACAAACACGAGCAAATGTATTTGAATCAACAAATTGAGGAAGGCTCTCAATGGACTCAATTTCCATCAACAAATCAACAGCATCAGCTTCGGCATTGTGCTTCAAAAAGTAAGGAACAATCTTAAGAGAAAGAGCAAGTAAGTCATCAGTCTTCTCGTCATTCTCCGTTCTCAAAGAGTATTCCTCACCAATTTCCAAAGCGAGGTGACGCATGTACTCATGTCCCCAGCTAGCAATGTTGTCTTCTTCTTCCTTTAACTTTCCATCAGTTGTGGAGGAAGCAAGATTAGGGTCAGCAAGCAAACGGTATTTGAGGGAATCACGGGTGCCATCGCCAGAGTAGGTCATACCCAAGACAGACAAAATGTCAGCAAGGAGAGGTTGGAGGTCCTTTGGCCATTTGTCGTAGACCTCGACAAGACTAGGGTAATGAGGTCTAAGGAACTTGAGAGGCTTGGGGACGGCTGTCATTGAGGAAGTAGAAGTTCGAATGAAATCCTTAAGAAGTTCCAAAGTTTGTCGGTAAAGAGAAGCATCTGGTTCCTTGAGACGCTCTACGAGAAGCTCCAATTCATTTTTCAGCTTTTCATCTTCTTCAGATAATTCTTCCTCCTGCTGCTGTTGCTTTTTTTTGCTATCCTTGTCTTTACTATCTTTTTTGGCGGTGCTGTCAGAAGTTGATGATGATGGGGTATTCTTAGAACTGCTGGAATCAGAAGCTCCCTTCTTATCATCAGAGGACTTATCGGCTGGAGTCTTAGCGGGGCCGGGCATTTTAGAGTGGCGAGATGGATTTAGGTGAGAGGGTATGTTTGTGAGTGATGTTACAAAAACAAAGAGTGGCGATTTATTGTAAGATCTGTTTACAACAATTTAAAGGCAATCTAAATAGTTGAAGAGAATAAAAGAATTTTTTTAAAAAAAGAGGAACACCAATCAATCAAATTAATTGATCAATTGGAAAGGTCTAAAAAAAGAGGGTAAAGAGGATTGAAAAGAAATTGGGTAGAGAGAAGAGTCGTGTGGGTGTGTGTGTGTTGTATTGAAACTCGAGTGGTGGCGATTGAGAGCCTGGTCGACGACTGTGACATTACACTTTTGCCATCGAATTTCTGAAAAATGTAACAGATCAAAGTATAATACGTTTGTCATCATTACCAATATAGCACGGCTGTGCACATCTGACTAATGACTACCATCCATGTGGGCATCGTAAGATTTATTAATGTCTAGCCCTTTGAAACCCAGATCATTACTGTTTTTCTCTTGTGCCTTTTATTATTGTTACTACATCTTTAGTACATTTTGTTTATTCCTTCCTCTTTTTTCCCCCTAAATCTCCATAATCCCCAAACCTTTTCATAATGCTTTCAAATCCTATCAATCTTCCCAAGTGGATCGAAGAGAACAAGCACCTTCTCCAACCTCCAGTGAACAACTTTTGCATCCAGCGCGGAGGCTTCACAATTATGGTATGTTGAAAATTTCCCTCTCTCGCCTAGTGAAAAGTTTTGTGATTTACTTTGATTTCAATGTGTCTTTTTCAGGATATCATTCCATCTTAACCATATACGTTTATTGTTATATCTATGGAAAGATAATGGTTTCATATCAATTTAATCAATCAACGTTTTGCGGGGGAGCATAAATCCTTCTCATTGTTCTAGTTTTTTTCAATTTCTAATCAGCATACCCCACGCTTTTTTTTATCATATATATATATAGGTTGTCGGTGGTCCAAATGAGCGAACTGACTACCATGTCAACCAAACTCCCGAATGGTTCCATCAGTTCAAAGGCCACATGACACTCAAGGTCGTTGACAAGGCCGATGATGGTTCACAAGTGTTCCGCGACATCACCATCAACGAGGGCGAGGTGTTCTTGCTTCCAGGTAATACACCTCACAACCCTGTCCGATACAAGGACACCGTTGGCGTTGTTGTTGAGCAAGATCGTCCTAAAGATGTGGAAGATGCCCTGCAATGGTACTGCCCCAACCAGGACTGCAAGTCCCTCGTTTACAGACGCTCATTCTATATGCATGACCTTGGAACTCAAGTAAAGGAAGCAATTGAGGGATTCAGAAACAGCGGTGATGAAAGAATTTGTAAAAAGTGCGGTACTTTTGTTGAAGCCTAAGTTGTTATTTGATTTCCACGTTGCCAATGCTGTAAATGAAAACTATAAATACTACTTAGTTTGATAGATAATGATATGACGATTAAATATGATTAATAAATTCCTACATGTTTGTAGGTTTAAATTTTATTCAAAAATAGTACAAAAACAAAAAAAATTAATGGTTAGGTATATGTCTACCAATAATGAAAAAATTCTATATGAATTCTTTTTCGAACGTTTCTATCACTTGGTATAATAAATAACTACATTCTTCTATCTACCAAAGTACCCACTCCTTTAATAATTTCAAGTTTTATGTGTGACGGTTTATGGGACCTCAGATCTCTTCTTTAAAAAGTGCAAAAACTTTCCTGAAAAGGCGTCTGAAATCCAGTGCAACAACTTGTCATAAACAATTGTATTAGCACCGTGGTAATAAATAGAGTGATCAGAATCGGGGAAAACGTGGACATCATAATTTTCAACACCTTCCAAGTCAAGTTTGTCAAGCAAGGTCAATGTGTGCTGGAAGTGGACATTGTCATCACCAGTACCATGCATAACAAGGAATCTGACGTTTTCGGAAATGTTGTGGACATTTTGAATGGCACTAACATCATATCCATGCTCATTATGGCTACGATCGGGCAATCTCATGTATCTCTCAGTGTAGATGGAATCGTAATAACGCCAGTCAGTGACAGGAGCAACTGACATACCGTACTTGAAGGTGTTACCAGCATCAGTCTCGAGGGTCTTAAGAGTCATGAAACCACCGTAAGACCAGCCCCAGATAGCAACACGCTCGGGATCAACATAACCACGAGAAATCCATTCCTTGGCAGCGGCAATCTGGTCATGAGACTCCAACTCACCGAGGTGTCCACGGACAACATTACGATAAGCACGTCCTCTGAAACCAGTACCACGTCCATCAACAGTGACGACAATGGCATTGATAGAAGAAGCAACAACTTGCTGGAAAGAATAAGAAAACTGCTTCTTAACCAACTGAGAAACTGGGCCACCATAGACATAGAAAAGAACAGGATATTGCAAAGAAGCATTGAATCCAGGAGGTCTGTATTCAACAGCATTAGCCAAGATATCGTTACCGTCCTCATCAACAGCAACCTTGATCTGAGAGTAAATGGTCTCAGGAAGTTCATACTTGGACACGGTCTTCTTGAGATCCTCATTGGTAGAAATATCAACAGCAGAACCCCAAATGTCATCAGATTCCAAATCCAAAACAACCTGCCATGGCACATCTGGTCCATCGTAGTCAACAAGAACGTATCTGCTGTCAGGTGAGAATGAAGCAGAATAGTATCCATCCTTAGAGTCATCAGTCAAAGCTTCAAGATCAGAGCCATCAAGGTTAACAGAATAGACATGACGTTCAACGGATGACTTCTTAGTAGAAATAAAGTAAACCTTGTTAGTTCTTGGGTTGAAGGCAACCTGAGCGTCATCAACTTCCCATTTGCCTCTGGTAATAACGGCCTTGGGTTCAGTAGCAGTGATAGGAGAGTAATAGACAAGGTGGTTGTAGCCATCAATAACATTCATATCAATGTAACCGTCTTCCTCGCGGCCATTTTCAGGGTCAGCGGGAACAAACTTGGTGTTTTGGGAAATTTCAAACCAGCCGCCGTCAACAGAAGCATTGACAACACGAGAGGTGTCGCCTGTACGAGCCTTGGCATCAATAACGCCAACCTTCAAAACGGAAGAGTCACGGTCACTCATGCGCGCAATGACATTGTGATCGCCGGTCCAAACAACCTCAGTGATTAATTTTTCAGTGTCCTGGGCTTCATTTGCCTCAATGGGGACATGATACGACTCAAAAGACTTTGTCTCGAGCAATAAGAGGTCAACAATAGGATTAGGAGTGCCGGGCTTGGGGTACTTAATATTGCGGAGTTCAGGGTAAGGGTGGTGACTGGCTGGTGCCTTTTGAACAAAGTAAGGAATGGGGAATTCTTCAACGGCGCTATCATTTGTACGAAGATATGCAAGGTAGTCCCCAGTTGGAGACCACCACATAGCAGTATCAGTGCCAAAGACTTCTTCTTCATAGACCCAATCAGGACGGCCATAGAAAATCTCAGTACCGCCGTCCTTGGTAACTTGTCTGATTTCGTCTTCCTTGGAGTCGTCGCCGCTCAAAGTTCGAATATAAATGTTGTTATCCAAAATGTATGCTACCTTGTCACCGAGAGGAGACCAAGCAACAAGAGCAACGAAATCTCTTCCATTGCCAGGAACAAGCGGCTTAGTAGTCTTCTTTTCGACGTCATAGATAAAGTAATTGGCAAATGTAGAGTGTCTGTAATTCTTCTTGATGTTGGCAGCCAAGAGAGCATGCTTTCTAGTAGGAGAAAGATCGAGACGGGCAACAAGGAAAAGATGAGATTCGTAAGTAAAAGCACGGCCAGAAGATTCAAGAATGGCAACTTTATTTTCACGATCGGGCCAGTTGACCAAAAAGAATCCCTTGTCGCTTTCCTCAAGCAAGTGAACGGAGCTTTCACCGGGAGCCGGTGGCACCCATTCAAGCTTTTCATAGTGAGGACGAAGCTTGCCACTACGCCAGTCAGACATTAAAAAGAGATTCTTAGAGGCATCGATCTTGGGCTGAGACAAACCAGGACCATCAGACAAAGAGGTGATAGGAGTGGCTTCGGAGGCTGTCTCAGACACTTGGTCGATGGAACCAGATTTGTGGGACTCAGATGCTGCACGGGGTCCATGAGTGAAAATGTAGACAAGAAAAGAGCCCAAAAAGAGAGAAACAACTGTAGCAATGACAACGGTCCAAAGCTTGCGACGTTTAGCCAAAGTTTTTTCAAAAGCAAGGGGAGCGCGCTTCTCACCCTTGCTGCCGTTGGTACTGTCATACAGGAAATGATCATTTTCGTAATCCTCCTCATCATCAAAATTGCCGCGTTTGATTTCATGATCGTCGTCAACGACCAGGTCGTCGTCTTCGTACGAAACATGGTAGTCGCGGTGAGAAGAAGGGTATCTTGAGTCACTTCTGTTGACGTAAGAATTGTCAGTGGAGCGGTTGCTTTTACCGGTATCTCTTACTGAAGTCGAAGAGTCATTGCGGAGAGTCTCAGCCTGGTCATGAATGGATTCAAATATCGAAGAAACCTCGGATCTGTCGTCATCGTCGATGATAGTTTCTTGTAGCGAGCTGCCGTTATTAATAGAGTCGTTGCTACTGTGGAGTAGACTGGTGTCAGAAGCTGACGCGGAGCCCTTGAGCGACTGATAAGCACTACCTGCCGCCATGTTGAAGGGAGTTGTGAAAGAGCGGATGGAGATAAAGGAAAGAAAAAAAGAAAAAGTGGGTGGGGATGAAAAGAAGGGAAAAAAAGAAGAGCAGGGTGGGACGGCTGCTATATTTATTGGGATAGGCGTGAGGTTGGCGCCATTGCGCGCGTTCAAACCCAAAATAAGAAATAAAACGTAGCATAGGCCAAAGGCACGGTTTTCCCGTGTACCCTTGTCTTTACGGGGATTTTGAGGCAGAGGTCAAATGGTCAAAAGATAAAAAGATATAAAAAAAATCAAAAGATGGATGAAATATAAGTGTATCTGATTTTGATTCACCGGTCAAATTCATGCTGGACATTTGGGGTTATGTATATGATATATATATCGCCATTACGGTCCGAATTGACTGAGAATTGGTAGAGGTTTTGGCGCGACAAAGTCCCAAAAAGAACCTTGATGATTGATATATGAAACCTTGGTGTCTTGGTATCTTGGTATCTTGGTATCTTTATATACCGTCTCATTGTGTTTTATTTTTCTCATGAGATCAAGAGACAGTCGTTCGCCATTGCATATTCCATCTCTCCACCAGGCATACGATGGACTATTCTATCCGTATCATACAAGCCAAATGTACTCTTCTTCAAGCAGCACTCCAAGAGTATGGCTTTGATTGTTATATATACTATGTGGTACCTTGCACTTTTTTTTTTTATGAAAAAGTTTGTTTGAAACTCAGCAAGTGGGTATTTGTGCCATGATCCATATTTCACAATCACTTGGCTTACTAGTAGTTATACATGGAAAAGGAACTCCTCTGTGATTGTATATATTGTTCATGAGCTTGCCTGCTGTTTAAAAGATCTCTGTATTCTGATTTGCTTTGCAACTTTATTACATTCATAACGGCCAAGTCACAATGGTTGGGTGAATCAGGGCAATACCAATCTCCACATTGCCTTGTATAAATTAGAACATATACACGCAAGTATGTCTCGTAAAATTGGAATAGTGTATTCCCTGCCATTAAGAGCATGCTAGCTTAATGAAGCTCTCAGCATATCCCTACTAGATCGAGTAAGAAGCCTGATGAAACCCCGAAACGGACAATATAGCTAGAGCGTGATTTGAGCAAATCCATAGTCTAAATTGCCAACGACCAGCTAAATTACTGACATTAGAATCAGGTCTTTTTGAAATCAAACAACATCAGATATACACATTTATACATGTATACATGTAACCAATTTTTGTTTTTTTTTCAATACTCTTGCAATAAAAGAAATTAGGTTGATTTTTCAAGGTTTTCTGGAAACCAAGGGCTTCAGACACAAGTGTGAGCAAGACAAAATACAGCCGCATGTGTTCTAAATTTACAACTCACCTGCGACATGATGTGCAATATATATAATGTAACTAAATAAATTTTATCACATGATTACCACCTGATTACGTTTTTTTTCTCAATGACATCATCCCTAATTAACTTTTGTTCTAGAACGTCGCCATCACCATCGCCATGGCCATCGTCATCACCACTTTTCCCTTTGGCTTTTCTTGGCTTTTCTTCACAATGTGTCGCCAGCAATTGCTTCAAACTTGGCCGTTTTCAATTCGCCGCTCTTTTGGATTGCCGCTTCATAAACCAGCCAATGCGAAGCTTCTGATATAGAGTTTCTGCCCTTTTCTTTCCCTGCTAGCTCTCGGTCATGCTGTTTGCTTGGTCCCTTGAATCAACCTTATATAGCTAGCAATGATCGCTGTCCTTTTTTGTAAATATTATAAATTAATGAAAAGAAAGAAGAATAAACAGATTCCGATGGGATTGACTGCTCACACGGTCGAATCACAAAATGTTTGACTGTAGTAGTCTCATAACACTGCACCACTCTATTTTCTCCGACCCTGCTAATTTCTGTATACCACTTCCTTCCAGCTTGGCTTTGGAATTCAAATTGTGTGCCTTCATAGTGCGCCCTTGCAGTAGTCACATCTACGCCCTTTTTGGACGTATATATATATATGTGTATTTTCAAGATATATATATAGTATACATGTTACTGTTCCTGTATAAATCATATGTATATACGCTCATGCCAACCCATTCTTTAATTTAAAAAAAGGTTTCAACCCTTGTGTCTGGGTGTATCTACCTGTATGTGGCTAACATGCGGGAGTTCTCTTGAAAATTGGAGGTTGACGGGTATTCAAACTGAGCTAATTACCTATTTACTCACATCCACCCGACCTATCAAACAAGAAACAGATTAATCGTCACAGCCTTTTTCTTCTCCCTTTTCCCATTTCAGAAAAAGAAAAACAAATCGTTTATGGCTTTGGCCACAAGGGCACGTCTGTTGTAGATCCAAGTGTCAACCAAAACTTGTTACATTAAATTAGATTAAAAGGTTTTTATATTCAAATGGCAAAAATAAATAAATTTTTTAAAAATAAACAAAAATAATAATTATAATAAAATATATTAATAATGATAAATACTAATTACCAAAAAGGAGCCAAACAGGTTTACAACTTCCAGAATCATCCAAGAAGCAAACCATTAGCTACTGCATTAAAAAAAATCAATAGCTTTCCTGGCTGAGATGATCATATCGTCGTAAAAAGTAGGGAGGGTCATTAAAACTGATGACTATTATTGACGGCCATCTAATCCAAATTCAAGATCCTGCTCAAGAGCATCAATTACTTGTCCATCTGTAATGTTTTCCTGAGGCTTGGGTGGTAAATCCGCATAACGGTATTCATCTGATGGGATTCCTAATACGTCACGCTTAGCTCCAAAGCTCTGCTGCTGTTGTTGTTGTTGCAATTGTTGTTGGAGTTGTTGGGCTTGGAATTGTTGTTGCTGAAGCTGTTGCTGCTGGAAAACAAAACTAGGGTCTGTATATTGAACTGAATAGTCCTGAGCTTGTTGTTGTTGTTGCTGTTGCTGCTGCTGCTGTTGTTGTTGTTGCTGTTGCTGCTGCTGCTGTTGTTGTTGTTGAAGTTGTGCTTGTTGTTGCGCAGCTGCTTGCTGTGCTGCCGCCTGCTGTTGTTGTTGCTGTTGTAGAGTAGCTTCTTGTGCTCTTTGTACATCAACCTGAAGCTGCTGCTGCTGGTTTGGGTTCGGTAGTCCTCGAACCATAGATCTAAAACTAATAACTTCATCAAGAATCATCTGACGCAACGATTCAGAATCATCAATCTCTTCAAATGAAAAGTCAAATTCTTTGGGACAATCGGGTTCATCAGCAGGATCGTGCCAGATACGCAAGTATGGATGCTCAAGAGCTTCTTCAACGGTTATTCGGTCAGCAGGATCAAATGTAAGCATGCGTTCCAACAAATCTAAAGCTTCTGGGTTTGCCTGGGGGAACAACGTGGAAAAGGGAATCTTTGGAGTGAACGGCAAGCTTCGAACATAGTCTTGTGCTCTCTGGGACCTAATGCGCTTCAGTGTTTCTTCTGGTGGAGTTCCAAGATAATTAAGGATTTGGCACAATTGGTCAACATGGTCCCTGCCCTTAAAAAAAGGCTTGCCACCAAGCAACTCAGCAAGAATACAACCCACCGACCACACATCAATTGCCTTGGTATAACTCTGAAAGCTGAGCATAATCTCTGGGGCACGATACCATCTAGTAGCGACATATTCAGTCAAGAAGCCAGCATTGCGATCGGGATCACTAGAATAACCTCGGGCAAGACCAAAGTCGCAAATCTTGAGCTCACAGTCCGAATTGACAAGCAAATTACCAGGTTTCAAATCACGATGAAGGACATTTGCCGAGTGAATGTACTTTAGACCAGCAAGAATTTGGAAAATAAAAGATTGGTAGTGGGCGTCGGTAAGGGGCTGCTGGGATCGGATGATTTGGTGCATATCACATTCAAGAAGCTCTTCGTATAAATATACCTCATTAAAGTTGGGAAAGTTGACAATGTCCATGTCATAAAGACAGGTGATGTTTTTGTGGCCTCTGAAATGGTTCAGCAGTTTGAGTTCACGAAGAGCGCGCTTAGTGAGGATCTTTTTAGAAAAGATGTTTGTAACTTTCTTGATGGCAACGCCGTAATTGCCAGGCGAGCCGCTGTAGGTTGCAGCACAGACAATGCCGTAAGCGCCATGGCCGAGCTCCTTTGTGATTTGGAACCGTCTGTCAATGGTAAAGTCCTGGTTTGAGACTTTATAATTGTGCCGCTCGGGTTGAGGGAAATTCATTGTGGAAATGTTGGTGGTGGTAGTGGTGGTGGTGGTGGGGTTAGGAAGAGAGGTAAAGGTGGGAAAAGAAGGAAGGAAAAGAGTGCAAAGGTTGGAGGGGAGTGCAATTTAAGAGCGTGGCACGTGGGTTAGGAGAGTCAGACAAGTTTCTAAATCTGGTGATTTCCTTTTTTATATTATACAAGACATGTATATAAACGGTAGAATCCAAGTCAATTGGAAATCAGAGAGATGTGCGATGGACGTAAATAGCAATTGAGAATGGAATCAATTGAGTATATATATATATTTGCAAATATATATGAATTTCAGTAAAGAAACAACAAACACCAATCTAGCCAGTGTTTACCATTTACCCGCTGTAGATCTACACACCAGCAGGCCCAATACCAGCCAATACCACCAATGCCAGTCAAGGCCAGTCAAAGGACAAGCTGTTTATTTTGTTCATACACAACTGCATTCAATGTGTTCAGTTCCAGCTGTTTATAAATAGAACCCGCTTTGACAGCCGTTGACACAACAAACCAAATGTTGCGCCAAGAACAACTGCCCGTTTCGGCAATTTGCTGTTAACGCCGTCACGTGCGCTCTCAAACACCGTTGGACTAGCAGCCTAATATACCAGTATGCCCTATTTTAAGGAATTGGAAGAGCCTTTTGTTTCTTTCGTCTAAGAATGAGCGGTTGTCTGGAAGGTGTATTCTTCGATATAGGTTGATTGCAATTTCATTTGGGACTGTTGTTGGCACGAATATGGCAATCCAACCTGTTGGTGGTTCCATGGCCATCGACTTGGACTCTTTCTATTCCATTAATAGCCCATGGAACTGCTGGAGTAATCAAAGTTATCAGAGTTATCAGAGTTATCAGAGTTATCAGAGTTATCACGGATCAAACATCAGAACTGGTTTTGAATTTCCAGTTCTATATTTATCTCACATACACCCATGCATTTCTAAGCGATGATCATTATCTACCCCAGTCTTCTTTAACCACCGCTGCAAACCTTTGGGTTCCAAAGAGCAAAATAGAGCTCATGTGCTACTCTTCTTCTGATGCATTTCCGTCTGTTCTTCCATATAGACTCTAGCTGGTCTCTAGGTTGGCAGAAAACTCAGAAACCTCAGAAAACTCAACCCTTTGGGTCCAAAAGGCTTAATGCAACCACCTCGTTATCTGATATCTTTTGATCTGTATAGTGTGAAGTCATTATCTCTCAACACAAGTCCTATTAGTCAATCACTACTAAACACCTTCTGATGGGGAAATTGTCCAATTAAGCCCAGAAATAAGCTGCATTGTCATGATTACATTCGATAAAAGCATTCCATCTACTTTTACTCAACTTGCAAAAGAGGGGTCAATTCCTTGTAATATTATACCATATTTGCGGATTTGGTGTATTTGCAGCAGTTCATCTCTAACGATTTGTATTATCCAGCATCTGTACTTGACATAATTTTCAAATCATGCTTTTTCCAACAGCTCCCAAAATGCCGTGGGCGACAGATTGAAACAGTCATACTTGGGTATGAGCTCATGAGACAGAGACCTACACTTTTAACCAAGCCAAGAAAGTTACAATAAACCTTTCAAAACCCTGTCGGGCTTCCGTATATATTTCTATAAATATATTCACATTCATATTTCAAACCGCTAGCCTCACCCAATTCGCCCGTTTTGGGACAAGACGGTTAAATTATTCGAGTTGAGTAATAGCCGCAAAGTCGACTCTTAACCCCATTTACAAATCACACCTTGTTTTCATTCAATGATCTGGTAATTCAAGGTTCTCTATAGGAATTCTCAAGCTATCAAACCTATTAATAGTAGCCAATCGAGCGCGCTTAACTTAGAATGCCGAAGCTTGCAACGGAATGGAGCCTGTCCTGGTTTGATATAATACTTTAATCCTTTAATCCTTCTCAAGTCCTGTTGGCTCCATCTGATAGGGCTAGCCCCCACCGGTCTGTCGCTAAATACCTTAATTGACCTTTGAAAAGACGGCCGAACAACCTGTCCAAGTTTACAACTCAATTGAAAAGAAACAACCTTGATTCCCCTCTCAAACTTGAAAATTCAGCATTTACCATGACCAAATGTATGGTAATAAGACCGTATATCTGCTGGATCAATATAGTTTCTTTTCTTAAATTAGCCCGCGAAAACTGCCGGGTATTCATTCCTTTCTTCATTGTTGATTTATCAATTGATACTTTGTGTATGTGCATATTGTATTATTGTCTATTCAAATAGCAGAGACTCTTGCCGAAAGGGTTCGAGCCTACCCCTCTAGTGTACTTTTTTTCTCGGTTTCTCGGCTAGATGCCTGTCCATCTCATATAATGCCTTCTTTTTCACATCACCAAGCCCTCTTCTCTGTCAACCGATCATAATAGTACTGGGCTTTTTTGTAAATCCCAATGTCTATCACGTGACCTAAGTAACCAATTACATTGATATGTCATTTCCTTAATTTACTCCAGGTCTAGGAAGTCCTGACTAATCATGACTAATAACTCCATATCAACTTTTCACACACCTTTTCTTAACTTTCAGCCCTCCCTTCAAAAAATTTCAAGACTTGAAAGCCCATTGTTGCAAAGCATACCAGCATGTCCGCCACGCTATTTGACGACATTTTCCGGGTCGAGACCGTCGACACCGCACGCTATGACCGCGTGAACCGTATCACTGCTCAGAGCACCAGCGACCCCAGCGTGCGACTGACTCTTGACATCAACTGCGAGCTGTTCCCTCTCCAACAAGGCAACACTGTTTCCCTCGCCCTGGCGGCCACCCTCTCTCTCGACGGCGAAATCAAGCCTCCGACCACCGGCTGGAGAGAGCCTAAGCCTGGTGAGAGATCCCTTGCTGACGACTATGACTACGTCATGTACGGAACTGTCTACAAGTTTGAAGAATCTCAGGGCGATTTCATGTAAGTATTGAGTAACTGCTTCTTGTTGTTGATAGTTGTTGATAATTATTTATAATTGGTCTTTCATGTTCAAATTTCCAATTGATAATTATAACTGAAAAAAATGACTCGGTTTTTTTTTTTCTTTGTTTGGTATAGCCTGGATTACTGACTTTTTTATTTTATTATAGCTCTTGTTATATATCCTTTGGCGGCTTGTTGATGGCTTTGGAAGGTGGATACCGCAAACTTTCAAACTTGAAGCAAGAGAATGTGTACCTTCTTTTGAGACGATAAATAAGGACCCATTCACCTTATTAATCGTATTAGAAAAAAAAACTGTCTGCTGGTAATATAGCCTTGTTTGATAAGCGTATCAGCGGAGAAGTAGAAACGTGAACTGTCTGTTGGATCTAAAAACGCGACTATTTTCCCAATATCAAGCCATTTAGAGTATTATGGAGTCGTGGTGTACTTTTAAAATGTTAAATGTAATAGATATAAATCACCAGCTGGGTACTTTCGTTGTACAATTACGGAATGTATGGAACTTTGTTTCTGTTCTTTTATTTTTGTTTTTGTTTTTTTTATTAATTTTTTTATTATCAATTCCACGGTACTTTTATATAAACATACTAATAAATCTACTACTCTTTTAAACCATTAAACTCCTACTATAAATCATAAAATATGTATTTTATTTCTATTAAAAAGATACGGATATTTCTTCAGCTGGCATTACTCTTCACCCTGCAAGTTGGGTTTGGAATTATAGCCATCTTCCGGGGAGTCTGTACTATTGGATTCAAGATTCTTTCCCTGGTTGGTATTATAGTAACCACCCCGTTTTTTAGTGTCGTTTCCACTACCTTCTCCAGTATTGTTCCAACTTCCTCCATTGCTGTTGTAGTTGTAATCGACATTGTTGTTGTAGTTTTTGTACCCTCCTTGGTAATTGCTATTGTTGGGACTTTTTTCATAGCTGTCAAGTTGGGAGTATGCGTTTGTCACGTCACCAGAGCTAGCGTCTTCAGACCCGCTAGTACCGTTATTATAGTTGTACTGTTGGCGGTTGGTATAGTTGTTTCGATTATTGTTATAGTTGTTAAAGGTTCCGGGAGTTTGGTTGTTACCATTGTTATTGTATTTGTTCCGTTGGTAACCTCCATTGTAGTTATTATGATTGTTATAATTCCTGTGTTGGTATCCCTTATTGTAGTTACCGTTATTGTTGCTGTAGTTGTTACCACTCAGGTTACTGTTTTGGCCATTATGATTAAAATTATGCTTCTTATAATTGTTGTTATAACTTCCATTTCTATTGTAGTTATTACTATTGATGCCATTGTTGTTATATCTATTGAATTGCTGGTTTGGGCCTTGGTATCCATTGTTTTGAAGAGGTTTTAGATTATTGCCTTGTCGAGGATGGTTATAATAGTTATTGTTGTTGAAGCCAGGGTTGTTAATGTTGTTGGTGTTTACATTTTGGGGATAAGGCTGCTGCTGTTGGGAATTAATCATATTGGCAGAGCCAGGAACACCCATTCCCATAGTCAACCCCAGATCATTGGAAGGTATGCTGTTTGGAACTCCACCATATGGCATCAGACCAGCTGGAGAACCATAGTAAGGGTACCCCAAAGACTGCATTTGAGAATTTTGGCCCATCATCATCGGAGGTATTTGTTGACCAGGTCCACCGCCAGGGTATTGCTGTTGTTGAGGAACTCCATATGGTTGGTATGCCATGTTTCCCAAATGTGACATATCATTCATGTCGTCACTGCCATGATATCCAGCAGAAAACTGTTGGTTATGTTGTTTAGGTTGAACAGAATAGTTAGTGCTGCGTGAGTATTCGTGGTATTCAGAAGGATGAATGGATGGTGTCGAGATTTGAGATCTTTGGTATGCAGGGTTATTTCCAGAAATGCTCGAGTTAGATCCACTTATCGACAGGTTTCCCAAGCTCAATCTGGTGTTGGAAAGAAGGCTTCCAGGGCTGTCATTTTTAGTAAAGGTACTGTTTGCTGGGGTAGAGGTTCCAGATCTATTTGACAAGTCTGTAGCACTCAGATTAGAAACTGATGGAGATGTAGCTGGTCTAATAGATGGTGAGCTTGATGAACTAAGAGAGGTCTCACCAGCAGTGACTGGTCGTGGCTTTTCCGAATTTTCTGCTGACTCTAACGTGGTATCATTTCTGACCTCATCCTCAGAAGTGTCTGGTCCAAAATACTTTTCTCTTGCCTTTTGATACTTTAGTTCTCGAACGCTCAATTCCTCCCGGGCAGGCGGTGCAGAGTGGGGTGTAGACGACCCAGATCCCGAAGATGGAGCTACTACCTTGTTCAGACCTTCTGTAGAACCATGTCTACTAGGCAAGGAAGATGCGGGGGAAGCGGTCCTATTGACAGGAGTATTGGATCCGTTGCTATTAGGATTTCTTTTCAATATTTTTACCTGAGGCTTGTACGCCTTGATAGTAGTGTCTTGAATTTCGTACTGCCTAATTTTATGTGTTAGTAGGCGAGAAGAAAGATTCATTTAAAAGAGAGGGAAAAAAACTCACTGGCCATTTTTTGAATCACGTAGCAATTCCTCCAATGTAGGCTCCTAATAAAATGCGTTAGCTACATGAACAGTTTAACAGGTAAGATCAAAACTAGAGACATACCGACGGCGCTTCTGGTGATATCCACTCTTGTTCGGACATTTTGGTGGCTTTGGGCTTAGATGAAATATTTAAGAGGAAAGGAGGTTGATGTCCTTAGATCAGATAGTGTGAGGACGTGAGAATCGCAAAGCCAATGATGATACCTGGTATTTAGCAAGCATTAAAACTGAAACAACGAAAGAATTCAAGGCCCAAAAAAGTCAAAGACGAGATCGAAAAGCCAGGCAAAGAAGCAGGTTGGTTAACTGACTGGTCGTAATAGTGGTAGACTTTTCCTGGATGACTGGAGTGGCTTTGTTGAAATATTTTATGGTGGTAGTACCGTGGTTTTGCAGGAGCCAGCCTTACGTAGAGGAAAGCGGTGATTATGTAAATATTGGTAATAAACAGAATGGTATAAGTAATGGTCACATGATTCAAGACCAAGCAGCTAAGACAGACTCTTCTCAGCGTGGTTTCTGTCAATTCATATCCATGCAGTTTAAAAAGATTCTACTGTGGTCTATTTTTGTTCAGCAGAGTACTGTTTCTTTCTTTTTTGTGTTACAAGTATTAAAGGCTGACTTGCTGGCTGTACGTGGGGGTTTGTGTCTGGACCCGTTTGAAATGCCTAAAGCCCTTTGGATGCCAATTCGGCTTGTAAACAAGACCGTGAACCTAGTTGTACCGGTATTAAGAGCACTAGATAGCGTGTATCCCTACTGATGATTTATAATTGGCCACATTTCCAACGCATGGCCGATTGAATTGGGTTATACTCAGGTCAATTGCTCTCCGGTGGGTGTTTAGCAATAGTGTGCCCGGCGATTACAAACATGGAATCAGATAGTGTATGTTTTCAGCATGTATAAATTTCATTGCGTTTTCTCCGTCCTACCCTACTCTTCTTTCTTTCATGCTTTCTAAGAAAATAGTGCTTCTATCTATTCTTCTCCCTCTTCTTCTTTTGGCTCTTTTTGATATGCTATTATCTGTTTCAAAGACAAAATTACCGTTGCCATTGAAACTCACCTCCAGACTACGCACATCGTCACTGATTAGTTCCATTATTAATCGAAGCCAACCCGTTTACCCAATTCTTGGAACAACCACCCAAACTCGAACAATGCAGATCAGAGCTCTTCCTATGCGCTGGGGAACCGGTGACAACTACGCCTACGTCCTCACTGACGAAGCTACCAAGGACAGCTGGGTCATTGATCCTGCTGAGCCTAATGAGTAAGTGAATGAAAACTACCCCGCTTTGGCATGGTTGATTGATTGACTAACTGTATCATAGGGTCGAGCCAACTCTTTCTCAGCTTGAAAAGTCTGGCGATATCAAGCTCACCGCAATTGTCAACACACACCACCACAATGACCACTCGGGTGGCAACAAGGCTATCGTATGTTCCATTGCTTGATGATGATGATTATGATGATGAGGAGGAGGAGTCTCTCGTACATTTCTAACGCTTTCTTTAGTCGCAATCCTGGCCCCAGCTTCCTGTAATTGCCGGCAAGGATTCCCCCCACGTTTCCACCACACCCAAGCACGGTGATGAGATCAAGTTGGGCAAGAACATTGTTGTTACTGCTCTCCACACCCCATGCCATACTCAGGACAGTATCTGCTACTATGCTGTTGACAAGGTCAGTGGCAAGAAGGCTGTTTTTACTGGCGACACCTTATTCATTGCCGGCTGCGGCCGATTCTTTGAGGGCAGTGCCCAGGAGATGGACGCCGCTCTTAACAAGGTTCTTGGGTCGCTCCCTGACGATACCCTTGTTTACCCGGGCCATGAATATACCAAGTCTAACATCAAGTTTGTCGAGACCGTGATCGACAAGGTAAACAACCCTGCCTTGGTGGGTCTTGCTGATTACGTGTCTAAGCATGAGAAGACTACCGGTGTCTTCACCATTGGAGATGAGAAGAAGTACAATCCCTTTATGAGACTCCAGGACCCCGAGCTTCAAAAGGCCACAAACGCGACTGAGCGTGCTGGTGTTATGGCCAAGCTGAGAGAGCTCAAGAACAAGATGTAAATCAAAGGTGCATAATCAACCTTGTCTAACTACAAATAAATGAATCTTTACAAAAGATAATAATAAAAAATGTATCAGGTTTAGCCTATTTTAGAGCAGTAGGTCTTATGGAAAGCAAAGACGTCCAGCTCGTATGAAGAAGATACGGCTTATACACTGAACATTACTATATCTCAGGTGTCCACGCTGAAGGCTCCATCTATAACACAAAGCGTCAGTTCTAACAATCCGAGAATATTTTGGTAAAGAAGAAAAAAGGGAAAAAGAGAGCTGGACAAAATCTTTTGCATATTTATAGCTATGACGTTGGTGAGAGACCAAGCAGTTAGGGTTAAGGCTTGCCTCACGTGGACGGTTCGTGAACCCGTGCGCATGCCTTGCAACACTTTAATCTCGCTGGGTATACTGGCACGGGCGATTCGGACATGTCATGGCTTACAGCTCAAAAAAAATCCGGATTAAAGAGGAATAGTCGCTGGGAGAAGCGATTGGCATGTGACTGTACTGTTTAATTGACAAAGAGGCCGGTGCAGCAACCTGGCCGCAACTTGATTGAGTCGCAGAAGACAGATAGACTCTAGGCACGCAAGTTGTGTTATTAGACCGTGCGTGTGGTCCCGTAGAATGACAAAAGAAACCTCGGTTGTTTATATACATGTTTATATGTGCGTTTTATATAAATATGTTCAAATCCCTCTCTGTAAATTGCCCTAGCAAAGGGACTGGGGGAGGCAAGCAAGAACTCCCTAAAATCCCCTGTTGTTTTGTTTTGGTGCAATAACCAGATGGCCAACTTTGGGTTTACATCATAACCCACAGCCTTCTTTTCCCGCCACTACCCTCTCCCTTCTTTTTGCCAGGCCTACCAACTCTAGTTCCACCATCTCACTTCCCACTTGATAGCTGGACGTTGATACCTTTTTTTTGCCACTCAATCAGCCTTTTTTTTTTTTTACTCGCTTTTCAAAACCAGACCGTAACGCGCTAGACATAGACAGCCATGGCCGACAAAGACCACATCAAGGCTTCAGACGCCGCTTCCAAGGAAGACGAAACCAAGAAGGAAGAAAAGAAAGAAAAGGAAGAAGTGGAATCCGAAGAGGAATCCAAAGAAGAATCCAAGGCTAAAGACGAAGAAGAAGAAGAAGAAAAAGAAGAAGCTTCCATCACCGAATCGGATAAACCTGATGAGACTAAGGGAACAGAAGCAACTCCTGAAGAAGACAACGCTGATGCCGATAACAATAATGAGGACGATGACGATAAGCCATTGTCTCAACTCAAACATGAAATCAAGAGTGGCAAGGTTGCATCTACCCCAGCTCCCGAAGATAAACCTCCCACTCCTCCTCCTAAGCCGCCACGTCCTCTTTCCCCATTTTCCCAGGCCCATCTTACTTTAAGTGAGGCTTTTCCTACGGTTGAACCCAATGTTGTCCGTGCGGTTCTCGTTGCTTCCTCTGGTCTTGTTGACCCGGCATTCAATGGCCTTCTTTCGCTTTCCGATCCTGAATACCAGCTGGATGAAAACATGATTAGCCAGCAACAACAGCAAGTGGCAGTCGCCCTTTCCTCAATGCTCGCCCCTCCTCGTCCTCACGGTAAGCCATCCGGGCCTTCTCCTGCAAGTGCTCTCAGAAAGACCCCTGCTGCTACCAGATATCGCCAGGCCCCAGCTCCAGCTCCAGCTCAACCTAGAGCTCCCGCTAGAGCCACTCCTTCCGATGCTAGGCTTGAGCACAAGGCTGCTAACCGTGCTGCCAGAGAGGCCAGCATAGAAGCTGCTCTTCGTAGTGACTCTTCTCAAATTGAAGAGGATGAGAAGCTTGCTCGTATGCTATCTGCTGAGTATGAAGCTGAACAACGCGGTGACCGCCACGTCAGATATGCTGATACTGGTCGTGGAACCACATATAGCGATCCCCAGGACAATGCTCGTGGACGACGATTCCGTGCCGATGATAAAGGATACACCAATGATGCATTTGGAAACTTTGCTGATGATGGCAGAAGTGGCCCTGATCACCAGTATGGTTATGATTACGAGTATGATGAGGATGACATGTACAAGGAAAGATCCTTCTTTGACGACGACTTGCCTCAGCTCCAGGCCAACTTACAAAAGGGCTTTACCGAAACCAAGGTCAAGGTCAACAGTTGGGTCGAGAACCTTCGCAAGAAGATTGACGGTGACGAGGGTGCACCAAGCGTTTTTTCCGGTCTTTTTGGCAACAACCAGAACCAGCAATCATCTCACCCAGGTGCATCAAGTGGAAATCAGAACAATCTCGAGAGAGAATACTACAATACTCGAGGATACGATAAGCCACAAGCCAGACGTGGTGGTCGACCTGGTCGTGGATTTGATAGAGACCCTGACATGATTGATTTTGAAGGAATCAAGATGCAGGATGACACATCAGATCACGATGATTATGACCCATCGACTGCACCCCGTTTACCACGCCGTCCTACAGGTAGCGGCATTTCTTCATCTACCGGCCATGAGAACAACTTGAAGGGTGACCGAGGCAACAAGTGGGAGCCTTTACAACCTGTTACTCCCGACCCGGTTGAGGACAGCTCCACATCCGCCAAGGTCGAAGATGTTAAGGAAGAAGCTAAAGAAGAGGACATTTCCAGTAAGAAGATTCCTCTCAAGTCTGAAACATCTGAAGAAGATGACCCATTCTTTATTGGTGACAGCGATGACGAGGAAGAAGCTGATGCTAGAGATAAGAAGAGTGACTTATAAACGTAATGTAATTGAAGGGTAAAGAATTAAATAATAGGTTTGAAAAGATATAAACGGACATTCAATTGAATTTATTATTATAGTAAAGAGTTTTTTTTTAAAAAAAATTTTGTTGAAGAAGATGCCAGCGAGGAATGGATTAAGGTTTCTGAGGGTTTACTGATTTGTTTGGACAACTTGTAAAATCTTTCAAACAAGTCCAGGTTTGTAGATTAAACAGAAAGCAATAATCAGCTATATGATACTACAATAATAAATCCCAAAGGGTGTGGATATATAATGGTACACACGAACCATTTTACTATCTGCCATCAATATTCGCCTATAACCTTTACAATAAATGCTGCCCACGCAATGTATTCCATTTGCATGGTTCTGGGATTCGTTTTGAAAAGGCCATTTGGCTGGTTTGGTGGGGTGTGTTGGTATAGGAAAAGTTCAACCTTCAGACAGGCCGTTATCTATATATGGTCTACATGTATATTTGTGAGTGTGGCATCGAACAGGGTGGAGGGAATGAAATGGTATGGGGTATATAGTTCATGCAAAGGTAATGCGAAAAAAATGAATGACGCAGCACGTATATAATGGCATTAAACTCTCGGTATTTGACCTTAAGGTAAGTGGGTGGGTATAGCTTTTGGCGGTTTTCAAGTAACAACCCGAGTATCAATCACAATTGTAATTATAATCATAATCTAAATCAACCTCTTTCAGATTGGGTATCAGTTGGAAAAGTAGCATAGATTTTGGCAACCATTAACGATCAACGACATTTGTTGAACAATTGCGATAGTTTTGTTCAGTTTAAAATGTAGAAACTGAGATTACTCGACAGCGGGCCTAATATTAACAGGCAAAGGGGGATATCTATGTCTGAATAAAGGGTTTTTGCGTTATAACTGTAGCAGTCGCTTCACACTCTTGAGATGTATATCTCTTGTAATTATCTTCAACCGCGTCATAATTAGCATCATTGTTGTTTCTAGGGCTACATGGAATAAATAGGGAGAAGCATTTCCAAAAGGGGAGTCTAGTATCAGTGCAATATCATTGCAAGGGACCTCTTCGATAACGCCAAGATGTTCAAGGTTTAAGCCAGCAGGATAAAAGCTTTCCAAAATTCAATCACGATAGGGTTATCTCATACTTGAAAGGGTAGTGAAAACAGGGAGAACAATGTCTAGCACTTGTGGAGTAAAGCTTGGGGTAGTACCAGCACTTTAGACACTGACATACTTCATCCGCTATACTTGCAGAAGAAATAAACGTTTCTTTAAACTCGATGGAGACGAAAGTCGACGTTCTAGAGTACGTGGTATCTAACAGCTGGAGTGTCAAAGCCTAGCAAACGACGCAGAAATAGCGATTGAATGGCTTCTTTTTTTTCCTCTGTCGGGCATGCTGATATTAGTTGACGTTTCAAAAGTCCAAAAGGAAAGCAGAGCACAACGAGTGGAGAAATGGAAAGGTTTTATGGATATCTATATCTTTATGGCACTTTTGCAGCTAGAACGAAGAGCCATGTGGTAATTTCCCTTCCAAGGTTTTGCAAAGGATATCATGAACTCCATCAGGTATGTATAAGTACTGGTATCGTTATTTTGGTACTAGGTGCATTGGACTCCTTCATAAATCATCAAGAACAAGGGGAAAATGGCGTTTATGTTATTATTATTTTATTTTTTTCAATGTTTCATATGAATAGTAACTCTCAAGGGGGTCGTAAAATCCCTTTGCAGAATAGAGCCACAAAGCCATTGCCCCTTGGTGTTTTACCCTGCTGCACCGGTTAAGAATGGCGATCGCGTATGGTGGAAAGGGGTTGTTTCTTTAATCGGTGCCCACGACTGGGCCAAGCGACACGGCCTGTGCTTGTCAGAGGCTCCACCCCATAGCCAAGGAAGAATGAAAAGCACTGAGAAGCACAAATCAAAGCCGTGAATTCTGGACAATTAAAACCATTAAAAGGAACAGAGACATGGCCTAAGGTAATGTAATATATAATCCTTGAGGTACTGATAAATCTGGTCGAGTTCAGCAAATGTGCATATCCACCTGCTAAACAAAGGATCGAACCCGCCATGTCATAAAGAGAACAGTTTCCAGTGTGATAAACAGCTGACCTTTCAAGTGGCACAATCCAAATTTAACCTGTTTCCGTATTCATAAACTTGGAAATACAATGAACGGTTTCATTATACTCAGTGGTGAAGAAAGAAAACGAACGCGATGAGCTGACGCATATCAAATGCTTGTTAAATGAAATGGCTGGATGGCTCTGCCAGTTGAGTTATAGTTGCAAATTGCCTGTTCTATCAACACTTGATAACCAGCCGTTGTAATTTTCTTTCTTTCTCTCGCTGTTGGCTGGCAGCCATTGTCATTATCATGGTAAAGCCGAAAGGTCAACTGTGAAATAACGAGTTCAAAGCATTGTCTGCTTCATTCACTCTGTGCTCTGCTGACCACCGCCTCGTGTGTTTTTATTTATTTTCCTTCTCTTCAAATCCTTTGTAACAAAGACCCACCTCAAGATGCTAACAAGTCACAGCATTCTTTTGAAAAAGACCTTGTACTTGTTCCAACCAAGTGTTGCAAGAACCCGTCTACCCTTTTACGGTAATCTCGTGCCTTTTTATTATTATTTAAAAGCCAGCAATAAAACAAGCACCAGCCTTGGCTGCTTTCTTCTGTTTCTCACAGCTGACGTGATTCGTTCCTAGGTCTCTCTGCCGTCTTATCTTCTCAACTCGATAACGTTGTTGCCCACTTTTGTTTTGTAGTTTGTTGTTGGTCTGATATTAATGTCAGACTAATACTAAAGGTGAGATAGTCTCTTCTTGTTGGTTGGATTAATATGGGCGAAACAACCGATGGGCGCGTCTGCCAACGGCTCATCTTTGGTGGATATGTCTGTGAGTAGCATGCCAGTCAATACAATAAGATGTACATAAGTCACTTTACCTTGAAATTATTATAATTGTTTTGGATATACAACTACCCAATAAACCGGATGCTCTCCAATTAACATTTTATAAGTCACGTGGGTTATGCTAGTATTCGACGTGAGTCTACATCCAACTTGGCTTATGTTTTGTTTAATTACTTCAATTCCGTTAACTTTCTATTGTCCAAGCCTTTCCATTTACACAAGATCCAGCCTTGCCGGAATCTTATTTGATACGTGGTGGTTCCTGGCTCAACGACCCCATACGGTTCCTCGTCATACCTGTGAAATTTGATGCCCAACATTGAATAGATAAACCAAACAGGGTTGGTGTTTATCATGCTCGTAATCTTGATGACTAACGCTGTTTTGTTTTAGAGTTAAACTTGTAATTATAATTGGGATTAAGAATTGGTTGATTTCAGCTTTGGAGAGCGTGTGGTGAGATATCAATATTTAAAATTGTCGGGAGTTCATAGTTAGGTAAACACCCTTTTGGAGAATGTGTATATTTTGTTAAAGTTCCGATAAAATTATTGAAAGAAACAATCAAAAAGTGGCAGTTAAAAAAGAAAAATAGAATTGATTACTTACGAGTTATTTCAAATCGGACGTAATAATATATGGATGTTGAATTTACTTAAAACGGAATAATTTGAATTTTTTCTGGATGATGTGCCACTGTTCACTGGAGGTGATAATGTAAAGTGCAGATTTATGGTATTTGGGCCCACTGAATTTTGATTTCATTTCTAAAGTAGTTGATCTGGAAAAATATATGGATAGCATTCTCATAATCATAATCAAAAGGCCTTTCTTTGTTGTCCTGAGAGCAGCTTTTCTCTAAATGTTCTCGCGTCTGGTCTGGTGCTGCTAAGCTGGTGTTCAATACCGCAGAATGAGATTTAGTATAGGTCTCAAAATGAAGAAAAATAACAAGCTTCCTCTTTTCGGCACATAATGTACCATTTGAAAAATGGGTTGAGAAATACAAGAGAGGAGAAAGTCGGCATACTTGTAAACAACTGTTACTTTTCGTCCACCTCTATGGCATGAAAACTAGTTAGTAATCAATGGCATATTAAGCTAGTTTGATTACTACGCATAAACTCACATGGATGTGTATACTTTTCATTGCCTTGCCGCGATACGCACTCTTTAGCAGTGAACTACATTTGAGCTTTTATATGTATAATGGTCAATCCGATTTTACCTTTTTCATATATAGTGATGTTCATGTATTTCGTCGGGCTTGTTGTTAGACGCTTTACTACTCACTTGATGGCTTCCACAACTAGCGAGTGATAACGCCAAAGACGGGGCCGTACCGAATTGTTTTACCTGAGCCTAGCAAGATATTAGAGATTTAATATCAGAAATTCATGTGAATCGTGGTATAGCTAGCAATATTCAAGGTCCTTGAAGGGAAAAAAAAAAAATAATAAATAAAAAGTCGTCTTATCCAAAGTGGTAAAATACTAACGCACGGCTGACTCCCCAAGTGCAAGTGATGTTTACGAGAAGACGAGGGCCAATCCGATAATATTCAAATGGCGTAACGATACCTTTTAAAACTTTCTTTAGCTTTTGGCCATAAATTTATAAGTTTCAGGACAGTTGAGATTCACTCGACTGTCCAAAAGTTGTTGTTTGTAGACACAAAAAAACGGCTGAGAAACGAATTCGTCTTTCCTGTTATATCACCAAGGATTGTGAGCCGAAACCCAAGTCGGTTGCTGAATTCTGAATTCTGAATTCTGACTTTTCCAGCGGCGTTTGGCAATCATGGGTGAACCGGGAATGGTATTGGTATGCTACCATTCTGATCGAATCGAATAAGAATCTCTAGATTAATTTAAACTTTGGAATGAAAACGGTGAGTGTATTTAATGTTTATTCAGACTGATATATGTATATATACATATTACTGATCCCTTTCTTCTGACTTGTAAATATTGAGACATTGGGCCAGTATACGGCTTTTTCTTTTAGGGCTCGAGCTGGAAAGTAAAGTCAAGTGTTAAGACACAGTTTCGGATTACTAGTCCTCAAGAGAAAGAGAGATTTTCGTCCTTCAGTCCAGAGTCATATGCTGATAATACACAGAGAAAAACCCCCTCCAATTCCATATAAACCATTGCCTTTTTTCATCTAAATCCGCTTAGCGGTGATGCTTTTCCAAAAAAAAAAAAAAAAAAAAAAAGTCTAATAATCTCCAAACTTGAAATACATGTGAATAAATCCAAATATACGCTCCTAACCCTGAAATACGCGGACGAGACGCGTCTTAATGGTAGAAACTGGTTACAGCTCACAGCACCACAGCACCACAACGCCTCGCTCGTATTTGTTTTCTTTTTCGTTTGGATAAGCCTCCATTTCTCAAGAAGAAAGAATAACAAAAAAATAATAATAATCAACCGTCATTCTCACATCTACAAATACGCGTATATCCACAAGGAAAAAGATAAATATAAATCCAAAAACTCCAAAGCTACCAGTGTTATAGAAAGAACCCTAATTAACTAGGCTTCCCCCTTTTTTTTTTATTTTTTTTTATTTATTTTATTATTTGAAAACCTCTCTTTTCACAACACGCGCTACTTCTTCATCCTCTACTTGCCCTAGGATAGAAACCTTGTTAAAAAAAATTAAAAATAAAAGACTTGCAACTAAATTTCCTAAAGCTGTTGTCGTATGGAAATAGCCCGTGGTGTATATACACATATAAGCCATGTCCTGTGGTACTAAATATATATCATACAAATACAAAATACCCCAACCTCCTCTGAAATTCAAATCCTCCTGAATTCCTAATATTAAATGTCCCATGTAACGGTTCCAGTATTTATTAATCACTCAATATAAACTGATTATCCCCGATCTCTCCTCTGCTATTTTTATCACATAGCTACCAATGTGTTATGTGTCGTATGTCGTGCCGTCCTGCTAGCGATTCACATCATCACCGGTTGTGGTATAAACATTGCCATAACAAACCTTTTGTAAACAAACCTCACGCGTCGGCCTACATTCTTTTCAAAAGTTAAAAATATCGCCTTTATACACATGGCAATCAATGATTTTTGTAAAAACTTCTTTTTATTGTTTAGGGAATTTCTATATATAAATCATAGAAGATTACATATAGAGCCAGCTATACATAATCAACAATAAACAAATGTATACAAATAACAACAATGGATTCATCAATAGAAATTGGATTGTTTAAAGACCTCTATAAATTGATCTATAAACTTTGCAACTGAACTTCTTCTGTGTTAATGTACAAAGCTAAGAAAGAAGACTCAGAAACATGGCATTTCAAGTCGCATGTCGCATAGTAAAAAAGGCAGTAGTGGCATAAACTTCGTGAAAACAAGATTTTTATAGGTCATGAGTCGTCAAGGGATCCCGGAAATGCAAAAATTCACACACATTTCAGGTCTGGGAATAACATCTAAGAACGCTTATTCGTCAAAGCTCCAGGTGATGGGGATACGACCGAGAGCAGGTTCAGCAAGGACGTCAAAGGCGGCGGGAGAAAAGTCAAGAGAGTTCTCAGTGCAGCCGGGGCATCGGTCGACAATGGTAACAGAGACGCTCTGGCCATTGTAGTAGGCAGTAACCTTCTTACCACAGAGAGGGTTGTCGTTGGGGTTAGCAACGCCTTCAGCATCGAAACGAACGTAAGAAATGGCAGCAACAAACTGAGTGTCAACGCTGGTGATACCACAAGCACCAAGTCCAACATCGTAGTAAGTACCATCACCAGCAAACTCACCAGAACCACCAGAGGTAGAACCAGAGTTTCCAGAAGAACCGTCACTGTCAGTACCCTGGCTGGCTTGAGCAGGAGAGGGAGAAGGAGCAGCGGCGAGAGTAGAACTAGAAGGAGTGGGAGCGGCAGGAGCTGGGGTAGAGCTGGAAGGAGTGGGAGCGGCGGGAGCTGGGGTAGAAGTGGAAGGAGGAGCAGGAGCAGGAGTAGAACTAGAAGGAGTGGGAGCGGCAGGAGCTGGGGTAGAGCTGGAAGGAGTAGGAGCTACGGGAGCTGGGGTGGAACTGGAAGGAGTAGGAGCCACGGGAGCTGGGGTAGAGCTGGAAGGAGTAGGAGTAGGAACAGGGGTAGAGCTGGAAGGAGATGGGGGAGCAGCTGCAGGAGTTGAAACAATGACAGAAGTAGAGACAATAGCAGTCTCAACAGGAGTGGCAGCAGCAGAAGAAGCATCGACAGCAGAGTCACCGGCAGGGGTGGCAGTGGCAACAGGAGTCTCGGCAGCAGGAGAAGAGTCGTCAGTAGAAACAGAGACTACTTCCCAACCGGTAGAGAAGGGCTGGCCATCCTGGTCAACGTAAACAACCTGCTTTTGGTAAAAGTACTGAGTTTGGTGAACAATCTGAGTAACAACGTCACGCTTGGCGAGCTTGTGCTTGTGGTGTTCATGAGCAACGGGGACTGCAACAGCAGAGGCCATGAGGGCGGCAAGGATGTAAGAATAGCTGAATTTCATTTTGAAAAATGTGAGTTGTAGAAAAACCTTGGTTTGGTGAAAGTTGTTGTTGTTGTTGTTGTTACGGGATGCTTAAAGTTGATTGAAAAAAGGAATGGCTGTAGTTAAAGGAATGACTATTGATAATGAGTTGATAAATCTGCGTCAAGCAGTTTACAGAAAGGAGTGACTGGGGTTGGATGGGTTAGAGAGAAGGAAGGAAGAAAAAAATGAAAAAAGTTGGAAAGGGTGGGATATATATACGCGATCTGGGTGTGCTTACAGACGGCTCACATTTCTTTTTCATGAAGATTTTTTTGCAAAGGGTCACGCAGAGTAATACAGGGGGGCTATAGAGAACCGCTAAAGGTGTGTTTTCGAAAGGGCACGTCTGCGCACACACACCGCTTGCACCGGCCTTTACTTGGATAGTCTAGTGGCATTGTATTGTGGGATGTGTGGGATTTGTAGGATTCGTTATATTTGAACAGAATTCCGACATCTAGGATAGTATTCAGCATTTTGTCGTCGACATGTCTGTTTTTGAAAGTTTTTTTTTTGTTATTTTTTTTTTTTTTAAAAAGGTTCTGTCGAGGTTCATGCTGTTTTGCCAGTTAACCCTAGCTGACCCTTGGACGCGTCTTCTGGGCAAGGGGACCCCGGCCATCGTGTCGCTTACGCCAGTTGAACTCGCCTACATGTGTGTGTGTCACCCAACGACAACAACGACAACAACAATTACACTTTGTGTGACAGACATTTTGTAACATGTGTCTGGACCAGGCAGTCCGGGTAACAGTTACCCTGCACTGCAGGTTTGTATTTGTAGGTACACAGTAACTTGGTTTTGAATATTGGATGTATATATATTCCAGTCGAAATCATCACATTGATATTTTATTTATATTTCATTCATATTTCATTTGTATTTTATTGTGCATTTCGTTATATTCCGCTAGCATAGCTACAGCAACCCGTTGACAGTACGCACACCGTCCAGGCAGCAAAAAGGATAAAGCCGAGCCATTTTATTTTCCCCCGTTGCTCG
Organism: Magnusiomyces fungicola; assembly: GCA_900654225.1. NCBI lineage: Eukaryota > Fungi > Ascomycota > Dipodascomycetes > Dipodascales > Dipodascaceae > Magnusiomyces > Magnusiomyces fungicola. The sequence continues at coordinate 2,191,619 of CAACAH010000004.1, forward strand.
ATTCTGAGCATTTGCAGCTTCTCTGGGAATAGTTGTATTGATGTCCGCACATTATTCCCTGATAGGTAACTGGCGGTTGTGTTACAGTTACACGAAACATGACATTACACACGGTGCCACATTCACCCACAGTGCGCACATCTGGCACCCTTCCAATCCAACGAGGCAAGACCTAATGGCAGTTCAAGCAAGCCCTTTGATTCAGAGTCCATTCCGCTTCCAAAGCCTGGTAGACGAAATACCACAGAGAATCTTGAGCGGACTCTAAAAGCATAATCTACCGACTGTCACAGTCCTCATGTATTACACGGCGTGTGCAAAAGCTGAATAAAAATTTTCGCAATTCACTTGGCTTTTTCTGGCGCAAGTAGCCTGCGGATCGTCCGAATAAAGAAAGAAACAAAAAACCTGATTAGTTATTGGTTATTGGTTTATACAAACGGTGCTCTGGAGCGCGAGCAGTTCGGAAGATGTTCCGATGCCTTTTGAAAAGAAACGCAAGAAAGAAAAAAAAAAAAAAAGACGTTGAATCAACTATGCGCATCCTTTTTCGTCGTACCGTTTGCCTGCTACTCCAACAAGCTCACCGTTGTGTATTTCCTTTCCTGCAACCGTATTCAATCAGCCTGGTTTGCGTTTGTCGCTTTAGTTGCATTCCCAGTTTGTCCACTCTCTTAAACCCAAATCTTGGTGTTTAGTGTTTTCAGACATGCTAGATTGGCCCTTTTCTTTTCTTTCTTTTGCGACTGGCAATATGTTTAAAACGAAGCAACTTCTGGTTTGGGCCCACATCCGTTACTAGCTAGTTGAGCTTTGTGTCTTCAAAAGACTTTGAAAGCAAAAGGAGGAAAACAGCAGATGAACCCTGTATCGTTTGGGGTAAGAAGCGATAATAATATATCGTTCGGTTGCTTGCGAGCTCTTTATTCGCACCGCTTTATCAGGTTTGTTCCAACTTGAAAGTTGGTTGGCTCTAACTATGGGATAATCTCTCATAGTACAAAACTATTGATCAGTGATTGATAATCTTTTGACATATTTATTGCAAATCCTTCTTTTTTAACCATTTCGTAAATGTGGAATTATTGATTTGATTTTGATTTGAATTTTTTGTTTTTTTGTTTTTTCATTTTTTCATTTTTTTTCGTAGGGTCCTTTCACAAAATCTGTTTTATCCAAAACCAGCTCGAATCATACGCATCTTTGAACATCTTGGGTTTCCTAGTTTGTTTCTTCCAACATTTTCTGTGGCACCTGTCTGATTTGGAGTTGGAGGTACGCACCGCTTTTGACATTTTCGAAAAAATGGATAATGGGCTTCCCCAGGATCAACTTGATAACTGCCAGTTTGCTGTTAATGGAATAGAATACGGAATGGCCATGGTATATCTCAGTCTTTGCAATATCATGCTCATTAATATTATATAAATAATATACTTTTTCCATATTCTGTTCACAAATCTTTCAAGCCTTTTGGTTTAATATCGTTAGCGTATACTTTCAAATTTGAAATCGTCTAACTACCAAAGCTTATTAGTTTGGTTTTTTTTTTTTAATTCAAACCTAAATTATTGTGAGAATAATCTATCAGTTATATTTTCAGTTTAATGATTGGAAAATGTTTCCTATTTTTTATAAAGTATAGGGTTCAACTGGCATATGACTTTGAATTTGATACCATAACGTCAAACTATCTTTCGATCTAGAGAACATTTGTATTTTTGGGAGACCTGTCTATATTGGAAAGTTGCAACAAAGGTCCACTAGTTATGTATATCACTTTTCAAGAATTTTAAGAATTTCAAGAATTTCAATCGTATTTGACCTTTACTCACGGTTGATTCTTTATACCCAGATATCGTTGCTTGACAACTTTTTCAACTATTCGGTAGTCATTTACATTTGATAGTTGTGATCAGGTATCTATCAGAAATCCTGGCCAGAACCCATTATTCAATATCTAGCATTTTATATTCTACATTCTATGTTACATCTCCAACACTAAATCTTTTTAACTTTGTCTGTTTTTGTTTTTGAATCTTGGTATCAGCTTCTTTCAATCTTGGTAATTAGCATTGAGCGCCTGTACAAGTGTTAGTCGAGAGGCCCATCCATGTCTTGTCCGTTACACTAATGTCAGACTTGGATTCGGTTCCAGAAATAAAGTGTGAAAAGAAACTTTAAGATATTGGTAAACCTAAGAACATGTGGTTTAAAGAAAGAAAAACTATCAAACTGTGGGAAAAAAAAAAAAAGATTGTCATTCATTAATGTTTACTATTATCCAGTATACAGTTTGATTGTGCGACAATAGGATTTTAGAGTCCAGTTTAAAAATTGAAACATTATGAAAGCTAGAATATACTACACATTTTGAAAATCGTTGATATTGACTTCAAGGGTGCGGACAGTCGCATAAACAGCTCTCAAGGCTTTTCAAGTCCCATTCTCTGGCTTACAATTTTGTCTTTCATGTATAAAATGCTTTAAATACAAATCAATCAACTTGAAATATGCTTTGTTCGATAAGTATTTGCTTTGAAAGCTGAAAAAGTTTGAGACATTGATCAAGGTAGAGAGATTGAATATCAATAATCTATTTTGTGAATGTCTGTCAGTTTTTTCTAACAGTTTCAATCGGTTGATTAATTGTATTAGATCTACTTGAATATGAATCATTACCTGTTTTGGACCTGTCAACTGTTTGGAATGGTGAGATTTAAACGGTTTGGTGATCAAATCTTTCGCAGTTGACGGGTTAGTGTGTGGGCAAGGGTTACTTTCCCCAGGTTTTAAAGCATTGCAATTCCACAATCTCCAAGACTAAGCCTCCAAGCATCCTTGGGAATCCCAAGGACAATTGGAAATGTATTATACTATAATATATTTTGCGAAAATTGCTGAAATATAGACCTTATATCAAGTGCTAATCATTGCTCTCATCTTTTTTTTATCCATTCACATTTTGTCTAAATCAAATCCATGCTTTGTGCGATAAAGTTTTATCTACATCACGGCCAGCTCCAAAAAGGTACAACCTGGCCCAAGTTTTACTTTGACATTTTTTCCGGGGTAATTAGTACGATCAATTTCATGTCATTTCATAATGTATCATATTGCCCAATTTCAATCATCTTATAACTTGTCATGACAAGACCTGTTACATTCTCATATTCATTTCCCTTTCTTTTCGTACCATTTGGGACTTTCTGTGGCCTTTCTGGACATGGTTTTGAATCACATGGGCATGGCATGAATTACTAGGTCTTTTTGAGACAAATCCCCGGGACCGAATGGGAATGGATTGTGTCTCTTTCGGGTTTATGAGGTTTATCTTGTCTGGTTATTAAGGCTAAGTTTTGGTGATTGGTATTCTAGATGGTGTTTGAAATTCAAATGGGTGGTCTAGATTGCAAGTTGAAAAATGAAAAATGAAAAATGGAATCTCATGCTGAAATGGATATTTGATTTCTAAGCTTTACTGCTGAATCAAAAAATCAAAGAATTACAAAAAAAAGCTCTAGAATTTAAACAGAATTGAATTTAATAATGAATTGTTATTTGAAAGTTTACAACTTTGTAAAAGGTTAACGATGCGTGGTGCGTTCCAATATGGCAACAAATACATCGACACGACTATCAGCATTAGCGAGTCTCTTTTGAATTTGGAGAATTTTCAATATTTTGAGCATGTTGAATCTTGATGAATCTTGATTATCGTCTTGCTCATAAAGATTTGCAAAAATCATATAGCAACATGCAAAACTTTTCATCCAAAAACTTTCAATCCCCTAAATCCACTTTCAAACCCAAAGATATCATATTAAGGAAAATGAAAGAGTTATGTCAAAAGTTTGCAACTTGAATTTATACTCGTACTCTCCATGTACTTGATATGTATTTGGTATAGTTGTTTCTTTTTGCATTCCTTTTCTGGTTCGAGATGCATATCTACTTTTCAACCGCTGTCGTCCAATATTATTGTAATGTCTTGTAAATTTAAAAGTCAAATCTGGAATTCAAAAAGCCAAAGATTTTGACTTTTGAACCCTGAATTGATCCTAAATGTCAAGAAGATTGGTTATGAAAAAGATTTGTGTGTTGCAATTGTATTTTTTCATGATAGCAAGCGCACAAATTCTTTAATCTTTTTGTTATTGCTGCTGTTGGTTATTGGTTATGGAATGTTTGAGTCTCAGGAACCGATTCTCGCCAACATTCAGGAACAGAAATCATGCTCATACGGTTCTTGTCATTACAGTTACAACCTTTTTTGACGCTGTGTGAAAATCCTTCGATTATCTCTTGCCATTGTTTTAAAGCAATGGATGGTGTTGGAGTGGATTGTGCATACATTTTTAAATCACCAACCCAACGAGTTGATATGATATACAAGCTTTATGGTCAAAGTTTATAGCTACATACTTCTTGGTTACTAGCAAGCTACAGGTCAGACTAGCATTTAGGCGAATATATTTACCAAGTTGAAGTTATGAAATTGAAATGAGTTCGAGTGTCTTTAATGTTTCTTTAATCTCAAAAAGAATATCAAGTTGCAACATTGAAACACTCCTTCTTTTTTTGGAAAGATTGAATCATGTAACTACTGATTGTCAAACAGAATTCGATTTTTTTAATGTTTTTGATCTCCTCCCCTTAATTCCAAGCAAGACTCTTGTTTAAGCATTTGGATTATGTCTTGACAGATAATATGTTTATGTAGCTAGTTAGCATTCAATAGTTTAGGTGAGAGGCACATGGTTGTGGCCAGCCTAGTTTTGTAAAGGTCGACAGCCTTGCATTCCAGATATATATTCTAGAACTTGTGAAAGAATGATTACATGATTTTGGAAACTATTTTATGTTCCCCGAGGTATCTTAAAGTTGGAATGATGGAATTCTGGTTTTCAGAATAATTGATAGAGGTGAAATTTTGATTATTAGATAAAATACAGTGATTCAAAAAGAAAGAAAAGTTTACTAGTAGACATTGGCTTTAAAGTCGACAAAAGTAGTATATAACTTGTAAGAGAAACCTATTAATTTGACGTTTGACGTTTGACGGTGGTGGATATTATCATTTTGAACATGTACAAAAAGGACCAAGTTAAAAAAAGGTCAAAAGGTCAAAAGGTCAAAAGTTCTACATGAACCCCTTCAGCATCTTCAACTAACAACTTTGAAACGCGTACAATAGCATCTACACAACTAGCATTGCTCAGTCTTTTCATAAAAACAGTGGAAAATTAAAGCATTGAAGTCAAAGCTTCACTTGGATTACTTTGCAAACTTGAATGGAGATCAATAACGGGATCGAAACCAATACAGAGGCTTTAAATTCTGTTCTTGTTGGAAATTTGGTTGGTTATTGAGAAATTGTGAGATGGAATCAGGAACCAAATGGAGATTAATCAATGTTGGACAAGATCAAGAGAACGGTATTAGAAGATGAAATAGAGAGACATTGAGTGTAATTACAAGGCAAAAAAAGAGATTCAAGCTTTAATTTCAGTTTTTTGTTCATTTCAAATATCTCTGATATCTCAGATATCTCAGATGTGCAGTACATGTGTCTGACAGCTGTCAGTCCATAATTCTAGCCCAATCGGTATTACAATTACAACAACCTGCAACTTAGAAGGCTTTCCTTTCCATAAATCATGGAACAACTCCTTTTCATGTTTACCATTGCAAGGAGGCGATGAGAGGAGGTGTGTCAAAGAGCGGTATTGTTCAATAAAGTTTGGCAGAGCTGTGAGATTACACGTGGGATCGTTCGTCTTTCAACCGCTGCGCAAATCCAACCGTTCTTTTAAAAAAACACAGTTGCTGATATATTTGTCTATCCGTATCCAAATATTTTGATACGTCTTCAAATCGGTTCATGTAATACGACCATACCACGATAGAGTTATCTAGATAGCTGAGTTTTCCAAGCTAGCTTCTAAAAGGGTCCAGCCAAATGGAGCGAAAATCCTGTTGAAATAGTACAACCGTCCCGTACTGACAATGACAGCGCTAAAGTAGCACATCCTGTGCTGGCGTGCATTGGTGCTGCACACTTTATTGCCAACCTTCGCCCAGCCACAGAGCCGTGCCGCGAAGGAGTGCGTCGGTGGGCTTTTTACCACGCAGCTCGCCCTATATATCTCAGGCTTAGGGTTGTGGCGTGTTGTTGTGCGCGGTTCTGGTAGTAGCGGCGGTGGTGGTTAGGGGATTGCCACACTAAATCTTGGGGGATCTGATCCATCCGCATCGACTGATCACCATTTACACCTACGCCCGACCACTGGGCACCTTCACCGCCTGTAGAGGGCTTCTCTTTATTCTCCCCCTGAGCCCTGTCTCTAGATATTCAAAGGCAATATCTCTGCGTACTTTGGCCATGCCTCGTATGTACTGCATATATATTGTAGTCACTGTCAACCCACCCATGTTTTTCACTAATTTCTAATTTCTAATTTCTCGTTCGGCCCAGCGTGTGGTTTGCATCCCAACTAGCCGTCATTTATTCTACATTTTATAGATACTGGTGATCAAGCTCAAGTTGATGATACTGTCGTAGTCAATGTGTATATCATCATACGCGCATTCGCACAGGTTTCAATCTGATGCAGCAGCGCTTCGTCTGAGCTGGTTAGAGGGTACACTGCGTGCGGACCCCATCCTTTGCACGGCATTCTGCTTTAATCATCTATTTGGTTATCGTGATCACGACATTGATCGTCTTGAGAGATCTCGGTGGATTGTCCATGCAAGTGTCAACTAAATCTCATCAAAGAGAGAAACATGGCACCTTGCGCAACGCACTTTTCGCTGGGGTGTGCGCCGCTCTCTCCTTCCGACAGCTGCTTGGATGAAAAGTTTGAAGATGAAAAATCAAGTTTAACGTTTGGGATTTATCATGTGTAATTACTTGCAACTGGGGTTGTAACATGATAAGTGCGCTGCTTAGGGTTCTTGTTTACGCTACACATGTGTAGTATCGCATCAACACCAAAACGTGACTTTTACAACCACATCACATGACAAGTCGCTTAACTAATTGACAAATCAATCTTAATTACCAAAAGTCCCGGATTGCAAGCTCGACACCACTATCAGTCTATCAGTCTATCAGGCCCGGATCTGCTACAGCACTCGATTCATCGTGTTTGCAGCAGATTCCAATACCACCCCATCTCTCCCACGTTGTAGCCAACACACTGAGATGGTCTTACCTCTTCTGATCAACAGATCTGATTCTAAGGGTTTCAGTCTGCTTTCTCCAGGGCAGTAGTTCGTGTAACCTTTTACATAAAAGAAACACGCATCAAGTAAGGTGCTGTGACAAGATGGATCCACGTACAGAATCAATCGAACCAACCAAATCCGACGGGCTAGTATTCCAACACGACAAGAGCCAACAACTCCATGTCTCCAATTGAGCACCTTACCTTACCAGCATCTGGAACTAGGTATCACAGAGGAAAAAACGGCCAAGCTAGAGTTTAATCTTATTGTCACGACGAAAGAATCAACAGCTTTCAAGGTATCAAAATCTGGTAATCTTCAAGTGGGTACTGGGAAAAGTCAAGTACTAGTTGGACGTAGCTTGGGAAGCCTAATTTCAGGCGCTTAATGTAAGGTGGCCATGTGACCCTGCGGGCTTTTATGACACCGTTGTAGTGGGATCTTAACACTGAAAACACTGAGGCTGGCATCCTCATTTAAATTACTTGAATCAAATAATCAAATAGTCCAAGAAATCAATAAACCATCAACATCTAATATCAAACCCATACGTAAACTAATCCTTTGTAATTGCGGTTTTGTTTCATTCCCATTTACAAAATTGTGTGCGGGTGTTTCTTTTGCGTCAAATATTTCCGGCCACGTTCTGACCCATCTGTTTCCGACCTTTATTCCACGCCTCTTCATATATCCATAATTTTTCTTTTCTTTCAGTCGACTTCTTCTTCTTCTTCTTCTTCTTCTTCTTCTTTTAACTTTCCTGAAAAGTCACACTGATCCAATCTTGTACTGGATCCTATACCTTGGCGATTCATTCGGAAACTCTGTCGTTCCATCTTTCACATTAATCTCGTCATTTATATCCATCCTACTAAATTTCTCTACACAGATCCAAACATGATCTTTTGTTTATGATGTCAATATTTAGTTTGTCAACCCGCCTTGTGCCACTGGTGTTTGCTCCATCCGTTGTCATCGCATCAACTCATCCATCTGAGTCTGTTTCCTCAGCATATCAACACAATCAAGATCAACTGGGGCTCTCAAGCAATAGTCTCGACGGCCATGGCAAATTCGTCGTTTTCATTGCCATCATCTTATTCATATGGTATTTTGCCATTGTTTCAATATCATTACTAGGCGCTGTCGTTGTTCGAATAAGACACTTTGCAAAGCCACCAAATCTTTTTTTGAATTCTAATACTGCTGCCCATTCCAATACCAGCCATGCATCATTCTCAAATTCCCGCAGCAGTCAAAATGACGTTGAAGGCGTCACAATTCTTAGACCTTTGAAAGGAATAGATACCGAAATGCAGTACTGCCTGGTTTCATCATTTGTTCAAGAATACCCCAAGTTTGAGCTCATTTTCTGTGTAGAAAGCTCGCATGATCCATGCATTCCCATTGTCAAATCTCTTATTGAAAAATACCCTGATGTGGATGCCAAGTTACTAATTGACCCAGATGATAATGAAGGCGCACATCACTACGGCCCCAATCCCAAGATCAACAACCTTGCCAAAGGATACCTTCAAGCAAAGTATGACATTATCTGGGTTCTTGATTCCAATGTATGGGTTCCTCCAGGTGCTATGGGACGATCCGTAGCTGCATTCCAAGAACGGGGTCGTGGTGGTCACAAAATCAAGCTCGTCCATCATTTACCCCTTTGTGTTTCGCTCGACAATACCATGAGCAAATCTTGGGGTTCCAAGTTGGACGAAATGTTTTTATTGACTTCGCATTCAAAGTTTTATACAGCAATTAACGCTGTTGCCATTGCACCTTGCGTTACTGGTAAATCAAATTTGTACCGCCGGTCAGATTTAGATGCTGCTGTGCAGATGAAATTGCAAGAGCAGCACGAAAATCTTGTCCAAAAGAAATACAACAGTAACGGAAGCATTATAAACAAATATATACATAGAGTGGACTCTACCTGGAGTGCCTCTTCTTCTTCCACTTCCTTAAACCAGTATCCAACTCAGAGTCTACAACCAACCAGTTCAAATGAAGGATTGTTGTCACCCACGTCTCGAGAAAGCAATGTAAAGGTGGCACCAGGTACTGGAATTCGAAACTTTTCGCAATATATCGCGGAAGATAACATGATTGCGCTATATTTATGGGAATATGGCAACGGTCGAACGTACATGACCAGCGACACGGTTGTTCAGCCTTTGGCAGATGTGTCGTTGACAGGCTATTGGGATAGAAGAGTGCGCTGGCTTCGAGTGCGAAGATACATGGTGAGTGCTGCCACATACATTGAGCCCACGACCGAAAGCATTTGCTCGGGAATATTTGGCACCTTTGCACTTTCTGTTCTCTTTTTGAGCTCCCCCGAGTACCCTCGATTTTGGTCATGGATATATTTTTTTTTCCATATGATCACTTGGTGCTGCGTGGACTATTTCCATTTCCACAACCTGCTAGCGTTCTACAATATTGACGGCATCAACAGGCCATACTTTGTGTCCAAGTACTTTTCGCCTTATAACCAGGTAACCTCTTGTCGTAAAAGGTCGCTGGCTACGTGGATACCTGCCTGGGTGCTGAGGGAAGTGCTAGCATTCCCAATTTGGGTAACAGCAATGTGTGGCCAAACAATTTACTGGAGAAATAGACCTTTTAGAATTTTGAATGATTTGTCAACTGAGGAAATATTGGACTAGGAAGAAAAATGGAAATAGTGTATATAATAAACCATACCATATTTATATCTATATATAAAAGTGATAGAAAAAAAAATAATAGTTTTTTTGAATAGAAACCGACTTTTGGTATCAAAGAATCCATTCGAGAATCAATTTAACCATTAAAAAATCATTTCATTAAACTTGTATTAAAGCAAAAAGAACATAAATAATAACTAAACATTTTTGATGAAAAAAAAAAAAAAAAGGGAATCATACAATACAAGAAGAGTTCATTAAAAAGGCAGGGTATTTTTTTTGTTTTTGTTTTTGTTTATAGGGATAGTAAAAGTCAGCCATTTACTGTTGGTTAGAGGGGTAAAAGACATCCTCAAGATCGACAAAGTTTTCCTTAATGTTTCTGATAGAAACAAATCTAGAGAGAATGTTACCGGAACCAGACTTGTCATTGGTACCAGACATACGAGCACCGCCAAACCATTGCTGGCCAACAACGGCACCAGTAGACTTGTCATTGATGTAAAAGTTACCAGAAGAGTATCTGAGGACAGAAGAGGCGGTGGAAATGGCATCGCGGTCCTTGGCAAAAATGGAGCCGGTGAGGCCGTACTTGGAGGTGGAATCGACCAATTCCAAAGTCTTGACGTAGTCAGCGTCTTCGTAGACATAGACAGTCAAAAGAGGGCCAAAGAACTCAGTGGAAAGGAAAGAGTGGTTGGGGTCGGTAGTCTCGTAGATGGTAGGTTGAACAAAGTAACCAACAGACTTGTCAGACTTGCCACCTGTAAGAAGCTTGAGGGAAGAATCAGACTCGGCAGTCTTGAAAGCCTTGGTAAGCTTGTCGAAAGATGCCTCGTGGATGACGGGTCCAGAGAACAAGTGGAAGTCAGAAGGATCAGCAGTGTTTCCTTGAACAGACTGAATGGCCTCGGTTTCCTTGATCAGCTGCTCCTTGAATTCAGGCCAAATGCTCTTGGGAACATAAAGGCGAGAGGTGGCAGAACACTTTTGGCCCTGGTATTCAAAAGATCCACGCACGGTGGACTTGACGGCATGTGGAATGTTGGCAGACTTGTGGACGACGTGGAAGTTCTTACCACCAGTCTCACCAACAACACGGGGGTATGATTTGTACTGACCAAGGTTCTGGGCAATGTTTTGGTAAATGTCAAGGAACACCTGGGTAGAGCCAGTAAAGTGGAGAGCAGCAAATTCACGAGAGCTGAGGACTTCCTTAGTAACTTCGGCAGCGTTACCAGGGACAAAGTTGACGACACCATCAGGAATACCAGCCTCTTCAAAGATCTTGTAAAGGAGGTAGTTGGAGAGAACAGCAGTTTGAGAAGGCTTCCACACAACAGTGTTACCCATAAGAGCTGGGGCACCGACAAGGTTTCCGGCAATGGCAGTGAAGTTGAAGGGGGTAACGGCATAGGTGAAACCCTCCAAAGGTCTGTACTCGGCACGGTTCCAGACACCGGGAGAGGTTTCGCTGGGCTGCTGGGCGTAAAGCTCTTCAGCATACTTTGTGTTGAATCGAAGGAAGTCCGAAATTTCACAAGTACTGTCAATCTCAGCCTGGTAAACGTTCTTGCCCTGACCAAGCATTGTGGTGGCCAATATGTCGTAACGGTATTTTCCAGTGATCAAATCAGCAGCCTTCAAAAAGACAGCAGCACGGTCAGACCAAGGAGCGTTTTCCCAATCACGCTTGGAATCGTTAGCAGCCTTGATGGCATCACGGACTTGCTGAGGGGAGGCGCTGGACACATTAGCGAGGATGTGAGAGTGGTTTGCAGGGTTGCGCTGCTCAAAAGTCTTCTCGTTGAAAATTTCCTTACCACCAACGACAATAGGCACGTCAAGAACCTTGCTGGAGTACTTCTTCAAAGCAGAAATGACACCCTCGCGGTCAGCAGATCCGGGACCAAAAGAGCGAACGGGCTCGTTCTGGATCTTGGGGACCTTGAAGTGAGCCCATTGAGGCACTGCGGTGGAATAAGCGCGAGTAGAAGCAGCCTGCTTGCGGGAAACGGATCGCAACATTTTGGTATTTTTTGAATATGTATAATGGGTATTGTTTAAATAAAGAAAGAGAGGAACAGAATAAAATGGGGGAAAAAAAAGGACGAGGAAGAAAGAGGAGAATTGACGATATTTATATTGTTTTAAAATGAAGAGCAAGTTTCCCAAAAGAATCCTGGCCCTGTGGCTTTAGGACGGTAGAATGGATTGTTGTGTGGAGAACCCAGATCAAGGAACCCACACAAGGCTGGTTGATAGGCGAGGCTATCGCTTAATGAGCCCTCGCAACCCCGAGTACAGCTGGCTAGTTAGCAGGCCAACTCGGGGGTGCAGAGACGCCGTCACGTGCGCCAGCCCAGTGCCCGCTTCTGGCCGCTGGTGCTGGCACGGCTCGCGCGCAACTGCTTTTAGCTGCGCCTGTGCACGTGACCAGGTGTATTTGGGCCAGCGCCTGCTCCTCCATACAGCATTCAAAACCGACGCGACGCTTTCTGCGGGCTCAGGTGGTTTCGTCTCATATTTGTGTTCCGGCGACGGTGTATTCTTTCTTGTCCTTATCGACCTTCTGCTTTGAGGTTATGAACAGTTGTGCTGGTCTAAATACCTAAAGAGTAAAATGTAATAAAACCCCCCCATGATGAATCGGTTACTATCTGATAACGCATTCTTGTAATAATACACTTTTGATTCTGAGTCTGATTCTGATTTTGATTCTTATTCTTATTCCCCTGGAAATCAGTAGTTTTCTTCTGTTAAACCGTTTCTAGCTACCTAACCGTTGTAACACGCTTGAAATGCTTAATCCTAGTATGGACCGCCCTAGCTTTGTTACGTTACACCCCAGTAACTTCTTTTGTAACAACTTTTTGCCCAGCCCCCAAAACTCGAAAAAACAGCAAAAACAGCAAGAAAAATTGACCCTAACCCTAGCGGTGACTGCCCTTTTCCTGTGCCACCTTCTTTGTTTTTTGGCCATTTGATTTCCCCAGCTACAACTACTACAACACACATCCGTCCGTATTCAAGATATTCAAGATATTCAAGACTGCTTGTTTTCTGGCCGAAATCTCTTCATTTTTTTTTTTTTTTTCATTCTAGGTTTTCACTCTTTAATACTCCCTACTTTTGAATCATCCAATCTCTTGTACTATCTATGCCTCCGTCTGAAGCAGGTCCTTCTTCAGGCCCTACGTCAAGCTCTGGGGAATCCTCTTCATTATCTACTGAACCATCGTCATCAACGTCAACTTCATCGTCAACTTCGAAAAGCCAGATTTATTATTTTGTTTATATCCAAGCTCCCAACTCGTTATCTATTATCTACAAATACGATGCTGTCGAATCCCAGATTTTACCTCTGTCAACAGACCACTTGAACGACCGCGACCGTCCACCCAGTCACATGAATATGGGTAAAAATGAGTCTTCCTTAATTCTAGGTGTGCTGAAGGAGGACAAGCGTGTTGATCAAGATGAAAGCAATTGGAAGTTTCCTATGATTGTCGCCATTGATACTCCCGACATGTTCAAGAACTTTCTTCCTATCAAACGTCATAAAGCAGCAGCACTTCCAAAAGCATCGTCGTTAATTTCAAACATCTCACTTTCATGCCCAAATTACGCGCCTCCAAGAGATGAGTATGACTGCTCAGTTGTTGACCGACTAAAGGACTTTAAAATTGGCCTTGGCTCAGCATTTCTTACCTTTGAAGAGGCTAGATTCTGTGTTTTGGTCTATTGTCAACTGGTTCTTAAGAGACCTCTGAATATTTTCCATTCAGAAGTTAGCCGCGAATCATATTCAGTTATTTGCCACAAGGAGGACTGCAAGTTTACAATATCTATTAGGGTAAGCCACTTTTTCTGTCCTTGCACGTTCCTCACCTTTTTACTAACTTTTTTTTTTTTTTTTTTTTTCTTTCTTTTTTAAACAGCCATTTGATACCCCTCTTCCTCAGCAGTACCGCCCATGCTTGGTCGTCACTAAATATATTCCACACACATGTGATGAGTTTACTCATTCATTTCAGAGTCTTAAAAAACCACCGTATGGAAAGTCTTCTTCAATTCAGACACGATTAACATACCCCAAGAGTTTGCCCTTGCTATTTGACTACATCCACCCGTCTACCAAGAAAGTCACGGAAAGAGATCTTGAAGTTTACTACAACACCCTGGAAGAGGTTTTCCGGATAAACGAAGCGCACCATGTTACACGCTCCAAAAAATCAAAGATGACTAGTCATAGGGAGCTTGCAGAAATCTATTGTATGGACATGTTCCCAATTCCAAAAGGTGGCCTTCCTCCATTACATGTTTCCGCGTTATACCTTCAGATTCAGTCACCTTTGAACTGTCTCCGCATGACATACCAGCATGATACAGACAAGGACAGATTTACACATGCTCCACCGTTCCCCAAAGAGGTTATGTTACCAAACTTTTATATACCCATTCGTCCACCCGCTGATATCAACATGACTTTTGACAAAAACATTCGATTGGTGCCGAATTTGATCACTGAGAGGATCAAGCTGGAGTCTTTGCTATCCATTGAGTACTCTTTAATTTGGGATGTGGAGTATAACGTGGACTATTTATGGGAATTGAGCTTTTTCGATGATCCTACCACTAGTTCGGAAAAACCTACTAGTACCAGACCTCAGAGAGATAGAAGGAAGCCGCCAGTTAGTCATGATCTTCCAGAATATGACGAACCCCCTGAACCTCCAAACCCGGCACCTAAGGAGACTATTGTTTCTACCGACATTAGAATTGAAACGCCATTCTTGGAATATGAGGCTTCCAGCCATGATGGTGAAGCTAATGATGCTGTGGAGGTATTTTTTGATATTGATGAAGAAATGGCTAGTGATGAAGAAGAAGCTGATGAAGAAAGTTCCGACAAAATATTCCGACTTTCTGACATGTATTTCTTGCCCAAATCTGTGCAAGATAAAGTAACACAAAATTTCACCCTTGCTGCTATTTCTGACAGGTTTGAGAGGTTGAAGAAGATAGCTGAAACCACTAATCAATTCACGGTGGTAAATGAAAACTCAGTTCGCGATCTCATTGGACAACCGGCCGAACAATCAAATCTCAAACGTACATTTGAGTCGTCTATTGGGCAACCTTCTCAAACACATACTCGAGTCTCCAAGTCTGCCAAACACAGCCCAAGTCCTAAACTGGAATCAGACTCGGAGCATTCGCAAGTAGATCAAATGGATCCTGAAGAAGAAGAAGAGGACGAAGTAGCATGGGAAATGGGGAACAGAAGGTCAGTAAAAAAGGAAAAAAGTGATAGCGAAGAGGAAAATCGGGAACAGGATGTGGAGATGCAACTAGCTGATGACTTTGATGAAGGAGAAGAACAAGAGACGCTTGACAAATCTCCAGCTCCATTACTGCCTGAATATACTCGTCTCGCTACTATGACATATAATCCTCATAGCAGAAACTTTTGTCCAAGTTATTGTGACCTCTATCACTGTTCCAACAAGCGTAATGGTCGCTATTATGGCTACTGCAAGAAACACGAACAACATCACAACTATGTGAAACTTTACAAAACTTTGGTTGAGAATAGGACAAACTTCAACCCGTTCTTACTTGGTGATTACATCGACCGCCTATACCCTGAGCCCAAGTTTTACAAAAATTTCCAACGAATGACAATAATTACGGCAGATATGCGAAGAATGGCCCAAAATGCTACTACCCTGATTGAGATTGGGCATGTGGATTGTTCTTTCCGTCGTAACAGCACGTATTACCTTCTTCTTGCTGTTGGAAATACCCCCGAAGGAAACATCACAATTTATGGCGCCTGCATTACCAGCCAACTCTCCTATCATGCATATTTGGAATTTTTAACTGAGATCAAGCTTGCTTATGCATCTATATTTGCGGCTCGTAAGCCAGGCTTTGTCTCATCATCAAACCCTCTTATTGGATCAGCACTTGCAGCTGTTTTCCCTGATTCGTATCACTGTCTAGCTATCCATACTCTGGGACATTTGTTGGACAGTGATGTCCGGCTAGGCTCGGGCCAGGCTCTGATTGAAATAGTTTCGACTCCCGAGCTTAGTACGTTTCAATCTTTGACCGCCAATATTCAGAAACAAGATGCTACAGGTCTTCTGAGTAAGCCTGAAGTTTGGACTATTGGCCTTTCTGGGACACCTAGATTCGGAAGGAATCATGCAACTAACATCCAGGTTGTTAGTGCTCTTCTTCAGCCATACCTTCATCATACCAATGTTAGGTTGCCTTTGGCCATCAATAATTTACAAACTGATATTGTAAATATCCAGAGGAAGAGGCTAGATGGAGCCCCACTAATAAAGTTCACTGGTGATGATGTTTACTTTTTGCCTGCTGCATCTCGTACCCTAGCTCATGCCACCTTGTTTGTTGATCAATTTATTATCCGCAAGTCTGTTGACTCTGATAACAAGTTCTTGGCTCAAGTAAGGGATGCTTCTCTTTTGCGTGCTTTGAAATCGAACCCTTCTTCTATTCCCCTGCTTTGCGATTCTCTTTATGTTGAAAGAGGAGGCCCTACGCCGATTCGTAGAGAGAGAATCAAAGCCACGCAGACTTTGGAAGAATATGAAGTTGACTTGTCACGAGGAACCTGCTCTTGTACATTTTATCAGGACACTCAGCTTCCATGTATTCATGCTCTTGCTGCTATTTTGAAATATCGTGATGGCAAGATTTCTCGCTACTCTTCACCTATATACCATTACGATCGATATCACACTGTTCTAAAGGACTGTGATGCACAGATCTTAAATCCTTCTGTTACTGATCTTCAGTTTATTAGCGCTTGCTTGTCCAGACTAGATCTTCATAATTTGGTTACCGATACCACAGATAATGAGCAACCTTGGACCAGAAACTGTCTCTTTGATAGCGAAGGCAAACCTAGTGAGGATGTGCTTAGAAAATATTTTCTCAGCCAGCTGTATCTTTCTGCTCAATACCCTGCTCCCTATCCCTATTTAGTTTAAGAACAAATAATGGGAGAGAGTCTTGTCATTTTTGCGAGTGATGCTCATTGATTATAACATGCATTTTATTTGAGGAGGGAACTTCATCGTTCAAGATATATTTCATGCTTTGATTGGTGATTGTTTTCGCTTTATTTGTTTATTTATTTTCCATTTTTTTACCGGTTTAATTTCACATTATAATATTGATATTTCTCAGCGCCTTTGATTGGCTATGTCACTTTGAATAAACCACAATTTATTATAATAATTAGGGAGGACTCAGAAACAGACATTGAAACATTGCTACGGATAGACCTCCAGAATCTTGATACTGATTTAGGTAGACTGTTACTACCGGCGTTTTTATTCAGATGATCGGAGACCTGATCAGCACATTCGCAATGAAGATATCTGTAGAGTCACAGTTTCTTTTATTGACCTTTCGATCCCATTTAATCCCATACATCTTGTTTCCGTCACAACACACCGTATTTAGTGTAAGTATACCTTTGTTAGACTGGTACTGCTGTTTATAATTCTGATAACTTTCGCCAAAAAAGCAGGCCTAACGCAAGAAACTTTAACTCATTTATAACGTGGTCGTAATCCTTTGAATCACTATTGCTACAGAGTTTTATGCCACCAAGCGGCTAGGAAATACTCCTCATTTTGCTCAACTGGCGTACAGATCGTGTAAAGTATTTCTTTGGGAGCTGTGTGGTACACATATAACTTAATCCCTATTCTGGGTCGTCTTTTGATGTGATGCACAATTGCGCAGGAGGCTTGAATAGACCATCGTGTGAATAGTGTAATTTAAAACCAAGATTTTACAAAGCATATGCTTTTCTCTCCTGGCGGGGGCTACCAAGTGTTCATCAGTTGGATATATCCAACATTATACATGTTGAGGGTTCTTTCAGAATCTAATAAAGTTGGCTTTGAACCAAAATGATACACTGCTTTGAACGAGCAGAAAAGCCAAGTACTTGAACAAAATCCAGTTCTGAAATCTGAATATTAACTTCAATCTAGCTAATGTGTTGTTCTACTTGTCTCTTTGACATCCTCATTTCATAATAATTAATATCTCGGCTTTGAAATAATAGATTGTGCAACATGTATGTTTATGCTTGGCTGAAAGAAAAAGGCACCTCCAAAGAATGAGCCTACTTACTTTGAACTATATATAGCTGAAGGGAGTTGAAAAAACATATATAATTAACCTTTCAGAACTATAAATGAACAGCAGTGTGACTGCAGCCTTATGTATCTCCTCTCAATGTATATAAAGATCAAGAAAACGAAAGCTCATTTAATTTTTCTGGAAACAGGCACCAAATAATATCTGATATTTTGTTTTCGGACCCTGTATGTTGTAATCAACATAACAGAAGTTGCTCCTTAAACAGAAGCTTGCATTTCATTTTGAATCAATAACAGGAACTCTCTAATATTGAAGCGACTATTTTTTCCCTATAGGAAGATACAAAAGTTTTAGCAACACATAGTAATTACATCATCAAGTTTGTCCCATAACAGCAACAGATTAGTATTCTGCTTGAAATATTCCTAAATGTCTTTGGAAATATTTATTTAAATCACCTATTAATCACAAATCTTTATGTATAAATTGAACTATCTATAAGACAGCATATACACATTCCGTATGTAGATTCCGGAAATGGTTAAAGCCATTGAAATACAAATCACCAAATAATACAACTTTACTCTAAAAGCACTATAATCTAACTCCTCCTGGACCTCAAGCTAATACCACTATATTTATTTACAATACTACATTTTCAATTTCAATTTTAAAGTAGTGATAGCTTCTAGAGGGAAGTGAGTAGTATACTACTCTTCAATGACTTATAATCAAATATCTCTTGCCCTATCATCCCAATGGTACTTTCACAAACAGATCACACAAGGTTGAAATGTCGAGTAAGACTCACTCTTGGCTGATCAAGTCGTAGAGACAAACTATACCAAATAATAACCATCAATACACAATCAAAGATTAAAGCACCAAATATAGAAGCAGCACATCATATAAGCTTTCAAGAGGCAGAAAACTTAGAAACAGTTTTCTGGATCTTGTATCTATGTGAATCTTAAAGGTTTAACTCACCGACTTTTTTAAAAATTTAATGTTCAACGTTTCCTTTAATTTTATAAGCTACACAAAACTAGCCTTATGTCTCTAACAATATATTGTATTGTGTTTTGCCTAGTAGTGTAAAAAAGTTTTAGATCTTATTGTGAAAAGTGTGAAAAAATGCCGTTGGGTTTCGAAGCTCAAGGTGATTACAATATATTACTTCTTTTTACACAACTTAATTACACTGTAAGATCTAAACAACTTCTTTCCTGTAACCCTTTAAATAATCGAAACCTAATTTTCTGAGTGTAAATGTGCTTATGAGTTCCATCTATTAGATAAACTATTATATAAATTTAAATTCAGACAATATATTTAACTGATTTTTTTTTGTTTAACTTCACATCCAAATCCAGGAAATGAATTACCCGACACATTTCAGCATAACTCGTTTTTACACCTCAGTATTCCAATACTTTCATTTCTAGACATTGTAGAAGATCAAATAAAGTTCAGGGCTCAGAAAAGCTACAACTTTTTGTTTTGTAACAAACATCTTGTTGCCGGTTGCTTGGTACTTCCTTGAGCCGTTTTTCTTGATATAACTTTTTGTATATTTTTGAAAAATCACTTCTCAAGAATCTGATCATACTAATTTTATAACCATGCACCTCTATTTCTTCACTTTATTTTTATTTTTATAAAAGCCTTTTTTTTCGAGTGCAGGTAGTATAGCAAATAGTCCCAACCAGATGCGGCTGGACGAGCTAGTTTTAGTTTCAGCCGTTCTATGATCAAGTACCACCTCCAAACCAGCAATTAACTCGAATTTATAAGTATAATTGCAAACTCCAAGTACCGAGGAATAGAGAAGTTATTTTAAATTTATATCATTTTGTAGTCAATATGACTTCTGTAGTTACATCTATATTGAATTTATTCAAACCCGAACCTTGAGAAAAACGTAAAAAGAATTGTTAAGGGAGCTGCCATTCCTAATAAACATCCAGAATAAAAACCTACTTCTACTTACATATGTGTGAAATTTAAAAGATATGCCTAATATTTTACACTTTATAATCGTTAAAATCGCTCTTTACGAGTAATATAAGGGCCTGGGAATGTTACAGTTTAACAGATGTGAGAAATTTACATATATCCTTTGTATGTATGGTACAATAAATTGTAAAATCGTCTTACATAATCTCAACAGAGTTAGTATCCCACCAATTAAGTCCTAAACCTTACTTATTGCCACCACTCTACCTTATCATTGTGCAGTATTCAAAAGCTTTTTGACTTTAGAAAACAAGATACCCAAGTTATTTCAAGCGTTACCCAAATTTCAGAAAATGCAAAATATTTTTTCAACTGTGTTCCTAGATCAGTTGCTATCCTCGGTATCATGACAATTGATTCTTCCGTCATGTTGTCTATAGTTCTCGAGTAATACATAACAAAAGTATTACTGTCCAAATACCAGGGAAGACTTAGTAAAAAGTCTTCTTAATGATTTATATTTGGCTCACTAGCAATTTATCAAACATTTATACCCTTTATTGACAATGTTACCTTTTTTAAAGAGAAAATAGCAATTCTGAGGATGAACAATTAACTTGAATTATTTAAGATACCAAGGGCTCTGTATGAATTCAAAGGAAAAGTTTGCTTTACCATTTCCGACTCTTCTAAACTCTATAATGTTTTACGAGATCTTGGTTGTAAATTAGATGGTTGAGACAGTTGAGGTAAAACCAGAGACATATTTGAGTAGTACGTTACTTTGAATCTTTTACATTGATACATTCATCCTATAGGGAATCAACATATTTCCTAGTATTTGCGTTTATACCTAAGAATAATAACCTTTTGGCCAAATAATAGCATCTTATTATAAATGGGTTCTTTAGATTTTTACTGTAAGATAATAATACCCTATTGATCATTTAGATCTATTGTTTATTCACTATTGTTTTTAAGTGTTTTTGCAGATTTCAAACGATACATAATTACGTTTTTCGATTCATTTCTCATTGAATATTTGCCAATTATGTGAAATAGCCAGTTATTTGACTTTGAAATGGTCTTACTACATCTCTATCAATTTGAGCACATGTACTCTCTCTTAAAATTATTTTCAATAATCAGGCTTCCAGTTGGAGTATATATATTTCGGAATATCCCTTTAGTTCAGTTCCTTTTTTCCTTTCTTCTTTTCTATCAGTATCTCTATCTCTCTTTCACTCTTCTCTATTTATTTATTATTATTTATTTATTTATTATCGGATTTTGTCTTTCATTCGTTTACTTCGTCTATCCGATCCAACACTTTAATCTTAATACCATAAGGAACATTTTCGACTCTTATTCTTAGATAATAGATAGACACGATGAATTTTATGTTCATCCATTTGCTGGTTACAGCCTTATATCTCACCCGTGCTGAGGCTGGTTTCTTGTGGAATCCAGCCGGCGCTAACGAAGGTAGTGGATGCGATGGTTGCTGTGCTACTGTTGTTACAAGCTACGACTACACATACGCCGGTGTTCTTAAAAGAAACTACCCTTGCACATGGTACGTTAACGCCCCCGTCGAAAACGGCGTTACCAAGAATCCTTTCGTTACTACTCTTTCAACTGTCCTTCCTGATAATAGCCCTGCTACTCATGTCCAGACTGTAACTGCTCAAAATTGCGGTGGTTCCGGTGCTGGCGCCCTTGCAAACGTCGGTGGTGCTTATGCTACTGCTGGTGCTGGTGGTGCCAGTGCAAACTCTGGAGGAGCTGGAGCTGGAGCTGGTTCTGGTAGCTCTGGTGGCTCAGGCTCAGGCTCCGGTGCTGGCTCGGGATCAGGCTCAGGTTCTGGCGCTGGTGCTGGATCTGGATCTGGTGGTTCTGGCTCAGGCTCCGGTGCTGGCTCAGGATCAGGATCAGGATCAGGGTCTGGAGCTGGAGCTGGAGCTGGCTCTGGTTCTGGTGGATCAGGATCAGGAGCTGGAGCTGGATCAGGGTCTGGAGGTTCTGGTGGATCAGGATCAGGAGCTGGAGCTGGATCAGGCTCAGGTGGTTCTGGTGGATCAGGATCAGGAGCTGGAGCTGGATCAGGTTCTGGAGGTTCTGGTGGATCAGGATCAGGAGCTGGAGCTGGATCAGGTTCTGGAGGTTCTGGTGGATCAGGATCAGGAGCTGGAGCTGGATCAGGCTCTGGAGGTTCAGGAGGTTCAGGATCAGGAGCTGGAGCTGGATCAGGCTCAGGTGGTTCTGGTGGATCAGGATCAGGAGCTGGAGCTGGATCAGGTTCAGGAGGTTCTGGTGGATCAGGATCAGGAGCTGGAGCTGGATCAGGTTCTGGAGGTTCTGGTGGATCAGGATCAGGAGCTGGAGCTGGATCAGGCTCTGGAGGTTCAGGAGGTTCAGGATCAGGAGCTGGAGCTGGATCAGGCTCTGGAGGTTCAGGTTCCGGCTCAGGCTCAGGGTCTGGAGGTGGTTCTGGTGCTGAGACTGTTACTATTACTCAGGAGGTTACTACTACTGAAACAGTTAGTGGCCAAGCCGGAACTGTTGTTGTCACCCAAACCGAGGCTCAGAGTGCTTCTCCTATTACTGTTACTGTTCCTCAGACCGTTTTTGAAACCGAAACCAATGCTGCTACTCAACTTGTCACACAAACTGTCACTCAAACGGTTAGTGGTGGTGCAGTCACTGATGTTGTTACACAAGTTGCTACTGTCACCATTCCTGGTACTACTATCACCGTTCCTGTTACTATCACTCAACAAAACACTGTCACAATCACTGGTCAAGGCGCTCTTTCCACTGTAACAGAATTCAATACTGTTACCATTACTGGTGAAGCCGCTACTGTTACTGTATCTGGTGAAGCTGGTACTGTCACTCAAATTCAGACTGTTACTGGTGAAGCTGGCACTGTTACTGTCACTGGTGAAGCTGGTACTGTTACTGTTAGTGGTGCTGCTGTCACCATCACTGAAACTGCCAGTGGTGTCGCTGAAACAGTCACTGTTACTGCTAGCGGTGCTGCCCAGTACGTCACTGTTACTGAAACTGCCAGTGGTGCTGCTCAATACGTCACTGTTACCGAGACCGCTAGTGGAGCTGCTCAAACTGTTACTGTTACTGCCAGTGGTGAAGCTGCTACCGTTACTGTCACACAGACCGTTAGCGGTCAAGCTGGCACTATTACTGTCACAGGTGAAGCCGCAACTGTCACACAAACTGTCAGTGGACAAGCTGGTACTATCACTGAGTTCCAAACTGTTAGCGGTCAAGCTGGTACTGTTACTGTTACTGGAGAGGCTGCTACCGTCACTATTACTGGAAATGGTGCCACAGTCACTGAGTTCCAAACTGTTTCTGGTGAAGCTGCCACTGTTACTGTTTCTGGCGAGGCTGCTACCATTACCCAATTCCAAACTGTTTCTGGTGAAGCTGGTACTGTGACTGTCACTGCTAGTGGTGCTGCTCAATACATCACTGTCACTGCTAGTGGCGCTGCTCAATACGTCACTGTTACTGAGACTGCCAGTGGTGCTGCTGAAACCGTTACCGTTACTGCTAGCGGTGCTGCACAGTACGTCACTGTTACCGAAACTGCCAGCGGTGCTGCTCAATACGTCACTGTTACTGAGACTGCCAGTGGTGCTGCTGAGACTGTTACTGTTACTGCTAGCGGTACTGCTCAGTACGTCACTGTTACTGAGACTGCTAGTGGTGCTGCTCAAACCGTCACCGTTACTGCTAATGGTGCTGCTCAAACCGTCACCGTTACTGCCAGTGGTGCTGCTGAAACTGTTACTGAAACTGCCAGTGGTGCCGCTGAAACTGTCACCGTTACTGCTAGTGGTGCTGCTCAATATATAACTGTTACTGCCAGCGGTGCCGCTGAAACCGTTACCGAAACTGCCAAGGGAGAAGCCGAAACTGTCACCGTCACTGCTAGTGGTGCTGCTCAGTACATCACTGTTACTGCTAGTGGTGCTGCCGAAACCGTTACTGTTTCTGGCGCTGGTGAGACTGTTACTGTCACCGAGGAGCCATGCCACAGCTGCGAATGTAAGTACATTTGATTAACATTAACATTTATGAATAATACTAACCAATCTCCTAACTATAGCGTCTTTTTTATCAACCACTGAGTCAACTAGTAAGTGTACCACCACACCTGTGTCCTCCGGCGGCTGGGGTTCCGGCTGGGGTTCGGGTTGGTAATTAAATATCAGTTTGTTTAGTTATTGTATCTTTTGAATATTGTTGAATATATGTTAACTTATTTCTTAATATTAGCTACACCAAGTGGCTCTCCAGGACTCACCAGTAGTGTTGGCTCATCCTCTGCTGTGATTTACCCAACTATTACAAGTACCCTTGCTATTTCTGTTCCTTCGTACTCTTGTGTCCCTGGATTTTCTACTAGTTTGTTGACCATTCCTAGATCTACTGTTGCTGGGTCTACAATCCCAGCTGTAGTCACTAAGGGCAGCACTATTGCCGGAACTGTAATAGTTGGTACTACTTTTGCTGGAACTATTGTTACAATCCCTGCCTGTTCTAGTCAAGGACTTGTAACAATTACACCTCCAGCGCCAACCGTCAGTTCAACTTGCTATCCTGGAACTATATCTGGGATTATAACTGTTCCCGGAACTTCATACGGTTTGAAGACGTCTAGAGGAACGGTTTACGCACCAGTAATATACTCTAGTTCAGTTGTGACTTTATCACCTTGTAATGTTCCAGGTTCTAGCTCAGCTCCTATCACTACTTCGCCAAGTGCATCGACAGAGACAAGCGTTCCAAGTAGCACACCTATTTCACCCACTTCAAGTGGTCCGGCTACTTCGGAGTCACCTGCTTTGCCTATAATTCCCACCATTACTGTTAGCCCGAGTATTAATACTCTGACAGAGACATGCGTCCCTGGAATTTTAGGCAGTACTGTAACAATTCCAGGAACAACAATAACATGGCAGCTTGTTCCAGGGACTGTTTCTAATGGAAAGACTATTCCTGCTACTTTTTACCCAGGAACAACATTTGCTGGAATCACTACCATTCTTGCCCCATGCGAAAATACACCATCTACCAGCCCAGCATCTCCTGCTACAAGCCCAGCATCTCCTTCTACGAGTCCTGCTCCTCCAGCTACAAGTCCAGCATCTCCAGCTACAAGTACTGTTCCTCCTGCTACCAGCTCAGTACCTCCTGCTACTAGTTCAGTACCTCCTGTTACAAGTACTGTTCCGCCTACTACTACTCAACCTCCACCTATTCCAGGTCAGAGTACTACCACGGTCCCTCCCAACCAGCCTGTGCCTACCTGTGCAATTGGACCTAATCCAACAGTTGTTTGTAATGAGAACTACGGCAATGGTGGAACTATTGTAACATCTTGGATCACATTACCATTCTGTCAAGGCACTAGCCCAGCATCTCCTGCTACGAGCCCTGCCCTACCTGCTACAAGCTCAGTACCTCCTGCTACAAGTACTGTTCCTCCTGCTACTAGCTCAGCACCCCCTGCTACGAGTCCTGCTCCTCCGGCTACAAGTCCAGCATCTCCTGCTACAAGTACTGTTCCTCCTGCTACTAGTTCAGTACCTCCTGCTACTAGCCCAACATCTCCGGCTACGAGTCCTGCACCTATTCCAGGTCAAAGCACCACCACGGTCCCTCCCAACCAGCCTGTGCCTACCTGTGCAGTTGGACCTAATCCAACAGTTGTTTGTAATGAGAACTACGGCAATGGTGGAACTATTGTAACATCTTGGATCACATTACCATTCTGTCAAGGCACTAGTCCAGCATCTCCTGCTACGAGCCCTGCCCTACCTGCTACAAGTACTGTTCCTCCTGCTACTAGCTCAGTACCCCCTGCTACGAGTCCTGCTCCTCCGGCTACAAGTCCAGCATCTCCAGCTACAAGTACTGTTCCTCCTGCTACTAGTTCAGTACCTCCCGCTACTACTCAACCTCCACCTATTCCAGGTCAGAGTACTACCACGGTCCCTCCCAACCAGCCTGTGCCTACCTGTGCAATTGGACCTAATCCAACAGTTGTTTGTAATGAGAACTATGGTAATGGCGGAACTATTGTAACATCTTGGATCACGTTACCATTCTGTCAAGGCACTAGTCCAGCATCTCCTGCTACGAGCCCAGCGTCACCTTCTACGAGCCCTGCTCCTCCGGCTACAAGTCCAGCATCTCCAGCTACAAGTACTGTCCCTCCTGCTACTAGTTCAGTACCTCCCGCTACTACTCAACCTCCACCTATTCCAGGTCAAAGCACCACCACGGTCCCTCCCAACCAGCCTGTGCCTACCTGTGCAATTGGACCTAATCCAACGGTTATCTGCAACGAGAATTATGGCAATGGCGGAACTATTGTAACATCTTGGATCACATTACCATACTGTCAAGGCACTAGTCCAGCATCTCCTGCTACCAGCTCAGTACCTCCTGCTACAAGTACTGTTCCTCCCACCACGAGCCCTGCCCCTCCGGCTACAAGCTCTGCTCCACCTGCTCCACCTGCTACCAGCTCAGCATCTCCCGCTACAAGTACAGCACCTCCCATTACGAGCTCTATCCCACCAGCTACTAGTCCAGTACCCCCTGTTACTAGCCCTTCTCAAACTACCCATACCTCGTCAGTAAACCCTGTAGGCCCTCAAAGCCCCATTGCAAGTTGCGCTACTGGTAATAACCCTACTGTCATTTATTACCAGGGTTATACCGATGCTCATTACACAGTCGCGCCCTCTTACATTACTCTTCCAGCTTGTGCTGTTTCTTCCCCAGCTGTTCCTGTTTCTACTACCTCATCCGTCACATCCACTATATCTCCCAACCACCCTCAATCTATTGCTACGTGTGCAGCTGACGACAATCCAACAGTCGTTTATTACCAAGGTTATACTAATGCACATTTAACAGTTGCTCCTTCTTATGTGACCTTGGCACCATGTGAAAGTTCCGTAACTGCTTCCATCCCTCCTGAGACCAGTTCTGTCCCTGCTTCAACTCCATCAGCACCCATTACCAGTTCACCAGTTTCTTCTTCTGCTTCAATCACTTCTACAACTACTGTTAGTCCCAATCAACCCTCTCAAAATTTCCCGACATGCGCTGTTGGACCTAACCCTACTGTAATATGCTATGAAGGTTATGAAAATGAAAGAACTACTGTCTCAAATTCATATCTAACTCTTCCTTTTTGCGGTGCTTCGTCTGTTACCTCCATCCCCCCTGCTCAGTCTACTACTGATCATACAGTTACCTCAATTCCTCCTGCTCAGTCTACTACTGATCATACAGTTATCTCAATTCCCCCTGCTCAGTCTACTACTGATCATACAGTTATTTCAATTCCCCCTGCTCAGTCTACTACCGAGCCTCCAGTTGCCTCAATTCCCCCTGCTCAGTCTACTACTGATCATACAGTTATCTCAATTCCCCCTGCTCAGTCTACTACCGAGCCTCCAGTTACCTCAATTCCCCCTGCTCAGTCTACTACTGATCATACAGTTACCTCAATTCCTCCTGCTCAGTCTACTACCGAGCCCCCAGTTACCTCAATTCCCCCTGCTCAGTCTACTACTGATCATACAGTTACCTCAATTCCTCCTGCTCAGTCTACCACCGAGCCTCCAGTTACCTCCCCTCCCCAGACTGTCCAGCCATCTTCAGCTTCAAGTCAAACCACTACTAGCACAGTCCCCCCAAGTTCTCCTTCTGAATCTATCCCCAATTGTGCACTTGCACCTAATCCTACAGTAATTTGTCGTGAAAATTATGGTAATGGTGGAGCTATTGAGACATCTTGGATAACTTTACCATTCTGTGAGGCTTCTTCTACCTCTCCTGCTCCTGCTTCTGAATCTACCCCAGCTGAGTCTGTTTCTGCCTCTACTACACCTCAAACCACGCCACCGCCCCCTGTCCCGAACCAATCTACTACTACTGTTCCTCCAAATGCTCCTACTGAATCTTTCCCTACCTGTGCTGCCGGTCCTAACCCAACCGTTGTCTGTCACCAGGGTTATGAAAACTCAGATACCACTGTTTTACCAAGTTGGACTACCCTGCCTTTCTGTGGGACTACTTCTGCTTCATCTCAGACCAACACTGTTGAATCTACCACTCCGTCGGTTACTAGTGTTGTTACTTCTTCTCCTGAAGTCATACCTACGTTACCGTCTAGCCTTTCTCCAGCTCCTGGTTCCACAACTACATACACCTACACTACCACCGTTTCATCCACATACATTCCTGGTACTACGCATGCCTCAACTACTGTTCCTGCGACTACTGTGCATGGTACCACTATTACAGTAACTGTTACTGTCACTGGTGAAGGTCCTTCAGCCTCTGTGTCTACTCCAATTCAAACTACCCCTACTGAGTCTACCACTCCTTTTGAGTCTACCACTCCTTTTGAGTCTACCACCCCTGCCGAATCTACCATCCCCGCTGAACCTACCACCCCCGCTGAATCTACCACTCCTTCTGAATCTACCACCCCTGCTGAATCTACCATCCCCGCTGAACCTACCACTCCTTCTGAGTCTACCACCCCTGTTGAATCTACCATCCCCGCTGAACCTACCACCCCCGCTGAATCTACCACTCCTTCTGAATCTACCACCCCTGCTGAATCTACCATCCCCGCTGAACCTACCATCCCTGCTGAACCTACCACTCCTTCTGAGTCTACCACCCCTGTTGAGTCTACCACTTCTTCTGAATCTACCACCCCCGCTGAGTCTACCACCCCATCCTCTGAAACGGTTTCCTCAATTTGTGAAGAATGTACTGAAGTCTCTACTACCCCAGCTTCTACTTCAGAGACTGCACAATCAGAATCAGAATCTACTGTAACTCGTATTGTCACGACCACCATCACTAGTACTATTCCTGGTACCACTATTCCTGAAACCAGTGTTCCTGGAACTTCTATTCCTGCTTCCACTATTCCTGGTACCACCATTACGGGAACTACTATTGAGGGCACAACGTTCCCTGGTAAAACTGTTCCTGCTACCACAATTCCTGGAACTTCCATTGCTTCTTCAGTTATACCCGCCTCTACTATTTCCCCCACAGTTGTTACTGTTACTGTTACCTATACACAAGGCCAGTCATTTACAATCACAACACCTCTTTCTACTAGGACTTCTGAGTCAGAAGCTTCGTACTCAAGTGGACCCTCTCAAACTTCTGAAACCTCGTCATCTAGTGAGGCCACCTTTACTTCTGTTACTATACCCAGCAATGGTGCCACTTCTACTGAGACTATCACCCAGCCTGCCACAACACTCACTATTAGTGGAACGACAACTGTTATCAAGGCTACCACCATCACAATTGTTATTACAGGAACATCTAGCAACCCACCATCTACCATTACAACTACCAGCGAATCTTCGAGTTCTCCTGAGGTAACTACCATTATCTCTACTATTCCTCCTAGTATTGTGAATGGTACCACAGGATATATCACTAGAACTGTTCCAGTTTCCAAAGTCCAACAAGCAACGGTTGTTACTACTAATGGCGAACCATCTGTGACTAACACCAACCCTGAGACTGTTACCCAACCTACTGCTACCCCATCAGTTTCTGATGACTCTAATATTCCTGATGGTGCTACGGCGATTGCTGGCTCAGGCATCTATGCTCGATCAGTGTTATCAAAAGATTCCACTGATGGTAAAGATGTTGTTTGTAACTCATTCGAAGGAGGAGAAGCCCCTGAACCAGTTGATGGAAGCTGTTTAGCCGGTTGTTTGTCAATTATGAATACCTGTAAAACTAGGTGGAATGTTGTTCAAAAAGCACAATGCTGGGCACAAGTGATGAATTGTAAGTGCTCTAACGGTGATTCCTCATCGTGTGAGTTTAGTTTACGATAAGCGTTAGAATGTGTTGAAATTATTTATTTATTTATTATTTATATTGCTATTTGTCGTAATTTTGTATCTTTATATCTTTATTTATTTGTCACTATTATCTTGTTGACTTGTGTAATTTAATGTTTGAAATTATAATTGAAGTTATTTAATTATTTAATATTGTTTACCTCGTTCTTTTAATCCTCTCGGTTTCTTGTAGGCAAAGTCGAGGATAAACGATAGTTATATTTCGTGCTAGCTAACTATGCTAACTCGTCCAAATAGTATTATGTAAGCACATTATCTTGGTTTGTTTTGTTAGCATGTCGGAGTTACTTCTCCGCACTTGAAAAGTCGTAAAGTGCTTACTTTTAAGAGTTTCTTTCTTATTTCTTTCTTACCTGATGGTTCATTATCTCTCCCCCATCTTTACTTGATCGTTCGATATTTGATTCAACATGTCATCCCACGCCGCTCAAAAGGCAGAGAACGAGAAGAAGGTTCCTGCTCCTGCTTATCTTCCCACTACTGAGGAATCACCGCTTTATGTCAACCGACAATTCTACGATAAGATTGCCGCTACCGGCGATAAAGAGTCTATTGGCAAGGAGAGAGTTCTCGTTGACAAGTTTATAATCCCTATTCGGTCAGCAAAGGCATGGAAAGTTCCTGCAGGACATGTTTGTCGCTTAACCACCCCTGAGGGTCCACAGGTTGGAGATCTCAACATGTGGAGCGCGGTCAATCCCCGCGAACGATTCTGGGCATCTAGAACTAGACAGCTACACCAAGCACACATTAGTGTTTATGATAGATTCTGGTCTAATCTTCCATTTCTGCGTCCTATGGCTACCATTATTAGTGATACCTTGAAGGATTATGGAACGGACAAATGGGGTGGACGTGTCCATGATTTGCTTGGTACTCGATGTGATCCTTACGTCGATGCCCTTCTTGCCGGAAACCAGATGGACTTCCACTGCCATTCCAACCTTACCCGAGCTGTTCTTCCCTTTGGCCTTACTGAGTTCGACGTGCACGATGTTTTGAATGTTTTCCAGGTTACCGGTTTGAATGAAAAGGAGCAGTATTTTATGGAGACATGCCCTTCTACGCCTGAGGACCACTTTGAGTTTTTTGCTGAAACCGATCTTCTTTGCGCTTTGTCTGCTTGCCCTGGTGGCGATCTTTCGCTCTGGGGCTGGGGTGAAACGGACGAGGACAGTCAAGTCAAGTGCTGCAGGCCTCTTGGTGTTGAAGTTTACAAATTAGTTGATGAAGAAGAGCTTCTTACGGGCTGGGAGCAGCCAAAATTTGCACCATACTATGGTAACCATGGATTAAAGAACCCAGTATTCCAAGCGTAAATGAACATGTCAAAGAGGTGGTCCTAAGATTTTATAGAAGTAGCCAATTAATCAGAAACCCTGGTATCTTTAGATTACAGTTGAAAAAAACAAAAAACAAATTAACAACAGATGGGTGAGATCATTAAGAACGTTGTTATTGGATCAGAGATTGAATGAAGATGCTACCTGCTCCTTGTGTAGGCCCTTGACTAATTCTTTCCTTGTTAAACTGTACCACACATATATTAAATCCTCGTGGTTTGTTTAGATTCAAGTGATATTCATTGTTAATCAAATGAAGAAATTGTTTCTTCAAGGCTATCAAATAAACCTTGTGTGTGGTCCTAGCAGGTGCATACAAACAAGAGCCCTGGCCAATATAAAGCTTTTCATACATACATGGCGATGTAAGACGTCTACTAGTCACGGTAGTATATTAAGCAAGCACTAACAAGTAAGGTGCTTTTCTCATGTAAACTGCAGCTGAGAGAGACTTGCTCATTTACTCATCCGCCACCATTGGTAGCTTTCGTTGATACTGTGGAAATACACTTAGACATAGCATCCATTTAAATCGATTGGCATGACCTCTTTGGAATCTACTTCATTTGCTCATGGCTCTCTTGCACTCGATGATAACCCCACAGGTTTGCACAAAGATGTGGTCAAGGCTATGCCTCTAGTTTGTACGGGCCATTCAAGACCTGTTACTCATCTAAGCTTTTCAAATCTTCTTCTACAAAATGATAATCTAGATGAATTGGTATGAAGCTGTTACTGCGTTGATGTTCCTTGTACAAAGACGTCAAAAATACTAATACAACTGTAATTTCAGGACCACAATATATCGAATCCCCGATATTTGATCATATCAGCATGCAAAGGTAACGTAACATTTGCACCGCCCATGCCTTCTCTTTCAAGATACTAACAAACAGTCTAGATGGAAACCCAATCCTTAGAAATGGGGCGACAGGAGATTGGATCGGTACCTATCTCGGCCACAAAGGTGCAGTATGGTGTGCTAGATTAAGTGAGGATGGTAGCTGGGCTGCTACCTCTAGTGCCGATTTCACAGCAAATGTATGGGATGCACGAACCGGTGAAGTAATTGTATCACTACCCCATAAGCACATTGTTCGAACTTGTGATTTGAACCCTGGAGCTGATCGAACGTACCGAGTGACACTAGATACACCAAGCACCCAGACGAACAGTGTCGCAAACGATAATGATTTGAGACTGGTCACGGCAAGTCAGGATTGCATATTAAGAATCTGGAATATCCCTCTCAAAAAAGTTGAAGCTGAATGGCTATGTACAAGCCCGTCCGAAACAGAGTCTCCTTCTACAAAACGAGTGCGCTCAGTTCTATGGGTCAGAAACGATATTATCGTGACAGTCACATTTGATGGGCTTGTGACGTGGTGGGCTATTGGAGACTCTGACAATGGGGATGACAAGCGTTCGGTACGTAAAATTCGAGAGCTTGATCTCAAGGGCATTACAGGCCAAGTTAAACAAGAAGGCGACAATATCATCATTGCATACAACCAAAGTGTCCAAGTCTTGAATGCACTGACGGGACAAGTCGTCAAGCATTTGACTTTAGATTACAAGCTGAGTGCGATCAGCATTAACCCAGAAAACACGCAATTCATTACTGGATGTACAACTGATACATGGGTAAGAGTTCACGATTATGAGACGGGAGAGCTTTTAGAAACTTTTAAAGGCCATCATGGCCCAGTCCATACCATCTCATATTCACCTGATGGCAATATTGCTGCCAGCGGTGGTGAAGACGGAACCATTAGACTATGGAAAATGGAACCAGGACCCTTTGGATTATGGTCAAGTTAAACTTTACTTAATGTACATATTGGAATCTATTTATGAAATAAAACGCGTTGAAAAAAAAAAAAAAAAAAAAAACTGGTAAACAGCAGACTTGATTTCAAATGCATTAACAATTTTAGAAGTGGGTTCCGATTTCAATTAAATAAAGATACATATCATACAAGATCATTTCATCGTTCAAAAATACAAAAAAGGAAATTAAAAAGAAAACGAGAGAAATATTCTGTATGTTCCCAACAAGAATAAAGATAAAGATAAATATAAATAAAAGGTGTAAAAAAAAAAAAAACATAAAAAACACCCAAAAGAAAAAAAAGAGAAAAAAAAAACATTAAAGACAAAATATAATAAAACTAAACCTCATGGCTCTTAAGAGCGGTTGTGAATCATTTTGATCCGTCATTAAAATTCCAAACCATCCAAAAGTGACGCGTCAAATTTACCACTTATAGAGTAGGAGGCTTACTGATGCCAGCGTCCTGACATAACTTCTTCCACGCGCCAACTTCCTTCCAAGCGCGCTCAAGCTCACCCTTTAACTTTTCGTTAGAAGCAGAGACTTCAGAAATGGCTTGCTCAGAAAGAATCTTGTCCATGGTCCATTTTTCCATTCGTGCAGCCTCAGTATCTTTAAGTTCGCGAATGTAATCAACAGCGCGTCTAAGAATTTGGCCCTTGTTCTTTTCGCAGTTAGGAACAAGCTCGGAAAGTTCGCGAATACCATCATTGATGGTTTCACGGCGCCGTCGCTCGACTTCCTTGTGGTTGTCGCGACGTTGACGGTGCCATTCCTCAGATCCAACAGCAGGTTTTGCCAATCCTTGGCTAAATCCTCTAGGCTGTTGGTACTGGGCGGCAAGAGCCAGGTCAATATTCTGAGAAGGAGAATTTGATGAAATGTTTTGGTGATGGCTGCCCAAACCAGTATGAGAAAGAGATGTGAGTGCTGCAGCAGCATTTTGACCCAAGTTGAGAGATGGAGACTGTTGAGTAGGAGTTGATAGCGAGTCAGGACCAGCGCTTGAGCTTCGTAAAGCAGCAGTAGCAATAGCAGCAGACATGGAGGTGTTGACTCCTCCTAGCGATGAGCCGTCCTTAAGCCCTCCTTGGTCATCACCATCATGATCAAGAGAGCCATCAGGGCCATCATTGAGGTACTCTTTCTGTCTAGCTTCTTCTGCGGCCTTTTCTTGCTCCTCTTGAGCGCGTTGCTGGTTAATAATTTCACTGTCAATCATCTCGTGTCCAGTCTCGACTTTGAGGGATAAAGGTCCAGGAAGTCCATCAGACTTGTCACCTCCTTGGAGATGATCATTGTGGTTAGAATCGTTCTGACCGTCACCTTGGACAGAGTCTTCGAATTTCTGGCGCTTGTGAGGAGGTTCTTCTTCGTATGATGCCATTTTTATTATCGTACTCTAAAACGCCATGTATTAGTACCAATATTCTCCAGATTGTTTTTTCAAACTAGCGAAAAAAAGCCCAGACTCTCGGAACAACGAGCAATCACGAATTTCCATCGATCAAGACGCGTCGTGAGCACTGTAGTGTCATGTGATGATAAGCCTAGTCGTGAACAGCGATCTCCAAAGGTCCATGAAGGCTGAAAAACAGGTGACTTGGGGTCGTTGAAGGATGGTGAACTTTTTGATGAAGCAAGATTATTCCAGGAGCGGGCAGAAAACTTCAAGAACAAGAGACTTACGCGTAATAAGTTGTTTAAAGGTCGCAAGGAATTTTTTAAATTGGTTTCGGCGCGATGAATGAGTGCTTACAGGCAAAGAAAAGCTCGAGAGAGATGGAGTTGAGGTGAATATACCAAGAGTAGGTCAGGTGGTTTGGAAATCAGGTGAAAGAAGAAAAAAAAAGCAGCGGGGGCCAGCAGGTTTTTAAAGGTGGAGGCGGTCACTGGAATTTCACGACTATAATGTGACCACCACAAACTGACAAATCAGGGAGAGCTAATCAGATGACCAGGTAAAGCGCAGCACATAGCAGGTAAATCTCAGCACGTGCGCTTGTGCCATTGCGATATTCGAGTGGCTGGGCGCGAGGGGGGCGTGACTGTTTCAAGTCATGCTTTTCTGTCACTGTAACAAGCGCAAGCAGCCTCGTTGTTCTATGCGGTTATTACCCGGCCAAGCTGGGTCCCACACGTGCGGCCTGGGCTCATGTGACTGTCACAGGCACACACACACACACACACAAACGCTATCCCCTCTTTTACCTCTTTTAAGCTAGTTTTTAACCTCTCAACTTGAGATTCCCAAGACGATTTCCATTTGTATTTGTATTTGTATTATTTATGACGAGCTAGTTACATTGCTTGAGCTGTATGTAGTGGATATTGACGATGTGTGCAGCTAAGGCAGAAGTAAAACAGTCGCGTTGTTGGTTGTGGCGAGTAGCAAGAGAAGAGGGAAATGCTGCGGTCGATGATAAGACTGTTTAGACCAAGAACCTGAGCTTAAACGCTGGTGAATCTCAGTATATTTGAGTATCAATATGCCTAAATCCAGACTTTAATCCAGGCTTGGAAATCTAAATCATCTGTTTCTGAGACGCTGCGAGGGTATGAAGTATGAAAACTCACATCACGTGAATATCACACGACCACAGGCCTATTCCAAAATTTTCTGTTACAGGCCAGTTCTTGTTTCTTGTTTCTTGTTTGCCGAACAAACAACTTGAACACCCACCAGCAATTTTCTCTATCACCCAAATTGCTAAATAACAGCAGCTCTCACTATTCATCTGTCTTCTGTTGGCTACTCAATCAAATCAGACCAGTGTTGCTAAAGCAAGTTCACCGCCTGCCCTCGTTTTCCCAAGATATCAATCCTCGGTTCTACTCAAAACTAAGAACAATACATATACCAACAACTCTTTGGGATCTCATCACAAAGCAGCCATACCCATAAACAAGGAAACAAACAAACAAACAAAAATCATGTCAGAGGCTCCTATAGTTGCTCCATCTGATCCTGCTATCATCAATATCACTACCGGTCCCGCTGCTGGTGGTGATGCTTCCTCAGAGTTGGGATCAGCCCCCATTCTTCCACTTGAGCTTGTGGACAAGGCCATTGGATCTAGAATATGGGTTCTTTTGCGAAACGGATTAGAATTCAAGGGAACACTTGTAGGGTTTGATGACTATGTGAATATGGTGCTGGAAAACGTTACAGAATAGTATGTTTGAATATCCCTTGTCTCTACTGTTGCTTATTATTACTAGTATACTAACCTTTTGAATAGCGATGATGAGGTCGAGATTGCCAAACGGTCGAAAATACTGTTGAGTGGTGCATCCATTGAATTACTCGTCCCTGACTTTGAGGAATAACCGTAATGACAAAAATAATAACGACCATAACGCAAAATGACACGAATAAGTAATGATAATAAAATAATTAGATATTTATTGGTTTTCTAAGATTACATATGTTATACCAAGATCAGCAGGGTTATGAAAATAATGAAATTGAATTTCACTAGTTCAACATGCTTTACCCTGTCTTTCAATACTGAAAATTTTACTCATTTTTGACCTCTTCTTCCTTACCATTGTCAGTCTCTTCCTGTTTGGTTTTGAATGCTCCCAAATCGATTCCGCTTAAATGCCACATGACCATCATGGCCAGACTTCTATAGGGACTAAATCTTTCTGAAATCCAATCCATTTCTTGATTACTTGGAACGGTCCATCCTGACTTTGTAGACTTCTTGGACGGTGCTACTACAATTGAAGTTGTAGACTTATTTGATGCACTCTTTGTAGCCTTTATAGGCGGTGTAACATCCAGATCATTGTCCTTTTCTTTAGCTTTGATAAAGTCCTGCTTCATTTCAGCAGCCAGATCAGGGCGCATTCTCAAGTAAACACTAACACCACGTTGGATTCCCAAATCACCAGCAGAAAATACATTAAACCGTCGCATGCCAAATAGCAAAAACATTTCAGCGGACCAAGGACCAATTCCCTTTAGAGAAACCAGGGAGGTTGCAAGCTCATCGTCTGTATAGGTTTTAAACATCTCAGATGTAAAACGTGGAGGAGGAGGAGGTGGTGCCTTGGCTCTTGGCTTTTTCTTTTTAGACTCCGACTCGTCCTGATCTTCTGAGACGTGTTCAGCGACTTTTTTGATTTCTGGATCCTTGTAGTCGGAAAAAGCTTTGGACAAGCCAACTACATATTCACACTTGCGGGCAGACAACCCCGCGTTTCTAAGAATGTCAACTGGTGTGTTAACAACTTGAGTGGGCCTGGGGAATTTTAATGGAATCTCATTGGAGTCAAAATAGTCCTGAGGTTTCTTGCTTTCCTCAATGCTATCAACATTTTCACGGATCAGTCTTGCCATGAGAGATTCAAAATCAGGGACTGTTGTAGCAGCCTCGTTTTCTTTTAGTCCAAAAAACAACAACTTGAACTTTCTAACGATGCTACGTGCAGCAGCACCAGAAATCTGCTGAGCAAGAATGCCACGACAGAGGTGCTCGTAGTACCTTTGTAGGTCATTTTGCTCGTCAGCGGAATGCTCATCTCCATTTGATTTTGGATTCTCAACAACGAATGGACGAAACAGTTCAGCACCCCAGCCGTTACCCAAAAGAGCAGGGAGGCACGGGTCCACCTTTAAGATGTGGGAAACGCCGTCCATGGTTCCTTCCACAAGCTTTGAAGAATCTATCTGGCTGTAGTGTTTGTCAATAAGCGTTCTGTAATGGGGAACATCAAGGTTTAAAACTGGAACCTGAAAAGCCTTTGTGGACGAAGCTTTTGATGTCTTGGTAGACTTTTTAGTAGATTTGGTAGTGGTCTTGGTGACCCTGGTACCATTTTGAGTTTCATCTGTTACTTCGACTTGTTCAGAAGCCACAGTGACATTAGAAATACCATCGCTCTTTGTGGGAGCTTTTGCAGTCAAAGAACGGTTGCGTTTGGACTTGGGTTCAGAAGCGGACAGTTCGTCGATTCCGCGTTTAATAGACTGATGCGGCTGCAGACCAGTGAGAGTGCCAGACGCGGACGCGGACGCGGTCGCGGTTTGCTGCACTTTGATTCGAGCAGAGCGTCTTATACCCACCATGGCTTGTTGGCTAGTGATCAAGTCTTCAGGCTTTTGAGAATGCCGATGAATAGTAGACTGGGTAGAGAGAAACCGATATTAGCGGAAAGGAGGGTCTTTGAAGACGCAGCCAAGAGTCATTCTCTTACATAAGACAAAAGCCAGCCAGTCGGAATCGCCGGGTCAGTTGCGCTCTGGCTCAGCACCGCATGGAAGAACAGTATGTATTATGTAACCCATGAAATATGATGATGATGATGGAAGAACAGCCATAGATCGAGGGACCGCGGCTAGGGCTCTCTTGTCTGTGTTGGCGAGCAGCTCTCCAAGGAAGACCAAATGATCTGCACGTGACCGCACATTTACGTAATAACCGAGTTTTACAAATAAAGCACCCAAGTGGCGTTAAACCACTACTACATACATACTCAGCGTTGACCTATATCGCTTCTCGGCTTGGTTCCCGGGCAGTCTTGTGTATATATATATTTGTATTTGTGTATATTGTATTTGTGATATTCTAATAGTATATGTTCATCAAATAGTCCAGCGGTATAGAGCTAATTTAGACCATTGTTTTATTAAAAGAGTTATATATAACTGTCTTTTTGCCACTTTCCTTGAGAAATCCCCCTATTCCCTTCCATCTTTTTTATTACACCCGTTATCTCTTCCCTCAAGCCTACCTCACCTACTCCGCATTTTGACCAACGTTGCTACAAAATGAACCTTACATTATCCTTCGACACTGCATCGGTAGAGCGTGAATTCGTTCCCGTCGAGGTTTCGCCAGAAATGTCCTTGGCTGATTTCATGGCTTACATCGAAGCTGAATCCACAATCCCCATGTCATCCCAGGTTCTTATCTACAAAGGCCAACCCGTTCCCACCACAACCGACGACGAGAAGAGTAAACTGATTAGCGACGTCGGCTTCCAGGATGGCGATATTGTTTTGGTCCGTGACCTTCGACATGCTACCGGTTCCCGACAGCCTGCTTCGTCTGGCGCAAGTGCTCCTACCAGAGGTGTCGCTGCCGCCGCAGGAAATAATCCCGCCCTGGCAGAAGCTGGACACGATGATCTTGAGCGTTTATACGTTGAATTTGAACGAATTCGAACCCATATTTTAACGAATCCAGTCATTCGATCTGGCGTTTACCAACAATACCCCCATCTCGAGCCTGTGGTCAATGATCCGGTTGCGTTTCGGGATGCCATGCTCAAGATTGAGCGCGAGCGAGTTGAAACGGAACTTAAGAAGCAGGAGGCGCTCAAGAAGCTCGAAGATGATCCATTCGACCCCGAAAGCCAGGAAATTATATTGAGAGCGATTCGTGAAGAGGCTATCATGGAGAATTTCAACGCAGCTATGGAAAACAACCCAGAGGCATTTGCGTCCGTCACCATGTTGTTTATTGATACCGTCGTTAACAGACATCCCGTCAAGGCATTCGTTGACTCTGGTGCCCAGGCTACCATCATGTCTCCCCACTGCGCAGAAGCTTGTGGCATTGCCCATCTTATCGACTTGCGATTCCAAGGCACAGCCATGGGCGTTGGAACTGCAAAGATCCTTGGCAGAATTCATTCGGTTCCTGTGAATATCGGCGGCCAGTTTCTTGATACCTCGTTTACAGTCATGGAAGGAAAGGGCGTGGATTTCTTGTTGGGTCTAGATATGCTCAAGAAGCACCGGGCTGTCATTGATTTGAAACAAAATAAGTTGCACATTGCTGATATCGACGTTCCGTTTTTACTCGAGTCTGAAATTCCACACACAGGCTTGTTTCAGCAGGATCACCGACTTAACAATAACAATAACAGCACATCCACCACATCATCCAGCTCTGGGGGTAGAAGGCTTGGAAGCTATGGCGAAGGAAGCAGTTCGTCTGTAGGAGCAGCAGGATCTAGAGCTTCTACCTCGGGACCCATCCCTCCTGGCTCAGCAGGACCTTCCAGCGTCCCTTCCGTTGGATCATCCTCGTCCGGCCCATCTTCCTCTCAGCACTTGTTTCCAGCGGCGCAACCGTCACCAAGACAAACGAGTTTCCCAGAATCCGACATTAAGAGTCTTATGGGATTAGGTTTTTCCAGAGAACAAGCCATTGAAGCACTTAACATTTCGGGAGGCAATGTCGAGCACGCTGCCGCCATACTTTTCCCGTAGTTTATAATTCTTCACACTGCACCGGGCACTGATACCACCGAATAACACTCAATAGAATCTTCCGTTTTTTTTAGTAAAATAAATAAATATGTCAAGTCAAGTATGTATCATATAGATATCTAAATCATCCTTTCGTCTTTCTCAATCTTAAAATAAATAAAATAAAAAATAAAAAAATATGTATTCAATGTAAAATCGTACCAACCCTCAAGCGTATATATTCGTATTGGATATTATTTTTATCTAAGTAAGTAAATTTCAATCACAAATTAACACTGTGGGCATAAATAACAGTACTGCTTTTTTCCCTTGAATACATCATATAAATAATTAAATTTGAACAAAATAGTGTAAATCAAAAAAGTCAGTACTTTGAGGACATAACCAACATCATATACACCCCCTTCCTTCTCTTTACCAAAAACACAAACAGAAACACAAAAGGGGGACACACTCATCAAGAATCGTAAAAAAAAAAAAGAACTGCACGCTGGAATGAGCATTTAAGGAAAAACAAAACAAGGAACGAGGAATACAAAGCATGAGAATGTTTTTTTTTTTCCTTTTTTTTTTACTGATCCAAAAACTTTGAAGTATCCAAAAAGGCATCCAATCCAGAATCAAACATTCCGTTTTCGCCACCAAATCCAAACGCGTCAAAGCCAGATCCAGACGTTCCATCATCACCAAGACCGCTTCCCAAGTCATCAAATGAAGACACTGGTGGATCATTTGAAGATGCGTCCTGGGCAGAATTAGAAAACACGCCTGTAGCAAGAGGATCGTTCACTAGATCCATGTCATTTGTCATAAGATCAGAAGGATCCATAGAGTTTCTTCCACCGTTATTGTTGTCAGAAGAATTGTTGCTATTGGAAAGAGCGCTCATATTGATGGTATTAAGAGGCATTTCAGAACCCATGGACGAGCTGTTAATGTCGTTCATATCATTCAGGGTAGTAAACTCGGATATATCATTACCACTGTTGTTATTACTAGCATTCGCAATCATGGGACTATTGGCATTGCTCATATTCACAGAGTTCATATTTCCACCAACCGAATTATTCATGTTCATGTTATTGAAATTGTTCCCACCAGTAGAATGGCCATCATTTCTATTGTTACTATTGTTCATTCCACCATTTCCTGAAAGTTGGTCTTGTTGTGTTGGACCAGGACTTTGGTTTTGGTTCTGGAGTTGTTGGACCTTTTGAAGTTGAATCATCCTTTGCATCTGAATTCTTCTATACGTATCCTCATCTATTCCTGAAGAACTGTTGATATTATTGTTGTTGTTCAGGGGAGCTGTATGGTTCAGCGGGCTGTTAATCGCGTTATTATTATTGATAGGGCTATTAACATTGTCCAAGCCGGGTGTATTTTGGTTATTGTTGCTCATATGATTCATATTCATATTAGGGTTATTGGTACCATTACTATTATTATTTCCAGGACCATTGCTTGTGTTATTGTTAGCGTTACCGTTGAATATAGCCGCTGGGTTGATTCCAATAGCATTCAAAGCTGCTTGAACCTGAGCAGGTTGTAAACCACACTTGATCAACGCAGTAAGACTCATCTTGAGATTTGCGTAATTTCCAGTTGAATGCATTTGTTGCATGCCTTGGAGAATTTGCTGGATTGTATTCACAGGCAGGGAACCTTGACCAGGTTGGCTCTGTCCCTGTGATTGGGGATTGTTGGTATTATTGTTTGCATTTGTCAAGTTATTGGAACTAGGAATTTGCTGTTGAGGGCCAATGGTATTATTACTATTGTTGTTCATATTTCCTTGATTGATTCCATTCTTGACATTGTTTAGGGTATTGGCTCCGGCACTCATGGGACTGTTCATGTTATTCCCTGGCTGTATGTTATTCATGTTACTGCCATTGAATCCTTGTTGTTGAGAAAGTTGAGGACTTCGAGAGTTTTGGAAAACTGGACTCATTCCAGGAATTACATTGTTTTGAGGTGAGCCAGGGCCAATGGGGTTACTGCTGTTACTTGAAATACTCGACTGCCGTTGATGAGGATGTGATTGTTGCTGTTGTTGTTGTTGCTGTTGCTGTTGCTGTTGTTGCTGAATCATTGCCTGATGTTTCATCTTCAACTGCTGCTGCATCAGAGCCATGACTTCTGGAAATAGCAACTGTAAATTTCGGTAGGGCTCTGCCAATGAAGGAATCTCAACAGGATGAGAAAGAATATGGGGAAAGAGATTCACCGGAGAAGTGCTATTACTATCTGTAGGATTACCAGAAATACTAGCATTTAGCTGGACCAGGTATGTGATATTTGCGTGTATTCGCTTTACACAGTTAACATACATCTGCTCATTGAACTTTCCAGTTGGAGCCGTATTCATAATTTTGTTAGGATTAAGCCCAGACGCGATAGCTGGGTCAGATGAGTTTCCCGTAGCGATGAGAGAAAACCGGATGAGCTCGTTATTGATTTCAAGAGTGAGCGCAATACGACGACAGCATATGGCCTTTTGCTGGTCGGTAAGAACGTTTCCATTGTTATTGTTATTCAGGTTGCTAATAATAGCCGCAGTAATATCATCATTACGAGCACTGTTAGGAGAGTTGATTGAAAGCATGTCATTTGAGGAACCCGCAGATGGGTTTCGCTCGCGGTTCATCATCGCAGGGTTTGTGCCAGGTAGAACTGGGGGACTTTGAGAATGGTTCTGCGCGAACTGCTGCATAGCCTGGGCTTGGGCCATGCGCATTTTCATGGCAGCAGCAGCAGCAGCGTTGGGTTGATGCATCCGTGGCTGCTGTTGGTATTCAACTTGTTGTTGTGATATTGTACTATTGGCACCCGAAGGTGACAGTTG
The DNA here is from genome assembly GCA_900654225.1 of Magnusiomyces fungicola. Lineage (NCBI taxonomy): Eukaryota > Fungi > Ascomycota > Dipodascomycetes > Dipodascales > Dipodascaceae > Magnusiomyces > Magnusiomyces fungicola. The sequence continues at coordinate 2,234,858 of CAACAH010000004.1, forward strand.
TGAAAGAGCCGGGTGAAGGTTTGGGGAAGAGGGATGTAGAAGGAAAGTGTTCAAACGCGTTGGAAAACTGAGAGGCCAAGTTCTGCTGATTGGGGTGCGGCGAATTTATGGTAGAGCTCAGGTTTAGGGTCTCTCCGAAAGAAGAGAGAGCGGCGTTTGTACAAGACGGCGAAAGATTCGCGCTGGGAAAGCCAAAAGACGCGTTTGGTGTCTCGTGCTGGGTAAATGAATGCTTTTGGAAATCAGAATCCATACTGAATTCGAGTTTCGGAAAAAGAAGTGCAATCTCGAGGCTGGAAGAGAGCTCAAGGGAGAGCGTGTGTCTACAAAAGTGGTGGCAGTGAAAACGGATCATGTGACGTACAGCAGAAAGCCTACAGAACACCACCCAATCACAAATCTACGACGAAGAACCAGCGCAATTTACAATTATTTTTCTTTATTAAAAAAGTCTAGAGTAGGGCGTGTTAATGGGTATGCTATGCATGTATATATGTGTAGTTTTGTCGTGAAAAAACAGATCAATAGAATTTCCGATTGTAAGATCCGCCCATTATTTCAGACAAAAAATGACCAATTGATATTGAAATAAAGTTTATCAACAATAGGGAATCAGAATAACTGCGAAATACGATAGTTGGGATAGGAATAGGAATAGGAATAATATTTAAATTGAAGGTGTCGTGATAGTAGGCGAACCAGCTCCTTACATGGCCTGGAGACCACCAAACTTCTCGTCGTAACCAGGAGTCTCCCATCTGCCCTTGGTGACAGCCTCGGTGACCTTGGCGTCAATGTCAGGTCTGGCCTTGCGAATGTCGTCGAGGGTGAGTTGGTCGAAAGGTCTGGCGGTTTCAATGTTGGCAAGAGTAGCCTCAAGGTCGGAAATTTCCTTCTGGACGGCAGAAGCAGTGTCCTGGGCGTTGGAAAGGGCCTTGGCCTCGAAAGCCTCAATAGTCTTAAGCTGCTTGGAAACATCGTAAGTGACAGGAGAGAAGTTCTTGTAGGCAGTCTCAATCTTGGAAACAACATCCTGGTTCTTCAAAACGCTGCGGTAGTGAGAGAAGTTGACATCAGTGGGTTGCTGGCTGAGGTCGTAGACAGCCTTGACAGCATCATCGTGACGCTTGCGGAAAGCCTGAAGGGAGGAAACGGTAGAACCGGTAATGCCAAGAGTGGAGATGATCTTGGACCAGTCAATCTTAATAGCACGCTATATCATTGAGGAAAAATCAAAAGAAACAAGAATCGGCAACAAGCCAATCAATTGTATCAGTAGGGAAGGGATTAATTAGTACATATCCTTAGGCCAATACAACAAGACAATAAAGACAAAAGCAAGTAATTGTCACACGAGGGTCATGAACTTACAGCAACAGACATTGTGGATGCGAATAAGAGGATGAAGGAGGGATGGTGAGATGCTAGGGAAGCTGTGGAGGAGAAGAGGTGGAAAAGTCAGAAATTGGCGGAAAATTGGTTGGGCTTCTTGCCAATGGGAAGACGTTACATAGTCTGTAACTTCTTCTGGCCAATCATGTTGGGTGTCTTGTCTCTGCGGTGTAAAACGCTTACATTATCTTTACATACACCAGTCGCGTGATTTTTGCGTGACTTATACGACCCCTCATAGCCTGGCGTATATTGTAATACATTCATTATGCTATATATCCACCCTTTCTTTTTTTTTTTTTTTTTTTTCCTTTTTGCCCCTCTCTCTGTTGTAGATTAGATTAATATTATAATATAAGACCTTGGAATATCACAGTCTGCATGCTCAGTTAAACCACCAAGTGCTAGGTAATTTAGAAAAGGATTTAAAGTCCAAGAGTTTAACTACGATAATGCCATAACCAATTGCCATACATAAGCTCGTCTCTTCTCATTCCTGCGTTAACGTTCAAATTGTTACTACAAACAAAGCTCAATCAATATACTGGAAAAAACACCATAGACTTGCATCTTAGCGGACTGGATACTCATCAGGATAGTCTTGTCGTAACAAAGCTTGCGCTGTTAGAGTGTGTCATACTGAAGGTGGATTATTAGAGTATCAATTAATTACACATCTCTTTGTTATATACATTCGTACCTGCAACAACACCTCTCGCCTCACGACCTTCAACGAAGCATAATACCAGCTACTTATTCCATTGACAGCTTCTTTGGTTTTATATGCGCCAACTTATACATCTTTTCTTATGTCTTCCCAGGGCAATGCTGCCGATTTAAAACAAGAGACCGCGTCTACATCACCCGCGGCTTCTAGCACACACCCCACTGCCAAAACCAGCTCCCGTTCAACCTCCAAACCTAAAGGGGCAAAGAAAAAGTCTTCAACCGCAGCTACAGCTACATCCGCGTCCGAAGACTTGTCTGGCGCTATAGCTTCGCCTGAATCATCTACATCGGCAACGCCTTCTAAGGATCGCCAAAACCGTATTACTGTTGCCTGTGAGCGATGTAGAAAACGCCACAAGCGCTGTCATGGCGGTCAGCCATGTTCCAACTGTGTGAGATCAAAAGCCGAATGCATTTATGTTGAAGGTGAACGAAAAATTGTCATTTCCTTGCGTTATATTCAAGGAATACAGAGTGAGAACTCTCAGCTTAAAACCCAGCTGGAAGAAGCGAATGCAAAACTGGCTGCTCTTCACCAAGCACCATCATCGGTAGAACAGCAACAGACTAGACATGATGTTTCATTAGATAGCAATCTACTACCTCCTATAAATTTACCTGGTAACTCGGCCTTACTAAACAAAAGGCCTCCTGAACAAGATCCAATACGTGACCTGTCAACAAAGCGGCCTCACTTAAACGAGCCACCTGTTCGAATGGAACATTCGACCGCTAATAGACTACCATCACCTGCTAGTTTGGGTCTCAGTAGAGCTGCAGCCATTGAAAGCTTGTCCGAGACTCTTAATGTTGAGAATGCATTCTCTACTCATCAAAATCCATCCGAACATTTGAACCAAACGTTCAGTCAACGCGGAAAAGGAGAGGGACTAAATTACTTTAACGTTCCAGATCTCAAAAGAGCATTTTCAGCGATTCCAGCCATTATGGATCAACGTCCTTCTGAATATCAGCAACTTACATCTAATTTGTTGCCCCAACCGTTTAATTTAAATGCGAGGCCATCTCATAATCAAGCTCAACGGTCGAAGCTAGATGAATCATACAAGCCATCATCAACACTGTCTCCATCTACAGATTCACTGCTACAAGGGAATATTCTGCCCGAACCGTCAATTCATCTTTGGAGATTACCACGACCTACAGCTCAGCCTTACGCACAGCGAGATGGATTGAACTATAATATTAAATATTCACGTTTAGGCCAGCCTGTATCTACGATTAATTTCTCCTTACCTCCCTATGAAGTCGCTTTAAAGTGTGTTGAATCTTTTCAAAAATACTTTATCCATTTTTATTTTGTGAATTTCGGACGGTTCCGTCACAAAATGAAACAAACCTATGATGATACCCGAACTTATATACCACTTGCAAATGACGACATAGCTTGGTTTGTTACTTTGCTGATTGTATTGGGAATTGGAGGCATGTACCAGTATACTGGCGAGGATGGCCAGCCTCCACGCTCATTCATGACGGATAAACGATCTAATCAGTTGTATTTTACTCCTCAAGCCGATTTCTACGCGACATTTCATTACTTGTTGTCGTTTATAATGGACAATTTGCAAATGGATTATACATCTGTTGAAGTTCTTCAGGCTTTGTTGTTGTTTTCCTTTTATCATTATTTGATGGATATGCCGTTGTTTCATTACTTTTCTTCTGGCCTTGCTTATCGGTATGCTCTTGCGTTGGGTATTCACTCTGAAAAAGAAATTGACGATTTTTCTCCTCATGAATTGGAGCATCGTCGTAGACTTTGGTGGACAGTCTACATTGTTGATCGTTACATTTCTACCAAGTCTGGATTCCCTCTGTCAGCTACATCAGACAGTATTTCTGTTCCCGACCCATCACCAATCAAAATAACAGATCCCAATATCCCAGACGTGTTTGAAGATGAAGGCTATCTTATTTCGTTTAATCGAATTGCCCAGATCACTACCACAATGTTAAGGTTCCTTTATAATCGTGGCTTACAGACTGATGTTCTAACTACAATTACCAAGGTACTGAAAAACCTACATCGATGGAGACAAATTTTACCTGAAAATATTCGTGTAGATTATTCAACCCCAGATTTGAAGGTTACTCGTCAAATTGCAACCATCCATTTTGAATATTTTCAGTGCATCAACTTAGCCATGAGGCCTATCTTGTTGTATTTTGTCCGAAAGCGCATTCAAGCTACTACCAACTTGGGTAATAGTCACAATCCAACTGGTGGCAATGAAACCCCTCAAAATTCATCCAGAGCCTCGTCATCGTCTCCACCTCTTTCCGGCCAAGAACCAGAAGGGGGCACTGGACCAATTAATCTTTCAAAGTACTCAAAGGAAATGCTATCTTTGTTGAGTGCTACTTTCCAATCGGCTATTCAAACTCTCCGTACACAGAAAAAGTTATTGGACGACAAGGAGCTTCCTTTGTTTTCCCATCATGATCGTGAATGTATTATATCATCTGTCACTACCCTTTTGGTTTTTAATGCTGCCTTTGGTGTAAACGGTTTAGCTAATTCTCAGATAAGCAATGGTATGACTACCCTTGATCTTATGGCTAAAATAGGAAACCATTCGGCGGAGCATCAAAGAGATCAGATCATAAATTTGATCAATGCGTTTGATAGAGCTGGAATCCAGTCATACCAGGAGGATCCATCATTGAAAGCCCAGGGTGCAAAAATCTTTTCCAAGTCTACCACAACAGCAAGCTTGCCGCCGTTGTTTTCCTTGTTCAAACCCACTGAACCGAACCCAGCCCCCAGTTCAAATATTCCTTCGGGTTCCAGTGGTATAAATGGGGCGCCTGGCCATTATTCAACTCCTACTTCTGCTTCTCATGGGCGCTTGAATAATATTGGGAAAAATACACTTCCTCCCATTCCTTCGCTATCTTCTTCTTCAGTTGACCCGAAAAATAACGACCAGGCTTATGCAACTAACGTTTCTACCCCACGGGAAACAATTACTCCTCAGAACTACTCGTCGATTTCTTCAAATACTAGCAAGAAACCGTCCTCTGGTTCTGGAGTTAATTCTATCATGAATCATACGGACTCAGTCATTGCATCGCCAAGTATTGCCTCATTAATTCCTCCTATTCCTTTACGTTCTTCTAGCGCTTCAGCCAATGCCCCAATATTTAATGAACAAACTTCTCAATACCAAGATAATAAGGGTTCTGTAACTCCAACCAATAGAACAGAAATTGCTGGTCAACAATCTCAACAAGGATTTACATTTGACGCTCGCGCATTGCAAAACCTTGAACTGTTGGGTGTAATAGAGAAGGACGCGACTGATAATTGGGGAAGTACTGCTCGATTTGACAACATTGAATTGTTTCCAGCTGAAAGTGCTTTTCTTTCTACGAACTACAATCCACCTGCAACCAACCAAGTCAATAACGGAAATAGTGATCACCCCAGTGATGCAAGTAAAATCCAAAATGCTGGTATCGCTAATTCAACTCCCAATCAGGCGTTCAATGATGATGAGAATAGTATATATCACAAAAACGATGCTTTCTCTAGAAGTGCTGGTAATGAATCTCAACATCAGCACAATGGGCTAGATGATTTTGACTTTGCCTTTTTTGATTCCAAGAAACCAAAAGCACACCTTCAACCTTCAAATCATCCTGGTTATAAACCTGGAACTTTTCAGCAAAACCAACCGCAATATTCTTCAGAGGGGACACATGATATCAATAGCCCTTCAAACATACAGTTTGTGCAGCCCAACCCTGATGATAGCTATGTGAGAAATCTTAATATTGCAGCTGTTCAAACTCCAAGTCAAGTACTGCATCAGACGAACCAAATAGCATCTCACAAGTTTTCGAAAAGCGGTACCAAACCCCACTCTGATGGTCAAAACCTTACTATACCTATTATCGATTCTCAGATCCATACCCCTCCTATTCAACAACAGTTACCCAATCAACCTCAACCCATGCCACAATCTGTGCCTAATCTTTCAGAAAGTGCTCCGACAAATTCTCAGGAGGGTCTCAATTCACCGTGGTGGTCACAAGTAGAGCAGGAGATGTGGACTGAGTTATCCACTAACGCATTTTCATGGCATTCGCTTCTTGCTGAGAATGTGGATGAGTGGAGAAAATGATTTCATATGTTTGTTGTATTTTATGTTACTATAGCTTTTAATTTTACACTGATTGCTATTTATTTGTTTTTGTTTATATAAATAGAAAATTAGATACTTATAAAAAAAATCTTTAAATAATTGAACCGTCGACTGAGTGCTGCAAAACAGCTAATTAACACTTGGTTAATATCTTTTTGGTGTTCCTTCTTATGTGTGCGTGTTTAGTTTAAACAATAATAATAATAATAATAATAAATCAATACAAATTTTCCATTACCAAATACAATAAGTGAAAGGGAAAAGAAGGGGGGAAATTAACAATCAAGGTTACTCCCAGTCATCATCACTATCACTTTCTTCAGCAACGGGCTTCTGGTTATTTGATTTGGCCTGTCCTGTAGCATCCGCAATAGCAGCCGTAACGGCACTAGCGGAAAGATCAACAACTGAAGAAGTCTTAGAAATGAGATCATATGAAGATTCAGAAGAAGGTCTTGATGATATGGGAACATTGCGAGGAGAGGACTCAACAGAGTCAGATGGAACAGCAGGGCCGGCAATATCTTCCAGGGGTTTGGTTATAGGAGTGCTAGCATCACTCGTGGTATTAATAATGGGTTTCTTTTCAGACGAAAGAAAAGTTCCGCTGCTCTTAGACAAAGTCTCAGTGCTAGAAGTAGATTCAGATGTGACTGGGTTCTTTACCTTTTTGTCTTTGGCTTGATCATCCTCTTCATCTTCATCATCGTCATCCCAGTTCAATTCTTCTTCAGCATTGCTAACTTGAGATTGTAGCAGAGCCTTTCTCTTCTCTTCCTGGTCCGAGATTTCCGATCTCATAAAGTAGTATCTAGTCCAGAATTCATTGTATGCAACTGAATCAGGAACAAGAGATTCCATCAAAGTTCGTAATTGTGGGTATTTGTCGAGGTCTTTGGCAATAGTTTCAGTGTGAGCATCAACATCAAAAGACTTGACAAACTCAGCATATCCGGTATCAACAGAAGCAGTATCATTAACAAGGAATGGTTCTTTAGTAGTATGAAGGGCATGCAGTTGAGCATCCAAACGAGTTGAATAAATTTGTTTTCTAATATCCTCTGGAACACTAAACAAAACTTCTGAGCTTCCAAATTCAGAATTAAAAGCATCAGAGTTGGCACCAGTATCGCCTGTCTTTGAGGGCCCTGTGATAGTGATAGCGTCTTTGATATATCCCTGAAACCCGGTTCCCATCTGGAGTAGAGTTTCTCCAGCCTTGTTTTCTAATTTCTCCAAGTCCTTATCCAAATCATCGATATACTGCTGTGCCTTATTGGCCAAAAGAGAAAGCATACCCTGAGCCTTGGGTTTAGCAGTTTCACCTTCCGAGCTTGGGCGAGCTTTTAGCGTCTCAGTTGACCGGCTCAAGTCGGTAGCCTCTTCTGTAACTTCTTTTTCTTTGGGTTCAGACGCTACGCTATTTATTTCAGGAGATGCTTGATTCACTTTTTTTACTTCGTCGCCTTTAAGAATCTCATCAATTTCATTTTTGAGCTCAGTGAATTCCAACTTGGTTTCTTCAAATTCTTTAACGGCAACTTTGATAGCAGCTTCGCCTTGCTTCTTAGCCTTGCTCCAAAAGCCACCAAGAGTCGACCCCCAAGATGTTGCAGATGCAGCAGAGGCAGCGGTTGTCATACGAGCATATACATCATTGACTGAGTTTTCGAGTTTATCTGCAGCTTTGTTGAATGTTTGCTCAACCTTATCAGAAGGCTTAGATGTCGACAATGGGGCAGTAGTTGAGCCAGCCGAATCTGTTGTTGATTCTATATCTGCAGTTGGGCCATCAGTTGTAGTTTCAAGATAAGGTGGTTGCACAGTTGTAGGCTCGTTTTTAATTGCAACTGGGACAGGTCCTTCTTTGTTAGCGGTATTAGAAGAAGTCTCGGCTTCAGAGATAGTGCCCAAATGATCATAAGCCAAGTCCATTTTTAAGTTGTTTTTGGTCTAATAAGATAGGAGCTCTTAGAAACTTGATGATTGTGTGTCAAAGTTCATAAAATAAACGCGATAAGAGTGCAACGTTAGCTCAAGGGTGAAAGGAGAGCCCAAGCTAAGTGAATGTGGTAATAGTAGTGGGTCAATATCAGTGAAATCTCTCAATAATATCTTGCAAATTACCCAGAGATGTAGGTATTAACGCAGATAAGCAGGCTATTGCTAAGAAATATATGAGTTTAATGGAATAAAGCTTTAGGTATGCGATAGAGAATGTCTCTGCAGAGCATTCTAAACTAAAGGTGGAGCCTTAATGGGTTGATTCTTGGTGTGATATTGAGTGTAATAACGTTACGCAATAGTGTTGTAATAATATTCAATCACGTGGTATTGCCGTGACCGCTTTTGGTTGCCCAAGTTGAGCCCGTTTCATTTGGACAACTTGACCTAGAACCAACTTTTGAACTATTGCAAACACAAAGCATACCCTTGTATTTGGTGCATAAGCGCAAGTACATAGAGATCTAGCATACTTTTTACCATAATGACGATCCAAGAAACACCACAGGATGAAGGTCCTGATCTTTTAATTCCCCCACTACGATTCCATGTCATAGCTCCTAACCTATATTGCGGAAGCTATCCTCGACCACGAAATAAGCGATTTTTGGAGGGACTGGGGCTTAAAACAATACTTTCAGTGACACCAAGTCCAATTGGAGGATATTCGGATGAAGTAAAAGAGAAGAGCAAGGAAAAGGATAAGGGCAAGGGCAAGGATAAGACGCGGGATGAAGGCAACAATAAAGCAGAAGGAAATAAAGAGGACAAAAAAGATAAGAAAGCTAAAGAAAACATGGACCTTGCGGTATTGGATAAGTGGCTTCTTGAATTTGCTGCTGAGCAGAACATTGATTTGGTCCATATTCCGAGCGCATCTGCATCAGACAAATCCAAGAAGAAGCGAGGAGTGCCTTTAGAATACGATGTAGCACGGTTAGCCTGTCAGTACATGATTAACCAAGACATATCGCCGATATACCTGCATTGTATGAATGGTTCTCAGGTCAGTTGTTTACTGATAGCGTGCTTAAGAAAGTTGTCTTTTTGGTCCATGGCCGCGATCTCGGATGAGTTTTTAAGATACTGTGATATGGAGCCTGCAGACGCTAATTTTGTGGAAGGTTTTAGAGCAGAGATTGACGTTCCAGAAAACACCGTGCCTTGGATATGGCAGGGTTTGTCTAAAACCGGCGTTGTTAAACATCACCCGACCATCAAATTCCATGATAACCAGAAGCAAGAGAGTCTGGGGGATGCCGTTCGCTTTTACCCTAGGGATTAACCACGTTTATTTATTACTTTACGCCCCCTTTTAACTGTATATTCTGTTTGACTAAATACAAAAAGATACGTTTTCTGAATGTGAATTGAGGAAGAGGCTAATGAATACATCATACATATACGAGATCATTAGCTGACGACGCTCTTTCCTGTCAAGACGTCTTACAGGTTGTCCAAGGCTTAGCGACCACGTGACCTGTCTTAATTAGTTAGCCGCTCACTTACCGTTACGTAATCACTCATCCCTTGATATATCAACACACACAAGTGTGAAAATAAAAGACCACCTAGCATTCCATGTTGAGCTGTGCCTTTCCAACTTCTCTTCCTTACGCACGCAGCCCGCTATCACCATGTCCAAGTATTCTAAGCCAGGACAGGTTCTTGTAAAGCTTAACGGCTCCTGGATCGTTAACGCACACACACTATGTGCTTCAGCAGCATTCATAGGCGCTTTTGTCTTTGGTGTCGCCTTGCATTACCACAAGATTGTTCAGAATGAATATTATGGATACCCTCAAGAATGGTTTCCTTCAGTATCTGCCACCATTGGCGATAGATATCCTGAGCGATCCATTTTCCAAATTCTGATCGCATTGACTGCTGGTCCTAGGTTCCTTCTCGTCGGCTTTTTCTATTTCCTCACAGCTTCTCCATCGTCTATTCTTCCCAAGGTTATGCTTGTTTCTGGTCTTATCAGAACAATTACTTGTGGTGGTTGGGTCTACATCACCTCCTCTGATGATCACGATTGGCACGACATTTTCATGATTTCCTATATGGTTCTTACCATTCCATGGACTATCATTGGTATTTCCCTATCCAAGCCAAACACTCAGTCTCTAAAGTATCGAAAAATTTTCGCATCTCTTTTCTTTGGTGCTATTGTTCCACTCATTTACTTTTTCATTCAGCACAAGGTTCATCATGTCGCTGGTGCTTACACCATTTACGCCTTTTTCGAGTGGGCTCTTATTATTTTTGATATCGCTTACGATGCAGCTGCTGTTTACGATTTCAAGGCTCTCGAGCTCCGCATTGTTGATGTCAAGGGTATTACCGATGCTACTCAATATACCACAGTCTCTAAAGCTAGCAGCTATTCCAAGAAGTTCCAAGGAGTTGGCTACTTTTCTTTCATTGTTGCCATTTTGAATTCTTTCATTTTTTGGTCGGTTTTGACTTCATTACCATTGTTGATCTGGTACTTCCCACTTTGGTACATGGGAATTTCAGGTTATGAAGCATTCCTTTTTGCTATTATTTCACCCCTTCTTTTGGCTATTTCTCCTCTTAGATCAGTATTTACTGCTATTCCTCAGCTTACCACATTGGGAACGGTCGTTGGTGTTGCTGCTTTCTGGTTGCACAAGCCCGAGTATCGTCTCGAAGCTGTTGCAGCCGGTAGCTCTTTTGGATTTATCGCTCTTGCACTCACCTTTTGGGGTGTGTCGTCAAAGCCTCTTGTTGGAATCCATCGTGCCACCGCTTTCTCAATTGGTTTGCTTCTCAGTTCAATTGCCAAATATGCTTTCTATACCAACAACCCTATTTGGCCCATTATGCATGATGCAAATGGCGGTTTGAACAGATCTGGTGTTGTCATTGGTCTTTTGGCTGCTGTTTTCTTCACACGCCCACATGCCTTTAAGACTGGTAAACAGCCTACAAGCATTGCTTCCCCTAAGGAAAGCGGTATTGCTGCAGGACTTGGATTCGGCGGTCTTTTGTATGCCCTTCATACCCTTCTTTCTGATTCAACTACAATCATGCTTTGGGGCTGGGAAGGATACCCTGTTCGTGGTCCATTGCCTGTTCCTCACGGTATTATAACCTTTGCCGTTATGGCCTTTGGTATCTATGTTGGAGTTACCCGTCGTACATCCACTGGTTCTTGGCCAGCTTATATGCTTGGTAGCGCAGGCGCATTTGTCATGTACTCATGCACTGGTTGGGTTGGATATATTGGTGGTATGATTCTCTCTGGATACTTGATGAGTATCGTTCCAGTTATCTTAGAGTCTGCTGGTCGTCATAACCCTGCCAAGTCCTTTGGAATTGGAGCTTTAGTTCTTGTTTTCCTCTATTTGGCCCATGTTTGGGTTGTCGCTTATGCTTTTGTTCCTGGTGGGCCATTGCTTCGTGAAAGAAGTGACATTGTCCTTGCCGCACAGCAGGCTTGCATTGCTCTTGGTATCTATTCTCACAATAGAATTAAGACCCATACTGGTAGCTCAGTAGCTTCGGCTGGTTCCAATGGTGTTGCGGCGCTTAAAAAGATTGCGTCTCAGACTTTTACTACCCTTGTTGTACTTTTGGCTCTTAGTGCAGCAATTACATTCAAGAGATTCCACCGTGATCCTCCTAAACCATACCATCCCGAAGAAAAGCTCTTAACTGCTGGTATTTGGACTATCCATTTTGGCTTGGACAATGACATGTGGGCAAGTGAGGGCCGCATGCGTGACCTCCTTGCTGATTCTGAGTTAGACGTTGTTGGCTTTTTGGAAAGTGATACCCAGCGTGTTATTATGGGACAGCGTGATCTTACTCAGCAGATTGCTGAAGAACTTGGTTACTACACTGACTTTGGTCCTGGTCCTAACAAGCACACTTGGGGCTGTGCTTTGTTCTCCAAGTTCCCTATTCTTAACTCTACTCACCACTTGCTTCCCTCACCTGTTGGTGAGTTAGCTCCTGCTATTCATGCTACACTTGACGTCTATGGTAAGAATGTCGATGTTGTTGTTTTCCATAGTGGACAGGAGGAAGACATAGAAGACAGAAGATTACAGAGTTTAGGAATTTCAGATATCATGGCTGGTAGCAGCAACCCTCTGATTTTGCTCTCCTACCTTGTTACAAAGCCATTGGAAGGAAACTACAATACTTATGTTAGTGCATACAATGGTATGCACGACATTGATTCTTCCGACTGGGATCGTTGGTGTGAATACATTTTATACAAGGGCCCAGGAATTAAGCGAACAGGATATGCCCGTATTTCTAGATCTTCTATCACGGATACTGAACTTCAGGTTGGTAAGTTTGTCATTGGAGAAGAGCCAAACACAACCAACAAACAGATCCCAGAATCTCAAGTCCCTGTTGGTAGACGCTTCCCTCAAAAGTTACAAGGTGAAGGTGTTCGTGGACATAGATATCACGTTTTTGATCAACCTAGATATTATGAGTAAACTTCTAAAAATTATGGAGTGTTTATTTAAATTCAGAAGCACTTGGAGTGATATTTCAGTTGTATTTTTTTGTATATTAGTCAAATAGTTAACTCAATGAATGTTGGTAATTATGTAAATTGAGTAATTACTTATCGGGAAGTTTGAGACATTGAACAAGCCGCTAACTAATCACGTGATGTTATGTAATGTATTACTAGCTGCCCTTTTATAAAGTAATGTAAGACCCACCAGCCAACCGACTCAGCCTAAATTTTCTCCCTTTCTATGCAAAAAAGTTCATCACCACCTTGACGACACTAAAGTTATCAGCAATATTTGGAAGACAAAGAACAACAACAGCGTTGGATATACACATTGGCATTTTTGTATTGTGAGATCCCCTGCTGAACGTCTTTTGACATCTACCGACTATTGATACCCTCACCCATTTTTTCTCTTATCTATTTATCACACCACAAGAGATTATGATTATACATACGCATGTAGCGCTGGTGCAATTGGCGCTAGTGCTATCACTCATTGCGGGAAATGGAAATCAAGTTGCTGCAGAGCCTTCTATTTCAAACCTGATAAACCATGCTGGAGGTTTTGCGGTGCGAGAGCCGCTAGAGAGCGACAAAATGCGCGTAGAGCAACAGAGACCACAACGGCAGGCTACAAACCCATATAAGTCAGACTATGGATACGAAGGAAACTCAAATGATAGAAAGAGAATGCGAAGAATCCTTGATCAACAATGGAGAGAGGAAGGAGACCACGAGCTTTCCAGAGCCCATGCTGAAGCAAGAATTAAAAAGCTTGAAGATGAAGTTCAACGACTAGAAGGCAGTAGGGAAAACAGCCAAGAACAACGAGCACGACAATATCCTCAGCAGCATCGTTTTCAACGTGAGAAACACTATTCATTTCACCATACTTATATTCCTGAAGAGGGAAACCGATACATGGACGAGGACGACTATGAAAATTTCGACAGAGAGGAATCTTATCAGCACTCCTCTAGCAACGACAAAGATAACAGCCAGTCTCTTCCTGCAGCTGAGGAGACTGCTATCATTGACCAGAATAAAAAGACATGGTCACAAACTATCGTCAGTCTTTTACGCCAAGTCTTTGGTTCACAAGACACTTTGAATGAGTCTCTTGGCTCTGATTATCCTTTAAACTCTGAGGTTTCTGAAGAGCCTGCTGACTACGCTGACCTCCCCTACGGGTCTTCTCCTGACGACAAATTCAACATTATGGATTGGTCTCAGTATGAGCATGAAGTTGTTTTGCGATTTAATTGGACTTCTTCTCGTGAGCGCTCATCCTTTGTGGATGCAGCCAAAACTCTTGTCTTGGATGTCTGGAGAGTGGGAAAGAACTCAGGAGACATTAGATTGCCATCTAATCGACTCCAAAACTTTCTTAGATTATTACCTAAAGCTCTCCGTAAGCCTGAAGCTAGGGTTGTGCTTATTCCTGATTTAGAGCATGCTGTGTATAATGCCTTTCCCGCATATAAGGACGCTATCGATTTGGAAAAGCCATTAGCCTTGGCTCGTACTGCTCGCAGCAAATGGGCTGCTGCTATGTCTATGGAAAATTCTGATGTCGCAACTACCAAAGTCGATGAGGCTAGGGCTGTTGCGCTCGAACTTTTACATACTACATCTGAGTTGTTTTTTCAGGACTATCGAGACCTCGATACTGTTTATGCTTGGTTAAATATGCTTCACGAAACCTTTCCTCATCAGGTCCGTGGTGATATTATTGGTCAGACTCACGAAGGCCGTGATATCGTGGCATATCACATTCATGCTTCCGAGAGCGACGATGTGTCTGGGAAAAAGAAGACAATTGTTTTGACTTCTGGTATCCATGCTAGGGAATGGATTTCAGTTACCTCTTCGCTTTATCTTCTGTACCAGCTTTTAGTTAACCAGGATCAACCCGCTGAAAGTAACATCTTGAATAATCTTGATTTTCTTATTATTCCTGTTATGAATCCGGACGGATATGTTTATTCATGGGAGCACGATAGATTATGGCGTAAGAATCGTCAGGATACAGGTGTATCTATCTGCCATGGAATTGATATTGATTCTTCTTTTGCTTACCACTGGCGTCCATCTGTTGGAACTCCCTGCAGTGAAGGTTATGCTGGGCAAGGCCCTCTCGAAGCATTGGAAGCCCGCCACTTTGCCAATTACATTAACAACACTTCTGCTGATCACCAGTATTTTGGATACATTGATCTTCACAGTTATTCTCAAACCATATTATACCCCTATGGCTATAGTTGTGAAGCTGAGACTCGTGATCAGGAAAATCTTTTGGAACTTGCTTATGGGCTTGCTAAATCGATCAGACTGGCTACTGCTAAACACTATGAGGTTTTGCCCGCATGCCAAGATCGTGAATTCGACCCTGATGATGGTGCTGGAGGATGTGCTCTTGACTTTATGTATAAGATTCATGCAATCTGGGCTTTCCAGGTAAAGTTGAGAGACACTGGAAATCATGGATTTTTGTTACCTAAGAAGTACATTACACCGGTTGGCACAGAAATGTACTCGGCGTTGAGATACTTTTGCGACTTTATTTTGTCACCTCGATAAATTAGGAAGCGATTTTAGGTAATTCTGTGTTGGTCATTTGTTTGGTCTAGGAGCGCAAAATTGGTTACAGAAACATGAGTTGTGAGTAGCTTTAATCTCCAACGTGACAAAATAGCGACGGAAAATGAAACAAAATAGTGGACTCTGGTAATGAGTTGGCACCTTTTTTTGTGATAGTAACGACGGCGCGCGCTTCTTGCCATGAATGATTATCTCTGAAGTTAAAGTTGGAACCTTGTCAGCTTTTTTTTTTTTTTCGGAACAATTCGCATACGCACACATTTTATTGAGTTCAAACTCAAGCATACCCCAAAAACATATCACACTTTGTAAACCAAAACACAATTACAAAGGCGATCTGAAATGACTATTTTCAATTTAAAAAAATGTTTTATTTACGATTTTATTTCTACTTGTTCACATTCGTTTATTATTATGGTATATACTAAGTTTTTTTTTTATACGGGATCTACTTTATGTTATTTTTTCGCATTGTTTTCAATTTATTATTGGCATGTTGAATATATATGTGTATATATTTGCTAACGTATTATGAATAAATTATAAACCTAACAGAAATAAATTATTCAAGTTGCTATTCACGGTCTAGACAATTGCACAAAAAGTTGGGCATGGTATTAGAATACTGGATGTCGTTTATTCCAAATAATTTTTGTTTAATTTCATTAGATGTTTAGCATTTAGATACTAATAATGGCGATTAATCATACAACAAGAAGGAATAAAGAGAAAAAAAAAGGGGAAAGAAGCGTTTTCATGGTTAACTCCAAAAATCGGCCCAAAGTATGAAAGTCCATAATCATGTGCACGTGACATAACTAGCATGTATGTTTCTTGAAAGAGAGCGTCAAAAAAGGTTGTAACAGGGTATTACCACAAATGTTTAATCTTGAAAAAAAGAGTACTAATAAATCAATAGTGGCAATAAATAAGAACAGTAAAAATGGGAATTGAACTAGAGCACGAACAGTAGTTATTATTATCGTCCTTTTTTTGGGCATGATTACTAGCATGTATGTTATGTATGTATATTTAAACCCTTGACCTATTTCATAGAGATATGTGCTGTCACACAAGCGGGGTATGTAACAAACCCTAAAAATATGTTTAATACTACTGTCACGTGTTGCGCTTACGGACACTATGAGTGCCGGCGATGGAACCAAAAAACGAAAAAACGAAAAAGTGCAATGTGTATATGATTTTGGTTTGAGAGATTAGATTTAAACGTATTTAAAAAAGGAAAATATAATATAATTAATAGTATATACAAAAGATGTGATTTTTGTTTGTTTGTTCGTCCTAAGCGCTGTAAAATAAGCAAAAACTTGACCCGCGGGACAATGTGGGTAACTCTGCCCATAGGCAGCAGATAGACACACATCCACGAACAGGACTAAATGACTGATTGGTTCTTCCAGGGAATAGCTGTGCATATACCAATTGCTGATGTAGGCTTGGTGTGCTTGTAGAACTTTCTTTTTGAAATGTACTTCTTTGATTGGAAAAGTAGAGCAAGTATAGCATTGTATAAAGCCATGAAATGGGCCATTTCAAACTGGCAGCCAGTAGCCAGTGTCGGATTTTTTTTTTTTTTTCTGTTCTGGTCTTTTGCCTAATCTTGATACTATATGTCAAAGTCTAGTGTTTTAGTGCTTGTACTTTTACTGCCAATAAACCCAAACTAAACCGAAAGCAACAGCCACCAAGCAAACACACCTCGTTCAAGGCGTGGAAACCACCTCAAAAGAAAGGCATTACATGAACAATGGCATATCCAAGGCGGTGCCAATTTTCAGACCACTCTTTCCTCTTGGGCTAGGGCTCTGCTTGTCCCGTCTCTTCCTTTCGCTCCCACTTTTCTGCTTTTCAAATGGCTTCTGTTCCTGGCGCTAAGTATATATCGGTCATTAGAAGATTCCGCCTGAGATTCAATTTCCTTTTTTTATAGTTTAGTATACCTCGTATTGAAGTATTTCTTTTTTTTTTCCTTTATTAAAGGCGGCTTAGAAGGTTTGATTCATCTTAATATTTGTCAATACCTCTCTTTTATCATCCTTATTTCTTCTTATTCTTCGTCTTCGTCTTCTTCATTTTCTGCCATTTCCCAAGGCATCTCTTCAAAATTACCCCAACAATGCTGCAGCAGTCACCTGATGCTCGCATCAGACACTGTCAACCGCCTCAGCCGTTTCCATTGTTCATTTAAACAATGGTCTCAATCTTTACACACACGGACACATCTCTGATAAAAAAAAAGCTTTTAAACTGTTATAAACAGGCAATCTCATATTCACACTATATTATACTATTTAACACCAAAGATTTGTACCTAAAGTATACAAGCGCATACCCTCAGAAAAGTGACAATAGTCACAATTATAGATATTCCAGTGTAAACAAATATCCTTTCTTCTGTTTGGTTTAGCTCACCCAGTAATGCAACAGGTATTTATCGTTGTATGTTAGTTTTATAAATAGAACGGTTTTTTAGGAATTTTCTATTGTTTCCTCCTTACTACCAGTCAGAAATCCACAGCGACTGGTATCTTTCATTAGTTCCAACAAATTATAGTATTTATTTAATACCAGTTAAGGTCAACGCCTTTACTGTAAAAGCCAAGTAGCACTCAAAGCAATAAACATCAACGATGCAACAAACGAAGCATCATGAAGATCAAAGCGGACACCACTATTGGACTGGGGAAACAGCGATACTGTTGCATTGGTAGAAATGTTAGAAATTGAAATAGAAGAGTTGGAAAGACTAGTAGAATTGGACAAAGATGTAGAATTGACAAATAGGGGGGCAAAGGTATTAGAGTTGAAAGAGTCCAAAGAATCAAAAGAAGCTCTTGAAATTTCAGTAGCAGCACCAGTAGTCTTGGCAGCTTGCTTCACAGCCCTTGCTCGAGCAGGTCGAGCCTTCAAAAGGTCAGACGTCAAAGGGCCATCAATCGCCTTATGAGCGTGAGATTGACGAGTCTCGACAGCTTCGTCCAAAGCAGCCTCATTAAGGGTTGCAGTTTCGCCGGCAATAAAACCAGTCAACTGACTCTGGTTCCACAAAATGCGAAGCTGAACAATATAAAATCCCTTTCCAGTTGCATTGTAATTGACAGACGAATCATAGGCATAGTATCTGTAAAAAAAGTCACCAGGAGTGTTTGTGCCCTCGTTAATAGCCACAAAGTTAGGGTTGCCGCTAATAGTCAAATAATCATCGGCATTGACATCAAATTTAGTGTCTGCATCGTCAGCAATCTCCAAGGTGGTAGAGTTGAATCCACCACCACCAATAGTCAAGTACTTATTGTCCAAACCTGCGACAGAAATGTGGCCAGACGAGTCAAACACGCCAACAAAAGGATCGGGGCTCTGGGAAATATAAACCAGACGATTGTCACTGGCAACACTCAGCCCCAAAAGATCAACCGGGGAACCGGGATCAGATGTCAAGAGGCCAAACTGGACATTGGGAATAAAATTGGCACTAGTTCCAGTTGCAAGAGCAGCAACAAGAAGGGCAAAGTGTTTCATCAACATGCTGATAAAAGAAAAAAAAAAAGGCAAAAAGTTGGGATTGAAAGATGGGAATTGGGAAAAGGCTGTTTGATAAATATGGATGCTTGTGTAGATAATGTATTAATAGCTGTGATTAATGTAGGGCGAGGAAAGCTTTTAAAGGGAAAAAAGTGAGCTCAAGTAATAAGAAGGAAAAGAAGAAAAAGGTGTTATTTATAGGAGAAGACGGTTTTGATTTTGATTTTGATTTTAAAGACACAACAAGGTAATTGAAATGGACTGTGGAGCATTATTAAATTGTTGACCCAACTTGTAAAATGTGACAGGTTAGATGATGTGGATATACGGTTTGAAATAGGTTCTCAAGTTGGAAATTTGCTGTTCAGTCGCATTCTCATAAAGAAGGATCTTGTTTTGAGTATATAAACATGTTGTAACTGTCCATTTTGGAACAAATAACAAGGTTTAATTGCATAATGATACATTTAGCTTGGTGAAAGAAGCACATTCAGTGATTAACAATGAAGATTAGAGGAACTGATATGGAACAATCATTATGTGAATATACTATTTATTATAAATTATGACCAGTCGTAAGGCAACAACTAGTTGGCAAAGTTTCAAAAGGCCTGCCTCGTTACGGGATTAATGTCGTACGGCTGGTTTCACGTGACTGAGTCTATTTCATACCCAGCGGTGCGTATATGTGCGCCGCTCCCTGACACCCAAAACGGATATGTGCTGGTTAGGATGAAGCGGACACGTCGGTCGTTGATTTAGCCAAGCATGCGACTATTTGGAACGTGTATACCTGTGAATATATTACCATGGAAAAAGGTTATTTATTCTCTCAGTTACGTATATACACCCGTTTGGAAAATATCCGAGCCAGCCATCCGGCATAGTCCGTTCCCAATTCATTGCACGTGATCGGCTGTTAGTCGTCGGCCATCGGATGAAACGAAAATCCCTCTGGTCAATCGGAAGTGGTCGGGTTATATACCGGAAACGAGAAAGTGTACAGATAATGGGTGATAATGCTAGCAAGAAGAACAGTGATCATTAATGCAACTTTTCTAGCTGTATGTATACTTTTATAGACATTAACATATTAAAAGGAAAACTCACTAGTTGTGACATCTTGGTTTAGAACAGAACAGAATAGACGGTCCTAACCAGTTGACAGTAGTAGAAACGGTAGTCATAGTCGTAGTAGTCATAGTAATTCGATCCGCCCAATTCAAATCAGTAGTATAATATCCGTTTCCGATTTAGTTGGTTTTTATATACATTTCACTTCTTTGTAATTACGTTGTAATTAAAGTTCCGAAGGCATCGGATTATTTTGGCCAATCAGAATTGAGTTCTTTCCCGGTTAACCCTGCTCTTTCTCCCTCCACCATGCAGCCCTTATTCCCTCTCTTGTTTTTGTTTCGTTTTTTCGTTTTTACGTTTTTTAAAGGGATTACTCTGGTCTTCCGGTCGGTTTCTTCGGCATCTCTTTTTTTGGTATAAATATCCTGTCTAATTCTCTTCAATTTCATCTTCCTTGTTTCCTGGTTGTTTTATCTTTTCTTATATCCATCGGCCATATATAATCCAAGCTATATCTCCATCTCCATCTTCTATCCTACTATACTACTATAGATCAACTATAACCTTCTTATCTCGAATCTCGTTTCTCAAACCCTATCAACAATGCCTGAGCTCCCTCAATACGCAACCACGCTAGATACTAGCTTGCCTCTCTTCAATTATAACGAGCCTTATGCCAACACTCAAACCCCCAATCCCGGCTGGAAAGCTGGAGATGGTGCCAATTCTCGTGAGATTATGGCTGGCCATCTCCATTCTCCAGCCAACACCTTGAACGGTTCTACTTCTGCCACTACCAACGGAGCTTCCAAAAACGGTATCAAGAATGGATCCACAAATGGAACTTTTTCTTCTTCTTCTTCTTCTTCAAATGATGAGCCTGAAGATTGGATCAAGTATTCCAAAGTTGGTTTCGATCCCGCATCTCCTACCCGTGAGCCGTCTGACAACTACAAGTTTATGACCTCCAGTTTCTCGCCTCGCCCCGTCGCCTTTGTCTCCACCGTTTCTTCCACCGGCGTCCGCAACCTTGCCCCATTTTCCTATTTCCAAATCATGAGCAACAACCCCATAGTCTTCAGCCTGGGCATCTCCAAGGGCAGGGGCCATATGAAGGACACTGCTAAAAACCTCCAATCCTCAAAAGAATGTACCATCAACATAACCTCCGAATGGTTCATTGAAGCGGCAAACTACTCCTGTATGAACGCCCCGGATTCTGTTTCCGAGTGGAAGCTCACCGGCTTAACTCCCGTCGAATCAAAGTTTGTCAGCGCTCCTCATGTCCTGGAATCCCCCGTTTCTGTCGAATGCAAAGTCATCCACGATATCCCCATCCTCCATCCTACCGAGCCTGGCCGCGAAACTGGCAACGTGTTTTTGCTGCAAGCCGTCTACGTCCACGCCCGTGAAGACATCTTTGACCCACAGGAGGGCGAAAATGCGTTTGGCACCGTGCTGTTGGAGAAAATTAAACCCGTCAGCAGATTGCAAGGTATCACATATGGCCGCTCTTTGCAGACTTTTGATATGCCCAAGATTGATTTTGAAAGAGAAAGAAACTTGGACCAGAACAAGGAGCTTTATGAAGAGGTTATAAAAGAAAGTGAACAAATATAATTGCTGTTTCTTTCAATTGTTATGTGTTATTGTTATTGTTTGTGATAGATTTTGCGGTTGTTCTTATTCTTATTCTTATTTTTCGTTTTTGTTTTTGTTTTCATTTGATTTGTGATAGATTTTTGTGCTTATTTATTCTTGTTTACCAATGCAAATATAAATTGTTTTAAAATAAATAAATAAAATCATCAATTAAAGTAGCCGTAACTACCTAGTTTTATAAAAACTATATGCACTTAATAACCTATTTCTAGTGTGTATACACAAAATAAATACCGCCTTGTTCAAATTATAAATTAATTGGAAGACGAACTATAAGTATCTCCAATCTCTACAACATGCTCCAATCCCTTACTTGGCTGCTCATACTCTTCTTCATCAGCCTCTTCAATCTCTTCGTCTTGCGCATCACTTAGGTTGCCAGACAACTCTTGGTATCTTGTTTGATAGGCTTGACACACCATGAAAGAGCATTCAAGGTGCCTAGAAGTCAACAACTCCGTAGTAACGCTTCCAAACATTGTGCTGTGGGCAAACCCGCTAAGCTTTGTCGAGTTGGTTGAACCAATAGACATACTGGTATTGGTGCGGCGGGGGACAGGAGCAACACCATTGTTAAAACCAGAAGCCTCCATGTGTTCAACAGCACCGTTAACATCAGCAGCTCTGGGGCCGTTATCTGTGCCAAAGGCTGTACGGCCAAGAAGAACAAGATCTTGAGGTCGGAGCTTGTACATAACAAGAGCTTCAGAGTATGAAACAGGACGCTGGACTTGCTCTCCACTAAGACCAGTCTTGTAGAATTTGGTAAGGGAAACCTTGGATTGAAGATCCGGGGAAAGTCGGCGGTAAGCATCAGCAATAGCCTCCCAAACAGTGTTAGGCTTAGCAATCTTAGCAAGTGCATCACGTTCCTTGTTTTCAAAAATCTCATCTTGTTCATTCACTTCAAACTTAGAGGCAGGAACTCGTTCAAAGATGGCAGCAGCATTTTGACTACCCAAGTCACCATTATGATCATTATTAATAGAAGCACGGGTGCTGCTACTATTGCTGGCGTCAAGGATCTGGTCAACAGCAGACTTCAAGCCAAGGGTATACTTCTTTTGTCTATTCTCTCGTCGTTGTTGCTTCTCCGCACTCTTTTCCTTCAACCGAGCAACTTCTTGTTCATAAGCACTTTCCTTGGCAATATCTTCCTCAGACTGGCAAACTATAACAGTAACCTGAATGTTTTCGTTGCGGGCAAAGTACAAACCAATACCAAAAGCAAGCCAGTCATCGTTACCGCCAAAGAATGGGATGATAACCTGCTTAACAGGCTTCTGAGCCGCTGACGAGTGGTACAATCTAGAAAATCCGCGATCGATAAAAGCTCCAACATGGAATTTAGCACCAGTGAAAAGAGAAGAAAACAAAGCCAAATTGGACTGGATTCTGGGACCACCTTCACGGGCGGTGAATGAGCCAATGGGTTTATTCAACAATTGTTCATTGTCAATAATTTCGTGATTAAAGTCGTCCCAGAATACGAGTGCTAAATCAGAGGTACTAGAAGACAGGGAATTAATAATACGAGGGCGCTCAGAGTATGGAGCAATGGACATAACTCCTTCAAATGGAATGCGGTTGATGCTGGTAAAAGTACTCAAAACCTTCATCACTGGATCGTCGTCACCAGGAATAAAGTCAGACGCCATAGCCTGAATCAAATCAGTAGTTCTATCAGTCAATTCAACCATGTGAACAGCAGAAACAAACAAATCCTTGTTGGCAGAAGTGGAAAGGTAGTCCTGGTTGACAGTAGTGTGAGAGGCTCTAGAGTTAGTTGTAGACAAGTCTTCAGAGAATTCGTGGCCCTTGTCGCTGGCAAACTTAGACCTGGTAACGGAAACAAGTTGCTGAGGAGATGCGATAAGTTGAGTAAACAGCATATTAGATGGAAGAGCTTCAGAATCGTCAAAAGCAAGGATGAGTTTGGGAATCTTAAAATCAACACCTCTGGGAACACCGGCGTAATTAGCAAGAAACGATGGGGCATTCTTATCCTCGATACTATCCATTCTCTTTCTCCACCAAATTGTCAATGGGGTAGTGATAACAGTGGTAACGATAGCCATCAAAACAAACATGGAATAAATTCTAGTGCTGAGAATACCAGCCTGTAAGCCAACAAGCAAAACAACCAACTCAACCAAACCCTTACAACTCATCAAAATACCAACCTCGATAGCATATCTGTTGGACAAGCCAAGTATCTTTGCAGGAATAGTTGCACCGATAATCTTGCCGAAAAAGGATACAAAGATAACAAGAATGGTGTAACCCCAAGTGACACCGTCATTGAGAGCAGCCAAGTTGACGTTGAAACCGGCAATAGCAAAATAAATTGGCATGAAAACAGTGCTCATAACATCTTCAATCTTTTCAGTAAACTTGGCGGGGAATCGGTTTTCACGAGGGATAATAACACCCATCACAAAAGCACCAAAAATTGGGTGAACACCAAGAATGTCGGTCAAAAAGGCAGACACAAAAAGGAGCATAATAACAACGGCAACTGCCAACTCAGAAGGTCCCTTTTCAATGGACCCGGTTCGCTTAAGGAACATGTACAAAAGAGGGCGAACAACAATGGCGAGCAGTAATGTCCAGCCGAAAATACAAAGTAAAATATACAGGGTGTCGATAGGAGCGCCCTTTTGAGCGAGGGAGATAACAAGGGCAAGCAGGATCCAAGCAACCAAGTCGTTAAAGACACCAGCGGCGAGGGTAACGATACCAGAAGTTTCATGGAGCATTCCCAACTCGATCAAAATACGAGCCAACACGGGCAAGGCGGTGATCGAAATTGAAATGGCAATAAACAAGCCAAAAACACCAAAAGACCAGTTTCCAACCTCGTCATGGTAGTTGTGATACAAGCCAACGGCAATAGCCCAACCCAGGCCAAAAGGAAGAAGAATGGAGCCGACACCGACAGAGGCAGCGATTTTCCAGTGTTTTCTAAGATAAGGAAGGTCCACCTCCATACCGATAATGAACAGTAGGAAGACCAAGCCAATGTTGGCGATAAGATTGATGTTAGGGAGCGAGACGGCAGGGAAGATGGTGTCAGTAAAGTTAGGGATGCGGCCCATGACGGTCTGGCCCAAGATGACACCACCAATGACTTCACTAACGACTTTAGGTTGGCGGAGGTAGGAGAGGGGAATATGGATTAGTCGGCAAAAGACAACGATAATAAAAGCCTGGACAAGAAACAGAGCCAGGGGATCTGATGTGCTGTACACCAGCGGATTTCTTCCACTGAAGACGCCGGACTCGATCTCAGCCATGGTTGTTTAAGACGAGTGGTTTTTATAGGTGATGGTGGGACGGGGGATATGATGGAGGTTTTGACTCGAAAAGGGTTTTCCAAAGAGGAAGAAGAACGAAAGGGAGGACTGGAGAGTGTTCAAACTGGGTTGAACGCACAGTTTGAAGAGGATCAGAGAGGCAAATTTGTGGGAAAAAAGGAAAGAAGAAAAAAAGGCGGGATTGTATATAGAGAGAGAGAGATCGAGGAGATGGAAGAAAGAAAGGTTTGTTTGTGTGTGTGTGTGCGGCAGCCCCCATAGTTAAATACTAAATACCTTTTGGCGGTGCCTGTGTGCGCTTACCTAAGCCCACGCACAAAGGTGTAGTCACGCTAGACTGGCGTTTAGACAGCATATCGGATTATATGGCGGGCCCACACTGCCCTAGCGCCTGGCTTCTCGACACACCTATTGAGTGTTCTTGGCTGGTGCCGGCCAACCAACAGCTGTCTTTGCGCTGGCACGTGCACCAGTCCCGTCCAGTTCAGTTCAGTTCAGTTCAGCACACTGTCATTGTTGGAATCCCGGCATGTGATGACCGTGTATCTACTTTTGTGAACTGTTTGTAAACTGCTGGCACTGGATTAATATATTCCTTGGACTAAAATTAACATATAGACACCCCGGTTCCCCCGTCCTGCTCCTTCCCCTCTTTTTGTTTTTGTTTTTGTTTGTTTTTTTTGCCCTCGTCTCGTATCATAGCATCATAACAATCGTGGCCAGAAGAGGCTCGGAATGCCAGTGTGTTCCCAATCCGGAACATATCTGATCGCCTCCTTGTCACGTTCTGCAACAACCACACGTCATTCTCGGGTCGCTCGCTCGCGGCTTGCAATGGCGTAATTGATCCGGCCGTTTGGTATCACGTTTGTTGTGGATATCACGTGGTGGGCCATCTCAGCCACTTTGCTACGCAATAGGTACCAAATCTACAGCCATCTATGTGTCTATGTGTCTATGTATAATATATTCATATTCATATATTCATCAAACCCTCTACAATCTCGATATACAACATTGGTATTCCTTTATACATTACAATAACCATCAAACATAGTCACTCACAACCTAGTTGTGCTGTCCTACTCTCACATCTTTAAACTACCTCAGCCTTACCATTCTCTCGTTCTAGTTCGAGAAATTCAAAACTACTTCTTTCAACCCGGTTTGCATCAAAGAAAAGATATTATTAAAAATACACAAACTATATAATTTTATATCGTCAAAAATGTGAGACAAAAAACCTCTTTTTTTTTCTCTCTTCTTCAAAAACAAAAAAAAAAAAAAAAGCAAGACATAAGCATAACCATCGATCATCATAACAAAAGTTAAAAACAAACAAAATCAAATAATAAAACAACAAAAGAGGGCAATAATACAAAATAAACAGATTAAAAGTAAGTTCTAAGAAAAAAAATTCATCACGTTTTTGTTTTCCTTCACCTTATTTTTCAACAGGTCCATCGGCGGTGTAGTCATCATAATTTTTTTTGGGTATTTCATAATTCGTAATAATTTTTCATAAAGGAGTGTAAAAAAAAAATCTTCATCTATCAAGACGATTTTCAATATTTGGTGCTGTTGCTGGAGGGAGTGATTTTCTCCAGTCTTTTAAATTTTGCCTAGTACTTGGCTGTATAGTACCTGCCGTACTCAAGCTTTTCAGTAGTGATTTCAACAACCTCATCGTCATCACCATCGTCTTCGACAAGCTCAATTGCAGAATACTTGATCAAGTCCCATCTGTTCCAAAAGGCAACAGAGGACTCCAAATCATCGGCATCAACAAGATCCTGGAAATAGTACTTGGCATTCATAAGTCGAGTCTTGAGATTAAGTAATCGCACACTTCCTGGTTGCTCGGAAGGCGCAAGATTCTTATCGCTAACTGTAGATTGGTTGGCATTATCTTCAGCCTCGTCTTCTTCATCCTCTTCTTCGTCATCAGAGTAAGATCCGTTGTCAAATTCATCCACAATCTGAGGACGGCTATACATCTGAGGCTTGGGTTTGTACATTTGCATGGGCCTCGGGGAAGAAAAGGAGCAGTGACGTGGGGTGCGAGGACCATAAGACTCAACACCCGAAGAGTAGTTGCCATCTTCATCGCAGAGGCTAGCGGGAGAGATAGGGGCGTCATAAGAATACTTATTAGTGCTGGAGGTCTTTTGTTTTTCTTCTTCATCAACATTATAAATTTCGTCTTCGGCACAGGAAGTATATGTGCAGTATTGGGCCCAGACTTCATCGATTGCGGAGACCAAATAATCAAAGCATTTGGCTCGAGCATTCAAATCAGAACGGGGGACAGAAGGCTGTCTTCGTTTACGGTAGTTGACCTCAGGGTTGGTCACAGTACGGTGGCGACGCAAGGCTGCAACGCTAATAGATTTAGCACGAAATTGTCTTTTTGCAGGGGCAGCAACGTCATTGTCCAGTTCAGAGTTTGAGTGAAAGCGGAAAGGGTGAGAAGAAGGTTCATGCTTGTTTGTAGAACAAGATGAGTGTGGAGGGGATGGCGGAGAAAAATAGGTGGTGGTAACTGGGGCAACGGCGCTTAAAGACATGGAACGGCGCAAATCCAAGACGTTGCGACGAACATCATTATCATCACTAGAATCCGAAGGAGAATCGGAATCAAAATCGGCAAAACACTGTCTTTTATTAAAAGTTACAGTCTGATCAGCAGCTCTGGCTCTCTTTAGGGATACGGGATTAAAAGGATTGTTATCATGACAGGGAGTTCGAGTTGAGAGAACAGAGGGGGCCATGTTTGTTTTGGTTTTGTATGTGAGTAGTATATGTAAGTGTGCGCTGGGAGAGAACAAAACAAAAAAGGGGAGTTTGTGAGGGAGAGCAGGGCGTTTTAAGTTTTTCTATGGTTGTGGGTTAGGGCAGAAAAATTTTCTTAGTCAAAAGGTTCCACAAAGTTCCACAAGACACGGTGGCAAGATTGCTGCAAGGGGGCTTGAGGCTTTTTAATGCAAAAAAAGATGTTGCCACGTCAAATAAATGAGTAGCAAAAGAAACGAACAATCGACAGGAAATGGAGGATTGGAAGGTTGAAATTTGAAATTCAAATGAATAAAATAAATTCAGGAAAAATCAAGAGAACAAGAGTTGGAGAAGTGTGGGAAGCGGAGAATAAATGAAGTGTCAGAGAATTGGTGTGGTGATTGCTTGGGGGGGAAAAAAACAGCCAGAATGGGGAGAAAAAGAGAGAAAGAGAGAAAAAAGAATAAAAAGAGGAAGAGGTGCAAGTGGGTTTTATGAAATACAGCACAACCAGGCCTCGATCCTTTTAATTGTTTCGGAATGGCAGGTTTCTATTGGTTCCGAAAATAGCCTGAGCCACATGTTTCCATTATAGGAAATATCTCAAGATGGCACTATGACTCAATTCTGCAAAAGTGGTGCTTTGGTACCTCTGTTGCCACAGCAACTTTATTTGATTAGATAGATGACACCTGTTGTTTTCTGGGGTGTGCAATCAAAATGGACGTTCATGCTTAGGAGAGCTAACACAGGCTGCGGTTTGCAGAGAGGTTTGGTTTGATGAAAAGAGCTAGGGTTCTTGGGATTATTCTTGGTGTTATTTTGATATCATTTTGATACCAGCGGGCTAAGATTCGATCGACTCAGGAGGTTTGGTTATAATATTCTCAGTTCTTTGTTAGGACAAACTGTGCCCAATGGCTAGGACAGCCACTTGGTTCGCCATGTTATAGCAGTTGTTTTGCCATCCTATACATTGCCACCAGTGTATCGTGAACCAGCAACAAACGACAGCTTTAGCCGATATATGTTTTCAATGACATTACATAGCCAACTACTCTGTGCTACTTGCACTTCAGTCACAGCTGTAAGAAACAGCCTAGAGGTCAATTGACTAACAAGATGTTTGATGAGCTGTTGTTTGCCACTAGGCATCCAGCTACATGCTTGTAGCAGCCTCGATCTTCACGATACCACCCGTCTATGAATGTCTAATCTGCTGTATATATCCAAACCGTCTAGACAGTCATATTGGTTGCCTAGTAGTTAATGCAAAAGACCGATAGCATAGTCTAGATGCCATCATGGATCTTCGGACCCTGTTTCATCCTTTAGTAGTTTAGGGAGCCAGGTCGAATTCATGCATCGGTTTTGGTCCCTGGTCTTTCTTGCTACGCGATTGTCGGACTCGTTTCTCTAGATCCATTAGACCAGTAAATTGAGCACATGTGTTTCTTCAAGATGCTCATTTCCCAAAGTCTTGAGATTGATTGATATCACAATATATGTAGATGGGTATAGCTTAGTGTAATAGTCAATTTGAACACGACGCGTCTGTCCCCTCTGCTAGCAAAGCCTATCGCTTCAGACAACAGCAACTCTGTACAGCATTAGTCTTCTACGGTATGAGCAGTTACTGCGGTTCTTCAAGTTGTATATCGTAGCTAAATATTCATAACTTTTGTATACAAGTCTATCTATTTCCATTTCCATTTGTTACGATGACACGTTATCGTCGTCGTCGTCGTCGTCGTCGTCGCCGTTTTGTTGTTGTTGTTGTTGTTGTTATGTCCTTCTTCTCTCCTCCCTTTGTTCTTTTTCTATGGAACATTCCCTCCCCTCACTCCATGTTTGTATTGTCCCAAATGGGCATACATTCCGTTATCTGATCCTACCCAAAAACCAATGTTTTCGGGTCTTTGACGCATTCCATACATTCTTTGTTTACCCATCATATATCCTCTCATATATACTTAGTAATTCAAAAAAAGGTACGATAATCATAGACTACGATATACGCTTATAATTCTCTGAGGTACGCAGACCACTTTGCTAAAAAACTTGTATACATACATAGTATATTTTATGTTAGATGCTACATAAGGGAGCTTTATAGAAAAGTGACAATAGCCACAATTATAGATACTGAGGCCTGGAACTGAGTGGCCATCTGAGCTACATCAACCTGTTACAGCTTTGGAGAAATACCAATCTCTGTTTAGACCAGCCAACCTTTCTGGTAGATTAAAAAGACTCAATTTGACAATATTGTATCGGTTGACACCACCTGTATTAAAAACATTTACAGTATCAAGCTGGAGCATATATAAAAACTCAACCGGGGTTTCTCCATAGCACCTGTAGAATGATTAAAAATAATAATCGCCTGCATTAAAATTAAAATAAAGTCTCATTTCTGCTTCATATTCAGTTTTTGCGCTTGTTAATTAATCAAACAAAATGTAAATATTAAAATCATCACATGACAAAACCAATTCAGTTAAATTGGTAACCAACTTGACTACCAGAAATTCTACTAATCCATATTGAATAGCTGAAACGGTACCATTCAATAGCCTAAACATATTTTCATTCTAAATCATTTATTTTTTGGTTCATCATTAAATGAGGCATTATATAACCATATTTTTGATTCCATTTATTCCCAAACAAACAACATAACCATATCACAAACAGAATCAACCGGCCTTTCTGGTCCATTCAAAGATTTAACATTTCATCTTTGAAAAAACAGCGAGCCATCCTTCAATCAATTCTTTCATCACAATCAAACCATTACTACAAATCAACTCCTATCATTTAAAAGTTCAAGCTCTTTCTAGTAGCAAACAACTTTGTGCTGACAGTTGAACCATGCTCTTCAAGTTGAGAGCAGTACTGATCGAGTTGGCCAGAAACCAACAAGTTCTCTAAACGAGAAGGCTCAGCAGGGAGCTTGAACAAGGTCTTCCATTCATCAGTAGGCAACTGAGGCTTTCCCTGAGAAGCAAGTTGAGCGTTTTCAGCATTTCGTTTAGTGCGCCATTGTTGAATCTTTTGAGTTTCACGAGCAACTTGTCGTTGGTAGTAGTTGTAGCTACCCTGGTCAGTGTGGAATTGGTCAATAGAGTCGAAAATGGACTCAATGTTCTTCTCCAAGTAGGAATCTATCGAAATGTCCAAGTTGTCAAAGTTGTTGTCGAAAGATGCGGATGCGGATGCTGGGGAGGTGGTAAGGCTCTTGTAGTCAAGGCTGGTGGTCTTCAAGTTTCTGGCCTCAACAGATTGAAGGAAAAGGGTGACAAGGTGGGAATTGCGGATCTCAAGAGGCAATTTTTCGAAAATGTTCTGGTAAGAGAGATTGTTCTTAGTAAGAGATTCAGTAGTGAAAGTGCCTTCCTTTTTGGAAGCAATGAATGATTCCGAAAGTCGGTAAGCGTGTAATGAAAGGCCGTTAGATAAGGTTTGGGAAACATCGTTAACGATCAAAACAGCATCTGGGTTGGCAGCCTGATAAGAGAGTAAGTTTTCAATGGTGGTGTTGTTGAAAATCTTTCCGAGAGAGGTGCTGATGAAGTAACCAACAGTGTTGATCTCATGTTTGAGCTCACGCAAAAGATCGAGCATGTCGTGCTGATATCTTTGGACGGATCTGGATCGAACGCCGGAGCCTTCATTGTCGTTGGCAGAGGCTGGGAAGGGGAAGGCGTGAGAGATAGAGAGAACATCTTCGTCATCGATACCGAGAAGCTGACCGGATATTGACATGGGGTAATTGTCGGAAGCAGTCTTGATAATGCTGAGAACAACGCTGGAGTCGATCTGAACCTTCTTGGTAGTAGCGGGGCCGGAGGGGAAGGCAGTGGCCTGGATGGCACTTCGGGTACTGATCACAAGGTCAGTAATCAATCAATTTGAAAAGTAAAAAAGTCAGCAACAACATATACATACACTGGTTTGGACATTTTGAGACGGCTTTCGAGTGATGGCTGAAAAGATTTGGGTACTATGTCCTGCCTGTTGGTGTAGCTCTTCAAAGGTTGTACTGAAAATTTTTTTCACTCTGAAATTTACAGTGGTGGAGCTGGCACAAAAGCTATGGTCACGTGAATATAAATTAAACGTGATCTCAAAATAAACCTATCAAAAATTACCCCTGCCCTGTGATTGTAAATGATGACCATAAGATGAGTCAGCGAAAATTTTTTCAGGGTAAACCCTTCAAAAACACTGGTTGCGTTAAAACGTCATTACCATTGTAAGAGACCATATGCGATCCAGTATGTATAGGGCGTAATTTGTGTGACTCTTATCTTTTTTTTTTTTTTTTTTTCCTCTCTTAGCCATCCCTTCACAAGGAAAACCAAATAAAGGTAAGTTTTATAGGCATCGGTTAGTGTTTGATAAGATTTCGGAATTGATAATTAACAAGCGGATTAATGATATTTTTCAATCAGATTATCAACAATGTCTGACAAGCAAGTTGAAGCTGCCACTGAGCAATTGCAAAAGACCTACCTCGACGAGGAGACTGGAGAACAAGTCTCCAAGAGCGAGCTCAAGAAGCGCCAGAAGGCTCGTGAGGTTGCTAAGAAGAAGGCTGAGAAGGCTGCTAAGAACCCTGCTCCTGCTGCTTCTGCCAACAAGAAGAAGGATGAGGAAGAACTTACCCCTAACCAGTACTTTGAGATTAGAAGCCGTCAAATCACTGAATTGAAGCAATCCAAGGCTCCTTACCCATACCCCCACAAGTTCCAGGTCTCCATTGAGATTCCAGAATTTATCGAAAAGTACAGTCACTTGCAGCGTGGTGACAAGCTTGAGAGTGAAAAGGTTTCTCTTGCTGGTAGAATCTTTACCAAGCGTGAGTCAGGTGCTCAACTCAAGTTTTACGTTATCCACGGTGGTGGTTCCCAGGTTCAGGCTGTTGCCCAGGCTTTTGACAATGAGCAGCTTGACTCTATTCACGAGATTCTCAAGCGTGGTGACATTGTTGGTGTCAATGGTTACCCCTTCCGTACTTCTCCCAAGAAGGGTGGTGAGGGTGAGCTTTCCATCTTTATTGAGAAGATTATTCTTTTGACTCCCTCTCTTAGAATGCTTCCTACCGAGCACTTTGGTTTCAAGGATTTGGAATCTCGTTTCCGTATGAGATACCTTGATCTTATCATGAACAGATCTACTCGTGACCGATTTATTGTCAGATCCAAGGTTATCTCTTACATTCGTAACTTTTTTGACTCTAGAGGTTTCATTGAGGTTGAGACTCCTATGATGAATGTTATTGCTGGAGGTGCTACCGCTAAGCCTTTCGTTACTCACCACAATGATTTGAACATGGAGCTTTTCATGCGTGTTGCTCCTGAGCTTTACCTTAAGCAGCTTGTTGTTGGTGGTTTGGAGCGTGTTTACGAGATTGGCCGTCAATTTAGAAATGAAGGTATTGATATGACCCACAACCCCGAGTTTACTACCTGCGAGTTTTACCAGGCTTATGCAGATGTTTACGATGTCATGGATACCACTGAGCTTTTGTTCTCTGAGATGGTTAAGAGCATTACTGGTAGCTACAAGATTACTTACCACCCTGAAGGACCCGAGGGCAAGGCTTTGGAGCTTGATTTCACTCGTCCTTGGAAGCGTCTTGATATGATTCCCACATTGGAGGAGCGTCTTGGTGTCAAGTTCCCACCTGCTACTGAGCTTCACACTGCCGAAACCAACCAGTTCTTTAGAGACGTTTTGAAGAAGGCCAAGCTTGACTGCACACCTCCTCTTACCAATGCCCGTATGCTTGACAAGCTTGTTGGTGAATACCTTGAAGACACTTGCATCAACCCTACCTTTATTTTCGGCCACCCCGAGATGATGTCACCTCTTGCCAAGTACCACAGAGAGATTCCCGGTCTTACCGAGCGTTTCGAGGTCTTTGTTGCTACCAAGGAAATTTGCAATGCCTACACTGAGTTGAACGATCCATTTGACCAGCGTGAGCGTTTCGAAGAGCAGGCCAACCAGAAGGCCCAGGGTGATGACGAGGCCCAGCTTGTTGACGAGACTTTCCTCAATGCCTTGGAATACGGTCTTCCTCCTACTGGTGGTTGGGGTGCCGGTATTGACCGACTTGTTATGTTTTTGACTGACTCTAACACTATCAAGGAGGTTTTGCTTTTCCCTACCATGAAGCCTGAAGTCAACAACTAGGGTTGATTTCATTCTTTATTAGTTTATTTTAATCATTATAAAATTGGTTTTAGTTTTGTATTTTTTGTATAATAAATAAAAAGTATTCTTTTGAAAAAAACAAACAAAAAAAAAGAAAAAGAAATCAATATATTTACAAAAAACAATTTACACACAAAAAAAACAAACCATAATTTTTTTTTTCTAAATTTAACATTTAAATATTACAAGGGTAATAATTATTCTTGTTTAATAGCATGTTCAGGAGCACCTGGCGAGTCATCCTTCTTAGTTTGATCCAAAAGAGGTTTGAAAACAGGGTCAGATAACAAGTTGAGAACTTCCTTTGCGACTTCCGAGTTGATGCCATTTCCAAAGGAGACATTTTCAGGATTAAACTTTGAAATCTGTTTAATATGGTCAGCCTCAAGTTGCAATTCCTCTTGAGAAAAGGGGGTATTTTCCAAAGACTGGGAGTCCAAGGCCTGGATAACGTTGATGTTTTCGTGGGTGTACAAGTTAGCCTTCATACCGACACCATGCATTGCGTGTTTCTGGAGCGTGGCGAGCCAAAGCTCGACGACCTCGAGGTTGGAGTCGTAGACGCGGATGGAGCGGCGGTGGGTACGACGCTCAAAGTTTTCTTTGCTCTTGGCGTGGACGAAGGGAGATCGGACCACGGTCCAGCGCTCGCGGCGGGTGGGGAGGGGCACGCTGCCGGTGACGGGCATTTTGAGGTAGTAGGCGGCTCTCAGGGCAAAGTCGACAAAGAAGTCGAGGTCGGGGGTTTCGTAGGCACGGAATTGGATCTCGGCTACCAAGTCGCCATGGGTCTTGGGGTGTCGAAGGGGGGCATATTCGTTGAGGAGGACGTTTAAGGGAAGGGGACGGGCCGTGGCGGCAGTAGGCTGGGTTGCGGAGGGAGTGAAGCTGCCGGCTTCTGGGTATAAATGCGCAGGCTCGTATTTTTCAGATTTGTCAACAGATGATGATGATGATGATAGATTGGAGGTGGTGGCAGACATGAATCGAATGGATCGATAAACGGGCCGTGCAACCGCAGCTGCTGAACAAAGTTGTCGGAACATTTGCGAATGAATTGTCAAGTGGATAATACTATTTCTAGTATTAATAGTACTACTACTACTACTTTAGGTGATGGCGGTGGTGGTGGTAGTACTGTGATTGCACTTGATGGGATTGAAAAGATTAGGTGAAAAAAAATTTCTGGTGATTGGGTAGAATTGTTCGGTGGGATTTGCGAGAGAGATCGGAGTCACGTGGCATTCACATGACGCAAGTGACAGCATGTGTCACAGAACCGGAGACTGTAACAGGATTTACTGGGGTAAACCATAAAGCGGCAAGTCTAGTCGGGGTTGAGCAGCGACTGAATGTGTGTCTTTTATTATTATTGCGATTACTGCTATTCTTGTTTTTTTATTGCAATTTGCTACACCAACTCGCAGCTACAAACAGAGCCAGAGAAAGACCGGGCAGCTGTGAATCGATGCGGGTTCCGAAAGCGTTGCACTCGTACGCCGCTGCCGGTACCGCAGCGCTTGCTCTTTGCCCTGAATTAGTCACAAAGCGCTTTACAAAAAACTCTCCACCCCACCAGGAGCATGTATATAACCCGTGCAAACTGTCCATGATCCAGGACAGGTTTGTTCAATTCCGCTTGCTTTCTTCTAATCATCTTACTATTCTTATTCTTATTCTTATTCTATTTCGCATACCTCTTGACCACCATGAGCTCGACAGAACAAGTTGTCAGTGCACCGGCACAGGCTTTGCACGGTGCTGCCAGCTCCACAACCATTTCAGAAGTCGATACCAAATCAACAAGCCCACCGCCTCGATATGTAGCATTTGTGGCAGGAGTGTTTTCAGGAGCAACCAAGCTTGCAGTCGGCCACCCCTTTGACACAATCAAGGTGCGGATGCAGACTTCGGCCGACGGAAAGTTTAAAGGCCCTGTAGACTGTCTAGTCAAAACGATAAAAAATGAGGGTGTTCGAGGGTTATACAAAGGTGCAACGCCACCTCTTGTTGGGTGGATGATTATGGATAGTGTGTGAGTATTCAAGTAGAAATTGAAGCAATTAGGAGTTGGATTTTTATTTTTATTTTTTATTATTATTTTTTTTACTGACAGGGATTGTTGATTTTGTTTTAGCATGCTTGGTTCACTTCATAGCTACCGACGGCTGATTAAGGAACATGTGTTTCCTGACCGGCCGGAGCTTCCATTTGGAGGCAAGCTGGTTGCAGGAGTTCTTTCAGGCTGGACCGTCAGTTTTGTCGCAGCGCCAATTGAACACATCAAGGCTCGGTTGCAAGTGCAGTACGATGCATCGACCAAGTTGTACACAGGCCCTATTAACTGTGCCGCCACCATTATCAAACAACGAGGCATTATACATGGGCTGTACAAGGGACTGTTTGCGACCATGATCTTCCGCACCAACTTTTTGTTCTGGTGGGGATCTTATGATATCTTTAACGACTATTTTGAAAAGAACACAAGCATGAACAAGGTGGTGGCCAACTTTTGGGCCGGAGGCTTGTCGGCAACCGTGTTCTGGATCACGGCTTATCCTGTAGATGTGGTCAAGCAGCGGATCATGACGGACGACTTGATGAATCCCAAGTACAAGAACTGGTGGGCCGCTTGCAAGAACGTGTACCAGACGTATGGATGGAAAGGATACACTCGAGGCTTTGGGCCGTCGATTCTGCGATCGTTTCCAACGAATGCGTCTGCGTTGGCAGCGTTTGAGTTGGTGATGAGGTTGTTTAATTATTAGAATGATAAAATGAAAGCATGATGATGATGATAATACTAATAATACTAATAACAATAATAACAATAACAATAATAGTGATAATATGATTTTGATAAAAAGCCAGGACAGGACAAAAAGAAACACAAAACAAAAAAAAAAACAAAAAAAAAAAACAAGCAAACTAGACCAAACCCAATTGAGAGGTCTAAATGTATGTTTATACCTTATCTAAATCTGTACTGGATGTGTACCCCCGTCTTTTTCCTCCACATTATCGTCCTTTTCCCAAGGTTTGCGGCGACGCTGGGCATTAGCAGCGGAGCCAGAGTTTAAACCCAGTTCCGTGTCGGGGATGTCTCTAATCCCGGGAACGTCTTTGCCAGACAGAATGAGCTGGACGACGTTTGCGTAGTTGGACGGGTACGGGGTTTCTTCCGCAGGCTTGGTGGCATTAACGTCATTAACGGCCTTGACGGCCTTGACGTCCTTGACTAGAGAGCTGTGGTGACTGTCGTTACTATCCGGCGACTGGCTAGTAACCCACTGGCGGTACTCAGCAGGGTCAATTACGAGGCCGCCAAACTTTCTTTGGAAATAAAACAGCTTGGCACGAAGGACGGTTTCCTCAGTGTGCGGATCCACAGGTGCAGCTGGCTGCTGCTCGTCAGCAGCTGCTTTGACGGCGCTTTCCGAGAGAGAGGGTTGTGCCGAGGTAGCATCGGATAACGGTGGAGGAGGAGCTGCTGCTGGAGGAGCTGTTACTGGCGGTGGCGGTTGTGGTTGTGGAGAGAGCTGAGAGAGGACGGCTTGCAGGCCGGTTTGGAACTCGGGATCTGCGGTCCAGTCGTAGGCGTGAAAGGCCTGGAACAGGCGCTGGCTGTCGCTGATGTCTGCGTTCATGATTGAGTCAACAACACAGAAGTATTTGAATAGTAGCTGAGCAAAAGAAAGATCATATAACCTGACTGCCAAAAAAAAAGGATATAAAAAAAATAAAAAAAATAAAAAAAAGACACCGAGCAGGCCCGCCATATTCATCCGCACACGTGACTTACCTCGGCTGTATTTTCCCCAGACACACACACACACACACACACACACACACAAACCAAATAAATACACGCACATTTCCCGGATTATATTCAGTTTTACTTTGCTTTTGCCTTTTCTGATCGCTGCCTGACTTGCTCTTCTCCAGGAGATTGACTGCTACGCAAAACACATTCCCACCCACATCTGTATTTATTCACACCACAATGGCCGCTAACGATAACGTCGCTCATGCTCTCGCCGGTGCCGGCGGCGGTGCTCTGTCCACCATCGTCACTTATCCTCTTATCACCCTCTCGACCCGTGCGCAAACCGAGTCTCGACGCACCAAGAAGGAGCAGGAGGCCACCGGCTCCGTCTCCGACGTCAAGCGATCCACCACCGTGCTCGAAATCGCTCGCCAGATCCTCACGCGCGAAGGCGCGGGCGGCCTTTACGCCGGCCTCGAATCCGCCCTCTTTGGCATTTCCGTCACCAACTTTGTCTACTACTACTTTTACGAGGGCACCCGCACCTTCTACGAGACGTCGAAGCGCAAGGCGGGCCAGTCCCTCAACCTGTCCACGGTTGAGTCCATGATTGCCGGCGCCATTGCCGGTTCGGCGACGGTGGTGCTGACCAACCCCATTTGGGTCGTCAACACCCGCATGACTGTCCGCGACTCCACATCCCGCGATCCCGTCACCGGCAAGGTCAGGGCTGCCGGAACCTTTGAGACTGTCCGCAAGATTCTGGCCGAAGACGGAGTCAAGCCCTTTTTTTCGGGCATTTTGCCAGCCCTGGTGCTCGTGATCAACCCAATCTTGCAGTACACTCTGTTTGAACAGCTCAAAAACACCATTGAAAAGCGACGAAAGCTTGGCCCCGCCGACTTCTTCTTGATCGGCGCCCTTGGCAAAATCATCTCCACCTCCATCACATACCCCTACATCACGCTCAAGGCCCGTCTCCAGCTCAAGCAGAAGGAGGGGTCCGCCGTCAACAACTCTCTTATCGGCGGCCTTGTCCAGATCATCAAGAACGAGGGCGTGGGCGGTCTCTATGGCGGCATTGCTACCAAGGTCACCCAGTCTGCGCTCACTTCGGCATTTTTGTTTCTGTTCAAGGAGCAGCTCTATGCCATTGCCATTGTTGTTTTGACCTATGTCCGCAAGTTGAAGTTGAGAAAGTAAATGTAGTAAATCAGGTAGTTATGTAGCTAGTGCTGTTAATGTTATATTGGTGTGGTCAATTATTAAATACATTTTGAGTTGAATATAAGCGGTTATCGGATATATACACATGTTTACATACATACATGTATGCATACATACAAATGGACGTCCCCTTACATGGCTACAATTTCACATGCCTGGATACATACATACTAGTTCCGAGGTGGCTTAGATTTATTACATTCCACACAACCCCAGCCCTAACCTAGCCCTAAGTCTGCACGCACCAGCGGTACCCCTATTTCTATTACACTACTTGCCACACAAACACACACACACACACAAACAGACCACCCATACAGATCACACATATCTCATCTACTATATATACCATAAAATATTTTATACTGTATATATATATCATCTACACACATGTACAGATGTTTATGTTTAGCACCTGTTGGTTTCAGTTTAAAGTTCACGAGAGGCCCGTGAATTCTAAAAGGGGCCTTTGTTTGTCGACTAAAAGAATTCAAGCAGTAGCCAGTAACCTATTACCCATCATCTATTACATAGAGTATATATATACATTGCCGATTACCCTACCTGCTATTACTGCGAATTCACTCTCCGTTCCCTAAATAGGCAACCGGTGTTACTGCTGGAAAGCTGGAAAGCTGAAAAGCCACTAGCTAGTTTGTAATTTATAAAAGCAAGGGTAATATATATCGTGGACCCTAGTTTCATCTTGTCATCATATTCGGTTACTATTATTGTTACTGTTATTATTGTTATTATTATTATTATTATTATATATCATCATGTTCCAATTATTTATTATATACATGTGCGGTTATAAATGATCAATATACTAAAACTCCTATTTATCATACCTATTCCTATTATTATCGTTTTTATATCATCATTCTTGTCTCTTCACCTACATGGCTCGAATAAATAATCCCAAACACATGCAATTGACAATAAAAAATAACAAGGTCGAAATAAACAATCCAGGGTAAAATGTCGAGCTTCCCAAAAACTCCAACAAATATCCCTGCCGCACCCAAAACGCTTGAGCTCCTAGCCATAAACCAGTCATTGTAAGGCCTACCGAAATTCCATAAATGGGCCACTGTGAATTGTTTGATCTTGGCGTCGCTGCTGTCGCTGCGGCTACTTGTGGCACAAGATATGAAACTAATGATGGTAGATAAAATGGAAATAGTACCATATACCACATAAAATATTGAGCAGTACAAACCTTGTTAAACGTAACAAATGCAAATGTTTGTAAAAACATAGTTTTTGGTACATCCCGCTTTGCAAATAACAGTGGCAGCAAAAAGCCTGACAGGAATAGTTGCGGGAAAAAGGCCCAAGACGACGACTGTGACAAAAATCTCGACACAAAGCTGGCAGATGCTGAAGATGCTGACGACAACTCGACTGCTGGTGGTGACGATGAAATGTAAAGAAGCGTGGAATATGGTGAAAAATTATGTCGATGATCAATTCTCGACAAGTGGTGGAAATATGTGTGCTGCAAAAATGGCGTTCCGTACAACATGTACATCCAACCCGTAAACACCAAAAATGACACAAGCGATGTTAATCCAAACATCAACCGGTCCCAGTTAATAAAGTTTAAAATTGGACTTGAACGGGCAATTGAGCTTGGAAAGATAGAGTTTCTTCCAGCACTCACATTAATATTTATATTCTTGTTCCTATTCTTCTGTCCCTCTTCTTCTTGCGCCATTGGGCTGTTGCTGCTTAGTGACCAAATCACTGTGGGTATGTAAATAATGGGATATATTTTAAAATGAACAGCAAAGCCTGCAACCACCCCCGCAGCCAACATTTGATTCTTGGAGACTGCATAGAGCAATGCCATCACAATTGCGCCCAAAAGACCTTCAGATGAACCTCTGGTCGAAATAATCGAAACCATGGGATTCCATAACCAAACGGCAGATGTATAAAGAACCGCTTTTTTCACAGGCATGCCCATGGATGAGATTAAGATTCGTAAAATGAAGATGCCGGCAATGATATCTCCAACAGCAAACAAAACCTTGCCAAAACTAAAAAACCAAGTGGTTGGTAATAACAACCACGCGAGAATTGGAGTGTATCTATAGGTTTCGCGTTCGTAAGGAGTTCCTATAACGTCCGATAATAATGATGAAGCTGCTGATACAGCCAAGTCAGTCTTGCTACTACCAAGTTTCATGAACCTTGATGCATCTGTAAACACAAAGTAATCAATGTCGGTAAATCGCGGTTCCATATTAGCATCCTGATAAAGTCCCCAAAAGAAAATAACGACTCGTTCAATAATACCAATCATAATGGCCATTTTGGGGGTTAAGATGAATTCAAATATTGGTGAATCCAACGACCATGCAGAAAAACAAGACGAAGACGAAGAAGAAGATGCATTGTTTGAGGTTGTATTATCTGATGTCAGTTTTATTGCCGAAGAAGAAGAAGATGGTGAAGAAGAAGAAGAAGATAACGGTGATGGAGAAGATGATGATAACTGTTGTGGTTTTGTAGATGGGTTTTCTAACGATAGCGTTGAGGTAAGCTTCCCATCAATGCCGTGCCTTATCCCATAATCCCTTCTTGATGATGATGACGCCGTTGCTCCCGAAAAAATCATGGTACCCGGTCGCTGCCTGTCCTAACAAACAATAGTGTAACGAGGTGTATTCAGAAAGTGTCCCAAAGTCTAGCGAAAAATCCCCAGGATGAAAAGAAACTGAAGAGTAAAAGCAGAGAAAATGCGAATGTGTTTTTGTCGTTCTAAAGTTACTATATCTGCTATTTTCAAATGCCGGAATAGTAATTTAAATGCCTGAGCTATGTAGCTACATTCACACCAGGCAGGTTAAAAGGCCGTTGACTGGGTTCCCTGCTTGGGTTGGGTATTAGCTGACGAGCGGGATGGAGAGAGAGAAGGAAGAAGAGGAAGAAGAAGAAGAAAAGGCAGAAACACAAAAAGTGGTGGGAGTTGGTTCTTTTCCTTTTCTAAAAGGGAAAGTAAAATGAACAACATCTCATGAGCTTTTTGACAAGCACCGGAGGAAAAAAAAAAAAAAAAATGTGAGGCTTAGCCTTTATGTTATGTAACGCTAGGAGGTATGTAAAGGAGGTAAATACAAATACAGTAAGTAATCCGTGAGTAAGCTGGCTACATACATGTGAGCTTACATACAGAGACGTTCCGATTGATCAATTCATTCATCACCTCTCGCCAATCTTCCCTTCCCTTCCTCCATCACCTTCTGTATACCATCTACTTCTTGCCACTCATACTATTCCTCTTTATTTTATAATAAATAACAATCAAAAAACAATAAACAAAAATCTAGTCATATAAACATTAGCAAAATAACAAACAAATAATAAATATACTCCAGTCTCAAACCGGAATTCGAATGCCGCTAGAAACCTCGTCATCCTCTGTTGACGAGCTAGCAGTTCCATTAACTACAGCTGGCCCTGACAATCTTCCAGGCGCTGAACTGTTGCTCAAGGAGGAGCGAAATGACGTCGCCATGCTCAGCGGCCCTGCTGTCGCTGCTGCTGACAAGGAAGGCTGTGCATTACTACATTCTGCCCCCGAATTAGTAACGGCCTGCCCCTGAATTATTAAGCCAGACACCTCCAGAGGGCTCAAGGACACTTC
This sequence comes from Magnusiomyces fungicola, assembly GCA_900654225.1. NCBI lineage: Eukaryota > Fungi > Ascomycota > Dipodascomycetes > Dipodascales > Dipodascaceae > Magnusiomyces > Magnusiomyces fungicola. Next base: position 2,277,510 of record CAACAH010000004.1, read on the forward strand.
AGGGTGCGTCAGTCCATGGTCCGCCATGTATGCAGGAATAAGTCGCTGATACGTTCGCTTCAGAAACTCGTCAACATTGGCATAATAATGTCGACCTGCAACGTGGGTCGAAATCCTCCATAGTAGCCCTGTCACAGCAGACTTGACCCTGGCATCGGGATGAAAAAGCCCTAGGGCAACATAGTACAAAAAGTTTTTGTGCGACTTGCCTCCTGTACCCGTGTTGGAACCAGCTGTGGCTAAAAAGAATGTAATGTCCTCCTCGTCCTGAAGATTGTTGGAAAGCGTGTAATAAATGTTGCCCGACTCTTCATTCGTTAGCGTCAGTTTTAAAAGCCGATCCAAGTGATGCTCATAGTCAACTGCTCTTTTGGGCCAAACCGGCCATGACTTACGGCAGTCTGCAACATAACACTCATAGCTCTTGGACCGTTTCCAGCCCTCAATTACTGTCGAGTATGTATTGTAGTCCTGCATTTTTTGCGCCTCGCTAGTCCAAACATATCCATACCCTGGGACTGACACATGTCTCCCCACAGCATTACCGTGTTGATCTCGCTCAATTCTATGGATACCCATATTGATGCCTGAGTCGGCCGGACTGGGCCAAATCACAGATCGCCCGCTTCGATGCTCCTCAAACGTTGTTGCGATTCGAACAAACCGTCGGACATAATCCTTGCAGCGGCTGCGGACTGAGCTCTCGGCAAAATGATCCTCAACCATGTGCTTTACATCTTTAATAAATCGCACATCCTCAGGATTCGAGATAACTGACAGCGACTTGTTGTAAAATGCATTGATTGCCTTATCCTTGTCTTTATCTCCCGAGGATGTTGATGCACTGCCGTTATTCTCAACCTTGATGGAATATTCTGTAAATGAATCTTTACTGACCGTGTCCGGGGCATAGCCGCCAGGAATATCGGGAGAAATTCGCATAGTATTGTTTTCCAAATCAATGATGATATCCCACCATTCTGGGTGATGGCCAAACGCCGGGTTCTTCACTCCAGCAATATATCCCTGAGTAGTCATTACCTCATCAACCTTGCTTAAATCCGTATAAGGAAACGAGTTTGTCACAAAGGATCTAAGAACTCCTCCAGAGCCTAATGAACAGGCTGCCAAAACTCGATCAGACACTTCTCCTGCTGGGTTATTAAGGCCAATAAATAAGATTCTCTTTTGTGTGAGTAGAGCGTTGATAAGAACAAGCAGTGGTGGTGTATAAGCCCCGTAAGTAGTTAGCTCCTTATGTAGTCGTGTGAATGGATGATTCATAGATAACATAGTTTGAATAAGACTAATCACTGAAAAGTCTCCAACAGACTCATAGTCATAGTTTGTAGGCACCTTTACCGGAATCTTCATTCCATTGAACAAAACGCGAGACTCAAAAATATGTGTATCTCTAGTGACATTGCGAGCAATAAGGCGTTGACCGTTACTCTTCAAATCAATATAATAAAAAGGCTTTTCGCGGTCTGCAGATAAAAGATTGGCATTGGCGGCAATTGTACGATTTGACGTATCAGCTTGAAATGACGACCGGTTAGCCCTATTGCTGCTTAGATCAAAATTAGAAAGCATTGCAGTTGGCGATAATTGCCCCGCACCAGCGGCCAGTGATACTGAAGAAGACGAGTGTGACAATGTTGGAGATCCTGCTCCAACAGATTGCTGATTCTTGGGATCAAGTGATGAGATCATAGATTGTGTATCAGACTGTTCAAATCTCTCCACAAAAAGATCCGGCTCAATGCAGTTATTCAAAATACGGCGCTCGTAATCATTAAACTTGGGGACCTGATTTAGGTCGATCGAATTGAGGGCATCATATAGTGAGCGAAGAGGTGCGTTGGTTTCATCTCTGAAATATTCGTCCAAAGCTAACATTAACAGTGGTTTGAAAACGTGGAAATAAGGATACGGGGTCACAACACACATTGACTTGACAATGGCACCACGTTTAACATCCTTGGTGAATTTCGTATTAACAAGATTCAAAGCATAGAGCTTTGTGGCGTTGAGTTTGTCATCAATATTCTTAATATGGTACTCGAGGTATGAATTATTCTTTTGGTGATACAAGAAAAACACGGTCCAATCTTCGCGCCGAGCATGAGATTGATCTGGAAGCATGAGCTCAGCCATCAAACTGTGATCTCCTTGAATGGGACTAGGATACTGATGTTTGATTGTCGGACCTGAATTGATGTCGAAGATGGCTGTGAGAACATGGTAGATGTGTGGACCTACACCGTTGGGTATCACATTGGTCATACTGGCGGAAGGTGATCCAGCGGGATTGTTATCAATAGGAAATAGTTGGTGCTGGTGGTTCTGATGGGAGCGGTGTCTTTGTGGGCTTGTGCTCATTCTGTACGTAACTAAAAAAAAAAATTAGTCAAGCATATAGTAAGTGAAAGGCAGGCAAAGAGGTTTCTTGGACACAGTAAAATAAAATAAAAAAAGTCAGGAGTAACTGCAGCTCTGTATGACAAACCAGGGGAAAATCACAGTCAGGCCCCGTTTAATCTTATTTTTCCACCACCACCACATCCATTATTACCATTTTCTTTGAAATATTGAATATTAAATATTAAACTACCCAGCTACCAGATCACCAATGATGCATATGGCCAGAATTTGATTATTTCCTGAAAATATTCAAGTTCATGCTTATGAATACATTGCCTATTTTTGCATGAAAGGGTGTATTTCTTTCCAGATTGCCCAAAGATACCCGTGATTATCAAACCTACATTTCATATTTTTCTTCATGATACCAAATTGACAGCATGATGTGTTTGCAAATATATTCATTTTTTTAATTTTCATAATTGGAACAAACGCTGATCCTTGAATTCTACGCCTTGCACACGTGCAGCGCTTCCTCGCTATGCAAGAATTCAATCTTACACATTGATCAAAATGGATTTTGTAAACCCACTTGTTATTAGCTAATACGCAATTAGAACATTGGTACTTCAATACTTTTACATAATTCAAAAGGTCTCATAACAAACTTGCAAAGAAAAATAAATAAATAAATAAAATCAAACCTGTGTGTTTATGGGTAATTTCCAGGCTGTGGGCCAAACATCTCACCGTCAACCAGCACTTTCAAACTCGCTCCTTCCGCATCAAGACCTGCATATGATACCTTGTTACCCCACCAGTTGAGATCCTTGGGATGATATTGAACAGAGAAAAAGATGATAATGGCCGAGAAAGCAACACCTGCGGTTAGAGAAGAGGATAAAACATAGGTATACTTTTCCCACCAGGACATGTACTTTCGTCTAATATAATACATGAACGCAATAGAAAGATAGAGAGAACCAGTCATATAAGTCAGATTGTATGGTGCATATGTCAACATACCACCAATAACTAGTGTTGGTTGAAAATACTTGGTCTTGCGAGGGAAAAACTTTTTAAGAATGAGCATGGGAATAGTAAGAACTGCTCCAATCAAAAAGCACCATTGAAGAATAGGATAAAGGCCCTTGAAGACACGCTTAGGTCCAATAACACCCCATAAAACTGATGCAGAATAAAATGTGTTAGGCCCAGGACAAGTAAACTTCTCGGCTTGGGTTCTAGTACAAAGCCCATCAACGTTTGAGATTTGCCAGTTCACAACACCAATAGATACCAATACTTGAAAGATTGTTGATATCATCTGACCTTTGAAGACAGCTCGAGGGGGAAGTTTGGCATAATGTGCCATCTTTTGGTCGGTAATATAGTTTTGTGCTTGACCGTCAATGTTATAACCAAAAGCCTTGAGAATGTTCAATGCTGTGCCGTTACCGGGAAGAGCATAACCGACGATAAGCTCAACAAGAACATTCAAACCAAAAGAAAAGCCGGTGACTGAGTAAATAAGAGTGATGGGGATCAAGAAAATAAAATTGATACCAAGAGTAAAAAAGATACCCCAAACTGGAGTATTGGTTGGATACTTTTCGACACAAACGATACCAAGAGCGATAGCAATAACCATGACTGCTACGAACCACCAGTCAGGAACTTCAGGGTATTTGCTCATCATTTTGCAGTGGGGGTCGTCATGTTTGTCAAAATTTGAGCGGCGACGAAGTGGGTGTCTCAAAGTTTCCCAAAGGTCACCGACACTAAACTTGATAGATTTCCAATCAATGACAATAGTATAAATAATGGCGAATGGATAAAGAGCAAAGTAGGCACCATACAGGACAAGGTTTGCAGCAGTATAGTAGGGGGGAGAGTATGCCTGATATTTTGTTTCGTCAATCAAACCGTTTGTCAGGATTTTGCGAACATTATACGGCTTACCCGTGTTTGTGTAAAGTCTATTGGAGTTGATGGGCAAATAAGCAGTCCACTTACTGTTTGTCCAATACAAAGCAGGGATGACGACAAAGCCTGCGATGAGAGCACCGGCGTATTGGTTAACTTGAGAATAAAAGGGAATATTAAGGGGTGAGTTATTGTTGAGAATGGCCCAGTCAAAACTTGGAATAGGATTGAGACCAAGACCAGTAATACTTCCTGTTATTGTGGCCAAATTAAAATTATTTGGCGAGATCCAAGTCATCCAATTAAAGAGAGAAAGACTGGAGAAAAGATAGTTAGGAATCCAGTAGTAAACAAATGCAATGCTGAATACTACCAAAAAGAAACTATATCGGCTAATGGTCCAGCCGTGGACATTTTTATTAGGCTCCTTGGCTGCAAGTGCTCGGTTCAATGCCAATGTTGGTAAAAGGGTTGGCCAAACAGCTCGAACAGGATACACAATTAGGCGGCGCATGATTCCTGCAAAACCAAAGCCGACAAATTGCGTTGAAAACAAAAGGAGGAACTGGTATCCAATGGTGGCCCACTCATTATCGTAAAACATTGGAAGCTTTTGCGTGATAATGTTGTACAAGGCTCCATAAGCACCTCCGATAGAAACATTAAAAATGATTGATGCAAACATTTGTTCTTTGAAAGTCCAAGGACCTGGGTTGAGACTGTGTCGTTTTCCGCGAAAGGTGAAACCCCAATCTGGGAGCAGCTGCATTAATCTACCACAAGGCAATAGTAAGATTTGCAAAATATCACCAGAGAGATAAATTGTTGGCAGACGGGGAGAAAAGAACTGGTTAACACCGGTGCCAACGATTGTCCAAATGATACCGAGAAAGTATGCCCTAAAGGTGTCGACTGGCAAGTCTGGGTTGTCCATTGGATCAGTAACAGAGCGCACTTCTGGATAGGGTGAATGGTAGTGAATTAAAACGGCTTCAACTTTGGTTTCGAAATCGTATTTATCAATATCTTCACCATATGCATCTGGACCTTGTACTAAAAGTTTCATTTTGGCCATGACCTCGTGGGGAAAATTTACGTCGTCATCATGATATTCGATCGCTGTTTGAAGAATGTTTATGCATTCGGGGATACTGATTTGACAGTACTTGTTGTAAAGAAAGTTGGCGTTGCGGTCTTCTTCATCAGACGATGGATCTTTACCAAAACGGAAGAGAGCTTCCTCATCAAAGATGCTGGGTGTAGGGGTCCTTTTTTCATTGGAGTATACCTCGTCTGACATCTGAGGCACCACTTCTAAAATAAAATAAAAAAAGACCAGATGGGGTTTGGTTAATAACGATACATATACTAATAAATTAGAAAGACAAAGTACCACTTACTTTCAAAAACCTCTGAACTTTTTTCCATTTTAATCAATTAAGAGAGAGTTAAAGAAACTATCTTTAAAGACAAAGTCGGTCGTCTAAAAATGAGAAATTCTGGACAAAGAGAGAAAGAAAAGAACCGAAAGATCAAGAAATTGGATAGAACATGAAGGAGATGAGACTGATTTTATATATTTGGCTCATTATAAGAAATTTGATAACACACTGTGATTAATATGATTTACTTGAGCTCTTATCTTTTGTGAATCATGCAAACAAGCGGCCCTGCTTTAATGGCGGTAGTTGAGCTCTAGAAAAAGACACCCAAGACACTAATTGATTGATTATTGATTCATTGCTTAGATTCTTGAATTCTTTAGTAACTGATCTAAAATAACAAGAGATGATCTCTAAGGGACAAAAAGGCTTCAATATTCTAATAGAGCTTTATACATTTTTCTTTATTTTCTAGTCTTTCTGTTATCTCTCTCTTGGTTTACTGCAAAATAAAGTCATTTACAGGGTAAATGCCGAATGTCAGGATTGTTTTATCATGGAGGGGGTGGTTTTACTTTGAACTTTTTATTACTATAACTTTCAGACATGAATGTTCTTTTATATTCGACACTGGCCTGGTAAGCTTAGGAAGTGCAACCTAGAGGAGAAACTTGATACTCAAGATCAGCCTTGTCTATGAGTCTAAAGAACCAAATATAAAAGCACGGGCAGATGGAAATCACGTTTTATTTTATGATATTGATGGCTCTTGTGGATTTTAAGACTTGGCGGTACTTTGAGTTGTAGCTTTGGCTATGAAAGGCTAGGCCTGGGTTATGCAAGTGCTGGTAATGCTCTATGGGGATAATATACACCGGTGATTTTTGATATAGTCATGTCGAGCACAGAGCTGTTATATTGGAAATAGGTAAGATCGGCAGCTATTTGCAAGCCATTAGTAGAAAAAGGCCAGTGATAGATAAAAACAAAATAAATTTAGCTTTTTCAAAAGATACAAGATAGTAAACACATTGTTCTTCTTAGTTTTTTTGTAGCTATTTCATGCCTGTTATCAAGAGCTTTGAGCAGGAATACAACGATGACGTAGTGATGATCATGAAGCAGAGTGTCCTGATGGTACGTAACAGCTTTACCAGAGCCGAATATCGGAATCAGCCAAATTAGTTACTATAATATAATTGTAATTACAGGGGTCTACGATGGAAAACAAAAATGGCGATTAAGATAAGATCTTTATGATAAACAGAGCTAGTTAGTGCATTATTTTGTTTTAGTCAAACGTATCAGAAGCAGCCGAATGCGAGAGAAAGCTACAACACTTCAAGGGCCACCTAACAAACAACGACACACTTGAATCTGTAGTATTATTAGACCGTTCTTGGCTGGAAAGCTTTGAAATAGAATCCATGAAACTTTGATACCTTCACCGGGGACAATTTGCCAGTATCAGTCGAATAAAACATTGGATTCAGCAATAGCTGATACCAAAATACACTTAAAAAAACCCCCGCCTATCGAAGAAAATGAAACCTATACATTGATAATGAACGGTTTGACTCTCCCAAGGGATCCAAAATATAAACACGAATGTTTCTTTGTAATCTCAGCAATTTATTGCCCACCAAAAACCCACCAACTTACAAAATATGTATATACATACATTACTACATACATACACTTCAATTTATTTTAGCCAATACCGTTTCACGTACTTTAGTTGCGCAAACACTACAGCATTTTAAGGGTTTCCCACTACAGGCAAGAATAGCCTAGAGTTTCCATTTCCATTCACACACACACGCACACACGCGCACACAAAGATCACAACCACCAAACCCTACGGTAAAAAATAAAAATAAAATAAAAAAACCGGTGACATGCATGTTACAAACCCTTTGGTCTAGCCATTCCATTTGTAATGTAACACACTCTTATAACAGTTGGGTAGGTGGATTTATAGCCAAAGAGACACTGTCCAGCGATATTGTGCGAAGCGCCCGCTAAAAGTTTACAATTTGGGTTCCTCCCCCTTTTTTGGGTAGCACAAGCGGACAGTCATATACTGTTTTTCTATAATTCTTTTGGAATTTTGTCAATATGATTGAGCCCTTGTAACCGTGAACCGGTTTTTCGGGTCATGGAAATTCATATGGAATAGATTATATATACCCATTCGTATATTAGTAATATAAACTATCATTAAATGAAGAAAAATAATCAATCGGGTTAATATATAATTGAAAATTTTTTTTAAACAACGATTAAACAAAAATAAATAAAAAATTATAAACTAGATACACAACAAAACTAATACAAACAAACAAACAAATAAAAACGAGTCCTTTACCAAAGTAACATAAACAAGTAGGGCATTTCACTATCCATGTAACTTTGCGTCAATTGTACACGATTCTAGGACAAGCGCTAATAACTCTTCTCCCATTGATCGATAATAAATCCTTTAATCTTGTCGGAAGACCAGCCAATAGTACACAGACGGTCAAAGTACGTCAAAATGAATTCTCGGTCGCGCTGATCTGAAATATACGGCTGCACATACATAAAGCTCCATGCCGTGATACTTCCTATTTGAAAGCCATATGCCGACGATGTGATGATTCCAACTAACCTCCGAGCATATCTCATACAATCAGCAGATGTGACCACCACGCGATTGGGGTCAAATGGTGATGCAACTGGCGCAGAATAAAATGATGGTGAAGACATTGATGCCGATGAGGGAGATATCGAAGATGAGCTGCGATAGTTTTCGTTTAACCCAAACTCTGTCTTATTTGTGCCAGGGATACTCTTCGTTATAGGATCCAGATTTTCATGATCTCCCATTCCAAACCCCACTGTATTTGAGTAAAAACTATTGGCACTGGTCCCATTTGGTCGTAAACTGTGAAGCGATAACATTGCCGATAAAATGTAGGAATGGATTACGGCAAACATTGGATCAGTGAAAAAGATCTGTGAAAATGAAGATGTCGGCGTACCACTGAGCGCGCTAGCAACCCGCTCTTCAGTACCAGAAGACTCATCATCACGCCCAGTTAACATTGGCTGACCAGATGATACCTGTTGAGAATTGGTGTTCAATGAATTTGGATCTCGATAAGTGTTTGTGGCTGAACCTTGGAAAGTAGCATTAGCCGCTTGGACACCAGAAGTACCATACGCATTTAACCCATAACGAGCCTTTTTTGCTTTTCGAATTTCATCAACATTGATATCAAACAATGGTTGCATGTGTGACGGCATATTATCCAACATATCGTGAAGTTCATCAAACAAACACTGCCTCGCAACCGAGTAGGTTCTTGAAGTCAAATTCTGATTAGCCAGTGTAGGATCATAACCCAACCCTCGCAACGTACAAATGCGATAAAGAATATACAATGCTCGTCGATACCAAAAATGCGGAGTTTGCTTGTGTATACTTCTTCTCCGTTCCTCAACTGGATTGGTTGAAGCTGGAAAATGCCCATCATAATATGAAGTATCACCAACCCCTACCGATGGGCCCCATTCATTGGGATTCCATAAAGGCACCGATTGTAGTAAAAATGCAGCAGAAATGTCACAATGTAGAAGTACCCAAAATGTTGCCTGAGCCAGCGGAGAACTAAATTGAACCTCCCGTTTGACAGTATCAAAGTGTATCGGAAATTCTTCCAAGAGTGTTTTGACTCCAAAAATATGACTGGTCAGATCGCGGGTAACTTCAAATGACATCTCGTACACTGTAATAAGTAGTGCTGTTAACAGACAGACCTCCAAATTCTTATCCTGTGCTTTAAGGGCTGAATACAACATGACATTGGCCTCTTTGTAATATGCCTCTGCATTACTTAAAGACTGCATACACCCAGCGAGGCGACCATAGTTGTAGGCCCCACAGGCAGCAATTGCTTTGAACAGCATGGGATTCGATAGTGCAATGGTGGGGACAATTTTTTGAAACGTAGGAGTGGGCACCATGTAGTCAAGATATATTGCTTGGCCTTTAATGAAATACCGAAACGCAAGCACAAGTGCTGGATCCGTAATTATCGAAGGCTCCGATCGTATGACAAACAGATCTGGAGAATGAAAGTATCGCGATTTGGCATATTTGGGATTAGGTTGTTTCTTCTGAGCCTGGGATACATTATGAAAAAGGACGAGGGGGAATTGAACTTTAGGGTATTGCGCTCGGAATTGGGTATTATCATGATTATTGGGGGTTGTGAATTCAATATTAGGATTGGATTTGTTATTGAGAAAGCCGGATCCTTGATTATGTTGAACATGGCTTTAACAAACAAAAAAAAGTCAGTAAAAATTCAAAAAAAATAAAAAATAAAAAAAAAGAAATATTGCACTTACCTCTTTGCATGTACATTTTTATTTCCTAGAGAGGTGTTGTAATCAGTGTCAATTGCTGCCAGTGTATTGGTAGATGTGATGCCATTAATCGTGGTTGAAGTGTTTCCCGCTTGATCGGATATAGTTGATACTACAGAGACAGTTGGGGTTTGTGAAACTTCAGGATAACTACTGAGGCCACCTTTGTACTCGGCGGCAATCGCTCGAGATTCGTCGCAAATGGTGAAATGTTGTGGTAGGAACGGGACCAAGGTTGGGGGTACAATCAGCTTTGTTTCCATAAAGTTTAGTTTAATCCCCCTCCGGCAAACCCTGTGGGATTTAAGACAGTTCTAATCTCATGTTAGTAATGAGCCCACTAGAAATAATATGAAAGGGACTGAGATACTCACATTACACGTAGGAGTTGCTTCATCACCTGTTATGGAATAGAATTGTTAGTTTTTTTTTTAAAAAATTCTCAATTAATAAAACAGACCAACTATTAATATTTTTGGCCTTGCCCCTCAATAATCCTTGCCTGACAAGCAAACAATGGAGGAACAAATAATCTGTATGTCTCTTTTGGTACTTACATTTCAAGTGACGCTCACGACATGTTAGGCTACAGCACAAAGAAACAAAGGCGTTAGTTCTAAAATCAAGCTCAACTACTCAAAAACATGGGTTGCAAACAGCATGTTTGAAGGATTTTTGCGTATAAAAATTTTATGCTATTATAATATACTCACCAGCCTGTTCTCACACGTCGCTTCTTAGGAGGAACAGCCTTGGAAGATTCGGTTTTTGGCTGCTTTGAAGAAGATGCTGTGGAGGTTGGTTTTGTAGTGCTTGGCGGCCGCTTGTTGTTGCTGTTTGAAGGATCCGATCTTGCAGCCGCTGATGCTGGATCTAACAGTTTCATATTGCTCGAGGTTCCGGTGCGATAGGGATAGGATGATTCCTCTTTTGACACACTCAAAGACGCAGAAGCTGGCGGTCTGGGTAAGCCTGTGGCGGGCGGTGGATGTACGGATCGGGACGACCGAAACCCCGAACCAGAAGAGCCTCCGTCGTGATGCACCATGACGAAGGATGCAATAAAAAAAAAGAGATAGGATTAAGAATTCAGGCGCGCCCCAAGGGCTCCACGCGATGCAATAGTATGGGAATAGAGGCAAATTCAAGCGAGAAAGTGGTGATTGTTCAGGTTATTTGCAGGAAATCGTTTGCAAAGACGAGAGAAAAGGAAAAGTGCGAGTGCCTGCTTACATAAGGAGCGGCTATGTGTTTAGGAGGGGCATGCAATGACATCTGTTGTACTACACAATGAGTTATATTCTATATAGCTTATGGTTGCCGTCCTGGCCAAGAAACCGAAGGTTTAGCCTATGTTGAACTCGCTAACCCGGCCTAGTTTTCGCGCCTTGGCCAGAAGCAGCTTGCGCCCGTCAACCTCGCTGACTGGGGCCCGCTTCCCAAAGTACTCGTCGTCGTCGTCGCTGTTGTAGCCTGACTGCTTCTTGCCTCGAGAACCCTTCTCGTTCTTCTTAGCCTTCTTCTTGCTGCCTGCCACGTTTCCAGGCGTTTCTCGTAAACCAAAACTCTTTGCAATGTGTCCCAAATGGAGCTCTTTCAGGTTAAAGATGTTTCGCTGGCTCGTCAAGTGCGTGGCGTAGGCACGCACATGGCTCATGAAACCCTTTCTGCCCCGGATGTGAGCGCTGGAGTCTTCCAGTAACCATCGCTCAACGTTCAGGTGCCAAGTCGTAGCTTCGACTTCCCAGTCGGCCTGAGCCTGGTGAGTGTTCACTTGCGCACCACCCTCTGTTTCAACAAAGGCCTTGCGTAGCACGTTCTCATATTTGTCCTTCTTGATTCCAGTGGGGTGATAAGGAGCTAGTTCGTCCAAGTATTTTTCTTCATTGCCAGGAAGCAAAAAGATAACAGACTCACCTGCCTTACCCGCACGGGCTGTTCTGCCGACTCTATGAATATGGTCTTCCGTAGCAAAAGGTGGGTCGTACTCAACAACCTCTTTAATATGTGGAAGATCCAGACCACGCGATGCAACGTCGGTACAAAACAAGAATGAAACTTTCAACTTGTCCTCTTCAGTGCCCTTTTTCTTTTTATCAAAAAATGCTGCGAGGGTAGCAGTACGTGTAGCCTGAGATAAAGAACCGTGCAGCTTGTGAATAACCGCTTTCTTACCCAACCAGGGAGCTGTTAAAACTGTTGCCAAAGCAGGGTTTCCAGTCTCACCTTCTTTCTTCTTTTCCTGCTTTTCATCATCCTTTTTCGGAGCTTTCAATAGGTTTTTTCCATCTTTAGTAAACACTGAAAAGTGGAAATCCACAGAGTCTGAGCATGAAAAGAACACAATCACTCGAGTAATGTCATCATCCTTGGCTCCTGCCCTAACAATATTTCTAAGTTCCGACGCAAGGGTAACTAGACGGAGCTTAGCAGGAACGATCAAAGTTCTCTGTAAAAGCTGTGCTGGTGCTGTATAATTTGAAGGGTTGTCAATAATTCCAGAGTTGGTTCCAGTTCTCTTCGATTCGTCGCCATCATCGTCTGGAATACTATCAGCAGTAACCCACTCTGCGTTTTTAAGAGAAGCTTCGCCAAGTTCCTTCACCTTTCCTTTAACAGTGGCTGAACACAAAACGTTAATTCTTCTCTTGGGGAGCAAAGGATATAATGACGCAGTTCGTCCAATCTGACTTTTGCTGTCTAAAGCCTTCAAAATATTTGTAATAGTTTCTTCAAAACCCAGTTCCATTAACCTGTCACACTCATCAAGAACAAGCCATCTGACTCCAGATAAATCTAACGACTCTGTGGTATCCATATGGTCAGCTAATCGACCAGGAGTAGCAACTAAAACGTTGACGCCTTTACGAATACGAGCCTTTTCGGATTTCTTCTTTTCACCACCAGACACAATACCAGGTACTAACCAATGACAACCCTGCTGGAGAGAAGTTAACACATTGTAAATCTGAGCAGCTAATTCTCGTGTAGGAGACAAAATTATTGCAAATAGACCAGAGTCTCTTGTAATCTTTGCAGATTGACCCTGCTCAACAAGCCTTTGAAAGATGGGTAGCGAATACGTCAAAGTTTTACCTGAACCTGTTTGCGCCTGAACAAAAAAATCCTTGTCCTTAGACTCCAACATTTTAGGTACTACTGCTCTTTGAATTCGGGTAGGCTTGACTAAATTCATCTTTTCGTACAGGATCTTTGTCAGAGATTCCCCAACTCCAAGTCCTTCGAATGTGCTTGCCGCGTTGGTAGATGGTGCGTTTGAAGGTGCGTTTGTTTCGGTTTCTCCTTCTTCTTCTTCATCTTCTCGATCTTCAATTTGCTTAAGATCGTCTGCTCCAAATAGGGAGGATACGAATGTTGTTCCATCTTCACCCTGTCTCTTTTCCTTGTAGATCACCTTTGCTTTCTTCTTTACATCATTAGTCTCCCCATCTTCCAAATTTCTCTTCTTCCTGAACTGTGCTGCAACGCTCGTGTCAGTTTTCTTACCGCCCTTGGCATTCCGGTCTTTCAGCCTTCCTCCCCAGGGCCTTCTTCTACCTAGTGGGATATCGTTGGCACCGTTTTTATTTTCACCTTCTTCATTGTCATCTTCTGGAACGTCAAAACCGAGATCTTTGTTTTTCTGTGTCTTGATAGCACGTAGAATCTTCTGTCGTTCAAACTTGGATGCACCTTCGATGGCATACTGTTTGCGCAATGATGTCGACGAAACAGGCTTGGGAGCAGCCGGCTGGTCAAACGATAAGTTAAGAATAAGACCGTCGTCGTTATCAGCCATTGTTGTATATCAGATTTCACCAAATCTAAAAGCACAAAAATCGATTAAATATTAAAAATTACAAAAAATATGCCGAATTTGATAATAAAAGCAGAAGAAATCAGGTTCAAAGTAAAATGGGTTTCGTTTTCCTCTTAAAATTTTTTTGAAAAGAAATTGTTAGCCGTACAACTCACCCTAACCCTCTTAAAATTTTTGGATAATCCGTCAGCGATTTTATCAACAATCAACATACATTATCACAATCAAAGCCTTGAAATATCATAACAGCCTTTGAATTCCCCAAGATTTGTTCAGTTAACATATTTCATATAAATTTACCATGGAAAGCTCAGATGAAGATAGCTTGTTTGTCTCTACAACATCAGCAAGGGAACCAAAAATCAAGCAGGAACCTGGACTAGAAGATGCTTCAACTGTTCCTGCCACAACCTTAGAGCCTGCTGCTAGCAACTCGAAATCTCCTACACCGATCTCTGTTCCTGATGCTGTTCCTAACCGATCAAGACCGAATCAAAAGTCCAAGGGAAAGTCAAAAAAACCAGCTCAACCGTCCAGATTAAGATCAGTTACTCCAGGAAGTGACAGAATTGTTCGATCTACTAGTGAAATTCTGAACAATCTTTATGAAGGAAATGATGTTATTCCAATGTCAGCAACACCGGAACTGGTATTAAATGACAAAGATGACGACGAAATCGTCCAAGAATTCCCAGTTTTCTATTCCACTGAATACATTGAGAAATTATATCTTTTACAATACCCTACACGTTCTGCTATGCGACCTTTGGTCGACTCTAAAGGTACAGGAGTATTAGACTCTAGAATAAAGCCAGTTTCACAAGTTATTGAGGTTGATTTGCCAATCGAGACTTCTCAGTTCTATGACAGAGAGAAAGGTGATCAGTGGGGTGGATTAGACAAACAGACATTCTCAGGTGTTGCTAAGCCTGTCCAAGGTTACATGATTGGAGTATTCAAAGATAGCGAACTTCACCTCAACCCCATTCACGCCACTGCCCAATTAAGACCCCAATTTCAATACATATCTCAGCCTCCTACACCTATTGGTGATGCCCTTTCCAGTACTTCAGTAATTGATAATGAGAAGGAAAACGCAGAAAAAAACAAAGTATCTGGTCCAAAGGCTGTTCATCTTACCGCCAAGATTGTGGGAGACAATGCTCCCAGTTTCAGTGGTGCTTTGACAGCCCGCAAGAAAATGGAGGACGAGGAGTTTGTCGGAATGGATTGGTACGACCGAGATTCAGAGGAATCCTGGTCAACATCGGATAAGCTTGTGGCAGAGCGCAAGAACGAGCTTATTTCTACAATGACAAGCGATGAGTATATTGCAAACATTTCATCGCCTTATGTCGATCCTCTTGAGGCTTCGAGAATCGCAGCAGAACAGCTGAAGAAACAACAACAGGCTGCTCTGGCTGCTAGACAAGCTGCGCTGCGATCATCTGCTCCTGTAGCTAAGCCAACTCCTACGCAGAGAGTGCCGGTCAGAAGAGCAGCAACAGCAAAGAAATAATATCAATACTCATTATCTATTCAATTTTGTAATTTTTATAGAATTAATTCATTCATCTCAATCTCAACTATTATATGCATTTTTCAAAGTATTTTAGTCAAACCAAATCTTAATTAATTCCTCACTAACACCGCTCGTCGTCAAAACACCAATATCCGTAATCAAAGCTGTAATGTATTGATGGGGAGTAAAATCGGTGGGTGGTAATGACCTGAGCTCGTCCTCAGTACTGTTTTCAGTTCTAAATGTCAAAGGGTATTCCGTGGCAATATCACTTGGAGAAACAGGGTACATTCTGACAAACTTGTGACTCTCAGCAACAACGTAGAATGGAACATTTGCATCTTTAGCCAAAACACCAATCTGATAAGTTCCTGAAGCGTTTATGACACCACCACTCTCTGCAACACCTTCGGCACCAACTAAAACCTTTGAAACCTTTTGCATGACATATCCAACAGTTGCATCAGCAATTAGGCATACTGGGATATTATGTTTGCGAAGAATCTCAACTGTGGCCAAACCATTATCTGTGACTCTTGATTCTGTAACAAAAACTCGAAATCTAATGAGTTTAGAAGCAGCGAGAAGCAAGAGTGAGTTAACAGCACGAGAGTTGGCATGTACCAAAATAACGTCGTCGTCTCTAATGAAGGGTAATCCGTTTTGTGCAATCTTGTCACGAGAATCCTTGGCTCTTTGAACAAACACCCGACCGTTCTTCATCAAATGATCCTTACATGCTTCCCAGTCTCCCATATCATTGATGTTACGTAAAACAAATCGAGTAAACAAATCGCAGCCAGCTGATAAACTGACAGAATTCTTGACGGTGTTTTTAAGCTGTGATGTGGCGCTGGCTAACAACTGAATTAATTCGGAGGAGGTATTGGCTGAAAGAAGTTAGTAAATGAATCGCAATGAATCGTTTTAAATGGTTTACTTACTTTTTGCAACACTCAATAAGACTACTAAACTTTCAATAGCAGCAACAGGCATAGTGATTTCGGGATCATCGGCGAGAATCTTATGGTACGTAGCGGTGATATCAAAATCACCATTGTCGGTGTAGATGGGCTCAATGGCCAATGATGATTCTAAGACCTGTTATTAAAATATATTCACACACTTGGTTTAACTAGTGATATTTAATACATACCTCCAGCAGTCGCAGGCATTCTGGTTAGTCTGTATGTTGAACGTTTTGAGTAAGTAGGCGTTGGGAAGGATCAAACATAAAATTTTTTGGTGATGCTAACACTTTTGGCGGTGAGGTTTTTCAACCCACCACTGACACACCTGAAATATTGACCTTCAACATTTTCAGGTATCCATCAACCTGATTTCCTTACCGAGCATTGAATATTCAGTGTGAAATTTTCTCTTACAATGAGCAAATTTGGGATAAGAGTAGGCAGATTTCCAGCTGCTGTTTATCCTCTATTCCATAACAACTCATTACGGCATCCATCAATACCAACACAGCGAGTATTCAGTAACATATGGACAAGAAACTTTTCACAAACAAGGCCTCAGTCATCCGAAGCTAAAATAGATCAGACAAAGTTAAGAAATATTGGAATTATTGCACACATCGATGCTGGCAAAACTACGACTACTGAGCGCATGCTGTATTATTCTGGTCTCATCAATCGAATTGGTGATGTTGACCAAGGTGATACTGTCATGGACCACTTACCGGCGGAGCGCAATCGAGGTATAACCATCACATCAGCAGCTATCACTTTCAACTGGGCTGGCCACCGTATCAACTTGATTGACACTCCTGGACACGCCGACTTCACTTTTGAAGTTATTCGAAGTATTAGAGTTCTTGATGGTGCCGTTACAATTTTGGATGGAGTTGCCGGTGTTGAAGCTCAAACTGAAAAGGTGTGGAAACAGGCATCTGAAATGGGAATTCCAAGAATAATATTTGTTAACAAAATGGATCGTGAAGGTGCCGGTTTTGGAAGAACTGTCCGTGAAGTTGTTGCAAAATTGAATACTCAGGTTGGCATTGTTAACTTTCCATATTTTGAAAAAGTCGGAAGTAGTGAAAGAAGGTTTCAAGGCGTTGTAGATGTCATTTCGAAGAAAATTATTCGCTGGAGCGAAGGTACTGATGGAAAAGATGTCAAGGTGCTTGATATTTCAGAGGTAGAAGGTATCCCAGAAGAATGCGAGAAAGCCCGAACTGCATTGATTGAAACTCTTTCTGAAATGGATGACGATCTTGTTGAACATTATTTGGAAGTTGGTGATTATATGGAGGTTTTTGCAACAGAAATCAAAAAGGCATTAAGAAAAGCAACACTACAGAAGAAGATTGTACCTATTTTATGTGGTGCTAGTTTTAGAAATATTGGTGTTCAGCCATTGTTAGAAGCTGTCGTCGATTACTTGCCTTCTCCTTTGGAACGCCCACCACCACGAGCCATTGTTTCTGGAATGACCGTCAGAAAGGGAAAGCAGCTTATTACCCAGCCAGATGAGGAATTCAAATTGGACATTGCCAATAAAGGTCTCACTACTGCACTTGCTTTCAAGGTTGTCAATGATCCTAAAAAAGGAATGATGGTCTATGTTCGTGTCTATTCCGGTACTTTACAATCAAACTCTGCCGCACTTAATACCACTACCGGCAAGCGTGAACATATTATGAAGCTTTACCAAATGCATTCCAATGAGCCTATTGAGGTTTCATCTATTGGGGTTGGAAATATTGGTGTTATAGTAGGAAGTAAAACAATCAGAACCGGTGACACCATTGTTGCACATGGGTTCAAAAAAGATGGAATCAAGTCATTGAGTAATAAGGAAAGCCATATTCAACTTAATTCCATTACGGTTCCTCCTCCAGTTTTCTTTTCAAGTATTGAACCGATGTCCCTTGCAGATACGAAGAAGATGGAAGAAGCTTTGAACATCCTTCTCACTGAAGATCCAAGTTTACAACTTGTTTATGATGAAAATTCGGGACAAACTATGCTTTCAGGTATGGGTGAGCTACATTTGGAAATTTCTCGTGATAGACTTGTAAATGACTTGAAGGCTTGCGTGTCAGTCGGTAAAATTATGATTTCATATAAAGAAACAATTACCCAACCTTCCGTTGAGGTTACAAAAGAAGCCACTACCACGACACAAGCTAAAGACGCTGGTCCTTCGATTGCTTCAGTTACCCTTTCAGTGGAACCGGTATTTGATAGCAGCCCGCCACACGAGGGTGCAGAGTCGGTGACCCGCGAAAACATCTATATTACCTATCCTGCTATGGAAGATCATCTCCAAATTTCCCAGTCTGATATTTTGCGAGCGTTCAAACAAGGTGTCGTTCCAGGTGTTGCACGTGGAGGAAAGAAAGCCCATTTCCTATTAAATTCTCTTAACATTAACGTCAAATCTATCGAAATCCCACCAGATGTTACATATCCGGCCGCCGTTTCTATTGCTACTAGACTGGCCATTGAAGAGGCATTAGATTCTATCTCTTCTGAAGCCTACGCTGTAATGGAGCCTATTATGGATGTCAGAGTAATGGTTGCTGAAGAGGATTTGGGCCCTGTTGTTAATGACTTGTCAAGTAGCCGTCGTGGTTCTATTATAGCACTTTCTGATGATCAGAAGGAAGAACAAAGTGGCTCGGATGAAGTAAACTATAAAGAGCTTGCTGGAAATGTATATGTTCCTCCGGATTTTACTATGTACATGTCGAAACATGGAGACCGCATAGCATCTTCTCAAAACATTGTCAGAGCTCACGTACCTCTCCAGCAAATGATGGGCTATTTAAATTACCTTAGAAGCTTGACCAAGGGACGGGGCACCTTCTTGATGGACTTTTATGCTTACCAACAAGTTTCTTCTGAAAGAGAAAGGGAGATATTGAATAATGATAGATTTTAATGTCATTTTGAAAAGAATTAGGGCATATTATTTTTATTAC
Source organism: Magnusiomyces fungicola (assembly GCA_900654225.1). Classification (NCBI taxonomy): domain Eukaryota; kingdom Fungi; phylum Ascomycota; class Dipodascomycetes; order Dipodascales; family Dipodascaceae; genus Magnusiomyces; species Magnusiomyces fungicola. The sequence goes on from CAACAH010000004.1 coordinate 2,296,883, forward strand.
TATACTTCTGAGATAATTTTATTGTATATATATTTTTCCAACTTCTTGTTATAATTAGTAATAAATAAAGAGTAAAATATCAAATTGTGGGAACTGAAATATTCCCAAAACATGAATACTGTTATGCTATATTAACTCCACCTCAACGAGTTTGAAATGGTAGATATTTTTCTAGCTCAAAAAAACAATAGATATGCGTTTGATGATCCAGAATCAGTTTCACTGATCTCCATTTTATTACTACCCATAAAAAATGTTTCCACATTCAACAATATGAACTTTTTTCTTGGCCCTTCATCGATATTTGGATTAAGTACCGCTAAGTCAACATCCTCCACTGACATAGAAAGTCAATCCTTGCCACATTCAGCCATAGAGCTGGATACTGAGTCTATTATTCCTCAAACTATACCCATAGGTGGGCAAGGATATGAAGAAAAAAACAATAGCAGACTAAATTTTTCATCAGTTGGGTATGAAACAAGGATAAATATAGCACCTTTGGGGGTATCAACACGGCATAATTTGAACGGTAGAGAAACACACATATCATCGAAAACACTAAAAGATCTTAGAAGTATGCGAGATTGATATCTTTTATATAAAACTTGTCTTATTAACCAACTTTAGACTGTATCTATAGCAATACCAACAGGCCGAGACATAGCAGTTTCGTCAGGACCAATGGCCAATCATTTAGCAAAGCCAGTGCATGTTACATGCTCCCCGCTCGAGCCCAGAAACCAAGAGATCTCGCTAGTATCTCAGCAAAAATAGTATCGCATTCGCCAGCATCAAATATTCAATCTCCAGTGCTTACCGAGCCAGAAATAACACCGGTATCAGAAGAATTCATTAACTACGATTTAACGCGAAACATGTATCCACCCGGGTATAGACTACCGCAAGCTCCCAAAGGATACGGATTATATTTTGAAGAGAGACAGATAACTGTGGCTCATAGTGATGGTATGTTGATAAGACCAAACCTTTCAATAGAAGAGTTTGAAAAGATTTCAAAGTGCCAAAATGGGTATTCTAATGTTCCGAAAAGAAGTATGACAAAAAATGATAGCGTCAGCGAGGATGAGCATACTGCCCAGGGCTCTAAATATGACTTGGGTGATCACATATCAGTCTATCAATCGCTTCTGTTAGGAGCAGGAGAAACAACTGATAATTCAAAGACAACAAGGAGATTAAGTTGCAAAAGAAATATTTCAAGACGTATCTCAGGAATATCCAAAGATGGCTCTATTCTTATTAAAAGAAGTATGAGCAGGAACATTTACAGTCCCTTATCATATTTACCTCGCAGAAGAATAAGCGGTTCCAACAGTATTTCAAAAACTGAAAAACTGAAAACAAATAATCATTGTTACGATAAATTTCAAGCTCAAATAATACCTTCCACAGAGGACTGCATAGACAGTGTAAAAAGAGCAGAAAACGAGTGGGTAGATGATGATGGAGGACAAAGTGAGAAACAGCACCAGCTCTGTGATTTGATAACAGGGCCACCACATATGCAACCCGTAATCCATCAAAATCGGGAAAACATAGAAAAACAAGATACAAACCTTATCAACATTGAGCCTATTTTTTTACAAACAAATGGCCTAAATTCAGTATCTACTCCTTCTAGTTATCATAGATTTAGGTCTAAATACAATGTCTCTTATGCCTCTGAGATTTCGCAGCTACGACTCAGGAAAGCCGAAAAAAAGGCATATAAACAGAGACAAGCACTTGCAAAGAAAATTAAAGATCAAAAGGCATATCTTGAAGCGTTGGAAATGGAGAGGCAAAGACAGGAAAGAGAAGAGCAGCAACTTTTAGAGTTGTTAGAACACATGTCAGTGACATCTTCCGAAGAAAGTGATAATGAAAGTAACCACAGGAGCAAAGAGAAGAAAATAAATAAAAGAGAAAAACAAAAGATAAATAATGCCCAATTCCTAAAGCACTTGAAATCTCCTCAATCAAAATCAACTATACTAACATCTAGAGCAGCTTTAATCGAACCTCATTCTGTATACAAGCCCGTGGCAATAGACATAAACTACCAACAAATACCATTCAATTTTGAATCTAAACCTTATACTGGGTATGAACCAGTTTTATTCGGAAGTAGACGAGGCAAAGTTTCGATTAGAAAACGAGATAGAGGGTTGATAAGGCTTAGACGACAAGATACCACACGTAAAGACAACGCAGTGCCGAAATACTGTTTGCAAATAATAAATCAACTTCGATCAAAAAGGTCAGAGAGTCCTGTTAAATAGAATATCATATTGCACATTAATAATAATAAAAATAAATGAATAGTCTGCGTTGATAGAACAAGAAAAATCAATATCAACTACTGATAGATAAGAAGAAGAGAGTAGAAGAGATGAAAAAGTTTTGTTAAAGTTTAAAAAGAAGAAGTTACCCGGCCTAAAAGCAGCTATCCACCTGGACCGGCACAAAAAAACTTCACCACCTTTAGTATTTAGCCCCGACATTTCTATCTACAGCATTAGTATTTTCGATTCATTTTATTATTTTTCATCACGACCGTGAGCATTCCAATTGTTTTTATCCGTTACCGGCTATTTTTAAAAATCACGTTTGCTCAGCTTTTAAGTTTTCATCTCACTTTTCACACTCGGACCATCACATCTAAGACAGACAGTCACGTCAAATAACGCTCGTCATTATTGTTCAAATTTCTGTGAATATAAAAGCGACAATTAGAAATTTACACAGGCCAATAATATATTGATGCATTGTTTATTTGTCAGACAGTTTTGGGAAGAACTTAACGACTGATTCTTTTTTAATCGGGACGCGCTTCGTTTAATTTATCAACAAGTGGCAACATACCAAGTATCAGCAATTGCCAACTACATTTTCGCGTTTTTTGATACCATTTTAATTGCAGTATAAGAAGGTTATATATATTTCATTATTTTTCAAAATTATCTATGTCATCTCTAGTTCATGAGACTTCGATAAATCATGAAAGAGATATCACCACTGATAACACCAACGGCAATGGCGGCAGTAACGACAGTAGCACAGAAAACCCCACTGCTGTAGCCGGAGCACCAAATCTATCAATTTCGTCTGGTCTATCAGATGAGTCAAATGTTGAAATCAAGCCTAGCATAAACGGTACACATGAAAAAGAACAAGCTACTCAAAGTCAAAGTAGAGATGCCACCCCAACCAAAGACTCAATCATATCTTCTGATGGAAGTTTACCTACCCCTACCTCTCTTAAAGATTCAACGGACATATATGAATCACATATAGATTCTTCTATAAAGCCAAGTCCAAGCGATAATCAGGATAAGCTTCCAGCTTCAGAATCTGTGAAGGATAATACCACAAATGCAAACAACTCCACTAAATCAAGTGAAAAGAGTATCGATTTCAATGGCATCAAAATAGATGTACGTGCACCTCCACTTGCGACAACGGAGCCAAAATTAGTAACCATCTCTAGCCGAAATACCAGCACATCACCATCTAGCCGCGGCGAATCTCCAATCAATAGCTCAAGTTCTACAAATACCAACATAGATGAAGGGTTACAAAGTACTGGAAAGGAACAATTGAAACATAATTTACCTAGTTCACACTCGCAACCATCAGCTGGACTAATGCCTTTGGCTAAACAAGATAACAGTAATGCAGTATCAACAGCCCCTAGTAGAACATTTCCAAGGTGGAGTGAACTTCATTCCGCATTCGATATGGAAACGGAAAGAGAACCACAATCTGAAGTGATGTATAGATCGCTAATAGCTTTACTAAACTCCAGAGGGATCAGCCCAACCAAAGAAGTTGGAGAATTTATTACCGATTTGGCAGAAGACTGTAAGTACTAATAGCCAATATTATTGTTTGAGCTTTTCTAACACTTATTACTTAGACTTGAGTTCATTGGTATCTGAACTAAAGAAAGCTGCGATGATGCAACGCCGAACAACACCTGGGATCAACGATGTGATGGTTTTATTGCATCTTTCAGGCCTTCATCTGAGCATGTTGGGCGAAGAAATGGAAGAACAGAGCAAGAACCCAACTGGGTTGCATGACTTGTGGCAATTTATGGATTTTGATGGACTTATGGAAAAGGAAAATACAGTGGATCAAGCCTTTCTCGAGTCTAAAGAAACAAGTATCAAGAAACTGCTACCAAGCACATACGACTTGGGATCGCATATACCGCCATGGATGCCAGCGTTTCCACCAGAACACACATTCAGAACAACGCCATATCATCCTAACAGAGTCACAAATCCACGTGTACTAAGAGAGATGATTGTTAAAGAAGGCCAATTGGCCGAGCAAGCTTTACGAAGATTGACCGGTGTAGTCAAGGTAGATGACAATGCTTTTATGGATTACCAAGATGATGATGGTGATAAGGACAGAGATTATGACTTGGAAGAGAAGAAAGATGGCCTGAAAAGTGATTACGAACTAGATATTCTTAAAGCTAGCCAGATATCAACCACCGACCAGACGAATAGAGCTATTGAAATAAAAGAAGAAGCTATGAACGATGATATAATACCATTGGATAAGGATCAAGCGCCAAAGCCAATTATTTCATTAAAACTGTCATTGTCTACAACTTCGGCTGATGGATCGAGTACAACAGAAACCTCGTCAGCACAAACTACCAGCACGTTAGCCAGCGCTAAGACTGATCCTTTTGGAATAAAGACTCCTCTAAAGAAGCCATTTAACATGGTTGAATACATTCAAAAGCGGGCTATTATTGGTGCAAAGCGGCGCCAAAAAGAACAAGGCATTGTCAGCAAAGAGGAACACCGCCAAAGAGCTCTAGAATGGCATCGTGCACTGGTGGAATCTAACTTCAATACCCACTTGTACAATTCCCAACATGTAAACACTCTTGGCGAAATTGAACCTGAAGAAGAAGACAAGACGCCGGATGGGTTTGGGCCTGCTCCAAGCGTTGTTGAGAACGAATACAACGCAGCTTTATTATGGATCTCCAAATCTAAGAAGTCGGCAGATGGCCAGCAGAAGACTGATATTGCCGACACGGGTATTGTAAACTGTGAAAGAAACAAGTATATTTATTAAAATGCGGGAGAAGCACCCAATTGCTTGAGTCTGGTGTTGTTTTACAGTTGATATTTCTGGTTCCATGTTCATATTTATAGTTTGCTTGATGTAATTTTAGTTTTATTTTACCAATTCCATGATCTTTTCCGTTTATTACGCGACTCAGTATCGATTATAAAAGCTCAGGGCGAAGGAAGCCAGCTTGGCTTGGGGCGTAAGTCTGTTTGTGCCTTCTGGCCAGACTAGCCCTAACCCACCATAGTGAAAGTTGACAGTATAAAAACTTGCCAGCCTGCCTGCACCTTGATTGTTTTTATGTTGACCTATACTCTATATGTCATTTTCTGTTTTCCAGGCAACTTTTGAAAAATAAGCCAACCTGCAAATTTTATTTTTCCGTACGTATCTTGATTCCACTGCAGTAGCCTCTTTTTCCGCTAATAACGCGCGGTACTGGTCTGTTGTCTCTGCCGCACTATTGAGTCTGCCCGTGAGTGAGGTTGATTCCAGTTTATGAGCCATTTCGGTTACAGGCCTTTGCAATTAACAATTTCACCTAGAAATCCAGTCCCGCGATACTTTATCCTCACATCTGCCTGTTAACCATTGTTTGCTAACCTTTTTCGATGATTTTCCATTAGCCTGCCTGCAAGTCCCCACCTCCACTCTCATAATCGACCCATTGACCGATCGTTTTAATAGTTTTTCACACTACCACCACCCGCCTACCTCATCATCGTACAGTCCCTTGACCCATCTGGAAGCCGGACTGGACTTTTTCAAATATTTTGTTCAATACCCTTGCTGACTGGCCTATCTAATCACAGGTTGTTCTTTTACTAACTGTGCTGTGCGTGCGTGTCTGTGCTCCAATCGTGCTCTTGTTTGGCGTCTACCACGCGCTCACTGACATTTAATAATTTTTCCCCCCGCCATCCACGCTATTTTTTCTTTCTCTCGCCTTTTTTGTCCACTTCACAACTTGAGTCTACCTCTCTATATGCTCCAATGGATATAGCACCCCCCGCAACAGAGGTGTATCTACCCTCATCTACTATATTCCCAGTGGTTGTTACTGCTCTACTCAGTAATGTGGGCGATGAAGTAACCAAGCACATGCCCATTTTACGTTTCAAATACAAAAACTTTGTCGAAGAGCCTGTTGACATTGAAAACGGTGAAGAGCCAAAGAAGATTGAAAAAGAGTTTTATTCTACCTTTGATGTCCCCATTAATGGTGAATTATCAGAATGGAACGTGACAACCGGCCAAGAAATTCCCCATGATCAGTAAGTATGGGTTTTTTGCCATTATTAGCTGACGTTTTCTAACAACATTTTAGATATATTGTTGCTCGTATACGAGAGCCATGCACCCATTCCATTCAATTCAGTGGCCTTTGCGGTATCTGCGGCAAAGTTCTGGACAAGGAAGAAAAAGACTATACCGAATTCAACAATGAGAACAGGGCTCCCATTAGCCTGTCCCATGACACGTCCTCTCTTACAATCTCCCTTGATGAAGCTCAGAGAATTGAAAAGATCTCAGCCAGTCAACTAATCCAGCACAAAAAGCTCATTTTGGTTGTTGATTTGGACCAAACGGTCATACAAGCCTCTATTGACACGCGTATTGGTAAGGCCATGGAAGACTCCAATGATCCTAATCACGACTCAATAAAGGATGTACAGTCTTTTGATCTACAAGAAGAGTATGTCATGCCAGCGACTGACACTGAGCCAAGCAGACGCGAAACCAGTACCACCACTTATTACGTCAAGATTAGACCGGGCCTTGGACAGTTTCTTGAGTCTATGCACAACTTTTATGAAATGCACGTCTATACCATGGCTACACGATCATACGCTGTCGCCATTGCTGCAATTATTGATCCCGAGAAAATATATTTTGGCGATCGCATATTATCACGCGACGAGAGTGGCAATATATATCAAAAATCATTGAAACGCTTATTTCCAGTTTCTACATCAATGGTAGCCATCATTGATGACCGTGGCGATGTCTGGGGTTGGAGCCCTAATCTCGTCAAAGTTATACCTTACAACTACTTTAAAATTGGAGATATTAATTCACCTCCAGTACCTATTCAGCAGGTCACAATGTATGACCTTCAAAACAATACAGCCCTAAATAATGGCACACCAGAATCCATTGATACTAACGTTCTTTCATCTGTGGTAGAACTGCCCGAGTCTTCAGAAACAGCTGAAAATGGCACTGCGGTTCAAACAGATGATCGCCCAGTGGTAACAGAACCCCCGTTAGTTGCAAGTTTAGACACTACAGCCTCTACTGAGTCATTGAATGACCCTAATGTCACATATGCAACTATAGAATCCAACGGCGAAAGCCATCTCCCAGACATGACAGACTCTATAAGTTCGATTACTTCATCAAATCCCGACCCCACAATAGCAATTCCGGTGACAGCAGGTTCTTCTGATTCTCCTGATAAAACTGCTATCGTTGCTGAAACAGATTCTGACCCTAATGATATTACAGACATAAACCTGACCAATGGAACCAGCCATATAGAACATATATCGACCAACAACAATACTAATGATGGTAATGATGACGCCAATAACGACAATACTAACACGAATGATACCAGCAATAATGATACTCCTGATGAACAATCTAGTACCGCCCCTGATAATACATTATCCAACATTGAATCCACCTCCATATCTGATAGTAGTGAAAGCAATGGTGGTACCTCAGCTATTACCACAGAACCTACAAATGGAGCTGTTATAAGTGACGAGAGCACTAGTGACAGTACCGATGAGAATAAGCCGCCGACTAGTGCTCTTGGGCAAACGCTTACCGACGCAGATACAGAGCTCTATACCCTTGAATCCGTTCTCACAAAGGTCCACGCGCGTTATTATCAAGATTTTGATCAAATTGCAGAGCGCAAAGGAGGTGTTTCCAATGTGCGTGAGCAAGACTTGCCGGATATTGGTGTTATTCTTCCTAAGATGAAGAACAAGGTTTTTGATGACTGTGTTATTCTATTTTCTGGATACATTGACTATGCCGCACAATTCGACAAGGCTGATATTGTTCAGTGGGCTCGCAGCTTTGGTGCAGTGGTTGTGGCTGAAATGATCGATTCAGTCACTCACGTAGTGTCGAAAAGCAACTCTACTATTAAAGCGCGCAAGGCATTTAGAAACCCAAAGATCAAAGTGGTTACTATTGGCTGGGTTTATAAATGTATAGCAACATGGGAGCATGTCCCTGAAGATCAATATTTACTCGAACCGCCGAGCGGTGAAGATCCCAGCATTATGAACGAGGGTGCAGATGTACAACGGTCGTTAGAGCAAGAAGCCAACATGGACGATGAATTGGATGATGTCAATGCTGTGGACTTTGTTAAATCTTTAACGGATGGTAACATTGATTGGGATAAGATTGATGAAGAGTTGCGAGAATTCATGTCTGATAATGAAAACGATGAAGATGGAGAGGATAAGGAAAATGAAGAGGATGTTGCCAGTGATGATGCAAGCGATGAGCCAAATATGAATGGAGAAAAACTAGAACCTGTTGACGTTGAAATGAAAGATGATGACGAGGAAGAAGATAACAATGACGATGATGATGATGATGATAGCGATAGTGATGATGACGATGATGCCGAGGATGAAGACGTTAGTGAAGATGATGGTGATGATGACAGTGGGCGGCAGGGCTCGGCCTCTGGTAAACGCCTGCCTGATAGTTCACCTTCTACAAGTGCTAAGCGATTACCTAACGGTGATGCTCAGAAGGCTTTTAGCACGTCTAGTGATACATCCGCTGCAGCAGCACTAGAATCTCGAAAGAGAGACCGGTCTTTGAGTTCAATAGAGAGCGACGAGGACGAAGATGATACCTCTATTGCATCGAAACGACCCAAAATTTCTGCTGAATCAACTGACAAGCATGGCGAAGAATCTGAATATGATGAGGATGCCTTTGCGGCAGAACTGGAACTGGATCTCCTGTAAATTACATTTTTATTATTATTATTATATATACATATACGTACTCTGATATTAGTTTCATTTATTACACTATGCTTTACGATTTTTGATGTTATATGTGCACTTTCACCTTAATGATAATTTGTATATCTGAACTCCAAGATTCCATGACAAGTTGTGATCTGCAGTCAACTGAGTGGAGGCCATGGGATCGAATCACAAGCCAAGAATTTTTGAAGAATGTATATTATATAAGAGAAACTGTATTGTGATACTTTATTTTCTTTGGGTAAATGAAAGCCATCTGCACGGCAATGCAGTGTGGGGTGTTGATGTTAATTTCGAGTGTGAGATCAAGTCAGATGACAATAATGTACATAACCATGTGATCCTCGTTTAATACTCGTGACTGTCATGTGCCAGTTGCCAATAGGCTAATTATTGAACTTCCAAGATGGGAAGATGGCCTTGATGATGGCTGAGAACTTGGCTAACAGGTTCTCCTTTTATTCTCTTCACCTTTCTATCCTTCCTGTTTTTTTCCTTCTCTAACCATCTCGTTGATATCCTTCCTTGTCTTCTTTTAACACTTTGCTTTTCCCTTGTTCTAGAACTTATTTTCAGCATATCCTATTACTGACAAGATTATATTTCAAAGATGGATGCTGAGCTTGAGAAACTAATTTCCCAGTGGCTAGAGTGGGATCAGGTATGGCTTTCTTTGCTCTCATATCATGAAACGCATTGTATCTAACATTCACGCTCGATCCTTGGTAAAAAAGAATGAAACTACTCGACAAGAAATTTCTCATCTCGTTGAGACCAAATCATATTCTGAACTTGATAGGCGTCTGAGACCCCGCATCCAGTTTGGCACCGCCGGCCTTCGCGCAAAGATGCAGGCTGGCTTCAGTAGCATGAACGACTTGACAGTTTTGCAGGCATCCCAAGGACTTGCAACGTATGTTGCACGAACCGTTCCCGATGCAAAGTCTCGAGGTGTGGTAATTGGTTATGATCACCGTCACAATTCTCATCGCTTTGCTACCTTGACGGCGCTTGCTTTTGGACATCTAGGTTTCAAAGTCTATCTATACTCGGACCTCGTTCATACTCCACTCGTGCCTTTTGGAATTAACAAATTGAAGGCATCCTGTGGTGTAATGGTTACTGCCAGTCACAACCCTGCTCAAGATAACGGTTACAAGGTCTACTGGGAAAATGGCTGTCAAATTATTCCTCCTTATGATACCGGAATTGCCGAAGAAATTGAACATAACTTGGTTCCTTGGACATGGGATACTTCCAAGGTTGAGGCTGATTCCAAGATAACTTTGGAGGTTGCACTTGATTATTTCAAGACAATTAAAGATACATTGACCGAAAAGCACGATGCAACTTGCCTAAAGTCTCCAACAAAGACCGAAGCTAGTCTTGTGGCTAGTCACCCATCTACTGAGCCTCGATTTGTATATACAGCTATGCATGGTGTTGGCAATCCTGCATTCATGAAGGTTGCAAGTATGTTAGGACTGTCTGATCACATTGTCCCTGTTGAAGAACAGATCACACCAAATCCAGATTTTCCAACTGTAAAGTTTCCTAATCCCGAGGAAAAGGGGGCTTTGGATCTTGCCAAGACTGTTGCGGACAAGAATCAAAGTCACATTATCCTTGCTAATGATCCTGATGCTGATAGATTTGCCGTCGCTGTCAAAGATACAGTCAAAAATGAATGGGTTCAGCTTACTGGTAACCAATTGGGTGCTTTATTTGCATATCATGAGTTCCGTCGTTATGTTCAACAATCAAAGAGCATTAACAAGAAAGATGTCAAGCCATTGGCGTTGATCAACTCTACAGTATCCAGTCAGTTGATCCGTAGTATGGCCCAAAAGGAAGGATTCCATTACGAAGATACCTTGACTGGTTTCAAGTGGATTGGAAACCGTGCCATGGAGTTGGTCAAAGAAGGCTATGAAGTTCCTTTTGCTTTTGAAGAGGCCATTGGCTACATGTTTCCGGTGGTGTTTGACAAGGACGGAATCTCAGCTGCTACTGTCTTTTTGCAGATGGCTGTCGAGTGGCACAATAATGGTACAAGCGCTCTTCAGATTTTGGACGAAATATACGAGCATTATGGATTCTTTGCCGAGTACAACTCGTACTATGTGGCCGAGGACCCCAAGATTATTGAAAACATTTTTAACCAGGTTCGGTATGGTTCTGACCACGATCAAGCAGCGGTTTTTGAGAAGGAGCCAGAGAATATTGGCAAGTATAAGGTTGTTGCTTGGAGAGATTTGACTATTGGTTTCGATGCTGGAACTGCAGACAAGAAACCCACGTTGCCAGTTTCAAGCAGCTCACAAATGATTACAGTTGAGCTTCTTCCTCCAGGTGAATCTGGCCAGGAGAAGATTAGATTTACCGCAAGAGGAAGCGGAACCGAGCCAAAGCTCAAGGTCTATATTGAAGCAGTTGCATCCTCGGAAGAAAGGTCCAAATGGTTAGCCAAGGATGTTTGGGATGAGCTTGCAGTTGAATGGTTCAGTGAGCTAAGTGGAAAGAAGTAAGATTTTTTCTGAGAGTATAACTATTAGATTTATAGACTTTAGTTTTGATAACTACTTAGAAATAGTCATCATTGTTAAGATAAGATATAAAAAGTGCAAAATACAAAACCAACTTTCCACTATTCTTTTGTTGATTCATTACTTGTAGAAAAGTGATACAACTTGGATAACCACAAGTTTCAACCATTACTAACACTTTCGAATCCTCTTGGAACTGGAATTAGAACTTGCAAATACATCCTGCTAGGTTTTAAACTTTTTGTTTTTGTAGCTCTGAGACCTGGACAGCAGTCAAGTGTTAAATTTCACACTTGCAGGATTGAGATAATTTTATTTCTCAGTGGTTATTTCTGGCTTTTTTTGAGTGGATTCTATAAATATTCTTGAAATTCTTGAAACTCTTGAAATTCTCGAGACTCATGAGACATTAGTTCTACTGGTATTAGTTTGCAGCGATAACTGAATTAGTTAGTCAAAAACTAGCTTAAGAAGCATGGAATATTTCATACCACGTAAGCCGGAATTTAGACTCTTTTCTGACAACATGCATCGGACTTACATACACAGAGATACATGGTATATTTTTCTTATTTTTCAAGACTCTCCATTGCTTTAACCCTTTGCTTCAACCATCCCTCATTTAGTCCACACTGATAGTTTCCCTCTATTTTCCTTTTTTGGATAATGGCATTTGAACGATTCAAATCTAAGCCGGATCTTCCGCGCTATGAGAACAGCACGTCCCCTTTTCATCCAGCAAAGCCAGAAAGTAGTTATGAATCGGGCTCAATCAACAGTCACTTTCATCCGAGGCCGCGTGGCATAATCCAGAATATACGTACAGGCTTTGGCTTAATACCAAAATATAGTTCGCTCCCTAGCCGACAAAAGCGACAGGTGGAGCGCTGGGTTTTGCTCATTTTGGGCTTACTGGCCATTTGGAAATTGTTTTTCATGCGGTCTACAGATTTATATCACAGTTCAGATAAGACGACTTTCCGCTCATTCCGCAGTAGTGACTCGACTTCAAACAAGAAAGCAATTGCTAACTTTGACGACAATTATGTTGGAGTGACTGAACACTACGATCTCCGTTATGTTGGTGGAAGTAACGACGGCTGGAAAAAAGAAGAGTATTTGTTGCTATGTATCCCCCTGCGCAATGCTGTTCCTGTGCTGCCAATGATGATTTCTCACCTTGAAAACTTGACCTATCCTCACCATCTGATAGATCTTGCTTTTCTGGTATCTGATTCCGACGATTCCACCGAGTTTGATCTGGGTCTTTTGTTACAGCAGAGCGAAACTATCACCAAAACATTTCACGATATCGAAATCTTCCATAAAGACTTTGGTGCCATTGTTGGACAGGGGTTTGATGATCGTCATGGAGTTAAAGTACAGGGTGTCCGACGAAAGCTCATGGGCAGAGCAAGAAACTGGTTGACGACTGCAGCTTTGAAACCTTATCACACTTGGGTCTACTGGCGTGACGCTGATATTGAAGTTGCTCCTCCAACAATTATTGAGGACTTGATGAAGCATGGACGAGATGTCATTGTTCCTAATGTTTGGCGACCTTTACCAGAATGGTTGGGCAATGAGCAACCCTACGACTTGAATTCATGGCAGGAGAGTGATCCCGCCTTGGAATTGGCCAAAACTCTTGATGAAGATGACGTTATCGTCGAAGGTTATGCCGAATACCCTACTTGGAGAGTCCATTTAGCATACTTTCGAAACGAAGATGGTGATTTGGATGAGATGTTTGATTTAGATGGTATTGGAGGTGTGTCAATTTTAGCACGTGCAAAAGTCTTTCGACAAGGTGCCATGTTTCCTGGGTTTGCTTTGTGGAACCATGCTGAAACAGAAGGTTTTGGTAAGATGTGTCGCAAAATGGGCTTTACTGTTAGTGGTTTACCCCATTACACTGTCTGGCATATCTATGAACCAAGTGAAGATGATTTGAAAAAGATGAAGGAAATGGCAGAGGGCGGAGGAGATATGACTAAGGAAGAGATAGAAAAGTTGAAAGTAGTTTCACAAGTTGAAGAAGCCAAAACTGCTGTTGAACCTGTAAATACTGTTGGTGTTAGTCAAAGTGAACCCGAGGTGGTTACTGAAAATATTGTTAGACCTGTGGTCGATGATCATCCAGTTGAGTCTCAGACATTGGTGAAATCTCAACCACCAGTAAAGAAGGAGCAAGCTCCAGTCAGGGTATTAGAGTAATGATTTTGAAACCCCCAAGTGACGAGAAATGATTTGATTTTTCCCAAAAAAAAAAGTGATAATAAAGAATTCTCGTTAGATATATTATTAAGAACTTTCTTTCCACGCACATATTTATCAGGTATATAATACATTTTGGAATGGTATTTTCCTGCACTTTTTTCAGCATAAAAAGTCATATGTTAGGTCTTATTATTATTCTGTTTGTTATTTATTTTAGTAATATTTTGAGCATATGCAAACGCTAATTAGAACGGCTATCTAGTCTAGTTGTATATAGATGTCAATTGATAAACAAGAAACATGACGCAAATGGTTGGTATTGTATAGGTTATTTACAAATTAGTCTCTTTAAATATTTACAGGGTCTCCAAGACTTGAGCTAAAGTTGAATCGTCCACGACTACATTTTCAACATCTTTTGGGACCTCTCTTTTCGTAAAGTTGGCGACATTTCCAGGTGCCAAGGCGACCAGTTTCTTGACCCCGGCCGTCTCGGTTAGGTATTGAATGGACTTGGACCAGTACACACGGTCAGTGCAAGACCAAACAAGAGATCGGACAAACTCCTGTTTGTTTTGGAAAGGTTTTGCTGTGATGTTTGCGACAAATGAAACGTCGGCGTCGTTCCCTGTAGGAAAGAAGATTTTGTTTTTCTCATCGAGTTCGAGGACAAGCTCTTGCATCTTGTTTTGGGCATGGGCCATTACTGGCGAATGGAACGGGGCAGAGACTTGGAGAGGGATTTTCTTGAGCGATCGCTTTAAAGATAGCCGTTTCTTGATGTATTCCAGCACAGCGTCGATAGCCTCTGTGGGTCCACTGAAGACAATCTGGGAGGTGGAATTGATATTGCCCAGTTCCACGAAAGATACAAGGGGATGGATATCAGCGGAAGGGTCCAGAAGATGATCAGGTCGAGAAAGGTCTTGAACAGTCTCTGGCGCTGGAGGTGGCGGTCGGATTTCAGTATCAAAAAGCTTGATAACGAGGCTGGCATGGTTTGGAGGGAAAGGGACTACATACATTCCGAGATCAATGTCTTTTCCAGATTTTGCCTTTTGCTTTTCAAGGAAGCGCCGTCGGGACTCTTCCATGGCCTTGCCTCGCTGGTGTACCAAGTTTACAGAGTCGGCAAATTGCAGGTGCCCGGCAATTGTTGCAGCAGAAAACTCACCAAGAGAATGGCCCATGATATGGGAAAAGTGGGATTTTAAAAAGGTATCATTATTTGACGGTCCTCTGTTGGAGCCGGTGGAGCCGGTGGACAGCTGAGATTTGAGGATTTGAAAGATGGCATAACTAGTTGTCAAGATGGCAGGCTGAGCATTAGAAGTCAAGTTGATGTCGGGGATCATGGAATCGGCTTCTGTCGAGTCTATGAGAATACGGGAAAACCGTTGTTTTAGAGATTCATCAGCTTCTTCGAGGATGGGCTTTACGATACTGGGGAAACGGGCAAGGTAAGGTTGCAACATGGCACGTTGCTGGTTACCTTGGCCAGGCAGCAGGAGAGCAGGAAGTCGACGAGCAGCCATAATGGTAAGCAGTAGCTGGACTGGAATACAGGTAACTAGACACCAAGGTAACAAGGTAACAAGGTAACAAAGTAACCAAACCTGGGGAAGTTTTCCAGCATGGGAGATCCAAACAGCGTTCATTATCCCAAGTCACGTGAAAACACGCATTTAGTCACATGGAGATTTTTCAGCGACGCTTATTAAATTTACCCTGCCTGGCGCATGGCACCTTATTAGGGCTTGGGTGTTACATACAGGGTGGCAGGAGGGTTACCCTCCTGCCCACTGAAAAGGTATAAAAGCTCTGCTCTTTGCCGCGTTTTTGTTTGTTTTCCTTTTTTTTTTCCCCATACTTACCTGGAAACGTTGCCAGAGATCATAAAGTCTTGGTAACCGGAAGACTGGTATTGCATTGCACAGCGCGTACGACAGCCTTCTGCCGGCCATCTTAAAGGTGGTTTGGGTTTTTTAATTTTTGATTTCTATTCCTTTTTACCTAAATACTGTGTGCGCAATTTGATGAAAATTGCG
Organism: Magnusiomyces fungicola; assembly: GCA_900654225.1. Classification (NCBI taxonomy): domain Eukaryota; kingdom Fungi; phylum Ascomycota; class Dipodascomycetes; order Dipodascales; family Dipodascaceae; genus Magnusiomyces; species Magnusiomyces fungicola. The sequence continues at coordinate 2,312,834 of CAACAH010000004.1, forward strand.
GTGCTTTGGTTGTTTTTGTGGAGGGGAGTTTCTGATTGAGTATGGATTGGAAAACTTTTTATGAGTCATTGTCGTGTTGACAGTCGCTCGTAAACAATTTTGTAAATGTGAATGAATCGGTCTGACCAGGAGTCGGGCTCACCTCGGTGATATAGAATGTCGCTTTGTATACGGTGTCAGGTATATAAGCGGATTGTAGCTACGCTGGATGAACCGGATGAACCGTGGGTTCTGGTAGTTGTTATTCTCTGCCGACGGTTTCTCTAAATCGGTGGAGATCCGTTGGACCTTTACCGTGATACGCAAGTTGTTCAGGAGTTGTCCGTTAAAGAGGAACATGAAAGGCGGACTTCTCTTTTGAATAGAGTCTTCTAGATAGTGTGTAATCAAATCTCTAATGACGCCGCCGTCTTATCGCCGTCGTTCACCGAGCTGTTGGCAACATTTATGTTTACACCAACAAACCCGTGGATATGTATGCAACACACACACACACACCGCCGGGTTAAAGACCCCTAGCAGCCAATTGGCTTACGGGTTCGTTCCCCTTAAACTGGGCTGGCAGATGCCGAGGAATTGACATAGCCATGGCAATGGCGATCTCCCCCCAGTATTTCCGTGGTGGGTTTGACCTCATATCGGTCGGTGCCAATGTATGACGTCGCGCGCCACCCGCGGCCCACCCGCCGGCTTTTCCAGACATCCCGGTATCTTGCTGTGGAGCAAACAACTCCCTGCTTTGGAGCTGATTCAACTGGGTTGATGCTGGAAGAGTCAACAGCGGTTTGCAACACATATCGCTGGTCATATGCAAAATTGAAAAAAATTGAAAACGCAGTAAAAACTGAAAAAACTTTTTCTTGTAGTTTATATCCAGGTCGTTTTGATAATTGGTTTTCTCTTTGGCCGGTGTAGACAACAGGCAGCGTGGAGATAGAGTTTATCACTCTACACATTAAGCAACAAACTAAAAGTATATAAACCAAAGATAATCTCCAACATATTTCCCCAATTCTTTCCCTTCATTCTTGTTTTGTTTTCTACTGATTCTCTGATTCTCTGATTTTCTGCTGCTTTGTCTCTGCTACTCTCTTTGGCAAGATCTCGTTACTTACTGCCGCTTTCACATATCTTCTGCCACTTCCACTGTGTCTTTATTCCACCTTGTTACCAATCTTGCAACTATATAAAGCCTCTTTGCTCTGACATTCTTCCTCTCTTCTACTCGTTTTCTTCCAATTCAATTATTCTCGCGTACATTTCACTCGGGCTTATTCCTATTTTTTATATCGTCAATTCCAGATATAAAACCTCACTGCTCTCGCATCTGTCGTTTTCTCGTTACCCACATTGCTACTACTCTGCTATCAACGCTTGCTTTTAATCTAATAACATTCTTTTGGAAAATGACCGCCTCTGCCCCGTCTTCGACTGTTGAATCCCCAGCAGTCAACTTTTCTGAAATCCCATTTACAGTCTACCATGGAACCTTTGTCCATCCTAGAGACTTGAAACACCTTGACGTCATTTTCCATGGCTCTATTGGCGTTGACCACTCAGGCACCATTGTGTTTGTTGATCGCGAGTCTCATACTTCACGAGAAGCTCTTGACAAGTACTTGAAGGACTCTGGTAAAGAGATCAATCAGGAAACTGCGGAATTTGTTGAAATTGATAGAGAAACCGCGTCCTTTTTCTTCCCCGGATTCTTTGATACCCACATTGTAAGTATATATATATACACAAAAATTGCTTTTACACAGCACCTTGTTACTAACAATTGCCTTCTTAGCATGCCTCCCAATACCCCAACTGCGGTATCTTTGGCAAATCTACACTTCTCAACTGGCTGGAAACATACACCTTTCCTTTAGAAAGCTCCTTTACTGATCTCAAAAAGGCCCGCCAAATATATTCCAAAGTTATTGAACGTACATTATCCTACGGAACAACGACTGCTAGTTACTATGGTACGATTCACACTGAAGCTACCAAATTACTCGCTGACTTGGCCTTGGCCAGAGGCCAGCGCGCCTTTGTAGGCCGTGTTTGCATGAACCAAAATTCCCCAGATTATTACACCGACAAGGACGAAGAGACTTCTAAACAGAGCGACTTGGAGGTGATTGATTACATCAAGACGGTTGATCCCACATATGAAATTGTCTCTCCTATTTTTACCCCACGATTTGCCCCTTCTTGCACTTTTGAATCCATGAAGTGGATGGGCGAGGAAATGAAGAGAACTGGCTTGCCGTGCCAAACGCATGTTTCTGAGAACAAGCAGGAAATTGAATGGGTCAAGGAGCTTTTCCCGCAATGCAGCAGCTATACTGATGTTTATGATAAGGCCGGTGTTTTGGGACCACGAACCATCTTGGCACATGGCGTCCATTTGGACGACGATGAAGTTAAGCTCATTGCTGCAAGAAAGGCAGGCATTTCTCACTGTCCCATTTCCAACTCGTCAATTACCTCGGGTGAAGCGCCAGTTAGAAAGTACTTGGACAATGGAATCAAAATGAGTCTGGGAACCGATGCATCTGGTGGATTCACGCCTAGCATTTTGGAAACTGCTCGTCAAGCTTTGCTGGTGTCCCGCCACGTTGCTATGAAGACTGAAGACGACCGCGACAAGCTTAGTGTTGATGAAGTATTATGCATTGCTACACTTGGTGGTGCGCAAGTATGCGGATTGGACGACAAGCTTGGAAACTTTGAGGTTGGCAAAAAGTGGGATGCTCAGCTGATTGATCTTATGGCGAAAGACTCGCCTATAGACGTGTTTGAGTGGCAAGAAAACATCAAGGTTTTGAGCGGAATTGGCAAACGGCGAGACAGCGATGCCCAAGACGTTCAAAGGATGGAAAACTTGTTGGCTAAATGGCTATTTGGGGGTGATGATAGAAATGTACGAAAGGTGTGGGTTAGCGGTGCATTGGTTAGAAACGCGAAATGAAAGAGCTGGTAAAAAGTATTGATTTTGGTTTTGTTTATTGTTGTTTAATTATTAAAAGTATTACAGTCTTGCTATAATTTGATGTTTGAATTAGAATTGCTTGTCGGACTATTCCATCCGCCTAGTACGCCTAGTACGCCTAGTAGAGAAGCCGCTGCGAATAAAACACAACGTGCTGTGATTTACGTCGGCTGGTTTGAAATGTACCGCGTAGTACAAGTTGCACGGCTGAGCGGTCCCAATCCTTAAAGGCTCAAAGGCTCAAATACTCTCAACGTCTCGGGGTCATTTTAATTTATATTTATATTTGGCTTGCTGCGAGGTTAGAATATACTTTTGTATTTCCTGGCGAAATTGAGAATAAGCGTTAACAAATAGCATGTTTTACTTTTACTTCTATAACAGCTTGGCAATAACATGAGATTGCGAGGTTGTTGTGAGATTAGTGACGAGTTGTGCTTTTAGAATAAAGCCCAAAAAGCGTTTAAGCGGCCCTTAAAGTGCTTCAGCCACAGGTAGCCAGCAGCTTTAGAGTGAAAACCCTCGTGCGAACTCGCTCAGAAACCACTCTGGCATAGTAGTTCAGGGATCAGATCAATTATGCCGCAAGCATATCATGCTGAACCTCTTGGTTAGCACAATATCAGCAAATCAGCAAGTCAGTCTCTGGTATATTGATAATTACAAGCCCCATCATCATTATTATCGTTATCACTATTATTGTATAACATTGTGCATGCCTTTAAAATACTGGAAATATTAGTTTAAAACATGAGCTTTAATTGTCCCCAGTTTTGTTACTCGGTCTGGTATTACAAAAGTGATGTAATTTCGGCCATAATAACGTTTCTGATTGATTTTTTTTTTAAAAAAAAAAAACCAGCATGTGCTGCCAGACTATTATTTCGCATGTTCTTTAATTTATATATAAACATACAAATATCCTTGACTGTTTCCTGTTTCCTGTTTCCATTTCTGCAAACTTTTTCTCACAGTCCCATTCCAGTTTCTTGTCCGCCATTGCCAACAACTGCCGTTTTTTTTCATATGCTTGATGAACCACCATTTAATTTTCGTTTGGCATAATTAACCCACCGAACGAAATCCCTTTTCAAGCACGTTTACCAAACCTTCATCTAACCAACACAAAATTTTTACTGGCAGGTACCATTTGTTTACTTTTTTTTTTCTTCCACTTTCCTGCTTCCTCTTTACGTTTTTTCCTTCTATTCGTTTAGATTTGGAAATTTGGATAATCATCCCTCTTAATAAATAAAAAGAGTAAGAATTAAGTCTATACCTGTTTCTGTTTCTTGACTTTTCACTCTCTTAAAACCTAAGCGTTTTTTCTTTCTTTTTTTGATACCCAACTCCAACCATGGCTGGAAAAAACAAAAAAAGAGGAGGATCCTCCAAATCCTCTTCTAAATCGCGAGCTAAAAAGTCACAGTCAAAGCCTTCCTCTAGAACGGTACCAACCTCAACTTTGCCCTCTACAACACTGGCTGCTAATGAACCTATTCCAGAACCAGCAGACTCTCACATCTCTGAGAATGTCACCGAGATGAAGGTTGCTTCCTCTCAGTCAAACGAGTTGAGCTCCCCAGTGCAATCCGAGTCAAATGTTGAGAGTGAGACCGAAATCAAAGCACAAGACCAAATTCCATTGATTGATCCACCACCAGCCACGAGCTCTAATAATGATACCAACCCAGATGAGTCCATCCAGCCTTCAGAATCCATTAATTTCACCTCATCAAACGAGACGTACGACGTGAATAATAACGGCTATCCCGTAGATGAACTTTCAGGAAACAATTCTGAAACCCTGCCCCAAAACTTAGATCTAGGTTCTTACAATGCATCGGCCGCTAGTATCAAATCTTCACCTTCCCCACCTCTTGCAAAACCTGTTCCGACACATGCGTTTAATATCCCAAGAGCACACCCCATCCCCGGCCTGAGCTCTTCTGTTGGCTCTCCTTCTGGCTTTTCAGCGCTTAGAAAACCAGGCGTCAGAAAAGATGACCATATAACCAGCAGCGCCGGTAGCATTTCTCGCAACAATTTTGGCCATGTGCACTCGGCCTCTTTCAGCTCTCAACCAGCCTCCATGTCCTCTTCGCCTGCTTTCACGGGAAATAATGGTTTCAGCAAGCGATCTGCCTATATACGCCAAGTCTCCACTTTTAGTGACGGCCCTACGGCTTTGAAGTCCCCTTCGCTTCACGCTCAACATACCGGCAACAGTAACAGTGGTAATGACTATGCCATTATTGACAATGCTTCTTCCCAATCTCCTGTCCTCCGTTCATATACTCCAAACTCTATGCTACTAGACGATGAAAGCCTTATTAATGGCTATGGTGCTATTTCCGGCTCTGCATCATCCTTAAACGCTGCTAACGGTAATCTCACTCAGCTACCCCGCCGTGGCAAGTTGAAACCCAAGATGAAATCATACTGGGCATACTACATCCCAGCCCTCGAATGGGTTCCTCAATACAAGCGTAAATACCTCCTTGGTGATATCTCTGCCGGTATTACTATGGCTTCATTTCAAATCCCCGTCTCAATGTCATATGCCACCTCTTTGGCCCATGTTCCAATGGTCTGCGGTCTCTATGGTCTTGTAATCCCACCTTTTATTTATGGATTTATTGGCTCAACTCCTCGTATGGTAGTAGGGCCTGAAGCGGCTATTTCGTTGATCGTGGGACAAGCTGTTTCCCCATACCTTCACTCAGATAAAGTCTCACCAGCCCACATTTCCGGTATTATGTCAGGGGCAGCAGGAGCTGTCCTTCTCTCTGCAGGGTTGTTGCGATTTGGATACCTGGACTCTGTTCTTTCTCGGGCTCTTCTCCGTGGTTTCATTTCTGCAGTTGGTATCGTCATGGTTATTGACCAGTTCATTGCCGAGTTGTCGATTGAAGAGCTCATGCACCAGGTTGTGGGAACACATGCTACAACTTGGGAAAAGCTTGTATTCTTGATTCATAACGCAAACCAAGGTCACAAACTCACAGCCATATTTTCGTTCATTGCTGTTTTTGTCATCATCACCTTTAGACTTTTCAAAGCAAAGGTCTCAAAGGCTGTCCCACAGCTCGTCTTTGTACCGGAGATTCTCATTGTGGTCATTGTATCAACTATTCTTACTGACGTCCTTGATCTTGACGAGCGCGGGTTGGAAGTTGTTGGAACAATCACACCTGGCTCTGTGGAAATTGATTTCCCATTAAAGCCGTCCAACTGGAAACTTTTTAAAGAAACGTTTTCTGCCAGTTTCATGTGCGCCATTCTTGGTTTCTTTGAGTCTACTATTGCAACCAAATCACTTGGTGCAACCGACGACATTAATGTGTCTACTAACCGTGAGCTTGTGGCTTTGGGAGTGACAAACATTGTGGGTTCTATGGTCAATGCTCTTCCTTCATTCGGTGGCTACGGACGTTCCAAAATCAACGTTCTTTCCGGCGCTCGTACCAACTTTGCCAGCGTTGTATTTGCCATCACTGTCGCCTTTTGCATTGCCTTTGCTATGCCTTACTTTTACTACCTTCCCAGATGTGTCCTCTCTGCCGTCATTTCAGTTATTGGTCTTTCTTTAATTGAAGAAGCACCCAAGGATATAATGTTTTACCTGCGTATTGGCGGTTACGAAGATCTTTTCACAATGGGCCTGATTGTTGTTTGTACCGTCTTTTGGTCTCTTTCCACCGGTATCGCCATTGGCGTGGGATTTTCTCTTGTCCGCGTTATTCGCCATTCAACTCGCTCCCGTATTCAAATTCTTGGCCGGATCCCTGGCACCAACACGTTTGAGAATGCTGACAGCGTCACCCCAGACCGCCTGGAAGAAATTGACGGCTGCTTGATTTGCAAGATACCCGAGCCTTTAACTTTTGCCAACACTGGCGACTTGCGCAACCGCTTGCGCCGTCTCGAAGTCTACGGCAGCATGAGGGTCCATCCATCGTTTCCCCGCCTCCGCCACGAGGAAATGACCAGCTCGGTTATTTTTGATCTCCATGGCATGACTGAGTGCGACTCCTCTGCCATGCAAATCCTCATGGAAATCGTTACGTCCTACGTCGTTGACAGAAACATCCCAGTCCTGTTTGCTAGGGTCCCTCAGTCGAAAAAGGTTAGAGAGCTGTTCAAACTCTCTGGTGTGGAAGAAATGGTTACCAAACCATCTCTGGAAAGATACTTTGGTACTATTGAAGAAGCACTCAAGTTTATTGATCAACGAGGTTTGAACTATCATGCTAGACCTGACTCTGTTGGAAACAGGGCTTAAGTTTGTAATACATTTAAAATATAATTATTCAATTTCTACATATATAGACATTATACTTATGTGCAGTAGTTTTGCCTATCTTTTTTTTTTTTCTTCTTCTTTTTGTCTTTTCAGTTTTCAACAATGTTTGTGATATTAAAGTAACAAAAATTAACAAAACTCAAGCCAATACATGAAAGTGGTCTCTACCCTTGGCAATACCACTTTGAACAATGCGAGTCACTTCTTCGGGATCAGTGGTGACCTTTGTAAAGTTGTCACCACCAGTCTCAGTGACAAGAACGTCATCCTCTAATCTGCAGCCACCGACGCTGTAGTACTTTTCCAAGACATCAGTGTCAATGACCTCCAAGTGCTTCTCATTGTTCAAGTAATCCTGCAACAAGAACTTGTTGAAGTAGATTCCTGGTTCAACAGTGACAACAAAACCAGGCTCCAATGGTCGTCGCAATCTAAGGTATCTAAAAGCACTATCGGGGTCCTCATAATTGGGGCGGCCACCAACATCGTGAGTATCCATACCAACCAAGTGACCCAAACCGTGGGGGAAGAAACCAACCGATGTTCTTCTGTTCCAAATTTCCTCGGCAGAAACAGTCTTTCTGAAGATTCCTAGCTCTTGAAAGTGCTTGATCAAAATCTTGTGTGCAAGGGTGTGTAAATCCTCCCATGGAACACCAGGCTTGACACCCTCATTGCATTGGTCCTGCATATCCTTGACGGCGGTATAAATACTAAGAGACTCTTTTGTCCACTCGCCAGTAATTGGGAAAACCCGAGTAACATCAGAGGCATAGCATTGCCACTCAGCACCGGCATCGATCAAAACGTTTAACTTCTGTTTGCCGCTAGCATCCTTCAAATCTTGGTCATTGCGAACATAGTGTAAAGTGCCACAGTCGGTGCCAGAGCAGCAAATGGGGTCGTAACTTTGAAACTTGGAGCCCTGGCGCATGGAGTGATAAACAAACTCTGCGTGAATGTGGCCCTCTGTCTGCTCAATAGGCAAGGCTGACATAACAGACAGGTGTGAGACGTCGGTAATCTTAGCAGCCTTCTTCATAAGCATGACCTCGTAGGAATCCTTACGGAGACGTGCCTCATCAAGGGCCTCTAGGAAAACAGACGAAATCTTAATGTAGGTTGATTCGCTGCTTACAAGCTTGGTAATGGTCTCCTTGTTTCTTTCGTCAATGGTAACAATAGGATGAGATCCGACATCCTTAGGAATTGATTCAAAATACTTGACCTCATCGACGTCATAAACCTTCAAGGCCTGCTCAGGGGAGAGAGGAAGGCCGGACCACATCACGTCGTCCTTGTCAACAGGAGGGAGGTAAAGAACTAGCTTATCGGTTTCAGGAAAGTAAAGCACAGCAGCAGATGGCAGGTCATGAGCACCGGTAAGGTAGTTGAAATAACGATCCTGGCGGAAAGGAACAGTCTGGTCACAGTGAGGCCAAAGAACGAGAGAAGGAGCAGAGAGACCAAAGATTGGAGCCTCGGATGCGCTCTTGGGATCGATCTGTCCCAAAGATTCAGCCGAAGTCTTACCAGCGGAAGTCAAGCTAAGGAAATGGCTCAAAACATTGCGAGCATGGAGCTTAGCAGGGTATTTCCCGGGGACGGGTGCTACGAGCGCAGAAATGGCGTTGCTGGAGATTGATGGAACCATGGCGAAATTGTGGTGATGGGTGGTAGGAGTAAGAAGGTGGGCTGGGGAAGATTAAACGTTTAAGTCGCCAACTCGACACTTACTTACATCTAAGAGCAACAACGTCATTTTCCCAAACGGCGCGCCGTGTACATGCTGGTGTGCTTGGCAGGACATGGCCTATTTAGCTGTTTAGGGTTCCAGGTTGGCAGAAACAGATGAAAAAGGCGAGCGAGCCTGTCATAAAGATAAAGGGCAGAGAGACATCAGCAGCAGTCGCCTCTTCCATGCTGGTGAGCCAGACACACCGCACTGTAATATACAATATACAGCTCAGTCACTGTGGATTTGTTACACACCGTGGTGATGTAATTGTAACTAACCAAGCGCAGGTTTTTATTTTATTTTTTTTATCTTCCAATCCATCTGGAATTCTAACTAGAATCCTCAAAGTAGCCTTGACCGCTGAGGATATTATAAAGCTAGTTTTATAACATAAAAATAAAAACCATCATCTGGTTTCAGCCACTCTTGGAACACAATCGATTGGTGACAATGGCCCGACAAAACCGAAACGACACTCCGGATATCAGACTCTCCAAGGCTCTGTCTTCCATACTGAGACACAACGCAGAGAAGGAAAACATACCCATTCGTCCAGATGGATTTGTGTTAGTTGCTGATCTGATGAAAAACAACAAGATCAGGCCGTACAAGCTGGAGGATATTGCGCGAGTGGTTCGCGACAATGAAAAAAAGAGATTTGCAATGGTGAAAAAGGAGACGGTTGAAAAGAACAGCGAGGAGGCTAGCCAAGATCCAGGAGTTCCAACGGAGGACCAAGTGACAAATACTACCGTCCAGGATTGGTACATTCGTGCCAACCAAGGGCACTCGTTAACTACGGTTAAAGTTGCGTTCAAACCTTTAAGAGCGCTTGAGGATTTCCCTGTAGCTGAGGGCTCCGAACACCCCTTTGTGATCCACGGAACCAACTCCAGCGCATGGTCTACCATTCAGAAGACTGCAGGCCTCTCGCGAATGAACAGAACCCACATTCACATGGCGTCTGGCCTGTTCGGCGAGGACCACGTTGTGAGTGGGATGCGGAAGAAGGCCAACGTCTACATTTACATTGACATTCCCAAGGCCTTAGAGGCTGGGATTCCCTTTGAACTATCTGCCAACGGCGTCATCTTGTCTTCCGGAAACGACCAGGGCTTTATCCCCAAAGAACTGTTCCTACACGTCAAGAAACGCGACCAAAACACTGGCGAATTGAAGGAAATATTCCAGTCAACGCTGCTGACGCATCAAAATGACTAACTGACTAAGTAATAATGTAATCAATATTAACACACGGCTGGGCACACATAACTGTTTCTTGCTCGCCTCTTTTCTCTTCAACCACCTTGCTAATCCCTCATTCCTGTGCACTTAATTCACTCTAATGGGCTCCCAGTACAATTCAAACAGGCCCATAGCGGGTCCGTTCAGGCCAGCACCCCCTGTTCCTTCGTCAAGAGGATCGGCCCAATATCTGCAACAACCTCTAGCACCTGCGCCTCCACCGCCACTCACTGAGAGTCGTTCTACACCGTTACCACTGTCTGCCATTGAGGAACACTACCTTAAAAGAGAACTTATTCGTGCACAGCTTCACCATGAACTCGATATTCTTTCAGATTTTCGACATGTTGGCCGTCTTGGTTACCCCTTCAAAAGTCCTACGAATACCGCATTAAACGACCCCAACAATGACACCAGCATGCCAATTCTTCGTCATGTGTTTGCTCACCATATTCGTACGTTTCCTTTTATTGCAAATGGACTGGATAAGCCAAATACTGCTACCACTCGTCAGTTTTGGCAGAACAATGTTCAAAGATTTTTGGAGATTTGGGGCGAAAAGGAGCTCTCTTCGTCTGAAGATCGCGAAGAAGCAACAAAACGCAAAAAGATGGGAAATAAGCTCACATCCTTGATTGCTATCTACATGTCTTCTGGCCTCCAAACTACAAACCCAGATGAAAAAACCTCCAAAGTAGGCGACACCGGAACACGTTCTGCTACAAATTCCGCCGACAAAGCACAGAAAGATGGCGCAGCCGCAGCTAAATCAGGAGTTCAAAGTATTGATCCTGAAGCTCTTGCTAGGGAACTTTCTGATGCTCCAAACTTCATCCATGGTGTCGACCTTAACGTTGTGGGAGTTCATATGGTCTCTGGAAAGAAGAAGGCTGCTGGCCTAGGATCATTTGGAACTCTAGGTGGCCTTTTTATGGTGTCGGATGATCATGCTGAATTCATTATCCGATCTCGTATGGCACATCCTAACCACAACTATAAAGAGGCTCAGGACTCGGAATACAATTCTAAGATATTGAGAGAAATTCCTGTGATTTATGTGTCAAGACGCTTTTCTGATTTTCAAGAGCTTAATAGCAAATTGGAAAAAGAATTCACAGGTCTTGAATTGCCTCGGTTTCCCGCCAAGAACAAAACTTCTAGCAGCCTAGACTCTTCAACGGCTCAAGATATGAAAAACGCAATTCAATCGAATTCACCATTCAAAGATGATGAAGATGATCTTTTAGATGACGATGATGACGACGAGCTTGCTTTTGACGAAAAAACAGAAGCAAACAATCAGCATGCTAATGGTCTTGATATGCAATCTCAGTTTCAAAATTTGTCAGTAAATGCTAAGAATGTTTTTTCAAAAAAGTCACCCAGTCCTACTTCCCCGAAACAGCAACACTCTCCAAAATCACCACCAAACAAGCTTCCTGTTAAGTTGCTTCGTGAAAAGCAACGTCTTTCTTTTCGTGCATATCTACGCGCATTGCTCAAACACCCAGCAATAGCAAAGTCTCAGACCCTTTTAGAGTTTCTTTTCCGTGATCAGCTCCGCAGTGGTCTGACTCAAGAGCAAAGTGAAGATATGGCCAACAGACGCTTAATGGATATTAAACGTGTTGAAGATCAACTTGAATTCTTGCGTTTAGCCACTGCTCGTGCCCGTGAGTTGGAAGTGCACATGACTGACTTTAAACGTGATTTAATGGAGCCTGGCGGATTACAGAATATATTTATGGAAATCCGCACGACTCCTTCAATAGATCAACTATCTCCTAGATTCAAACTGTTTTTAGAATGGGCCAGTGTTGAATTTTCAGCCACATTATATTCCATGTTTGTGGCTGAAGACTCATCACCAGACCTGTTCAACCAAATTACTCGCATTCATAGGCTTATGCCATACTCTGTCATGAAGGGAATATTAAGATGGAGTAATCCAGTTGCTATAATGAAAGGAATTATTGACTTGTTTTTGGCTCAACCTTTTGGGAAGCGATCATTACTGCAAAACATATTTTATATGGTTCTTCAAGATGATATCAAAAGTCAGGACAAACAAATCAATACCATTAAAAAAGCATTATCTCCAAAATACTCGGAGGTTATCGCAAAGGTTTTTGAAGGATATCTTAAAGCCTCATTGGCTGTGCGTGAAGAAATCAGGGGTTCCACCAAGACTGACGATAACGTATCTCTTGATGACAGTGAGGGACACACTGATTTATTAGTCGCAATATTCAAAAATGCTAGGAAATTGGTCCCTGATGGCGGCCCAGCTCAAGATGAGGTGGCGTTACTTGTGGAAGCTTGGTATGAAGCTTGGAACGCTGCTGTTGAACAAACCAAACCAGGGAGTGGCAATACGAAACATGCTGAAAAACAATACCCCAATGATTATGTTAATTCATACACTTCAACAAGAGATCTTTTACATTTGATGATGCGACGAGATGACAAGGATAAACTTCAGGCTCTTTGGAATGAGCCTGAGACCATGAGCTTGGTTCGTGATTTGTTTACTATTTTTTATAGTCCCTTGGTTGAACTTTTCAAGACTGCCAAAATTCATGAGGCAGTTGGAGATTTTGAATCATTTATGGATGATTTGATTAAAGTTGTTAAGAGATCAGAAACAACAGTTCTAACAAGGGGTGCGAATGAAATGGTGGAAGAGTTTGTCAATTTGTGTCACCGTCATTTGCCACAGCTATATCGCTTTGTTCATGAAATGTATGTCAACGACAAGGGGCTGTTTTTTGACGGTATTATGAGATGGCTTTCTGATATTGTACAGTTCTTGCGCTATGGCTACTTACAGCCCACTGAAGATGTTGATGGGACCCCTATTCATCATCCACGAGATGCTTTGAACTCATTGGCACACCAGCTTGACTTGAATAAGGTTGTCAAAAACTCTGAGCAAAGTGCTGGCGTGAATCCTTCACTCGTTGTCAATGAGATTGATGGAATAATTCTTTGGCTGCAAAAGCGCAAAGATTGGATGAAGCAACAAGAGAATCTTGCAAGAGATCTGACCACAAGCTCTGCTGTTTCTAAATTAAATAGCGATTGGAGCTCATCGATGCCAATGTCTGGTGGACTGGGAGGAGATGCATTTGGGCTAGTGGAAGATGATTTGGATACCTTTGAGATGGAAGGAGAGGAAAGTGATGATGATGATCAGTGGGTTGGGGGTATTACTCCTGGCTCTCCAGCTTCACAGACTCGTTCATTCAGTGAAAACGGCGAATCTCCAAAATCTGGAAAATTGAGAAAATTCCGAATTGGACACCGCCGTGATGCAAGCAATAGTAGTGCCACAAGTTCCAACAGTGCAAGTGGAAATGGAGGCAGATCCAGTGTTCAACAAGCTGGCCTTGAAGCAGAAAGGGATAGGCGGGAGAAGTTGTTGCGAAAGCTGGAAAATTCAAAGAAGATGCCAAAGAGACCCACGGTTGAAGAGTCGTTGAAACTTAGAAGAGAGTTTGCAAAGGAACTGACAAATGTTTTGTTTGTCGCATGAAGATAGTAATATTTTGTAATGAGGGAATGTATTGAAAAATAATGATTTATTTATTAGTACCAAACTAATGGAAATGTTTACAATTGAAAGGTGAAACATGTAGATGATGATTAAAGAGAAATGATGCCTATATGGGTAATATAGCGATAGCGTGTAAGGAAGGGTTTGGTAGGTTCTTATGACTTTGTTCACTTGATCTATTAAACTTTTGGTAGACGATCAAAATGCGCAACACAAGAACTGTGACATCAAGTTGTTAGTTGAATGTCACAGGTGCCATTTTCTTAGGGATTCTTATAACCTGAGAATCTTCCAATCCAATCATCAGTACTACGAAACCGCATATACACCAGCAAAACTGATCAAAAACACAATTTAAAAGCTTCAAATCATCAAGGATATAATACCCCAAGTCTATTTGAATCTACGATTTTATTTATTTACAAACGCCAACCATTTCCAATTAACTCAACCATGTTCTTCTTCACCACTCTTGTCGTGATGCTACTTTTTCTTTTGTGGGCGCCTGTGATTATTTTGGTGATGGTCTCTGTTGTGTCGTTTTTAATTTTTGTGGGGATCATCGCGGTGTCGTTGGCGACAGACGCAACGTCGGAGCTGATTGCCATTGCCGAAAACGTCTTGTTCAAAACCAAGGTGTACAGCAAGAAACAGGCCAAGCGCGTGGCTGCCCAGTCGAAAAAGGGAATCAGGTATGGGATTTCGACGGTGAACCAGTTGAAGGACAGCCGAAACGGAGTGTTGCAGGCGAATGCTGATAAGGAAGTGGGCAAGCTGGATCAAGGGAAGAAGAAGCAGAATTAAAGTTGGGATGGGAGAGAGGTTACTATTTGATCAATGCTAGTGTGATATACATGTATTATAATAGAATTTATCTTGATATCCCAAATGGATTTCTGCCTGTGATCCGATCCTATGGCTTTTCCTAAGAAACTAACAACCAACCTTATGTAGGGAAAGGCCACGGGCCTTGTAACACCTGATGTGTGATTTTAGCAAATGGGAAGAATGTTTAGAAATGAGTAGGAATAAACCCGAGCCGTTTTGTAGAGAGATATGTATATATTCGATAGTGATTGTGGATTGACAAATCAAAGTTAAACTTGTGCCCATTGTGATGGAGTATTAATCAATATTGACCGTGTGGCTGAGCTTCGATCTGCTTACGTCATAGGCGTTGATAGCTCAGCCGGGCCTGGTTTTAAAGCTTGGAACCATGTGAACGTTTGCAATATTTATCCTCTTAACAGGGCAAGATACAATGATCTCACCATGAGTTTAGTATGTACACGGAGGGATATAAATCTGGGATCTTTTCGCTTTTATTTTTATTTTTATTATTCTTCTTCCAACTTGTTAATTACCTCTCTAAAGGTTTCATCAAATATATACACAAACTACACAAACTACAGAAAGTACAGACCCCCCGATAACCATTAATGACATCAACCGCAGGCAGCATTGCAGTCACAATTATCTTTGCCATTCCCGGTGCTTTAATTTTTCTGCTTCCATTCTACGTTTTGGTCAAAAAAGTTATTCTCAAGAAAAGACCAAAAGTTCCGAACTGGGAAGTGAGAAACCAAGTGGAAGTAATAAATAACGTGGTGGAAGTTGGAAACGTCGAGGGTGGTAACATGGACCCAATCCTTGAAGAACAGCCAGTGGATGACGATGCCAATTACTACAGTCCTGGATTCACATCACAAGAGATTGAAGAAAAGTTTCCGCCGATGCCTTTATATGACGCCATTCGAGAGTTGATGGAGTTGCGGCAAATCAATGAAAACAGACATCGAGAAGAAGCAGGACAAAACGAAGAGGAAGCAATTCCCAATATTCCAAAAGAAGACGTGTACTATGTTTCAAACAGCACTGACAATATCGTACTGGTAGAAGGTCGACCTAGTTGCGACTTGACAGAACAGCTGGAGATTATTAGAATGGTCCAAGACATTAGTGAAGGACTGTATCGGACGTTGTGCATCATATGCCAGGGCCCAATTGGAGGAAACCCGAGAGACAATGGTTCAGGAGAAGAGGAAGAAAAAATAGAAGAAGGAAGAGAGAACGATGAAAGAGAAGATATAATGGTCAAGCAACTGCCCTGTGGACATATTTTTCATGACGAGTGTATTCCTCTATGGCTGACGAAGCGAAAAACCTGTCCAATTTGTAACAGAGAACTGTTTTAAATTAACGTGTACAAATTTGTTATAGAATACTGCATATATGTATATTATTATTTTGAAATAAATTATGATTTTGAATTGGTTATGTTCTTTTATATTTCCCAGATTACTGTACAGCTTGTTGTTGTTAGGTTTAAATCGGCGCGATTGAGTGAGTCTCAATTGGGATGTGTGGCTTCCCCAGTGGCCACAACAGGTTGGTTAACATGCTGACACTGCTGCTGTTGTACCAGAAACCTCCAAGTACAAGGGCGATTTAACAATCATGGAAATGTATTTTTCTTTTCTCTTGCTGTGTTAAAGGGTTGTTGCAAGTTTGTGGCGAGCCAGGTATAAAGCAGCAGATAGAATGATACCAGTCCAGGCAAGCAGCCCGAGAGAGTACAAGTCATCACCGTATATCACATATGAACCGGAAAATACCAGCACAAGGGCAAAGATAAGAAAGTGTGGATCGGACCAGGTCTGGTCCATTTCTTGAAGCATGTTAATAAGATGCTAACGTCAAGCTATGGTAAAACAAAAAGGGTGGTAAAGTAAAAGGTTGGGTAACGATTAAATGAAAAGGAAAAGTACAAATATGGTGGTATTTCCATAGGGACACGAATAGAGAAATATGTAGTATAATATTTAAATTTAAAACTATTAGAATTACAAATAAACAAATGATAAAACAAATCTCCAAGTAATAAGACTGACGAATGTTATGGCATGGCAATTCTGGAAAAAAAAACCTGATACCAGATACCTAATTCCTCTTCTTTTTGTTCTTATTATTCTTTGCCTCTTCATTGCCCTCTCCCGCTCTCTTCAAAAGACCTTTTTGGTACAGCCCTTCTTCAGTGTCAAACGGCTTTAGATACAAGTACACAGGGACCATCATAGCTACCCCGAGTCCGAAATGAATGTCACAAAGTAACCAAGTTGTAGCAAGGATAATGGTTAGCTCTATAAGTGCAAGCTGAAAGGTGACAGTGTGGGGATCGGCGTTTTCCGCTTTGACGCGTCTGAGAATGTATTTCTCTTCAATGGAAGTAAGAACAGAAGACATGGCTTTAACGGTGGAAGGTTAGAAGCCTTGATGATGGTTGGATGGAATATGTATTGGATTAATAGATGATTGCTGGTGTTGAGACAAGAAAAAAAGAAGGAAAAAGAAGAGGCATCTAAGCATTTAAATACTTTTTCAATCAGCAAATCTTTTTATAATTATTTGAATTGAATAAACTTGTCAAAAATGACTATTCTTTAGAAATGTCATAAATTCCATTAAAACAACCCAGGTTTTACAACAAAATGAAAAACTGCAATATTTGAAAAGCACAAAGCAAACATTTCAAATCGTAAAAGAACTTTTATTTATTTTAAAATATTCATCAAAACTTGATAACCTATTACAACCCAAATTCAATCGGCTTTTAGTGCCATTTCTTCTTGTTCAACTACATCTTGATTGATCACTTGTATCATCGCCATAAGCCAAGGCCACTGCAACGGGGGATAGTAGGTAAACGGGAACGACACAAACGCGCATGTCAGAATGAATCCCAAAAAGTAGAGCCACATCGTTGTTGAGTCCAATATATAGCATATTCCCCATAATACCAGATCAAAAAAGAACATGAGCACCATGCATTTTATCGTCTGAGCGGAGGTTAGTGAGTCAACAATCCAGTTGCTGTGTTTGTACCATCCACGGCGGCTTTGCCTTAGGCCCATAATCCTATTAAAGGTGTCAAGTTTTGTAGGTTTCTCAGAGGACTTTTCCCAAGCGGAAAATGTCAGTTTGCCAGCCGAGGGTTTAAAGACTTTTGGCTGTCGCTCGGGTTGCCGATGTTTGTGCAACCTGCGTTGTTTCTGTTTTGGCTGTTCTAGTTTCAAGGCAGTAGCTGATTTTGATTTGGTGTTTTTAAAAGTTTCAAAAACTTTGCTGGTTCTGAAACTGTTGGCTGTTGTTCTGTGAACAAGTTTTATAGCTTCATCTGTCGCTATACTTGGGCTGTACTTGGATTTGAACTTGGTGCTGTTAGAGTCGAGTAAATCTTGGTGAGAAGGAGGACTGTGAAAAAAGGTGATTTTGAGACAGTCCAAAAGGAAACGAAATGTGTAGATCAAAGGGGAATATATTGACATGGTAAAAGTGGAAAATTGTAGAGTAATATGTTCTAGTTGTAATTAACACAATAGTCAAGTAATGAAGAAGCAAGTATCGGCAACGGTAGTGAGGAGGTCAGGTATGTTTGTGAATTTAAGAAAATTGAGGAGTATGACAAATTAAATATAAATGCAATAAATACTTTAAAAAATTAGATGAATCAGATTGGCCATATATGATAGAAATGACTTTTTGAAAGAGACTGGCTCCTAGAGCTGGGTATTTTGCGTATCTGCGGACAATACCTACCTCGAAAACAAAAACTAAATCAGAAAGTGACAGATTTGCTAGTCAGATTTCAAATTTTGAATAACAACAAAAACTGAAAGAATTTATGGTGGTGATGGTGATAGTGACAATCCCAGTGATGGAGGGAATGAAGAATTCAAAGAAATTGAACCGTTTTTTCACAACTCGGTTGGAAATATTCACGTTTTTAAAAAAACTTTCCATGAAACAAGTAAATATTCAGACATTTTTTAATTATTCAATTAACAATATCAGCTCTAACATGGAACACAGAACATATAAACCAAGTTCTGCGACACGCTTAGTGCAGGCCAGCAAGCTAATCATGTTTGTTACATGACAATTGCAGTATTGATGAATTCTTTGACAAGATGATGATTAACTAGGGCTTTGTATATAAACCATCTTGGATTCCCTAATTCTGCTCTGTTTGCTACCTTTTGCTTTTTCTAGTCAATCGCCGCTAACAATGGAATTCACTGCTGAACCCTCTGGAGCCATAAATGACTCTGACGTATCCTCAATATACTCTTTTGAGTCGTCTTCTTCTAACGATTCGCACAGCTTTTACTATTACTTTCCACCAAGGCTCAGACAATTATCAACTTCCTCTCAAACATCTTATTCCTCCTACCCCAATACCGATATTGATGACGAGTCGGTTTATTCAGCAGACAGTGAATCAGACAACAATTCAGGCGAAGAATCTTCTGACTCTCTTGCTGTCACAGAACAGGCATCTTTCAAGTATATATTCCTGGCTACTTTACAACGCTATGCTTCCTACGCTTGGCACACCTTGATTTTCAATCTTTGGATGAATTTCTTTATACTTTCCTCTGGATACCTTTTGAGCCGGTTTTTATATGATGGAACCTTCTTTGCATTAGCAACAGTTCTTGTCGTGATTCAGTTTTTTGTCCTTGACCCTGGCAAGTTTACTGCCACCCAATTCCATTGCGTTGTTTGGACTGGTTTTGTCGTTTCTGTAATTACGTTTTACTATACTTGGAACTGGATGAACAACCGATTGCAGGGTATTGTCATGTCTTATCTCTTGGAGAATGAAAACTTATAATCATAATCAGAAAAACCACTTGTTTGTATTCTATAGTCTGCTTCTTAATTCATTTAATAGTCACATGATTAACAAAATTGCTGTAACTAGGCTAGTTCGAAAACCTCCCCCAAAACGTCATTTGAAACCATATCAGCAATATATTTGAGATTTCAGCAAGTGTTAAAGTAATAATCTATAAAATAAATATAAAATCGTTTGATCTGATTTCATTTAGTATTGAATTCTTTAGAAAGAAAGTGTGGTTGATACTTTGGAGGTTACAAGCTGGCCTGATCACCAAACTAGCAACCTTGAAGAATTAACAACTGTCAAAAGCTTTATCACTACAAAGCATTTACATCTCACTTCTAAAGAATCCAAGCCTATAAAAACCTGCTAAATATACCAGTCTTTTCTTTGTTTCCTTTCAATAAAATAGTATACATTTTTGCAGGTTACAACCATGTCTTTTTTAAACCAAAAGCCCCCCGAGTTTTTGACAAACAACATTGTTGACGTTGATTTCGAGCACGACAAGACGCACTTTGATCTTCACTGCACTTGTATATTAGGCGCAACGCTGGCATTTGCCGGCTTCACCCACGTCTCCAGCCACGTCCCAGGCGATGTTTTGATGGCCGGCCTTGGGTTTCTGTATTCCTATAGACTCTTCAATCCCTGCTCGGCCGGATTTGTCGACCCACAGGGACTGACCAAGGCTCAACTCATGCAAGTAACGCGGCCGTACACTGAAGCAGCGTTTATGGTGGCTCTTGTTACCAGCGTCATGTTTGCCTTTTTGAGACGCTTTCTTGCTCCCGTCACCTTGGAAGCGCTTTTGGATTATAGATGATGAAACAGATTGATCGATAGCTGGAAATATCAAGCAACATCAAACAAGATGCAAAGGGAAAGAAAAAAATACAGAAGATTAAACTAAATTACCAAGAAGAAGAAGAAGAAAAAGATGCTGTTGTTGTATATTTCCTTAAATTCAGTTACAAGGATCATATGACATCACGTGCTATCTAGTATTACCGCTATCGGTTATCGATAACGCGTATGCTTGCCGTTCTGCGTCGACGGGTTTACACGCCACCGAAATAATATATAACTTTATTAGATAGAAACATGTACCAGAAATTACTAAACTGTTAATGAAATAATAGGCGCAAGACTAGCAGGCCTAATGCCAAAACCTGGTCTTAGTAATGTCCGAGCAATAACCCAGTTTGATCACGTGAATGTCAACTGATATGGCCGCTCCACGTGATTCCATCAATGTATATTGTGTCTAATATACATGCATTTGCTGCTATATATTCCTAAAGCCTTTGGATTCCATATTCCTTGACAGTCTAAGCAAGACCTCGTCACATTTTGTGCATTTACCTTTTTACATAATTATAGTTTGAGTCCTCCCCGCCTAAAAACAATCCAAATCCAAATCCAAATTCAAATTCAAATTTGTGGGAGAAAGAAATGGCCCAAAGCGACGCTTATACATCTTACATTTGTGTTCATTTGACTAGTGCTCCCTCACAAATTTTTAAACGGAATGAGACAGCGGAAACAAATACGAGTTTTTTTTTCAGGTGCCAGTTGGATTAATTATAGGGCTGTATATATATTCATCGACTATTCATTACTTGTTTGCGTACATATAAACCGACCATCTATCCAAGCATTAAAAAAAAAAAAAAAAAAAAAACCAGTCGGATTTAAATGTCTTCTTGTCATTATAGCTTGATCCCTTCGGGGACAGCTTCTCATATAAACCGCTTATCAGTTCAAGTAGCTGTCATCCAAATGCGTCTCATATTCCAACTCGGGCTGGAATTCCTGGTACAGGATTGCAGGCGTCGCTGTATTTTCGTACGTGTATTTGGCAATCTCGTCTCCAATAAGCTGTTTGGATAGCCGGACGGGCTTTCCATTAGACGAGGTGGATGCTCCTTGGGAAACACTGTTTGATGCGTTTTCCGCAGCATCGGCCAGCATTTGGATTTTGCATGAGCGTTCCATGAGACCAAACAAGTAGGCAGCCTCGTCAACGGTTTCACCAACGGTCAAAATGCCGTGGTTCTTCAAAATAAGAGACTTGTTGCTGGCTCCTAGTGCTTCGGCAATCTTCTCGCCCTCGTTTTCCTCCAAGACAATGCCGCCAAACGAGTCGTAGACAGCATGCGATCCGTAAAAGATGCAAGCGTCTTGGTTGATCATCTCTAACGGTCGGCCAAACGTGCTGTAGGCTTTACCGTAGACCGAGTGAGCGTGGCAGGCGGCCCAGATGTCGGGGCGAGCCCTGTGTAGCACGGAGTGGATTCGAAAGCCTGCCTTGTTGATAGCGACGTGTGGCGGTCTTTTTGGTCGGTTTTGAACTGATGCATCGTCTTCGGGATAGAATATATTGTATGCATGGTTGACGACGTTGGATTCTTCGTCGACCTGGACAAAATCAGAAGCCTTGATCAGACCAAAGTGTTTGCCCAGTGGGTTGATCCAAAAGGTCGAAGGATCAATGGGGTCTCGGATCGAGAGATGACCGGCCGAGCCCTCCAGGTAGCCGTTTCGTGCAAACACTCGGTACGCACCAGCAAGATGCTGAAGCATCCATTTTCGCTTTTCCTTTAAATCTGAAAACTCGGGGACGGGATATGGGTCGGGGCCAAGAGCGAATCCCAAGCCGTTATCGCCTACTAGTTGGCCTGCATGGGGTTCCTTGTGTTCCTTGTGTTCCGTGTGTTCCGTGTGTTCCTTGGACTCTGAAGTCGGTGTGATAGCAGCAAAAGCAGGAGAGGTTGCGGTCGCGGTCGCGGTTCCGGTTGCGGTTGCCGCTGTGGTGTTCAGGGTGGCCGATTCACGTGACACGGTTATAGTTGCCGACATGTTGAGGATTTTAAAGATTAAGAGCAGAAAAAGGGTTCGTAAATACCGGTATTATCGAGCAAACCAAGCAAATGAAGATGACGACGATAATAAACAAAAAATCAGTAAAGTCTATAATCAAAAAAAAGGGGAATGTAGGCTAGTATTTATACCGCTGACAACACCAGGTCTAGGTCTAGACCAGCC
Organism: Magnusiomyces fungicola; assembly: GCA_900654225.1. Lineage (NCBI taxonomy): Eukaryota > Fungi > Ascomycota > Dipodascomycetes > Dipodascales > Dipodascaceae > Magnusiomyces > Magnusiomyces fungicola. The sequence continues at coordinate 2,335,390 of CAACAH010000004.1, forward strand.
AACCGGCTATCGTCGCTGCCTTGTCTGCAAATGGGCCAAGATAGTGAAAAGTACGTGACCCCAGGGACGTCCGCAAACGAAATAAGATTTTAGACGCCGGGAGGCAAACAACGAAACGTCGCTGAGCATTTCTGTGTAGGCGCGAGACTTGCATAGGGAAATTATTAACGATCGACCCGCTCTGGGATCAAGCAAGCACCTCCGGCTTGGTTGCTTTGTGCTGCTATCTGCGTTGCATTGTTACAACGTCATTTCAAACATAACATGGGCAAGGTAATCCAGACCGACACGCTGTTTTTATTAAAACCGGCAGGCTAAAAGCTGGATGCTGGAGTCTGGAGTCTGGAGTCTGGAATCTGGAAGCTCCCTGCTATTCTCCCGAAACCATGCCGACTTCTTGTGTTTGCCGGTTTGGGAGCTAGTGTCGTTGGGCCCTAGGCTTTGTTTTACGGTGCCCTGCTTTGAAATTTTTTAAGCCCTGCACCACCACTACCTCCTCCACCATCCCCAACCATTATTCAGGATGAACGCTGCTAGACGAGTCGTTGTTACCGGCCTTGGAGTCGTGTCACCGCTAGGCGTCGGCGTCAAAACCGCCTGGCCGCGTCTCATAGAAGGCCAATCGGGCATCAAATCCCTTGATTCTACCATCCTAAAGGACCATGCCGACGTTCCCTGTCGAGTAGGAGGCGTGGTCCCTACGGGCGGCAACTATTCTACTGACGGATCTTGGGACCCCTTGGACTGGTGTGAGAAGGGCTCATTACGACGCATCCCAAGATTTGCGCAATTCGCACTCGCCGCGGCAAAACAAGCGCTTGACGATGCCAAATGGCACCCAGAACTCGAAGAGCAGCGTGGCCGGACTGGCGTTTGCATCGGTTCTGGAATCGGCGGGTTCGAAGATATGTATCAGAATGTAACTGCGTTCAACGCTGGGGGTTATCGTAAGGTAGGGCCGCTGTTCATCCCCAGGCTGTTGACAAACATGGCAGCAGGCCATGTTTCTATTGCTCACGGATTCAAGGGACCTAACAGCGCTCCTGCCACTGCTTGCACGACTGGTGCTCATGCCATTGGTGATGCTACTAACATGATTTTGTTGGGAATGGCCGACGTTATGGTGGCAGGGTCTTCTGAAGCTTCGTTGCACCCGGTTGCGCTGGCAGGTTTTGCCCGAGCAAAGAGTGTCGCTACGGGCTTTAATGATGTCCCTGAGCAGGCCTCTAGGCCGTTTGACAAACGACGGGGTGGCTTTGTAATGGGAGAAGGTGCCGGCATACTCATACTCGAAGAACTACAGCACGCTTTGGACAGAGGTGCCGACATCTACGCAGAAGTTGCTGGCTACGGCATGTCTGGTGATGCTCATCACATCACGGCTCCCGCAGATACCGGCGACGGAGCAAAGAGATCTATGAAAATGGCCCTCGACAGAGCTGGAATCAAGCCCAGCCAAATCGATTACGTAAACGCGCATGCTACTTCTACCAAGATTGGAGATGTCACTGAAAACCGTGCCATTTGCGAGGTTTTGGCCGGATCCGAAGATAGTCCCAGAGAACAAGGCTGGTTTAAAGAGAGCGTAAAGGACATCAACATTTCGTCTGTGAAAAGTTCAATTGGCCATCTGCTCGGAGGAGCTGGCTCTGTAGAAGCTTTGTTTACAATTTTAGCTCTGAAGCATGATATTCTTCCACCAACACTCAATCTTGAAGAGCCTGATGTCGAGTTTCAAAGCAACTATGTTCCGTTCAAGGCTCAACGGGGAAAGGAACAGCTTGGAAAAGAGTTGGAATATGCATTGACCAACAGTTTTGGATTCGGAGGCACTAATGCATCCTTGATTTTTAAGAAATATTAGACTAGATGACTCTGTAAATAGTATAAATGAAAACACGACTGTCTTGAAGCTTTTGAGAAAAGCGTGTGTCAGGGGGGCAAATAATCACATAATGACAATGTGGACAATGTGGACAAGGGCTTGTTAGCCATTATGTTACTACCTGTGGAGGTTAGGTTTTGGTACACATGTGCGTGTTGACGCGTTTTAATTTTTTAATTTTTTAATTTTTTTTTTTTTTTTTTTTTTTGACGGCTACACAAAAAAATATTATATAAAGGCCAACTAACCCCAGCCTTTCATTCCAAATTTTCAACACCATTTGGACTCGACTCCACCATCCAGCTCCTCTAGGCCTTTTCAGCGCGTTTTTCCGCCAAATTTTGCAAGAAATTTAGACTGTTTTGAAAAAATCAAAAGTCAACTAAACTTTCACAATGTCCGATGCTCCTCCAAGTACTTCTAATATGAAGAAAGAAGTCAAGACTCGGTTCCCAGTGGTAAGCATTTATTTTTTTTATTTTTTTATTTTATTTATTTTATTTATTTTTTTGATCCATTACGTTAAACAATCTGGTTACTAACACTTGTTAATTATATTTAGGCTCGTATCAAAAGACTTATGCAGTCTGATGAAGATATTGGAAAAGTTGCTCAAGCCACTCCAGTAGTAGTTGCAAAAGCCCTTGAACTTTTCATGACCTCACTGATCCAAGAGTCTTGCAACCAAGCACGATGTCGAAATGCTAAGCGAGTGTCCCCTGCACACCTGAAGCAAGCAGTCAAGTCCATTGAACACTTTGACTTTTTGGTCGAAATGGTAGAAAAATATCCAGATCCCGTTGGCGCACCCGTCGAGGTCGAGCCCCTACACAAACAAGCCGCTTTAGACGAGTCTGCGGCCGACAATGAAGACGAAGAACAAGAATCAAGCGAAACTCAACAGGACGAGCAATCCTCGACCGCAGACGTTGCCTCCACTACCACTAAAGAAGAGGAAGACGAGCAAGAAGAAGAAGAACATGCTGCTGACAATGACAGCCAGGATGAGGACGAATACCAAGAGCCAAAGCAGTCGAAACCCAAAGCTAAAGTTCCAGAATTCAAGGCCACTTATAACAACTATAACGGAAGATCTACCAGAAGCCGGTCAAGAACCCAACAGCAAAAATACGTTCCAAAGGCAAATGATGGTGGATGGAATTGAATGGACAAAGATAGACACATATTTTTTGATGATACTGATGAATGACACAAGAGTTTCTTCTTGGTAATGATTATGATTCATGATAATGATACTTGCTAATACATGTTTGCATATAGAATATAATTTAAACAGCGTTTTGTAAAATGGAATACAACAACTGTCAGGGCTTGACAATGTGTAGCAATGTTTTTCCACGCGTCTATTTTGTTCAGCCAAACAGTATTCCAATTTGAAAAGATGATAATAAAAATTTAAATAAATAAATAAAAAGGCACAAGTATTGGCAATTGTAATTAATATACGGTTCATGATCACATTCACGTGAGCGCGCCAGTTATCTCACATGACTGATGTCTTCTAATCAGTAACTACGTCGCGGGGCCCGTCTAGCAATGGGCTAAACGGCTCAAGATTTAAGCTGATACAATTGCGCACTGTGCATGAGGCCCCTAATGAGGATAGCTATTTAAAGGCGAGTTAATTACCAACTAAACTACCAGCTTACACTGGCAAGTTTATGCCAATAAATGACAGTAGCTCCCCGTTTTTTTCCCTTCTTTCTTTTCCTCCATCATCCCGTCTTCTCTTCTAACCACAACTATCACTATCATATTCACATGAAATGAGTTTGGCGTTCCAGTCTCTTCCTCTCGAACTATTCCTCAGTTTGGGAGACTATCTCTCCATCACAGAGCAAATATCCCTCTCTCATACTTGCCAGTTACTCCGTACCGTCTACGGACCTTCAACTTGGTCCCGATGCAGCGTCGTCACCAAGAAACATGTCTCAAGCATCGTCATATCAAAGCAGCTGCTAAAAGTCAGATGTGTTCCACTCAGCGCAGTTCTGAACCCCGAGAAATACAGCTGGTTCTTAAACCAGTGCGTCTCTGAGATTTGGGCTGAAACGACTGAGTTTCAGCTTATATTTAAGGATATCCCAAAAGATCGGTACGGAACTGTTACGCAGTACTTTAAGAAAGTCTTCCCCAACTTTAAGAGGGTTGTAATTGCAAACTATGTAGTAAACACAGTTCACAGTCTACGAAACCTTTCCAGTTTTCCTCTTTTCACAAGATATATACAGTATAAGGAAGGCTTTGGCCTGACCACATGTCGTGTTGAGGAATTGAACATCTTTTGCCAAACGCTCCAATCGCGGTCACAGCTGTTTCCAGAACCCCCATTTTCGACTCTGGCCAAAGTGGTTATTCGAGACTCTAGCGCCGACACCAGTTCCGAATTATACAAAAGGTTTAGTGCTTTACCTCCGCTTAATATACCAAGTATAAGAGAAGTCTTATTTGGCATTGTAGATTACCATCTCGCTTTATGTGTTTTGCCAATGTTCAGCGCATTGCCAAACTGCCGCGAGTTCCTAATGGTCCTAAATTATCGGCATGATGTCTATTTGCAAGAAGAGGCGGAAATTGATCCACAAGGTGTAAAATTCTCTCCTATTTTTCACCACTTTGACCTGCTTCCCCAGGCACCTAAAATAACTCTTCATCTTTCCAGCTTGGAGCATGAGCCGGAATTGTTGGGACAACCTCCATACCAGTTCCCTGGATACAAAACAGTCAGACATTTTCTGCAGGAACAGGATACAGAAAAGGCAAACGGGCGTATGATTACAGCAATTAAGACTTATCGGAATCATTGCTCAGGAATTTTATCACTCGTGGATTTTTCAAATGTTGTATCTATAGCACATTCATCGACCGACGCATCAATACAATCTGTCCGATTTCAGAGCTTTGAGTTTAATAATTCAACACTCTTTCCTAACCTGACCACTTTAAAATACACTATTTCACATAGGGCAAACTACTTTTATTTTGTCAAGGCTTTGAAAAATATACCTAGGTTGGAGGAGGTGCGATTGAATGTTGAGGCAAATTGGGGATCGTTTGAGCATAGGGGGTTTGCCGATTTTATCAAGAACGGGCTAATTTATCTTGATCTAATTCCCGGAGGTGAAAGGGCAAACATATACCACGAATACCAAAATGACGAATATTGCATATCTGAGATACCCGAAGAAGACCGGCAATTCTTCAAGGAGTTTGCTGAAGCTATTTTAGTTGACGATTTTCCGTTCAAATTCAAAATCAAAGAAACTCCTGAAAATGATTACAGATTGGAATGGAACCGGTATCTGATCAACTATTGTCTGATCAAGGCAATAAGTATAACCACTCTTAAACGTTTAATTTTGGACAGCAACTACCCCAACACTACGCCAATCCACCCTTTTACCAGTTACGTTTATAAGGCTCTTGCGGAGAACCAGTCTCTAGAATATGTCAGGATGATTGGCCCCATGCCATCAGCAAAAGAGAATTTTTCCAAGATTCTGGTTCGTCATGATCCGTTTAATATTCCACACATTCTTGAGCAAGTTAACCGAAATGGTGTCAAGTCTGGAATTTATGAGATACACCCAAAACTACTTAAATACCGTCATCTTATGAATGAGAAGGATTGTGAAAAATCTGCTTGTGCCAGCTCATTAGATCAGTCAATCGTGCAAGAATTTGCTACTGCTGCGGAAGAGACTAATGATGGTCAAGTTTTGGAGCAGTCTGATCCTATAATCAGACAAAGTTTAGAATCGGAATTGGAATCAGAGCCAGAGATTGATATTTTGCACGATCCGGATGATGATAATACATTTGTTGCACAAAATGAATTTGCATATATGGCCAGACGCCTTGGCTCTGCAATTTCAACTCATCGCGAATCACAAAGTGAATCCCGGATAGGTCAAGCACAGCAGACCGGAACTGAAATTTTGGAACCACTTGAAGACGAACCAGCTGACCAAATACCAGCACCATTTCCTTCTGACGATCCAGATTTGGTTCACGATGTGAACAGGTTCATACCGCCCAACTTTACTCGGGATATAGAGATGGCACCATATGTTCGAGTAATTTGCGGCGGTCCCTATCGTTCTTGGCTGAGCTTGAATTCGGGAGCGGCGATTCCTGCGGGGTTTATAATCGACCAGACCCCAGTTCGGGCAGCGGTGCTGAGAGCCATGAGAGAAGATCGCCGGCTAGTGCACATTCACCGAATACGGATACCTAGGCGTAATGGGCAGCCTCCGCATCTAATCCAGCTGCCATATCCCGAACAGAATCCAGGCCAGCCGCGGAACGGGAACAATGAGTGGCGGCTGCCAATTATGCACCGACTGCCTGGAGGCTTTCTAGTCATAACAACGCTTCGTGAGGAACGGATAGTGCCAAATCCAAACCGACTGCCTCTGAACAACCCCTAGTAAAATGGGACTAGTGGGAGGTTGTTGTTATTATTTATTTATAAAAGTATGTTTGAATAGTGTTATTCTGTGAACTTTAGTTTATATATATATATATATATATATATATATATATATTATGTTTTTGATATTTCTTTATTTTTTATCTTGAATGTAAGCGTGAAACGACCGTTTACAGTTAGTTACGAGTTCATTACGAGGCTATGTTACACTTATACGAGTTACAAATAAATGTTATGTAACGCGCATATGACATTACACAAGCCATTACTAAGTTGTAACAAAGCACAGCCAGCAGCCCGGATGCCGGTTCAAGGCACGCAACAACAAACCAGTCGTGTCGCTCGACAGTGTGCTCTTGTTTGAATATTTTGAAAACAGGCTATCTGAAAATCAAAATGAGAAAAGACAGGTTTCCAGGCCAATATAGCTAGATCAACGCATTTGTTCACTGTTCGTTTCTGCAAAGGCGCCTGTTTTTTTGCTGCAAAACCGTTGAGAAGAGCCGTCAAAACAGGTTCGATTTCTGTGCGTGGGTGTCGTGACTTGTTTTTCTTCCGCTTACCGTCTACAGCCAACTTTTTTTTTTTTTTTTTTTTTTTTTTTCTTCCTTCTTCTTGTTGAGAATTTCACCAGGCCGTTTTTCCTTTCTTTCCTTGCTTTCCTTTTCCCACCATACGCTTTTTCTTGTCCGCATAATAACCCATTCTCCTTTCATTCTCTCGTTGATCATTTCTCGTTTCGTGGGGTTTCTCGTTTTCTGTCACTTTCAAAACGATACATTAACTTTAGAAGCACAGGTCTACGATCTAGGATCTATCATCTATAGGGTTTGCGCCTTGTATGAAAAAAATTATTTGGACAAAAAGATTTATCAGCAATAACAATAATAAACTCTAGGGTTTGAAACGACACCTGTAGTCTGAATTTGTTGGTTTTTCCGGGTCTTATACTTTTCTATACCGTTACTAAGAATACCCTTTGGATTGGACACTCATTCTTGTTCGTCTGTTTACTCAAGTAATGATCTCAACCGCTTTAAAACATAACAAAGGTAGCTCAATAACATCTTCCATGTGCTCATGCTCATCAATTCATCACATTACACCCTTGACTACATCCCTCTTGAAAAGTTCATCCAGAATCTCCCCATTGCTTGGTGCTTCTGCTAGCTATAAAATGACCGCTGTTCGTTCAATATATTCATTTACTCCAAAGAACAGAACCTCGACGATATTTCCTCTTGTTTATTCGGCAGATTGCCTTGTTACTCGGTCTCTTGTTCAGCCAACAAAAGATTTGTCAGTTTTTTCATCGAGACTTTACTCATCCTTATCCCCCACATCTTCTAGCCCTTCCACAACAAACTCAACTTCCACTACCCCACCTGACGCAACCCCAATACCAACGCCCTCTCCTATGACCTCCTCGTCCTCACCTTCTTCTTCACCGTCTGCTGCCTCAGTTTTGGCTGCTAATCAAAGCCAACCTCGTTTCTCCTTTATTGTCGCGGAATCTTATAATGCCAAAAAACGCCCTGACAATCTTAACCCCGCGACGCTACTTGGAAAGCTCGGAGAGGCTCGCGACAAGATTGCTAAGGAAATCAGGCCAAGCGATACCGTGGTGGACGAGGTTATAAAGTCTAAAGGTTCTAAAATCACACCCAAGGAAATTCAGAAATTAAAGTCTCAGCACTCACGATATGTGGCTGCACTCAAGCAACAAGCAAAAGAAATTGAAAAGGAGTACAAAAAAGTGGAAGCAATCGTCAATATGAATTTGCACAAGCCATTAGAGTTTCTTAGAAAGTCTGTCAATGGCAACCCAAAGGATACCGCGACCAAGAACGATAATACCGTGACTGGATACAACCCGCTTTCAGATTTGGACATTTTTGATCGCTCCACAGGTGAAGACTCGTTTTTCATTTCTCCTACCCAAGGCTCTATTTCTAACCGTGGAATTGCTTTTGGTGTCGCTGATGGCGTAGGAGGCTGGTCTACTATGGGCGTTGATCCATCGGCTGTTTCTAAAGGTTTGTGTTACTACATGCGCCAAATCTTTTGTGCTCATATGCTTAATCAGCTTTCATCCTCTTCATCTACCCCAACCAATTCGCTGCCTTCTCCTAAAGCATTACTCAACGCTGCATTTACTGAGCTTCAGAACATTGAACATGCGGCCAAGAAGTCTGGCTCCTTATCTGCCATTGCCGGTGGCTCGACAGCATGTGTTGGAATTGCCAGTGCGTCCACCGGAACGTTACATACTGCCAACCTTGGTGATTCTGGATATGCTGTATACAGAGGCGGTAAAATTGCGTACCACAGCAACGCTCAGGTCCACGCCTTTAATACCCCATATCAACTCAGCATTGTTCCCGATCTGATCAAGCGTTTGGAGGCTGGAGACGGCTCTAGCAATCAGAAGAGGGAGGAAGAAGGTGAACGCATTATGGATACCCCCAAAGATGCAGATACAGCATCTCTGCAACTTAAACACGGTGATGTCATTGTGTTTGCAACTGATGGCTTCTGGGACAATGTATTCTTATCTGCCTCGCTCGACGCCGTCACCAAGCACATGATTGCCAAGGGTGCATGGTCACAGTCTGGCAAAGATGGTATCATTCCCACCACTCCCATTCTGGACCCTAGTAAAGAGCTCGGGCTCAATAGCATAATTTCCCCCGAGTCTGCCGGCAACTTGGCTTATAAGCTGGTCACTGCGGCATACAACGCGGCTAGAAACCCTAAAAGCAGCACCCCTTTTGCAAAAGAGTTTATGGAGGAATGGAAGATGCAGTACGATGGCGGCAAGCCTGATGACACAACTGTTTTAGTAGCTTATGTTCATGACAATCAGTATCTTCAGAACCAGGCCCAAATCGATGAGCTTCATAAAGTAAAGGCCAGCTTGTAAGCTTAGAACTTTTTACAATTTTGGTATTTAGAACCAACGCTGCCTTTTTCTGTCATGTTTTTATTTTTATTTTTTGTATTTGATGGGCATTTTTTTTATTTATTATTTTAGAATTGTGTACTAGTTTTTAATAACTCTAATTTCATAATAAAGCAAGTAATATACATGAGTTTGTCATTATGACAGGATAAATATTGATAATCAAAATCAGAGGCACAAATCAACAGGCTTTTAGATGGGTATTCAAGTATTTGTTGTCAGTCATTAACGTGAAAAGCTATTGGATTGAAGCTTTCACGGCCTCTATTTTTTTGGTTGCAGCGAGATTTAGTTTTATTTAGTTTTATAGGCCTTGCCAGAACAAGTTCATAGCAACTTTCTTCTTTTCCGTTGTGGCAGCTTCTTTTGTGCTGATTTCAGTGTCATTAGGGCATCTGAAGAATTAGTTGAATTTCCAAAACTTTCCGGTTCAGAAGCCAGGGGCGCTGATTTAGTTGACGAGTCTCTGATAGAGTCTTTCGAATTGGCAGGTGCATTAGTATCGGCCATTAGTTTTGGCTGACCTTGACCTTCTGTGCTGCCTCTTGCGCTTCGAAGCACTCGCTCGCTTTTCGGTAGCTCACTTGCTACTAGTTGAGAAGGCTTTCTTTGTCGTCGTTTGCGTGGGTAAGGTGCTGGCGTGAATGTAGTTTGCGTATCAAAGGATGAGCTAGAAACTAAAGAGCCTTCATCATTGACTTTAGAAATTCTTTTTACTGATTCCTCGGAAGATGGAGGCTCAGGGTTGCCAAATGGAATCTCAAGTGATGAAATGGTATCGGCATCCAATCTACATCCATCAGCAGTTGTGGGAACATCTTTTCCATCAATTTGTGTAGAACAAGCTGGCATTACTTCCAAGGCCTCAACACCATTAAAACCAGACTCGGGCGAATCAGCTTGAATAGAACGAGGTATTATTTGTAAACGCTTTACTGAGTCATAATCAAACTCCATTTGCGTTGTTTGCAAATATATTTGGCCAGAATCCTCATTCTCCTCCATCGCATCTTGCTCATTCGCTGTGCAGTCTACTTCAGTCTCCTGTTTCCTTTGCTCATGTATTTCAGCCCGCAACTCGTTCAACACATTAGACGGTTGGTCGTGCCTACTCAAATCATTCTTCGCAATAATTGTAAACCCACTTGCTCCATCTAGTCCGACATATTGGTGTGACAACACATGGGTATTGAGATCCAGCAAGTATCCAGGAATAGAACTGGCCTGGATAATATCAAGGGCTTGTTTGGTATCCTGATCCGTATTGCGAGCCTCTGGCTTCAAAATGTCACAAACACTCAAAGGCGGAGGAAGCGGCTGGGAAATGGCAGTTAAAGAACTTTCTCTTATGAGGTTTTGAACATGGCCTGTATTCCAGCCCTTGCATTTTTTCGGGCTCATATCTATTAAAGTGGTTTATCGTATGCAAAATACAAAGTCACATAGAAGTTGTAGTATTGTTAGCAAGATGATGTGGATTTTGATGAAGAGGCCTGTTGTCATATAGCTGCAGCTTGTAGGAGGAAAATGATAATGAAACCGAAAAATACAAGCGCAGTAGAAAGATGTTTTATTATAAATTAACTATAACAATTTAGGCAGCTTGTGGGTTGAAAAAAGATAAGGATAGAGAAAAGGGTGACATGAAGATGGAAATGAGCTAGAGACTTGATTTCTTCGCAGGGCTCAATTTAACTAAGAGGGTTATATAAGTTTACAATAGAAGATGTGTCAGGTCTTAGTCATCTTGATTAATGGCAGACTGGCACAGACTGGGCTGTCCAAATCTCAATTTTTGAAACAACCTATATTCAATTCATTAAATTCAAAGTTATATTAATTACAATCAAGAGCAAGTGATATACGTTTTACCGATGTTTCCAACTAGACACAGAGGTTCTATAAAGGTGCTCAAGTCAGAGGTGAATCTCAATTAGATCTATGGAATAATCATGCAAACACAAGTTTCACCGTCTCTAGCCCTCAAATGTATAACTGGGGAAATAAAGAAATGGATTTGTCATGCTGGGATTTTATGTCTCTGAATAACTAGTTATGTGTGGCATAACTGCGTTTTCAGGCCATCCCTCAATTTACATCAATCTGTCGTCATATTTGCTATCATCTAACCTGAAAGTTAATATTCTACCACTTCCAATCTCTCTCTTTCTCTTTCTGTGTATTGTTTTGCATACTTTATTACTCACTTTTCATAACTACAGTCATGTCTCTAAGTCTTTCGAATATACTCCAGAAGAACGCTGATTACCTTAAACGCTCTGCTGCACACCAGCCCGTCGCAGTGTTTGTTGGTGGCACCTCAGGTATAGGTGAGCATACCGCGTATGCGTTTGCAAAATATACCCACCAACCTACAATTTACATTGTCGGTCGCAACGTCGAGGCTGGCAAACACGTCGTGTCCAAACTCAAAGAAATAAATCCAGATCCACTGGCCAAATTCACATTTTTGCAAAGCGACCTCACACTCATCTCAGAGGCGGACAAATTATCGGATATTATCAAGCAACATGAGTCTAAGATCAATCTTCTTTTTCTCTCTCCAGGCTTCATGACTATGTCTGGTCGCCAGGAAACTAAGGAAGGAATCGACGCAAAACTCGCGGTCCACTATTATGGACGTTGGCGTGTCGTTGAAAAGCTGTTGCCTCTGCTTCTTAAAGCAAGTGAAGGAGAATTCGGTGCCAATAATTCCACCAATGCACGGGTAGTATCGGTGCTTGGGCCTGGAGATGAAGGACCTATAAAAGAAGATGATTTGGATTTGAAACACAATTACAGTCTGTTAAATTTTAACAGACACATTATTGAATTTACATCTTTGGCTGTCACTAGGTTTGGAGAAAAGTACCCTTCTGTCGGATTCGTTCATGCCCATCCGGGTCTCGTTTCAACCGGCATTCTCAGAGAGTTTCCTTGGTATATTAAAACTCTATTGACACCGGCCCTGTGGTTTTTTAAATCCCCCAAAGACGCTGGAGAACACCTTTTTTACGTTTCAACAGATTCGCAGTACAGCACTGGCGGTCATCTCCTTAGTGCTTCCCTCAAATCTGTCAATGAAAAGCCCCAGAACAGCGGATATCTTTCCAAGGAACTACAAGAAAAAGTATGGCACCACACTCTAGATATTTTCAAGCAGGCTGAGGAAATAAACAAACCCCCTTCATGATTGGCGGTCGATTAAGTTGCCATGAGTTCAGACTAGTTTTGGATACCGGCAAGAGCCACGAATGCTTGCTAGCTGCTAATTGAAGGCATCTGGTTGTTCCAGACTATTGAGCGCATATAAAAGGTTTCTTGTCCAGAAAATGGATATAAAGCATGAATAGACATTGCTTGAATCCCTTTCCGTTCTAATTTACTGTTGGTAAGACTAGCTATAGCCAAACTTGCAAGCAATCGTCGGTTATGGTTCGTAATAATGGCTTGTGCCATACATACGCTTGGCTAACATGGCCGAACGGCTGATCCCATTGTGACAACATGATTTGCTGTAATATGTTAGTGTCATGCAAGCGACTACTCTTCGGGCACGGTGTGACGTTAGAGAGAGCCCTAAGCACAACCTCCATTATATAATTCTCGAGCCTAGGTTCATGATTGCTCTTACCAAAAGAATATAAATTGAACGATATCGCTAAATTTCTATCTTTTTTTATTATTACTTCTATACTCAATTCAAACCAATTGTCCCCTCTCTCGCGCTTTCCACGGTTTCCAAACAATGTCTCTCAGTCTTCCCTATATCCGTCAAAAGAACGCTGAATATGTTAAGCATGCCGCAGCCAAGGACCCTGTTGCCGTGTTTGTCGGTGCAACATCTGGTCTAGGTGAGTATACAGCCTATGCATTCGCCAAATATACTCGCCAGCCCACAATCTACATTGTTGGCCGCAATGCTGAAGCCGGTGCTCGTGTCATTTCTAAACTCAAGGAAATCAACGCGAGCCCCGAAGCCAAGTTTACATTTTTGCAAGGCGACCTGACGCTCGTCTCAGAAGCTGATAAGCTGGCCGATATTATCAAGCAACGTGAGTCCAGAATCAATCTCTTGTTTCTTTCTCCGGGCGTTACATCAATAGGCGGCCGCATCGAAACTAAAGAAGGAATTGATACCAAGTTGGCCATCCACTATTACGGACGATGGCGCCTCATTGACAACCTCATGCCTCTTGTTTTAAAAGGCAACCAAATGGAGCCTGCTGTCAATAATACCAGTTGCAATGCCCGCGTTGTGTCTGTGCTTGGACCCGGAAACGAGGGTCCAGTTAAAGAAGATGATTTGGATTTGAAAAATAATTACAACCTGTGGAACTGTTTTCGACATGTTTCCGAGTTCAACTCTTTGGCAGTCAATAGGTTTGCAGACAAGTATTCTTCTGTAGGATTCTTGCACGTTCACCCAGGCGTCGTCGCAACTAACATTCTCAGAGGACTTCCTTGGTATGCTAGAACGTTTGTTAGCCCTATAATGTGGTTTGCAAAGTCCCCTGAAGACGCCGGTGAGCAGCTATTCTACGCTTCAGTTGCTCCTGAGTTTAGAACCGGTGCCCATTTGCTTGACGCTTCCCTCAAATCTATCAACGAAAAGCCTGAAAAGAAGGGTTATTTATCAAAAGAACTCCAAGACAAGGTCTGGTCTCACACACAGGATATTTTCAAGCAAGCCAAGGAAAAAGACAACACCTCGTCCGTCTAGGCAACCTTCAAAACTCATCATCTACTGGTTATAGGTTAGCTTTGTTACCAATATTTCATATTATAAATGTTTCAGTTATATTAAAAATTACACATTATATAAATACAGCAAGTATATATAGCTCAAGATATATTTCAGGTATACATAATCAAGTAATGGCAATAAAATGCAATTACCATGGATATTTTAATGCGTAGAGCATCACTATCAATAAAAGTAAGGTGGTCAAATAATGTGAATCGTCAAAGGAAGCATCAAGATTCCAGCCAGTATAAGATATCAAGGAAATTCAATCTCAGGAGGAGTTCCGGGAAAGGTATACCAGTCAAAGTGTCTATCAACTTGCTTAGCAGCAGCCAAGTCAGGGACCTTAAAAATAACAACGGCACGAGCACGAGAGTCAATAGAAGCAATTGCGGCGGTACTAATAGACCCAAACACATTTTGAAATGTTTTGAAAATTTCATCGCTATTCTTAAATGCCTTAATGTCAACATTACTAGCCTTGACAACACCAAGCTTCTTTTCAGGCACAGGAACATCCTCCTTCCTAACAACAGATAATCCAATATTGGTAGCAGTGGGCATCGCAGAAATAGGTGCAACGCCAAAGGTTGGAGCAAGAGGCATCATATCAGAAAGAACAGGTACTCTGTAGTTAGCCCACATTTGCTGATAGGACATCCACTCAGAGTGTCTCTTTACCCATCCAGAAAAATCAGTAATCGAAGTAAGAGTTAGTTTTACTGTAACATTGTTGGGTAGGAGAAGAAACCCAGTATTCTGACACAAAATAGCAGCAGTACGAGTACTAGACATTTCAATAAGACCCTTCTTCAAGCCATGCTCATCAAGATCGTCATACATAAAGCACCCAGTAGGTTTACCATATGCTGTAAAGCATTGGAAAAAGAATTGAGGAGACCATTGCTGAGGAATATTTTCAACAAGAATGGTGCGGAAAGTGTCCTTTTCTTCAATTGTTTCGTGAACAGGCTTTCCAATAGGCTGAGGGATAGGCGTATCATTCTGAGTAGACTGACAGCCAGCACGCGGTCTGACTTCAAGAACAACTCCATCCAATTCGAGGGGCTCCTTGTAACTAAGAACCTTCTGAACAGACTCGGGGACTAGAAACTTGATAAATGCATAATCTCTTCTGTTACGGCCAGTGAGTGAATTTTTAAGATTGACTGATTTGACAAGACCTATGATAAAATGTTAGCAGTGAATGCAATATAATTCAAATGTTCACATCGCACATACCAAACTTTGAAAAAAAAGAAGACAACATGTCTTGAGTAGTAGTAGATGCAACATTCCCGACAAAAACAACGCAATTGACATCGTAAACAAAACGTGGCTCCATGTAACGGACGCCATCTCGAACCATAAACATCTCTGGTGTAGCCCCGTTTTCAGAATGGTCTTCTACAGTGCTGGTAGGTCGCGATCTGTTTCCATTCTCACTAGCATCATGGGGAGAAGAGTTGGGATGATCGGCAAAAGTAACCTTGGGTTTTCCAAGGAAGATCTTGTTGAGAGAAGGTGCAGCTGGAGGGTTGTCAGTGCTTTGTTGAATCTTCTTTGACCATAAGGGAGAAGCAGTGGCATTAGCAGCAGAGGAAGCAGGGTCGGAAGAGCCAAGGGCAGGAAAGTTATTGTCAGTGTTTTTATAGTTATTGTCATTATGGCTGATAATGCTATCCCTCTTTCTAAGACCAAGTCCAGGAGGGGGGACATTTGTCTTGGTAGGATTCAAAGGGATCTTCTTCTGAGAACCAAAGAGCGGGTGGCGAGGTGGTGCGCCAAAAACAGCATTCCTATTATCCTTAGAGGTAGAAACGACATCTTTTTTTCTAAAAAGAGCAAATCAAACAAGAGTTAGCATCGAGTCGAGCCAAATCAAAAGAAAACAACAAGGTGGTAGTGGTAATCAATCTCACTTCTTGGTTTCAACCAAAGTCCAAGCACTATCATGAAGTTGCACACCCATACTAATAGCGTTTTCGTTAGAGATCCTTCTGGGCATAATTAAAAAAAAAAAGGAAACAAGAAACTTCGACACGTAGAGCGAAGATTTAAAAAACAATAGAAAATAAGGGTTTAGTTGAGTATCAGCTGTGGGAGAGTGTGAATAGAATAAGGTGTTGTGAAGCAAGTAAGGCTAGAAAGGAAAAACAAGAGAAAATGACAGGGGAGAAAGAATTTGGGGAGAATTTATAGTCTCGTGAGTTAACTAAGCACAGTATCTGTGTGTATATTGAGATCAGTGTGTGATCTACAAGACTTGGCCTGCAACTCGCAGAGACTGGGGGGTATTCCCACAGCGACGCTTCTCATGGACCTTGGGCTGAATTATCCAAATCAGGAAGTCGCGATCTAGAAACCTGAGATCAAAACAACAAGAGTGTTGTTGCACAATTACAACCGGTATCTGGCGTTGAATAACTTCAAATCAATCAAATTTTATCTAAATATGTGTCATAATAACAAAAGGAAACAGAAATACTAAATACAAATGGAAGAATAAACAAAAACATAAAACATAAAGAAAAAATGGGGAAGTCGTGGGAAGCGTCCGAATATAATCGTAATTACAGAGAGAAAAAAATTCAAAAAAAAAGGTGGAAAAATAAATAAATAAATAATATGCTTGCTGATCATTCTAGAAATAATAACCTTGTAATGTTCAGTTTTCTCTAATACCGTGAAGTTGGTTTCCAGAAGAGATCTTTCGGTAAATATGTATAGAGGGTTGTGAGCTTTTAGGCTTGCTTTCTGGCTTAGGCTGTTGAAGCTTTACATTAGGAGTAAAGCCAAAAAGAGAAGAGTTACCACTATTGTTCAGAGTTCCGCCGCTAATCTTGTGGCCAAGTTTGGAAAAACTGGTGCTCAGGATAGATTTGCGGCGTTTAGCCTTGTCCTTGGAAGAAACAGAAATGGTAGAGTTTATGCTTGCAGTGGATGGATGTGGGTAAATAACACCGGCATGGCCATAAGGATAACGCTTGGTAGAGTTGGGGAGACCAGTAATGGAAGAGGAGTGATGAGGGTTGTTAATGTAAGTGCTGGTGTTGTAAAGAGTGGTATTCAATGAAGACGAGGATTCAGATGCTTTAGAAGAAATATGAGCCTGTTGGTCTGGCATATTGCAACTAGCCAAAGTTCCATTAACATGAGAAGAAGAAGGGGGTACAGCAGACACAGGTGTGATGTTGGAATAAACCTCAGTTAATGGCTGAGATACTTCAGTTACTGAATCATGGGCTTTGGTAAAAGAATCAGACTCCTGGGAGTAATGGAAAGTACCAACAGACGTCTTGTTAGACAAACCACTCATAGATCCCTTTGTTCCAAGTTGTAGTTCTCTGAAATTGGTGCTGTCAACACGTTCTTCATCAACAGTATAGACTGCGTCAGCTCTGTCATTCTCTTCCGATTCCTCAACATCTCTGGTGGTAACAGCACAGTCATCACTATGGTCGGACTCGTCGGAGTACTGAGATGAGAGGTCAGAATCAGTTTCCTGGTTGTCATCGTCGACATCACCATAGCATGGATCAACAGGTGCATTGTGGTTAATGCGTTCTCTACCTTCTTCTTCCTCCGCAATAGAGCTAATGTTGTGAGCAGCTTGTCTCTCGATTGGAGAAGACTGTAGGTAGGATTCCATGGCAAAGTCACGGATATCAAGAGTATTATTCATATCCTCAATACCGCGAGTTTCCAAAGAGTCAGACATGCCGGCAAGCTCACAAAGAACTGCGTCAATAGCTTTTTCAACTTGAGTATTACCTGAGACTGGGTTTTCTGAAAGTTCAGGCTTAGAAGCAGTGGGGGTAGTCTCAGATTCATCAAGGTCTGACTCATCTTCTTGTTCAAATTCAGATTCGTGCTGATTTTCAAGCTCCTTTTGAGATTCAGAAACCTCGATATTGTTTCCTGCAGATAACTCACGAGCTGTCTTTGCAGATACAACCTCAACTGCTGTGTTTGAATAGTTGTGCTGAACATGTGAGTATTGGAACATTGGGTGATCCATGGGCAGTTTCTGCTTAACAGCGGGTGTTGAAACGTCACTAGATAATGATGTTGACACATTGGAGTAGCTGGGAGTTTCAGACAGTATGGTGTTGGCAGTCATGCTGCTAGACTGAACAGAAGAACAACTCATGTTAGAGCTCATGCTGGTAGTGGTAAGATCTTGGCTGTTACGGCTAATCTGACTTAACCTGCTAATATCGCTCATCCCACTGACAAGTGAAAGGCCACTAGCAGTGCTGGCGACGCTAGTCAAAATCTCAGAAGTTGAAGCAGGCAAGGAAGTGGTTTGATGATGATGGTTGCTGACATGAATAGAGGGAGTTGACATTTGGCGGCTAAAAGTTGGAGTGATGGCAAAGCTGGGAGTAATAGGGCTAGCAGCAGAAGTAACTCTGGAAACATTCTGAGTGAACTCCTGGGCAACATATTTATGAACGCCATCAGCCTTGACACGGTAATTAAAGTCGTCGAGAATGAGATCATGTTTCTCCACGTCATCAGAAGCAGCAGTGACACCGTCATTGTGAGAAAGAACTGGCAAGTAAACATCTCGAGCAACATCTTCAGGCTGAAGTTGACAAACATTACAAGTAGCATCAAGAACTGTCTTGAACCAGTCATTCTGAATGCTAATGAACTTTTCCAAACATGCATCAACCATCTTCTCGCAAAGAACGAAAAGTTGGGGAAGCTCGGCCTTCAAACGGGTATGGATTCTCCAGAAGCGGTCAGCGCTACGGAAGAGAATATTGTCTGAAGCAGAATGTGTGTATGTAGATGTGCTTGTGTTATTAGTAGAAGCGGTAGAAATGCCAGAGCCTGTGTTATTGGCAACCATGTCGAAACCAGTAAAAGCTGGAAGGCCGGAAGGAGCAGCTGCAGATGCGCCAGTGACCTGGTGTGTAACCTTGTAGTTAAGGTATTTCATGAATTGAATGTGAAGTCTCTTCCGTTCTTCGACAAGAGCCAAGATATTTCGAAACATGCCAAGGACCTTTGCAAGGGGCGCAATTACTTCAGCATCGGCCTTTTGTTTGAGACGGTTAGAGGAGACATGAGCTGACGATGCAGTGGTGAAGGTCAAAGAAAACATAGCATAGCGGCGATACATCTTAAGGTTCATCTTTGTCTTTTTCAACAAGTCATCCATGACATCCATAGAATCGTTAAGAGCAATGGGCTTAGGAGCAGATACAATCGAGCGACGGTGGAGATTCTTGTTGTTGATGCTGTTGTTAAGTTCCTCCTTGACCGTAGGCTCCTCATCGCACAAGGTAGTCCAGTTCATCCAGCTTTGTGCAAGACCTGAGCTGACATCAAAGTGGTTCTGGATGAAGGCGACGTTACCTTGGATGGCGCCAATAAGATTCTTGATCATGCCATACTTGGCGTGAAAAGTGACGAGAAGCGCAGAAAGGTCTTCATCTGCTTCATGAGAGTCCTTCAGACCTAGCAGCATGGAGTTGTAATCCTGTTGGATGGGTTTAGGCAAAATAGAACCATGTGGGGTGGTAGATGCATTAAGATTGTGTGCGGTGGAGTTAGATGCAGCAGCCGCGTTCGGTGAATGATAATTTGATGAGAAAGTGAGCGAGTGGGGCGTAGGAGGAGTGTGAGTGAAAGGAGATGAACGGTCAGACTGAAAGTTGTCAGAATTAGTAGATGAACGGTTTTCAGACGACGTTGATGCGACATCAGATATGGGGATACGAGAAGGGGAGGTTGCAGTGGGTGGTGGAACTAGTGAAGAGGTGGTGAAGCTTGCGGCTGTGATAGAAGAGGCTGGTGGTGACATCTCAGCATCGTTATTGATTCTGTTGGCACATTCTTGCATTTCCTTGAAAGCCTTCTGAAGACTGCAATAGTCTGGATGGTCTTCTGGGGTGTTGTCAAGCATAGAGGAGAGCAGTAAAGGATACTTGAGAAGTCTTTGAACAGGCTTAATAAGGAGAGAATCCAGTGTCCAGGCCTGTGTCAAAGGTCGAGACTGTTCAGAGCATTCAACAAACCATCGCTCAACAGTTGGAGTACCCAACTTTTGTATGCGATAGAATGTGTTCATCTGGGTTTCATTTTGAGTGCAATATGTCTTAAATACTCTTTCAAGAGTGCAGAGATATTCAAGAACAGCAATGCCAACATTTGAAGGAACATCCTTGAGAAGAGGCTTGGTCGTAGCGGTAGTCAATGTAGAAACGACCGAAGCTGCAGACGAAGCGAGAGCATGCGACGGGGGAACCAGGTCGCATTCGTGAATAATATATGAAGGAATCCAGGCTTTGAGATTTGCGACAAAAGAAACAGACGCATTCATAATCTGGGATACGTTACCGAAAAGAGCTGAAAGGTCCTGGGGATCCAGGTATTCACAGTAGGGATGAACAGAAGCATATCGAAGGTAAACCGAAATGATAATATCAAGGTCCCTGGCAAAACTCTCCTCAGTCGACACCAGTTCTCGAATAAGATTGTATCGTGTTCGTAATCTCTTTTGAACCTTGGGGTCGGAAACATCTGTTAAAGAAACAGTTACAACTTGGTCAAGTTTCGGTGACGCTGTGGCAGATAGCGACGGATCGCTCATTGTGTCTAAAGATGAAAGAAGAAGAAAAAAATTAAATAATTAAAAAGAGAAGAATGAGACAAAAAGAAAAAGATGAGGAAGAAAAAAAACAGAAGGGAAAAAGTTAGTATATATATCAAGGGAAAAAAAAAAAACCAATAGATAAGCAATAACAAAAGTGAAATAGGGGCTCAGGGAACAGGAAGAAAAAGTTTAAGCTTTGCGGAAATGTATTGTTTTGTCTTTTGTTTGCGAGCTTCTTTTTACCAGAATTCACGAACAATCAATACTTACTATGAACGTCAATGAATTGACAGGTTGGAATTCCGCCTGCAGGCATGGAAATAGATGCTGTAGGGTTGGTAATATAGTCCTGCCATAAACCAGGTGGGTGAGCTGTGCGTCTTGGTGGGCCAGCCAGCGTTGCCGCCAGCCGCACGTCTTCCATTAAGGAACCTGTCGCGGGGCGAAGGGGGTTGAGCTCTCGCCCTAAGGATTGGTTTGGAAAGCTGGTTTGCACTGTGACGCAGGGTTTTGTTCTAGTTGAGTTGGTGGAATAAGGAAACCCATCAATAGTCGACTCGGGGGAATGCAAATTTGAGTTTTGGACTGTCATGGAAGACGTCGGTGAGGAGGGTAAGGAAGCAGATGATGTCAGCTGGTGAGACTGGCCATATCCCACAATTTGGCTAACGCTCTTGCTCGCAAAATGGGTGTTACTTGGTCTTGATGAAGGAGCAGAATATTTGCGATAATGCTTGGAAGTGGGTTTATGCTCGGTGGAATCAAGACCTTGAAGAACGGCAACCGCATCAGCTGCTGGAACAGAGTTATTCTGTCGGTGATTGTGTACACCGAGTTTGGATTCACCACGTTCAATTTGAGACTTGAAAGTTTCATTCATACTGCCACTAACCACGCCTCGTAAACTGGAAAAGTCATAGTCGGCGCTTTCGGTGCGAGGTGGTCGTATAGCACCTTGGGACCTGGCCCTGTGAATGCTATTATCATTACTCTTCTTAAGGCCCGGAGTATGAATATCACCAGTAAGTGGCCCAGCAACAATCTGAGGAGCGTCACCAGATTCCAAATATGCACGATTAGCACGCTGTGTATCAATACAAGTAAGGTTTGGCGGCTGTGCCCTTCGTTTCTGAACTGGAATTGGTGTAACAGGCTTCTTCTTGATAGATAATGGGGCCACAGAATTGGGAGTTGAGCTCGACTTTCTTGGAGGAGGCGTCTTGGGCTTTAATGCGGATACATCCTTAGTGGCAGTGTTTAACGAGATACCCAAAGGTGTAGTAGTCAAAGACACAGAAGATTGAGTTGGATTGGGGGTGATTGAGGACGCGCTAAAGCTAGCCTTGTGTTGTCTAAAAATATCATTGCCGACGGATCTTGATCGGCGACGGGACTTCTTCACAAAAGACAGTTGATCTGTGTTAAGTTTAGACTTGAGTGAGTTGGATGATTGTGAACTTGAAATACTGTGTGAAGGAGTGTTAACCAAGTTGGATTGGGACGCAGGGTTCATGCTGTTATTGCCATTGAGAGATGCAATGAACTGTAATCTAGCACTAGAATCTAGCCCCAAATAGGAAATAGAGGTAGATCTTGAATGGGCCCTGGAACTGGGAACTTTTACCAAATCCGTAAAAGTATTATCACTGCTAGTGCTGGCACAAGTACTAGTGTTGTTGGATCTCAATCCCGTGGGTTCCATTGTGGGTGTCGAAATATCTGAAAACTCAACAGGTTCAGCTTTCAACGCAGCAGGGGCAAAATCAATAGGAGGTCCCAAAACTTGACAAGGCTTTGGTTGGCTAGAAGAACTAGATGGTGTACTAGGTTTCTTGGAATGCTTGTATTGGTTTTGTGGAAGGTTCATGCTAGATTGTCTAGTCACAGATTTTAAACGAGTCTGAGATGATGGTGAAGAAAGAGGAAGAGATTTTTTCAAAGAAGCCTGAGAAACATCTTCATGGGCCTTTGGTAGTTTGGCAGAAGGCTCTGAAGGGAAAAGTGTTGCAGCGGCAGCTTCAAGTTGGTAGGGAAACATACTAGGTACTCTAGCGTCATCAGAAAAAGGGTTATCGTATTTGGTATCAGTATCGTAGTCACTAAGGTCTGATTCCGAGGTAGTATAATTTGGCGAATCCGAAAACGAGTTGGTATTACTTCCATCGCTACTGTCCATTTTATGAATTTCATGGCTAACAATACCCGTATTGTTATCAATGTTCAAACTGACAGGATCAGGATTCAGTGCCCTAGGTTCCTTTGAGAGAGACACAGTACCCTTTCGCGAAAGTGAAGAAGGCACCAAAGTCGGTGAGACTATGTTTTTCACTGATTTAGCTACCGATAAGGAAGCGCCAGGTACTGGCGCCTTGGTTGGAACAAGTGCTGGGAGTCCTTCATGGCTCAAGCTACCAGTAGCTGAGACAGGAGCATCAAGAATTGACACATTTTGCTCGCTTGTGTTCAGACTCTGTCCTCGGTAATTTGAAGCAAACCGAGTAGGACTATAAACCTTCAAGGCATTAGAGTCAGATCCAAGCTCACCAAATGACATCTTTCGACCATGTGAAATCTTATCGGAAATCTATAAAGCAAAATGGAAAAAAAATTAAGGTTAGTTAACGCTGCCAAAAAATAATTTCGAAACAGTATGGGACATGGATCTACCATCTCAGATCAATCATTTATCACTCTTTGTTAATGCTTTGGAACGGGAGTTCTGGTACTAGCTTAAAGGGAGATTCTTAAATAATCCTATCAAATATGATATACGATCAGATTAAATTTTATTTGGCATTAAGCTTTACTTGTACCAACTTTTCCAAATGATTCAAAGGCTTGTGGGAAACACATCCCGAAATGGGTATTATAAAAGCGAAATCTCCAAGGAAATACTTTAATTAGCTGGCTCGGTCATTTAAACTTGAGTAATATTCCTGAGAAACTACTAACTGGGTATCACATTTTTAATCTTGTCAAAGGCTGGTAATTGGTATATTGTAGTATATTGTTCATTTCCAGTTTATGTTTAACCTTGTGGTATATTACTTGAACTGTTATTAAATGGTATCATTTGATAAGCTTCCAGCACGCGCGCGCAGAAGTAAAATCAGTGTGTACCCCGGTCCTATGGGTATATTTTGGATTAAAGAGGCGGATATGTTTTAGACAGGAAACCCAAAAGAGTGATTGTAGAATCAATGTGATTGAACTGATTGTTCAATAAAGTTTTGAAACGAATGGGAATCGAAAAGCAACTCAAAAGCAAGTGATAAACAGATGAAAGGATGGAAAGGATTGGAATGAAGAAAAGTAAATACATACCTCAGTAGGAGAAAATGGATTAGCAGAGTTCTCATTATTTCCATATGAAATCGTTCTTAAATTAATAGGACTAGGTTGGGCAGAAAAGTCTGAATATTTTCTTAATGAAAAGCCAGCCTGTTTGTTGTTAACGGTCATTGAGCGGCTAATGCTCTTGGGTGGGATTGATGGTTTACCAAGTACACTCGTTTCCTGGTCATGAATGGCCGAGTCGAGAAGGTTGATTGTTGAATAAAATGGATTTTGGATATTTGTTTGGCTTTGAGAAGATTTGGAGGATAGCTGAGCGTGAGATGTAGAGTATTTGAGCGCTCTTCTTGATCGAGTAGACCTTTGGCTTCTTGGAGTATCAGACCCGTAAATTTTGAATTCTTGGTTGACTGGAGTAGTCGCCTGGCTTGGGATCGTTGGTGAGGAAGAATTATAGTGGCGTAATCGGAAATCGGCAGGTGGCAGTTGGTTAAAGCTATTGCTTGGTCGCAGCGGTCTAGGGGGTGGCACTTTGAGATTGGAAGTGGACTTAGAGCTGCCAATGGTTGAATTCTTGCTGGGCATCATTTCATCCATGTTAGGGGGCAGCGGTGGTAGCTTCTTATTCAGATGTGACTTTCGCACCAAAGGCTGTGGCTTTTGGGAGTTCCCACTCACGTTCGTCTGAATACTGTGAACTGTAGTACTGCTCATATTTGATCTTAAAGAAGCTTGGGTGGCTTGATGTCCGAGAGTGTGTGAGGACTTGGCCTTGTGTAGTGTATGGAGATTTGGTGTTGAGTTTTTGTAAGAAGCAAGTTGGTGATTAGATTGCGATTCAAGTTGAGGATAGTATTGAGCTATGTCAGGCAGTTTAGGAGGCACCAGATTTTCATCGAGAGAGGGCTGGTAGGCAATGTGCTGTACACTAATCGATCGAGTCAATGTCGGTTTCTGCTGTTTGAAGGGTTGAAGAGGTGACGATTGAGTAGCTGGAACGAGAAAGGAAGGTGGATTTCGGTATTCTGACGGCAAGGTACAGGAAGAAGGAGGATTTAAGGAGGGCTTGGGCGAAGGAATCGACTGTTTGTTACTCTTTTTAAAAAGTATCATTTTGGCGGGGGCAATGACAATATTTATTTAAAGACTTTTCTAACACTGACTAGGGTAAGAGTAATAATGGCTAATTAATCAATTAGATTAAAGAATTTGGCGACGCCGATAGATCTCGTCTAGATGAGAGTAATATGAGCCTCAATTATCGAAAATCTGATGTCCTTGTATGGTTGTTTGAGTGTTGTAGACAAGAACCAGAAACAAACAAAGAGGTGATGACAAAAAGACTGAAAAATAAAGATGTTTTATCAAGACAAACAAACCCAGAGAGCTGCAGCAAGACACCCGAACAAAAGAAGGCGAGAATAAAGAGGGTAAGGAGGTTATGAGAAAGGGAAGAAAACAAAAAAAAATTATAAAAACAATATTTGTTCTGCGCAAAAAAAAAAAAACCAGAGATTCCTGAAAATCGTAACATTATATATATATTTTGCAAACTACTAAGATAGATCTCCTACAAAAATGGTCCCATCTTACTTCCCAAAACTAGACTCTACCGCAAAAGATTTTCACAAGATAGGGTTATAACATGAAAAATAAACACGATCCAAAGGCCATATCGGCATCCTTTTGCCAAAATGCGTAGTGAAATGTTACACATGTAACTATATAGCCCACATCACTGGACATTTGTTCAGCTATAGCACCTAGCTATTGGTATTTTCTGTATGGTTATGTCTTACTTTGTGTAAGAATTTGTGCATGACATTGCATGAAGCTGCATGTTACTCTGGTTTTGTGCCTTTAGTACCTATGTCAGCCGTGCACGTATATATCTGGGTTCTGATTTGTGAGTAGCTTGCAAAGTGCTTGATGGTATTCAAGAGAAGATAGAGAATATATCTGTGATATGTATATACAGTATAATACAATTGTATTTACCTGTGTGTGATTCAATCCAGTATGATAATAGCACTGAAAAGGCGCTTCAAATATGTTTTTGAACCTTGTAGCATTTTCCAGCGAGGTTCCTGGCATATTTCTAAGGCACCTTTAAGGCATGTGTATAATTCAATGTGGTAATAGGTAAGACGAATGTATTTCTAGTCACATTCCAAATGTCTTCAAGACCTTTTGTCTTGCTCAGCCTGGAGTTCAAAACAGGTTCCACACCGTGGCAGCCACAAGCCTTTTTAATTAGAAAAGGTCGTAGCTTACTTTGACCTTGTTTGTAATAATATCAATGTTACCGTGGCTACTAAAAGTAATATTATGAAGTGCCACTGGTTTTTTGCCCAATAAAATGGATACCTTTGCATGTTTGGTTTAATATTGCTGTTGGCGGTAGGTTGTCAATAACTCATATCAGTAGCTGGTCTGATCCGCTCAAGCTCAATCATTAGATCCCATTAGATGAGAGGCATCTAGTTGGCAAACGGTTATCTAAGGATATTAAGTTTAACCAGGTGATAGCACGGTCGCACAAATGTTAAATTTAATTAGCTTGATGATTCAAGACACTCTCTGTTGATTTCTACGAAATTTCTACGAAATGCTGCTTGAACTACAAGTTCAGCATATCCATCTTGCTAACAGTCCAAAGTTTTTGTTGAAACACGTGGGTGAAGCTTTGTTGAGTCTCTCTCGCTCTCTCCATTATAAGCAGTAACTAGCGAACTTTGGGTTCCTCGTTTAAGTTTCTCGTTGTGCAAAATCACAACCAGCTTACTGGGCTCGTCCTGACTAGTCCATTCATGCTTTTGACACCAGCGCCACTCATCTGCAGAGCACAGAAGTCACTTTCGGTGTAATATTGATTCCTGACCAGTATTGAGATTATCTCATAACTAGGCGATGACTTCAACTGGGAACTCCCGTGGCCTTCAGTGCTTCAACATATACATCCATTATCCTCAGTGAAGGCTTTCAGAGGATTATCGCAAAAAATTCCCTAAAGGGATGGTTAATACCGGTAAAGGGTGACAGTATGACGCCGGTTTTAAACAACGCTTGCGATTGTGTCTTGATAATGATTTCTCTAGAAATACAAGTTACATTATGCAACTTGAAAGTGGTTACAAAATTTGAACGTATTTCGTATCGAACTTTCCATATCACCTGAACGCTGGTAAATATATTTGATCGGGCTAATAAGGGGTAGCAGTTTAAAGATAAAATTAATATGCTAAAGGTCATTTAAATGAGATTTAGTACAACCAGCACTATAAGTTTTTGTTTACCAAAAAATCCTTGTTCCAAAAGGGAACACCCTATATATGGGTCAGAGCTGATTCCTATTCTCGAATACTTTTTGGAATATGGGGTGATTGTGTTTGGCTTGGATTTAAAAACTTGACAAAATCATTCCTTGAATCTGCTTTAAAACATATTTTTGGCTTGTAAACTTACAGTGGCGGTTCAAAATTAATTGTCAAGTCAATGTTGGAAGTTTTCAGCGGTTCCGCTACGTGCGTACCTCCACTTGGGATTCTCTATTTAGACTATTTACTTTGGACAGCGTAACATTAAACATCTCTTAGGGATTTCACATTTCTTTTTGGCCAGACTCCTTCGATCCATGAGAAACGGTTAGAGATTGGGGTACTTTATCTGATTACTAAAATCTAGGATCACAAGCCTCGAGCCGGGCTTCCAGATATACATCTAGTCTATCCATCTTTTATATCTTAGTGCTTTTTCTGACAACCGACTCCAATGGCAACAGTTTCTTGCATTTTATAAAAGATATTTTCATTGACGATCCTATGGGCAAGATATAATGTGTAATGACCCTGAGATCTCGAGATCGAGACCCTACACCCCACATCGACTATCATTTTAAAATCGTGTGATCCAGAGTTGTTGGTTTTTGACACTTTTCTTATTTTATGTCATCCTAATACTACTTTTCTTTTTTCTACATTTTTTGAATAGAGTTCAGTTCTCGCATGTATTTGTCTTGCCTGTTGGAAGCCACTGACTGAAAATGGTCACATACTGAAGATAAATGTACTTTCAACTGTCATAACTAAAATTAGAAGAGTCCGCCCAGTTTAAATAGATTAGAGAATAATAATTACAACAAAAGACACAAATTGGTCCACTTTATCTTGAATGACCTTGTCTCCTTTCTATTACTGGTCTTTGCTATTGCTTTGAGCAAACTGTTTCAAATACAGGTGCTGGTAGCAAGATTTATAAACTGGTTTACCAAGCCCCTTGTTAAGTCTGATCCCATAGCCTAGGGACGTTGGTAAATCTCATCACATTGGCGTACACGTCAGAATTCACAAAATTTACGCCGTACGATATAAGTATTAGCAGACAGAGAGACAGATGTTTCAAAGATGAGATAGTTTTCATTGATTGACCTTTGTTCCCTTTATCCATCATGTTCTATTTTCTTTTAGCAGTGTCATGGGTCATGGACTTTTTCCAGAGTTCAGTGTACAATACGTTAATAGACGTCAGGAACAGGGTCAGCTGTTTAACTTTTTCTAACCATCTTTTAGCTCCTGTTAAAACATATGTTGACTCCAATTCAGATGTTTTATTTGAACCCTCTCATCATATTTATGTCTACAATACAGTTTTTTAAAAAGACTCGTTTCTGTTTGGTATTGTTGGCAGAAATATTGTTGACAATATTCCTACGCTTTAATTAGCTTGTAAATTCAGAAAAGCAGCAATTATATTCGATTGCCTCACTTTTTGTGAAAAATCTTCATCGCTTCTCTCTTTCTTTATTCGCTTCTGGTAAGCAAAGCGCTCAAGACTTTGTTCTCGGTCGGAAGCGCCTCGCCTAGTTTTCCAAATTGGCGGTCTGATCAAGGAATTTCATCTTTGCATTAGACTAGTCGAACAACTAAGGGCACTTTGATGTGCTGTCTAACAAACGGCTTTTCCTTCACACTGAAAGTCTTTGTTGAAGATATTCTCATGATGAAAGAACTATTAATAGTGAACTACTAATTTCATTTCAATTATAATTGTAATTACGGTAATCTTGTGAACTTTTAATTAAAACTATATTTGAATATTGGAACGAGCCAGTTTAATCCAATGCTTCTAGGGTCATATCTAACTCCATGCTTAATTAACACTGTCTTCATAATATCCATAACTATGACAGATTTTTGACGTGCTATTACGAGATCTATCAATGTATCCTTCTGATCGACGAAAGCAATTACATCTGTTACGGTTTACATGTCAAATTGTTCTTTGATATGTTATTTAGGATGGTAATATTGACCATTTACGGAAACTGTAAGACTTTTTAAAACTCCAGAACGCCTGTTCTCGTCATCCCAGATAACGCACAAAGGGTCCTTGTTTGGTAACTTTAACACGGTCATGCGGCTTCAGCCAGTTTGAAGAAAAGCCAGGATTTATTCAAAGAAAGGTGTGAGCTATTCTTTGTCTCTTCGGGATCAGCTGTTGTGTAAAGGTTTCCTTGAATCAGTTATTTTCCGCTAAAAGTAGGCTAATTTAACAAAACTTCTTGTATTGTAAACTTGAAATGCACTTCTGACAGATTTGTATCGGAAGGTTCTCGTGTCAAATGTCAAAAAGTCTTTTCATAGTGGTGACAGGTTTTCTCGAGAAGATTGTGATACTGAAGTGAAGGATCTTTATTGCTTGCCCAATTTCTGTTGATGATTCCACAGTACACGAGTTATTCCAACTGGT
Organism: Magnusiomyces fungicola; assembly: GCA_900654225.1. NCBI lineage: Eukaryota > Fungi > Ascomycota > Dipodascomycetes > Dipodascales > Dipodascaceae > Magnusiomyces > Magnusiomyces fungicola. The sequence continues at coordinate 2,365,089 of CAACAH010000004.1, forward strand.
TCGTAACGTTTTTCAAATGATACTCAATTAAACGCGTAACAAATGAAACTATTTCAATCTATATCTTGTTTGTTGTTCAGTATATGTATCTGTGTTTTTGCTACGCTTGTTTCAATACGGAGTTAGTCATCTTATGATTTCAATCAAAAGTTCATTGTTCTGGGTACCAATACTAAGACTAGGTTTTTGTGATAGAATGTAGCACGTATTTATTAGTATGGATATATAGTCTTGCTACTATTGTAATCCTTTGTGATGACTGCCATCCAAAGATGTTGAAATGTTACATTGTGCACTCATTGGAGTTGTTAATGGTTGTAACTGTTTTATATGCTAAAATGTGTGTCTATCTTTACTAAATATCTCTCGACTTGCAAAAACTAAGCCCTCACTGATTTCATTAATTTCATTAAATTATCATATATTTTCAATATTTTGATCATTTTTTTAATATTTTTTTAATATTTTTGTAGGTAAAACAACTTGGTGTTTGTGTCATTTCTTATTTGCTTTCAAATATACTGTCAACAGAAGACCCCATGTACAATTTGAGTTGGTTTTTGGTGATTGGAACTATCTTGACCTTGATCAAGTCCCAGTTTAAGCGATCATAAGCTTGGAACCTATGGCAGCCTCCAAATCCAAAGAAATACAATTTACCCTCATGAGATACCGCCAATACATCAATTGGAGTCATGTCATCATATTGTTCTTTCTGCTCTACATCTTCTGAAGACTGTTCTCGCAGAGTATATCCAGTATCAATGTCTGATGCAGGGATAGGACGGCCTGCTTCGTATAGTTCTTTACCCTTTTCTGTTAGAACCTCTGGTGGATGTGAGTATCCGCGCTTCATAGTTTCTATCATTCGGTCTATTTTGGGTTCATCGAGAACAGGAAGTATCGGTCTGCGAATTAGATCACGGCGAAGATACATGATCTTAAGACGGCTGCCTGTTTGAATTGATTGCATTATTTCTAGCTTGGTAGTTGACTTTATATCTGAAATGTGCGATAAACCCTCGAGTAAAACGATGAAATGTTGAAGTACCAATCAATAAATGCTTATAAAAGGTGGATTCAATATGGTTTATAAACGGAAGAAATTTATAAGACTTGTGAGTACCTTTCGGAAAAACCTGGTAACCAATTGCCGCCTGAACCCTTTGCTTGCGGTATTAGCTTTAATCTAGACCTTGGCTGAAAATTAATAAGCGTAGCATGTGATCTCAGCAACCTTAGCACATTACAAAGATTCTCCGTTAATTGCAATACTGAGGCTTAGTCGTGACTATTGGAAAGGTAGGATAACCAGAATATGTTATAGTCTCGTTTTTAATTCTCTTTTATGGCTGTCAAACAACTAGCGCACCCATGAGTAACACGTGATGCTTGATGTAATATCTGTGTGTATTGATTTCCCCCTAACCTGATGTATGTAATTGCAGTTTAATATATGTTTGCTAAGTAAGTCCTATATTCCTGAACATTACAGAAGCGCGCGAAACGCCAACAGAGGGAGAGATTAACACGCTTTATCCCAATTATTTGGACGGATTGAAGTGCTACCCTGCAACAAGATTTGTAGATGCCCCATTCAAAGAGAAGCAGAAGCCGGAGCATATGAGTCTGCGAGAATACACACAAGTGGAAACTGGCGTGGCTGACTCAATCTTATACATAACATCTACATACACACACATCCAATTACATAATATTGCAACCGCAAGTATTTGAGCAAGCTTTCCTTGTCACCACCATTTGTTTAATCCACATTTCCAAGTCCGTTTGAAGATTGACAAGCCATCTCTAACATGCGCGTTCAATTTCCAGTTTCCAGTTTGAGTGCCATTTATACTCCAGCATTTCGGGCTTCTCAACGCTCATGTATCATAACACCTACAATTGTTAGGCACTTTTCACAGCAGCCAGGTCCATCTTCACTAACACCATCATTGCCATTATTATGCCAAAGACAATCCAGCTACAACAGCAGCCTAACACGTCTTTCTCACCCTAGACTATTTTCAACTACATCAACGTGTCTTAAAGATAAAGGTGTAGATGCACGAGGAAAGGTTGTTGTTGATGTTTCAGAGCACCCGCTTTTCAAGAGAATCCCCAAATTTCTCCATCCTTATACCATTGGCTTTATGAATGCCCCAGTTTCTCATGTCACTTCATTTATTTTGGTTCATGAATTGACCGCTATTGCACCACTTTTCGGGCTTTGGGGAATTTTCTATTACCTTGATTATACACCTGTTGCTGGTATACCTGATTGGCTGTTGGTAAAGGGAACACATTTTATTGACATCCTTGCAGATCGAAACGGTTGGACTTCTTTGAAGAGTGAGACTGGCGCTAAGATTGTTTTACAAGGTGCTGTTGCCTATGCAATTGTTAAGGTGTTGCTTCCCTTTAGAGTATTCATCTCTCTTGCTTCAATGCCTTGGGTTGCACGATGGGTTGTCATTCCATTCACTAGACTGTTTACAAGAAAAGGAAAGAAGTCGTCAAAGAGTCCTTCTAGCGCAACTAAAAAGAGCAACGTTAAGCCTCCAATTGCTGATTCAAAGGGCCAAGTCTGGACTCAGGAGCTACCGAATGAAGGCCCTGCTATCAAGCCTCGAAACAATGCTAACCGACCAGAGTTGTAAATCGTTGGGATTATACCCGTTATTAATACCATGTATATAATACAGGACTATTTATATTACAAGAAATATATTCAATGACTTTTGATAATCTATAATGCGATGATATTTACTATAATTGCCATTAGTTGATCCGACCTTTGGGGAAATAAACAATTCAGTTATAAAGAATAACGCTGTCTAAATGAAACCAGCCCTTTGTTCAGGATACTGTTTTTCAGTCTGACTATCCACACCTTCTTTCACTACACGGTGCTTGTCTTCACTTTCTTGAATTTTTAATTCATGAAGTTTCATCAATTCATATTGCTTCTCCACCACCTTCTTTTTCCCTTCTTGATTGGGATGATCCACTTTTCTAAACAATATTTTTACACATCCATCGGAACCAATATGTGCCATAATACCCGTGTCTACCCATGTACCACTACTTGTGCAAGTTGTAGTACCACGAACTTGAAGCATACCGAGATTGAATTGATCAGCCAGTTGACTTCCTGGGAAGTCGGATACCTTATATTCTATGGATGGCATTGGAGGGCCAAGATTGATAAATGTTGTTGAAGCTACCACATCCTGACCATCCTCATATCGACCGAGACTAGTAGGTCCATCATCTGTTCTGTAATCTGCGATTGTTGTTTGACAGATAGGACCGGCAACTAGTGGAGAAATTAAACCATGGAATACAGCAGCACCAGTCAAAGCTCGAAGAGCATTACAATGAACCTGATTCATTTCTTTTCCTTCTCCACTTTCCATCTTAACTTGGAGGTATGGGTATATGTTTTGGTATGTGTAAATGAATCGAACAGAGTTTAGGAAATCAATTGCAGCACTGCGTTTGAGCGTACCACGGGATAATGAGCTCATATTCATTGCAAAACTGATATCTGAAAAGATTCCTAAACCTTTAGAGTAGCTCAAAATAAGCCAGGATGTAAAATCATCACAGACTAAAATCGTGGGCCGTAGTATTTGAATAGTTTCGTAAAATGAAACATCTTGACCAGCAATGTATGACAGAGACACACCTTCAACCAATGCTGCGAGTTGATAAATCAATGTGTACATATTACACGCTGCTGTAAAAACCAATAACTTGTCTTGAGGGTTCCACTGAGCTTCCTTAGGTATAAACGCTCTTTGAGACAATATGGCTGTCATAATTTGATTGTTGGAAAAGGTAGAAATTGAAGGAGTAAGTCTTTCAACGGGAACTCCAGATGCCTTGTTCATAAAAACGGTACCAAGCAATGGACTTTCAGTGTCAGGGGCTGGGAAAGTCTTAGCCCAATGCGCCTGAGGATTGTTATCACCAGTAATCATAAACTCATCCCACTTTGTAACCTTGATTGATTTCGGAAGAATTCCTTGAAGTGCGTTACCAGTGTACAAAATCAATTTCAAGTTGGGAGTGTATTTTTCAAACAAAACATCTTTCATGATATCCTCGTCGGAAACAAGAATAGCAAAAGGATTGGCGGCACGGAGCATGCTTTCTAAATAAGACGTTCTTAAAAGAGGGTCTTGTTGAATGATACGAACGGGAATGTTGAATAGAACAGCAGCAAATATAGTAACAAGAGATTCAATCGAGTTATTGGCAACAATGACCAAAACTGTTTTCTCTGTACTGGAGACCTCATTCAAAGTGTCAACAAGTCTGTTACCAACAATTGAAGCCCAAGGTTTGATTGTATCTACACATAAAGTGTTAAAAGCATGTCTAAAGGGACCAGAGAAAAAACTAAAACTTACCTGAATCAAAAGTCTCCACTGCAATTTCTTCGTTGCTGATAGAGAGACTTCGGTAGAATTTAAAGGACTTGGGAATCTGCTCCCAAATGTCCTTCATTGTGCAATTGCGGAACTTGGTAGGACCGCCATCTCTAACAGGCAATCCACTTAAAAGATTTGTGCCTGGAGGTCTGCTGAGGGATCGGAACACATTAGATTCGCCAGGGTTCCGTACAGGGAAATGAACCGCTTGCATTGCGAGTTGAGCTGGGTCGGCGTCGGGAACGTGCAAGTAGACTGTATAGAAATAGAACGCAGTAAGAGTAACAAGAATGAAAATGGAAATATCCAGCGTATCAAGAGAGTTGTAGAAGTGACTTCCCTTCTCAAAGTAAGAGACAAGTGTCTCTATTATAAAGTCAGTGCTCTGAGTATGACTTTGGAAATGATTGTTCGCCGTCATTGTGGAAAGGTTAATAGCGAAGTAAATTAAATGGGATATATGCTAGCGCTAAGGCTAAGCCTGAATAAAGCAATTAATCAAATAAACGGAAAATTTCGGACGGAGATAATGATGCTAGGCATATCACATAGATAATGTCATGGTTCTAAATAGGCCGGAGAAAACATGAGGAAATTGGACAAATATTTTATTAGCGTACAATGAAAATTGGCACGGAGAAATTGTCACGTGCTGTTGTTTTGTTACGCTCAGTATCACTGCTTGTTTGTTCATTTCGAGCCAAATCAAATCAAAAGCGCTAACCCCACACACCACAGCAAAGTTTCTAGCATTAATTTCAGATCTCTATCGAGTTTTCTTGAATGCTGGTACTGCAGATTGCATTCTTGTACGAATATTGTTTAGCATTTCACACTTAGAGGTAGTAATAGCAGTCTCCGATACTAGTGACTTTTAATCTACACATGGATACCTCAGATCAAGCACAGGCACAAAACGAGCTCTTCCAGCTGCGATTGGAGTTACTTGGGGCTGTACAGAGCCTATCAGCAAGGTGCTTATACCAAGCTTCTAAATGGTTAGTGATATGGATTGAACGTGAGGGCCAATTGATAAAATCTAATTCTAACTGATTGTTTTTTTTGTGTGCAGGGTGGCCGAGGCAGCGAATTCACTGAGCATTCCAGGGTCTGACAAATCTACAGCTTCGACATTTATGATACGAGATGCGGCAGAGAAGTACCAGCTTCAGTACCCAAGTCTGCCTGTGATGTCAGATCAAGAAGTCTTAGCAAAAACATACTTTGACTGTCATGAATATGACAGATGTGCGCATCTTTTAAAAGATGCCAAATCACCAATAGGGCTGTTTCTGAAGCTTTACTCGTTATATATTGTGAGCATTTTTGTGGTAATTTTGCGTCAAGTGCAAGAGTTGCTAACTTTTGAATAGTCTGGGGAAAAGAAGAAGGAAGAAGAACATGAAGGTATATTGAGCCCCAAGGATGGAACAAGCCAGAATCGGCAAATTGTCCGAATTGTAAAAGAGTTGGATGAATACTTTACAAATCATGAGGATGAACCATACCTTCTTTACTTACATGGCGTTGCGCTGATACATCAGAAGAACGAGAAGGGCGCTCTTGACAGGCTAGTACGCTCGGTTACACTGATGCCTTACAACTGGAGTGCCTGGCAAGAAATATATACATGCCTTGAAAATGTTGAAAGGGTAAGTGTGCTGTTTTGTGTCTTTTGTAAAATTGTGTCTAACACTTTTTCTAGCTACAAGATTTACTCCCAGAACTACCGCGTCATTTGATGAGTCGAATATTTACCGTATATGCAAACCAAGAGTTTTTTCAGCACGATGAGATTGATTTGGAAGAGATTGATGAAATACTTACGTTTATGCCTAATTTCAATTTCCTTATTACCCAAAAAGCAATGATATACTACCATGGATTAGATTATGATGAGAGCGAGAAGGAATTTGAAAAGGTGTTGTTAGAAGACCCACATCGATTAGATGACATGGATACTTATTCAAATATCTTGTATGTTATGGAGAGGCGACCTAAGCTAGCATATCTTGCTCAACTAGCATCATCAACAGACAAATTTAGGCCAGAGACATGTTGCATTATCGCCAATTACTATTCCTTACGAAGTGAGCACGAAAAGGCAATCACGTACTACCAAAGAGCTTTGACATTGAACCGCAACTGTTTATCGGCATGGACGCTAATGGGTCATGAGTTTGTTGAATTGAAAAACACGCACGCAGCTATTGAATCGTATCGCCATTCAATAGATGTTAATAAAAATGACTTTCGAGCTTGGTATGGTTTGGGCCAGGCATATGAGGTGTTGGACATGAACTATTATTCGTTATACTATTACCAACGTGCAGCAGCCATCAAGCCAATGGATGCTAGAATGTGGCAGGCTCTAGGTAACTGCTATGAAAAGCTTGGAAAGAATGAAGAGGCAATTTTGACCTATAGAAGGGCATTGAATTTGTCTGAATTATATGATCCTACTATTCTGTTGCGGTTGGCGTTAATTGAGGAAAAGAATGGAAATATGGAGCGGGCAGCTGAATACATGCAACGATGTTTAATCGGGCCAAATACTGCAGCACAACCAAATGGTTCAGGCGACGAAAATGGGGATGGTGATACGTCAGTAGTGGTTCCTCCAACCGGAGGCAATTCTGCAGCAGAAGACTATGATTACGAAGGGATAGCCATTGATGAAAAGAACCACGCTAGATTGTGGCTAGCTCGATTTGAAATGTCGCGAGAAAATTGGCAAGCAGCAAACGAGTACGCACGCGGATTCCAGCATGGCACTCCTTCAGAAATGGAAGAGGCAAGGTCGATTGTCAAGGACACGAATAGCCGGCTTTCGGAAATTTCGGCAGCAGCAAAGTCCAAAAGGTTGATGGCGACAGAGGAAGACCAAAGCACACCAACCGGAAAGGGCAAGACAGATGTTAAGGGGAAGCGACTAGAAGGGCATGCGTTGTTTGGAGGTGGTGGATTGGCTAGTGAACAAGATTCAGAAATCAATGAAGCCTCGGGATTACAATTTGGTGGGAAAATGAGAGGAATGAGAAAAAAGTAATAGGATTAACCAAAAGTACCAAGGTGGTTATTTATGGCTAGGTTGATATTTATTATAGATTTTACTGGTTGGTAAATTTTTTTAATTTTTAATTTTTTCAGATCAAATGTATTATTAGTTTCTATTTAATGACTGAATGAAGCACAGAAAGTATTATTACATGGAGAGAAAAAAAATCAAATAAATAAAAACAAAAGTTGGTTGTGAATAGATTGATTATTCACATTTTTTTTTTTTTTTTAAAAAGCAGTATTCATTAAATCATAAATATACAGTACGAGTATATTAAACCTCATTTTCATCTCTGTCATCGTCATCGTCATTATCTTCTTCCTCGTCTTTTAGTCCGCCGTTTTTTGCCGGGTTTACAATTTGGCCCCGCTCGGCAATTGGAATCTCGTGCACCTTGTCAATTCCATTTTGTTCGAGTTTGAGGCGGATGGCTTTATTAGCAGCCATGACGTGGATCATGTATTCGTAAACAACGTTCAGCACCACGCTCTTGCTCTTTGACGAGGCCGGGGTATTTCCTGTAGCTGAGCGGCCACGACCACGCGTAGTTGTCGCACGTTTAGAGTCGGCGGCGGCCAGAGAATCTTCTTTGGATTTGTTGGATGGGTGGTGGTAACTGGAAGGGCCGGGGTGGACTTGGGCAAACGCTGGAGATCCAGAAACGGTGGTGGAATTGCAGAGTTTGGGAACTAAAGAACACATTTCTTTGAATTGGGTTTTGATAAGGTCCCGGCGACGCTTTTCGGAATAAATGTGGTTGATACGTTTCTGGTCTTCAGACAAGTTTTCCCGGCGAGATCGCGCGCTTGATGCCTTGGACTTGGTGGAAGTGGTTGATGAAGAGGAAGAGGTATTGGGGTTGGAACTGGCTTGTGTGGTTTCGGTAGCCAAGGCAATAGTGACACCAGCGATTGAAGTACCAGACTTGGGTAGCTTGCCGTTTTGCTTGTCTTTTGAAATGGAGTTGTTGGAAAAACTAATGTTTGGTTTTTGGCTGTTAAAAGCCGGAGCTAGACCTTGAGACGGCAAAGATAAGTTGCCGTTAGAGTTCGGAACAAGCTGTGATGGTATAGCCATAGTCACACTACCGTTACCGTTATGCTGCTGATTGCCTTGTATATGAGCATTATTATTGTTAAACCACATTGCGTGACGAACGTCATTAGTTTCGGCAGACCGAATCATATTAGTGACATGTCCATTTGTGGCTGCGGCCGCACTGTTGGTATTTAATAATGGGTATGTGGTCTCTATATTATGATTGACTGAATACGATCCTGATGTAGGCCGATTAGGCTGTGACGAGAGTTTTGTAAGAGTATCCAAAGCCATGTTCAGCTCTTCTGATGAAGTAAAAGGGCCCTGAGTAGGAAATTCCTTGTTTACATCCCCGTTAGTGGCTTCATCTTTGGGACTTTTAGTTGAAGACTGAATTTGAAAGCCATAGGCTATTTCGGGTGGTGGCGAGGTTTTCTCAGTACCTTGGTGAGTCCGTATTTTAGAAGAGAGTGAGAGATCAGGATTGAATTTGCCTCTTTGAAAGCTTGGATCGGTACCAAACTGTAATGAGGCATCTCCGCCGTTGGGATTGCTGCCATCTCGCTGTAAAGAATGTGTGATTGTAGATGTTGAAGATTTTGATAACCCTGGGGCCGATGATAGTTGGGAAGGTAGACTGTTGGAAATGGGGGTATTTTGGTCTTGCAATTGGGACTGTAAATGAGCGCGTATTTGACTTGTATGATCTAATTGTTGAGGAACGGAACCGGAAAACGAATGAGAGGCTTGCTGAGGATATGAAGAGACCAGTGTTGTCCTAGTACCATTAACGTTATGAGTATTAAGAGACAGAGGATTAGTGGTCGTCAATGGCTGTTGCTGCGCAGGGTTTGCTTGATGGTCTTGGGTTTGTTGCGTAGCGTGGATATGTGAGCTGTTGAAATCTCCGTTGATACCCGAAGGGGTATTTGACCCGTGTGCCACGCCATTCAACAAATTAGAACCATTTAGAGGGTTTGGTATCGAGGATGGGGCTCTGGCACTGTTGTTTTGCTGGGTATTGTGCATCATGATATTATGGTTTTGATTAATTGCCAAGCCTAACGGATGATTAGGATCCATATCGTTTAAATTGCCAATGACATTTTGGAAATTTTGGTGATGGGGTTGGCTGTTCAAATGCAAACTTCCCATTTGCACGTCCCCATCTCGATCGTTGAGGCTTTCAAACTGTTCTATAAACGAGTGATCCAGCTTGGGGTTGAAAAAAAAGTCCGAGTTTTGGCCAATTCTGTCAAAGAATTGGGAGATGAGCTGGGATTCTTGAGCATTAAACAGTGGGGCGGGTGCAGCTGAAGTCGGGGGTGGAGGTTGCAGTGTAGACATAAAGGTTGCATCTTGTCGATACTGGTTGTTATTGGTTTCGAATGGTTGCGGGTTGTTAAAGGAGGGGCTAGGGACCCCTATCGTCAGGGGGTTTCGAATTGGATTAAACTGTGCGGTGGTAGACCCGGGTCTACTGGATTCCTGCTGGGTGTATTGTATTCGATCGTTTCTGTTGGCATTAGGGTCTTGGGCAGAATTCGCGTTTATCGGGCTTGAAAGAGATGGATGTTGGGATGGGTACGGAGACGGGGTATTTAAAAAGCCATCAGGGATCTGTTGATCATGGGGGGTCAAGGCTGAGGGAGGGTAGGATGTAGTAGGAATAGGCTCGTGATGTTGCTGCTGATGGAGATGGTGTTGTTGCTGCTGCTGCTGCTGCTGGAGATGTGATTGCTGAGGACCCGTGACACCGCTGCTACCGCCACCAGAGGCCTCGTCATGATCCAGGTCATCGTCGCCAAAGCCAAAGCTCGGGATGTCGCCTGGAAATAACGCGCTGGGCGGGATATCTAGCGGAATGTTAGCAAATGCGGTGTCAAAGTCCTGGGTGAAGTCAAAGTCGGAAATGGGAAGAGCCATGACCTATTGCAAGTGAGAAAGGGTATATATATATATATATATATATATATATATATGTGTGTGTGTGTGTGTGTGTGAAGAACCAAGAAGCAGTCAAATGAAAAGGCAAAGAGGAGTATGTGGTGTTAAATGTATACTGAACAAGGCAATGCGAGATGGGTGCATGAAGGAAAGGACAAGGCAAAAGGGAAGTAGGAAAACAAAAATAGGGTTGGTGTAGCCTTTTTCTCAGCAGTAACAGAATGGAGGGGTATTTTGCTCGCCGTGTGGAAACTGGGGAAAGAGGGACGGTATATATAACAAGAGCTGGAGAATGAGGATACGGTAGAAGCAGAGGAGGAAGCAGAATGGCACAGCGGGACTGAGCGGATAATCATGGTGATGAACGGGTTTTTCTTTTTACTTTGCTACATCTTGCACTACACTGCTGCTGCTGCTACCGCTACCACTGCCACTGTCTGAATAGTCAGTTGCTGGTGGCTGCTTTGCTAATACCGAGCGTTGTGTGTTAGTCATCCAAGCCTTTTGTTCTCCGTCCCGCTGATCCCGCTGATCCCGCTGGTTCTGCTGGTTCCGCTGGTTCTGACTCTATGCCGGCGTCCAACGCGCTTTCTCTTCCAGAGGGCCAGGAACACGAATCGCGCATTCATCCATCCATCCCCAGCGCCCCTCTGCGTTCAACGGCTTGTTACTCATCAAGGCCAGCCAGGCGTCGGGGAGAGCGCGTTGTCAAAGTGAACATGAAAGTCACGCGGAGCAGCCGTGCGACCGCCTGTTACCAAAAGCTTGTGATTCACGGTTGTCACTGGGACGTTTGGAGTGCGGAAAATAGGAATAGCAGTAATAGCAGTAATAGCAGTAATAGTAGTAATAGTAGTAATGGTGCTAGCACTGTTTTCATTATCCTGCCTGGATCCATTTCAATCCGTTTTCATGTTCACGTTCATGTTCATGTTCATGTTCTAAACACCTCCAATGCCCGCCAGCCATCATCTTCAAACCCCAATCCCAGCTAACAGGGACTCATTTGCTAAACAAGGCTTATAGACCCGTTACCCAGAGACTCCAAGGCAGTTTACTACCAAATTCCCCACGTCGAACATTTCACAAGACGTTATAAAGGAGGAAAGGAATGCCCCTCTCGAACCCATTGCTATTGATCCGCATTATAGTTGAATCACCGAGAATACCAGGATCTTGAGGCCCGCTGCCCAGTTTTGGCAATTAAAATACAAAAGGCGTGTCCTTTTGAACCTCTTTAGGTCCAGTTTGGTGGCTTTCTTAAAAATGTTTAATTGAATTCTCATTTTTTTTAAAAGCTCTTTTTGGCGTCAAAACAGCAGACACAATTCTCACAAGACATATGTACCTCTCCGCTAGACCTTTTCAATTCAGGTAACCAGTCTTCTAGTTAGCAATCCAGGCATGGGCAGCTATAATATGCCAGCCAACCTACCACGATAATTGCTGCCCAGTCAGAGGCACCCGGCATTCAGTCAAGTAACTTTTCATCGGCCTTTTCATCCCATTGATAACCCCGTAACAATATGGCTATAAACGTAGACCAACTAAAACTATATAGATATCTTTTCTTCTCCGCACTTTTGTTCTCCACAATTCGTAAACTTTGCTTCACCGTTGTGTTCAACTTTTGGATTTTGGATTTTGGATTTTTATTTATTTATTTACTTATTTGCTTGTCTCTTTTGCCGAGAGCAAAGTGAGACATTATCAAAATGACAAGACAAAAAAAAAAAACGAGTCAAGAACCCCGTAATTCCGCCAATTAGCAAACTCTTTCTTTATATTGTTTTTTATTTTTTTATTTAACATTTCTTATATCACTTGTATATAACCCTTTCTTCAACTAATCTAATTACAGCATATGGGCATTATCATATTTAACCTTTTTGAGAAATAGTACTGTACAGAACCAATTCTAAACAAGCCGACGCCCATATAAAGCATCTCTTCCCCGCCATTTCGTGTGTATTATTGCATTTTGTATTTATTGATTATTTATATGACTCGTTAACCAAACGGTACGTGTCTCCACGAGCTGAGCCAGACTTTATGAGAATAAAAAGAAATTGATAAGAACTAGCAAGTGACAAGCAATCGAAAAAAAAAAAAAAAAAAAAAAAAAAAAACCTCATTGGCAAACCATTATTAATTATATTAATAATTACAATTACGTTTACTCCCGTCTTTATTCAAACAAAACCCGCCCTGGGCTTCTCCTCTTTTGAATATTGCAAGCACAATCATGGCTGATGCCTGTCTTATCAACATCTTTACCTTCATACAAATACAGCTGTATCATCCTTCACAAGATCCAATAAAGCTTCTTAGCCCAAGCTGATGAATATGATATGTAATGTTCATTATAAATAAATTAAATAAGTTTTATATCCTTTGTATCCCAAAAACTAATACAAAAGTCATATGCACCTTTTTTTCTCCTAGTTGGAATTGGAAGCAGTGTATATAAATATATAAAAACCAGTAGATGAATAATAATAAAAAGAATTAAACTCAAGAATAGAAAAACCCCCGGCAAGTGAAAAAATAAATACTTTTATAAACACATCAATTCATAAAGAGTACCCTTATTTATTTACGAACTTTGGGCATAGATTGTTAATGGTCTCAACCCTCGCTGGCTGTTAGTCGACGGCCGTCTTGGCTCATCCTGAATGGCCGATTGCACTCCGCTAATGATCCCATCTTCCATACTAATAATCGACGAAGCTGATGATCCAGTCACCGAACTATTATTAAAGAGCGAGGGTGACGAAGCTCTCGAAAGAGGATCCATATTACCTCCAGACACTGAGAAATGGGGTGCAGAGAATCGATGACCACCTGCTAATGTAGTGTTACTGTTGGAATGGATAGAACCCGGGGTATGTGGTCTTCGAATAACGCTGCCGGTAGTACTGCCACTGCTACTAGGACTCGTATCACCATCAAGCCCTAAATGCATAACCGAAGTTGTGGGTGATGAAACACCAAGGCTGGACATTCCTGGCGTGAATGTGAGACTTGTGGACGACATAATGGACATCCGCGACCCGGCTGCTGCATGTCCAAAGTTTCCCACAGAATTGACTCCTGATGATCCGCCAAGGAGCATGTTATTCCACAAGGACGAGTTCTTGATTGGACGCGAGTGTTTCGCTAATGATGATGTTGTGGAGGAAACGGAATCACGTGTTCCATGTCGTGTGCGCTTAGAAGTAGGAACTCCTCCAATGATTGTGTGGCCATGAGAACTAGAGTTTGACGACACAGGGTGCAAGTTCAATTGAGAACTACTGCCATCATTAGACGCATACCCACTACCAGAAGTGGCCGAGGTTGGAAGGAAACCATTAAATCCACGGCTTCCAACGCTATTACTTCGCATGCTATCAGACGAAGATGCTACTCGGGTTTGAAATTGAGAAATAGAGGCTGCATTAATACTGCCCGACATGGTTGATGTCTCAACCTCTTGTTCAAATTGCTTGAATTCCAACAATCTATGGACAAGTCTTTCCAAAGATGTTGATAATGCCTTGTTATGGTTGCGCAATGAGCGAACTTCAAACTCGAGATCGTACAACTTTTTCTTTGCTGACTCGTCCAAGTCTTCTCCAAGTTCTTCCTCCTCAATTGCCTCCTCATTGATAGACAACTGTTCAAGCTCCTCAGCCAAACTGTTGTTGGTTTGAAGCGATTTTGACTCGCTCCTAGTAAGAGTGCCATCATTTCGGGTATTAGATTCCTTGGTGTCCCCTTGTTTGGAAGATGTTGACTTTTCACTGCTAGATTGGGCACGCTTCTTGTGATAGTTGTAATGTCGTTTGAAATGCATGTGTTCATCTCCATCACTATCTTCAGCATCAGACGCAAATCCTCCTAGAATAGCTTTTTCTGCGAGTAAATACTGGAATCCTTCATTTTCTTCCATGAGCTTACTAACAAGAGTCTTTTGTTGAGATAATTCTCCCTCAATTTGATTATGACGAAGGGTATATTCTCGTGATACTAATTCGGTTTGCTGTTTAAGTTGCTCCAGTTCCATTTTCAATCTCTCAATGGTCTTGTCCTTGGCCGCTAATGTTGCTGAGCTGGATCCAGCGAATGTTGATACAACTGGCGAAGGGTTAGAATACGATGTAATTGTAGTGGCAGTAGAACTACTTGACATGACAGATGATGGTGATGAGGATGTTGATGAAGAGGAAGATGGAACAGTAGGGGATTGAACAGTGGAATACGAACCACCTACCAAACTACTGGTAAAACTTGCAAATGAATTGATGGAAAAGTATCTGCCGTGATTAGGCTGAGCAATTTGTTGTTGTTGCTGCTGCTGCTGCTGTTGTTGTTGTTGCTGTTGTTGCTGTTTTGCTTCATTTACATGAGTATTCACATCTTGAGTAGGTAATCCCCCAGATTGATCATTAAGCAAGCCTCTTAGCCTTGTAGTTTCTTCTTTTAGCCGTTTGACCGTCTTTTCATAATTCTGTTCCTTGTCGTACCATTGCTGCTTCTCATTAAGATTATTGACTTGTTCTTGCGACAATTCGTTCTCCAAATCATGCTTTGACTTTTTGAAATCCTTGACTTGACTTTGCAACACTGAAACTTCCTTAGCCATATCCACAACGTCATTTTCTAGTTGAGATTGTAATTGTAAACTGTTTTCAAGCTTCTTACGTGTCTCACGTAACTGGCGATCCAAGTTGGCAGACTCCATTTGCTCCAGCTCCAAATCTTGGCGGAGCCTTTCTGTTCCCGCAAACATGCCATGTTGGTTTCCATATGCTTGAGGCACATATTCTCCAGACGTGTGACGCGAAGCCTGAGGAGTATGGCCATTGGCGTTGGTACTAACTGTGCGACTGTGCTGACGGTTTGTAGAGTAGCCTAAACTTCCGTAACGGCCATGCTTATTAGGGTTATTTGAACTGGGGTATTGAGAAAAGCTGTTTATTTCTTCCAAAGATTCATCCACGTTGTACATTCCATTGGTAGGGACTCCAATCATATTGTTGACTCCTGATATGCTAGATGAAGACGACATTGACGATGTGCTTGAAAACATTGAAGACCTTCGTCGACTTGCAGAAACGTTTCGGGCAGAAGCAACAGAAGCAGCAGCAGCAGGATAAATTGGCGAAACTATAGGTGCATGTTCTGACATGATATTCGCTCCAGGTTCTGATGAGTAGACCGTGGCTGTCGGGCCGCTGAATCTAGGTTGGCTGGACTGTGAAGGAGATGTATAGCCTACCGCAGTAGATTGCTGAGGAGGGTGATTCGGATCATTATCAGATGACGGCATAAGGGACGAAGAGGGAAAATGATTGAATCGGTCAAAATAAAAAGAGCAAGCAGTGTGATAAGTGGTGTAATTGGAGGGCAAAGAAAGAACAGAGTTGTTGAGCGATTAAGAATGGATAAAAAGCGTGGGAGACTAAAGGCGCGAAAGTGTATGAGATGTGATTAGAAACAGATATATCTTGAATCAAGAAAAATGAAACAAAAACACGGAGAAAGGAGCAGATTAACGTCAATTGAAGATGAGATTGAAAAAGAAGAATGGTAGGGAATATCGAAAAGGAGGGACCAGGGAGTAGGGAGTATGACATTACACAGTGTGTAACAGGATCTGGACGCGGTGGTTAGTTCTTTCTTTTACACATTTACAATTCAAACAAACTCGGTTTGATTTCCTTTTTTTTTTAATGTTTAATAAAGATTCTAAAGTGCATGTCTTTCAGGTGATTTTTCATTATTCTCAGTGCCAGCTGGCAGAGTTTGATTCTATCGTCTCCCAATGCGGTAAATGTGGGATGTCCTTACAAAGAGCCTCGTTTAAACCAAGGCAACAAGTATCAAACTTGGACGCCAACAGGTAATTTACTATGACGATTTTAGTTGAGCATGTGTATATTTGAGCAATCTAGCAGTACATGAAAAGTTATTACATCCCCAGGCCAATCCCGCAGCTCAGCAGGTCCTGTTTTAAACTATCAGTTTAGGGTGTGATGTGGTAGCGATGATTGCAGATGTATTGCAGTAATTCACATTTCTCCATTATTATTATTTTTTTTTTTTTTTTGTTTGGCTGTCCGAATGTAAACCACGGCGTTGTTAACACCAAAAACAGTCGAGCATCCGTTGGATTAAAGAGAAAAATCGAGGTAGCGTTTCCATTCTTTAGCCAGCTCCCCCTGAATGGTTGTCCAGAACCAGTTCAGTTGAAGACAAATGTGAGAACTTGAAAAACCGGGTACAAAATGGGACTTGGGACATTTAAACAGCAAAATGGGTCAAATATGGAAAGAGGTTCGAATGGAATCATGTGATGCGCGTGACCTGTCTCAGCCGCATGATACTTTGGTACTTTTGATGCAAACTTTGTTACATGTCCTTTGTGTTTAAAAATAGACGTATCACGTGTATCTTACTAGTGTAACAATACGTGACATTTAAATGTTAAATCACATGAATGTCAAGTGGATTGAAATATAGTGCGAGAGTATTTAGGACATGTGACTGTCAGTTAATGCAATGAAGCATCTTGCACCTTGGATTACACCTCACAAACTTGACTGGTTTCTATCTAAACGACTTGTCAAGTTTGTCCAGTTGCTTGTACTGAACCAGGAACAGTACTTCTTTGATACCCTAAAAAGGAGCAGAAATCAGAGAACTGGACTAAAACCATATACCCAATGGTTTGCAGTGGAATATACATGTGTTTGATACACTTTGTATCAACAATTATCACTTGTCAATTAATGTTCCAATAGGACTAAATACTTGAAATATTTAATATTAACTTTAATATTTCTGAGAAGAGGATAAATCATAATGGAAACGGGTATGCTATGTTGAATCTTTTTAAATTTCCAGGATAAGTCATGGGATCGACAATCGATAGGACAAGATGCTGTCAGCTTGGGATTCAATGGTTTCCACTTTTTTATTTGTACTCTGAAGATGTGTGATAGTTTGTAAACTAGCCCCATGGATAAGGTTCATAATGGAGAAGAATTTTGGATACTAGATCCAAGAAACAAACAAACTCAATATTTGTATTCATATAACTTGCATTCAATTAAAAACTCGTTACCAAGTTATCAGGATACCAAAGACATATACCACTTAATTGTATTGATGATACCAATAGTAGCATTGAACAAGATTTTTAGGTGAAAGCGTATATATTTGGAAACTTTTAATTGGGATTGGATATCTTGAGACAGATACTTTTAAACAATTAAATGCATATGCCATGTTAAGGACAAACGTAAGCTTCACGGTGCTGGTTAGGGTGATGAGTGGGGTTTTAATTTCACCTGATGTCAAGAGATGAGCGCTATTTTTCAGCTGTTAAAACCGACTCTCGTAGCCATGGCCTTGAGACCCAAATTCAATGATCTGGTAGTTAAAACCCGGTGGATCAGAGCATATTTGATATATTAGGCTGTGAGATATGCACTTGTGCTAACAGGACTCTCCAAACTTTACATCCAATGGAAGGTTGTTCCATACACGCTAGTTGTAACTGCATCTAATGGAAAGATTTTTAAACGTTGGAGGCAACAAGGGTATAGAAAGGTATAGAAGGGAAGAAAGGCAAAGAGATTAACTCTTGATTAGATGTACTTCAGGTTTAAAATCAAAGTCAGTTAAATTCGTTGGCGTTAGTGTCCCAAGTTGAGAATCCAAGCGTCCAAAAGACCAAATTAGAAACATGGTGAATACAACTTGAGCCAGGCTTTATCCTAGAAGAAGACAAGTATATGTACACAAAATGTAATTGGTTTTTGGTTGCAGAAATTGTAAATGTAAAGTTTGTGACCAGTAGTAATACCAAGTAGTCTCACAAAAGGAACTGTCTATTGTCATACTGGGAATGAGTGAAGATGGGAAAACCAAGTTAAAACAGCCGCTTGATCAAAGATGAATATTAATAAACATTAACAACTATTGGTATAGTGGTAATTAACTGTGTTGGCAAGATTCATTAGATATTACAAATAATATTATAATGATTATAATAGATGGCCTTTCAGTTGGAGGTGTTCAGACACGTTTTGATCTGGTAGAAACTAAGCGGACAGCATGGAACACTGAAAGGTAGAGTTCTGGGCCTTCTGGAAAGATTGAAGATAATTCCATTGACATCAGTAATCAGAAAATTTTGGATGCAGTATTCACTGGTGATGAGAATAGCCGATTGGGATTATGGTTGAAGATGCAGTCGGTGTTGGTACATTTTACTGAGGAAGGGGAAATGAATTAGAAGTGCTCTTTGAAACCCCCTATAATAATGATAATAAAAGTAAAATGACAATGAATGTGATTATAATTTACAATAATACAATATAAAATTCACAGTCCCAGATGAAGACTTGACGAGTGAGACTGGCCAGAAACAAATAATGAATAAAAGTTTTATCACCTCGAGAAAAAGAACAATGGATTGATTCTCACGGCTGAAGAACCTTTTGTCTCAACTTTGTATAGCCGAATTCGAGCACAAAAGGAATTAAATTTAATATATAGAAAAAAACGTTTTTACAAATATTGGCAAATTACACGGCCAGACAGCCCCATGTGCAAATGGGTGTCACCACTAATCACACGACATGCAAGTTATCGAGCACTCTTTAATGTCCCGCTTTCAGTTTCCGAAGAGTAGCCCTACTAATTTCTGTGGATGGCATTTGTATTGATGTAGATTTACTAATGTTCACGAGGTTTATCTATATTCGTGGGTGTGTGCTTATGTTCATCGTATGCAAAAGGCATTCCTCCACTACTTGTAGACACGGAAAAACTTTCAGTCTACTTTGCTTGAGGCACGCACGTTTTTTAAAGGCGAGTTAACTATTCTGGTTCTACTTGCTATGATTACAATAACAGGATTAACACTGTTATGGGCCTGTGCGTATTAACGGAAATCAGAGTATCCTTGTTACAGCTGTCTCAAACTAACAAAATACAGACTGAGTAAATTCAGGGTTTTTCATTTGATCCGTAAATTTTTTTTTTTTCTTTTTTCTTTTTTTCGTCAGTCGATTAATCTTGCTGTTCACAATCCTTGGCCGTTTGTGATCAACGAATAACCGTGCTCAAGCTTGGGCGGTGGGTGTGTTGATATTTCTAGAAACTGAGCAGTTTGGTAAATTTTTATGGTTCTGGAAGCCTTGAACATTAAATGGCGTTGTTTAGTGAAAATTCACAAAGTTTTACCGCTTTGAAGGCTCTAGATGCCTTGAACTTTGAGTTTTCTTCTAATTGCTTTTTAATGGCTTCAGGTGCCTTTCGACTGGTGGAAAGACTAAATTTCCTCTTTGGGGAGATTCACAATACGTGTGCTAGAAACACATATTTTGGATATCGCCGCATACCTTTGAAGAGCCAATCAAACGGCCTGTCACCAGCTTATGGACGTTGTAGTTTGAGTAGTTGTATAGGACGACCTAGTTTTGTCGCCACCCGGGATAGCAAAGGATCACCTTAATTACACTTTGGCAGAACGGAGGTTTGCTAGTTACCCGTTACAGGGTCACAGAGCTAGCGTCCTATGTGCCACATACAATCGAGAACAGCATAACGAGACTACAGTCTTTTTTAACAGTCTGAAGCAATAACAATAATACAACGTATACAATCTTGCTCCTCTGTGTGTACACACGTTTTGTTTTAATCCGAGGTTCTGACTTAACTAGTGGGCTTCCTAGTTTTGGCTTTGACTCGTGTGCCAAACTTGAACCACCCGGTGGTAGGCTGACTTTGGGTGCTAGTTTTCAGCTGTACTCAACTATATAAATGGTTGACAAGCTCGTTACCAATGAATTGAAAGCGTGTCTCTAGATTATGTTATCATTAAAGTTTTTTTTTTTTTTTTTTTTTTTTTTTTTAAAAACTAGATGTTTGAAATCTGTATTCCACTTGGGTGTGATTAGTTTACAAGGCTTGAATATAGATCAGAGTTTGTAATGAAAAATTTCAATACCGGCTGGCTGGAACATCTTTGGTGCTAATAAACTAAATAAAAACTTCAAAAAAGAAAGTCTGTTACGTTTAACCAAGCCGATGCATTTGCTATTTCAAACTCGTTTCTTAGTCATTAACTAAATGCCGTTTCGAACTGAAATTTCAGGCAGGGTATGGCCCCTAAACAGCCCTCCCATCCCCCTAATTGTGTTTTCAGGGCCTTTTCTCGCAAGTAATAATACCCTTAGGTTATATAGCTGCTGAATAAAAGCATAACCCGGCTATAGGCGATCGCAAAAAACCCTAGAAAGGCGAAAATTCCAGAGGGTTGAGATGGGCGACTGTATACGGATTTCTAGATTTCTGTTGAGGTTTTGGAATTTTGCATGTGAAAATCTCAACTGTTTGCCCGATATACGACAGGTTATGAACTGGGGCTGTTTTGATGTTGTTTAATCGCGTTAAATTGAAAAGTCTACATTTTATGATGAATAAGATGATTAGTATAATTGATTTCATTTACACCACCGGTTTTAGCTTAATTGACTGTCTCAAAGCTAGAATCAAAAGTAAGATAATCTATGGTGGTGCTTAATGTTCGTTATCCTACTGATTGTACCCCAACAAATGCACGATTTGATCCAACAGATTTGGGCGGTTCCTGCCGAGTAGCTACAAATCAAAACGGATTAATAGGATAACTGGAAATTTGAAATTTGAAATTATGGTATAATAAATATAGTAAGATTCAAAGGCACACAAGCCAGGCTTTGCTTCAAGGCGTAGTCAACCCCGCGGCTGGTGTTGGGTAGCAAAGGGCTGGTTAAACCTCAAAGTTGCAATGGAGCGCCGGTATGCACTATTAATCTAAAGCCCTGGAACTCAGCAAAGACTCCCAATGGTCCATTATTTAAGACTGAAAATGGTAAAACGCTATATCGAGGCCGTTTAAAGGTTGGGAATGTGTGCCATGTAAGTTTCTGGACTTGTGTTTCGTTTCCAGAAGGCTGAGGAACAAGTTTTACCTCGCTTCCCTTTCCATGTGCATTTCCATAAAGACGTTGGACGGAAAGGGGTATAACTTATGTGATGAGAGCGTTCTACGGTAACGAGGGTGCATGGAATCAAAGTATGAAAAGAGTAAATTGGCCCGGATGGGTATTTCATTGGTTTATTTCAAATTTTAAAAACGACCCTGTAGGGCCTGCTGTAGTTCTTGTTATCTGGGATTAGGATAGAACAATTTGATCGATGATTTAAACTTCTTTTAAAAGCCAATTGAGTTTATCGAAAGGAGATCTTGGCTTTGAGCTGATGGATATTGGTGTTCTTTAGATGCAATTAGTACTTCTTGGGACTAGCAATTGAATTCAATCCAAAGTTGAGGATAGGCTCGAGACTTGGCTTGGAATCTGTAAATTAATAGGAACAGCGTGCTGGAGAATTACAGATGTCTCGAGTATTGCATCTGTTCAATATCTGACAGTTTTTTCAGCTCTTTCATGTCAGTAACAACCATATGTATCACAGACCTCCAGCCTCTGTCAACTGTGGCGAGTATATCTACACCATAGACCTAACTCTCACGTGCTGGCGATTCTGGACTGTAGCAGGCACCCAAACCTTAACCTTGTCCGGGTTCTACATTTCGGCGCCTGCACAGTGTGACGCAACAAATACCCCAGAAATCAGCACCAAAATGGGTAGAACACCAGTAAAGTGGGGAGATTACGGCACGTGGGGCATTTGTTAGACCGGATGTTCAGAGTTGGACGCAAGGCTCAAAAGATTTTGGTTTTGGCTCTTGGTTCTTGATCCGGCAGAAGTTTTGGATCTGGGGTTTTTGGTTCGGAAGCCAACGACTGGTTGGATCCTAATTTACCTGCTGCTGACTGTGGTGGGTTCTCAGGAAACCCGAGTTAATTGGTTTTGAAAAAAACACCTGGATTGATTCATGCCAAATCTTACGATCTGGCCAAATTCCAGGTGGATATTCTGCGAGAAACCCTGGTGTACAATGACCAGTCCAAACGATCCTATTGGCTCCATCATGGAAAATGCAAGAATAAAGTTATAAAAGTTCAAAATACTCAGTTTTAACCAACAGAGGCGGCTAGGAAGTCACACAACTGTTGGAATAAAGGCCTGGAACTGTAACCTTTTTTAAAGTGCTTAGCTTGGGGGGTTTTAAAACCTGAGCTAGCTACCAGAGAAAGCAGTTGAAGCTGGGGAAAGTCCTGCTTGATCGCGGTTGGTAAATAATAATAAAAATAAAAATAAAAAATAAAAACAAAAAAAAGTATGTTAAATGTTTGTATGGATCATGACTATGGACTCACAAACATATTCATGTATTAGTGACTCAGCTCACATAAGACGGAAGAACGAGAACGAGAACAAGAACATGAATTCATGGAATGTTCAGTACAGCGAACCCCAGCCAGCAACCGAATCGATTTAATTTAGCAAAGCAAGTTCAACAGGTGATGATTACAAATAATATGCAATTATTAAAAATAAAAATAAAAATAAAAATAACAATAACAATAACAGTATGCAAATATAAAATATATACACAGTAAGAGGGGACTTTAATTAAATAGGACGAGAATGGCATATTGCATGTAGACCGCAATCATCTGGAACCAAAGAAGAAACAGCCTGCCTTGTAGATCCTGTTCCAGATGTAGAAAACACAGTTCCATTTCCGTTCCGCCTGTGCTAGTCCTTCTTTTGGTCTGGTACTCAGCACTAAGTAGAGGACCTAAACCCGCCTGACTAATCCGTTGGTAGATAAATCGAAATGCAACTTCAGGGAGCTGGGATAATCTGTTCTCAGGCTGGTTCAGAACATCAGCACGATAATAGCTGGAATGAATGCTGGTCGAGTTTCTGGCAAAAACGCGGTTAAAAAAACATCTAAAATATATATTAAAATATTGGAGAAAGGAAGCATAGCATCAATCGGAGGATTTCTAGACTAGTAGAAATAGCAAGCCTGCAAACTAATTTGGTCTGGTTCCATTTTCACCAACTATATTCAAACGGAACGCACGCAAAGTTTTTCACCATTGTGTTTGAGCCAAAAAGGAAAAAAAAAAAAAAAAAAAATTAAACTGAATAAAATAAAATAAGAGGGCTTTGGACCAGAACGTGATCGGCTGTCCTGCTCTCTGTTGGCCATCTTTGCTTTGTTTTTATTCAGGTTTAAACTTTTAGGAAAGACAACATGTGAGGTTTAAAGCGAGTGAATCGTCACATCCGACGGCTCGTATATTGGTATACCAGCATCCACTGGGGAAAGCACCAGAAAATTCTACTACTACTGCTATTGTTCGTGGGTCCAGAAAATTCTACAACCCATTAGCAGCAGTAATGGTAAACCTGCAAAACATACCATACCAATCATCTATCATTAATAAGCGTACGTCTACAATTCTTATCCAAGTGCAACGGAAATACAGTAATCCAGCACATGTGTAGCTTATTGAATGCTTATCGGATGAACTACTTCAAGTGCCTTTTGTGCTACTGGTTAATGGCGGTTACCGCCAGTTTCCACTTGTACTGTTCAAATCTTATCTTTTTGTTTCCGCTTTTGACATATTTGTTTGCTTGCCAAATTTTTTTATTTGACATAATCAAAAATTTATAATTGTTTTTTACTGGTGTATTATCCCCCTCTGGGCTCGTGTAAACCTTGCCAATCTTTTATATAAATAGGCTTAATTCACCTTTCTTGTTCCTCTTTTTTTTTCCCCCCCTCTTTTTTATATATATATTTTTTCAACTTTATTAATCCTCATCAACCCTTTGATAGTACCGCCGCACGCTAACAATTAGAAAATAGCGCCGTCTTTTGCACTTCAACATCCTTCTTCTCATTTAGACTTTTATATTTTTCACCAGGGTTTATTCCACAAATACATTCAAAAATGGGTGTCGTTAGCAGATGGGCGGATAAGATCGTCGCCGAAACTCATCTTCCTTGGCAACACAAGGGAGACAATTACGAGAATGATAAATATGAGCTGGAATCTGAAGCACAGCGTAAACACAGAAAGGGAATGGGTAAATACTGGCCTATTGTCACCGCTGGTGCCGGTTTGTTCTCAGATGGTTACGTCAATAACGTAAGTATTCCTCTCCAACCATTCTATTTCTAATCATTACCTTTTCCAATTGCATTCTAACTTGTATATCTTTTATAGTCTATCGGTTCCGTCGGAACTTGTCTTTCCCTCTTATACCCTAAGCAATACGCCAACTCTCCTGCTCAGTCCAACGTCGCTTCTATTGCATTCGTTGGTACCGTCTTGGGCCAGTTGTTTTTCGGTTACGTTGCTGACTACCACAGCAGAAAGATTGGTATGCTTCTTTCCACCGCCATCTTGATTCTTTTTACCATTCTTGGTGCCGGTGCTTGGGGTGCTCATGACTCTGTTTACGGAATGCTTGCTGCCTTGACTGCTTATCGTTTCTTCATTGGTATTGGTATCGGTGGTGAATACCCCGCTGGTAGTGTCGCTGCCAGTGAAGCAACTGCTGTTCTCAGTAAGGGTCACAGAAACAGATGGTTTGTTCTTTTCACCAACTTTATGATTGATTTTGGTTTCGTTGTCTCTGCCTTTGTTCCCCTCGTTTGTCTTTGGATCTTTGGTATGGACCATCTTACCGCTGTCTGGAGATTGACTCTCGGTTTGGGTGCCATCCCTCCTATTTCCTTGTTTTTCCTTCGTCTCAAGTTTAAGGAGCCTGAACAGTTCACTAAGAACAACTTCAAGCGCACTAAGGTTCCTTACTTGTTGGTTATCAAGTACTACGGCCCCAGACTTATTGTCGTCTCCTTGATCTGGTTTATTTACGATTTCTCTGTCTACTCTTTCGGTATCTACTCATCCACCATTTTGAACATTATTATCCCCGATGGTAACTTGTACAAGACCTTTGGCTGGAACACTGTTATCAATCTCTTTTACATGCCTGGTGCTTTCCTTGGTGCCTTTGCTTCCGACTACCTTGGACCCCGTCTTACTCTTGTTGTTGGTGTCTCTCTCCAGGCCATTGTTGGTTACATTATGGCTTCTCAGTACGAAAACCTCTCCCACCACGTTGCCTCTTTCGTTGTTGTTTACGGTATCTTCCTTTCCCTTGGTGAGTTTGGTCCCGGTGATCAGATTGGTACTATTTGCTCCAAAACCTCTGCCTCTTCCATCCGTGGTCAGTACTACGGTACTGCTGCCGCTGTTGGAAAAATCGGAGCATTTATTGGTACCAAGACTTTCCCTTACATCATCAAGCACTTTGGAGGCCCCGACTCTGTCAAGGGTAACCAAGCTCCCTTCTGGATCTCTTCTTCCCTTTGTCTTTTCTCTGCCTGCCTTGCTCTTTTCTGCCTCCCCTCTCTTGGACAGGATCAGATCATGGTTGAGGACGAGAAGTTCCGTGATTACCTTACTAGCAACGGCTTTGATACCTCTTTGATGGGCGATCTCTCTTCTATTGACGCTGTCGATTCCAACAAGAGTTACGACGAGGCTGATGTCACCCGTGAGGAGGACGTCTACATTGAGAAGAGCTAAATCAAGTATACCAAATGTTAGAAATTTGGTACCTCTTTTTTTAAAACCCATCATCTTATGACGTTTTCCTGACTCGAGACGCGAGTTTCTTTGCATAAAATTTTGATTATGTGTTTGTTTTTATGTTTGATTTTTCTTGTTTGCCTGGCTTTTAATGTTTGTTTATTGTTTATGATTGAAATAAATAAAAATTTTAATATTCTTTTTTAAATCTATTTTTTTAAAGTTATAATGGTGATGGCTCATCCCTAGTTTTATTTCGGGACTGTCACTATTGTCCATTTGTTTAATGATATACAGGTTGAATAACGAACAAAACATGTTCATCCTATAGTACGCCGCTGTGTATTTTAGTCCCCTGTTGTATATATGATATACCCTGACTATGTAATTTGGGCTTACGTGATATTCACGTGACGCATCACTCAGTGGCATAAGTTTTCCATCCTCCCTCTTCTTGCCATATTACAAATTTAAACATATTGACGACAATTCAATTTCAACAGTTCAGGGTTTCTCATAAATCTATTCCATTTGATACGGTAGTTTGATTGCTGTTACCAGGCCTTGATAAACTGCCAACCTTCTACTTTTCCCGCCCACATATTCCAAGATTTCGTTTTTTGTGACTGCGTGGCAAGATGAGCAGCGATCTCCAAACGTAAGTGCAAAGCTCATGAGCCCTTGTTTATATGTACACAAGCCTTTGGAAACTGGACTGACACATTGTTATAGCTTCTTTTTACAAATCCCGCCAATTACGCGGACAATGCTCGGGTCCTCTCTCATTCTTTTCTTGATCACTGCCATTCGACTTGTATCGCCCTATTACCTTTTCAACGTCTGGAGTCTTACAATCTTTAAAGCTCAGATATGGCGACCATGTACGTACAAAGCCTCGATAGTTTCGTGTTCCGTGTTTTGTGTTTCAAATTACAAGATTGCAACCTTTCCAAAGGGTTGACTTTCTGCAAAAAAAATACAGCAACAAAAGGACCATGAACAAGTACAAATGGGATAATAAAAAACAGCTACTAACGATTTGCTTTTATGTTGATTCACAGTCACGGCATTCATGTTCCCACCAGCAATGCCCATGGAAGCTATCATGGATATTTATGCTCGTAAGTATGATCATTTATTATATTTTTGGTTTCTTGTCTGCTGGCCCGTTGTCGGCTTTAAATTAGGGCAGCTATTCATTCATGTGTTACCCTGCCTTGAAAATTACCCTGACTTGGATTTGGTTGCCATCCAATTTATTCTGACCAATGAAAAGTCGCCGAGTTTGTTTGGTCTGGCGTATAAATTTTTTGCCCCCAGTTTTTTCTCTTCCATCTTTCTTCTTCTTCTTAATCAACAATGGCACCTTGTGTGCTTAAATGATTATCTTACTTGTTTGATATCCATAGTCAATATAATTGATACCAATTTAGTCCTGTTCATCCCCTTTCATAGATACCAAACGGCTGGAGACAAGAAACCAATCTTTGAGTGATACTAACATGCTACCAAGTCTACAACTATAGTAAAGACATTGAGACCAACAAGTTTCAAAAGGACAAGGCCAGGTACGCCTGGTACTTGACTTTTATTTCTGTTGTGATCATGGTAAGTTTTGTTTGCTCTTGTAAGATTTTGGTTGTCTTTCAGCTCGTTCTTCTGTAGAATCTCCTGTTTCTGCTCCGAGAAAATGAAATGCTCTACATATCTTGGGTCCTGGTGATGGAGAATATCAATATATTAGGAGAAATGCGCAACTCACTATTTCATAGTTGAGAAAATGATATCGGTGTTTAATTCGGGCTTGCTATTATGGCAAGGCTGAGGTAGCGTCTCTTACATTTTATTTCTTGATTATATCTTTTGAATCTGGGGACATTGGACTAACTGTAGTATTATTTTTGATAGTTTTCAAACTACTTTTTAGGAGGAGTTTCGTACTTTAAACCTTTGGTTGTCGCCTTGACTTATACTTGGGCACAAGACAACACTGAAACTCAAGTTATGTTCTACGTGGTAAAAGTAAAGGCTGTTTACATGCCTTTTATCATGCTTCTTTTTGCTTTTATCGTTGGTGGCCAAGCGTCGTTCCTTGCTAGTGGGTCAGGCTATCTTTCTGCACACTTGTTTTTATTCTTTGACACGTTATATCCAATGACTTCTGAGGGAAAGCATTTGTGGTTTATTCGCACACCAGCACTCTACCACCAGTTGTGTGCAGCATACGATGAGCGTGTTAACAAAGGCAAGCCATACAATCCAGCTGCCAAGTATGAACGACAAGAGGGCTTTGGAACAGTGATTAGACCAGCCAACCC
Organism: Magnusiomyces fungicola; assembly: GCA_900654225.1. Classification (NCBI taxonomy): domain Eukaryota; kingdom Fungi; phylum Ascomycota; class Dipodascomycetes; order Dipodascales; family Dipodascaceae; genus Magnusiomyces; species Magnusiomyces fungicola. Next base: position 2,393,464 of record CAACAH010000004.1, read on the forward strand.
TGGAGGCTCTAACTATACCAAAGGCTCGGCAACGACTACGGCTCTTAAGAATCCATTTTCGTTTTCGAGCCCGTTCAAGGGTAAGGGCAAGAGACTGGGAGGTTAGTTTGCCGAACATTTGTAGTGGGAGTTTTCCAAATACTTTTTTTTTTTATGAATGCAGGTGAGAATTACAAGTTGATGGAAAAGTTGTATCATTTATTTATTTGAATAATATATTGAATTTGGTTAAAAGAATGAAAAATTGGATAGCATCTTTCTGTGGGGGTAGCTGATTATTCAGCGGTCTAGGATCCGCGGGACTTTAGGCTGTGAAAATTTTACAGGAGGAAAGAATCCAGAAAGAAGAAGAAGAAGAGCCGAGCAGTTTTGTATATATATTCTCAGAGAATTAAAAAAACAAAAAGCCAGTACGAGAAGCACAAAAAGTAAAAAAAAAAGTAAAAAAAAATAATACGGCAGCCGCCTTAACTAGCTGTCAAGCATTTATATATAATTCATACATCCGTATATACGTCCATACTCGTAAAAGAGAGAGATACGTTTTGAAATTGGTATTATCCAAAAGCAGGTGGCTACTTTAAGATACTCATTAGTGACTGACGTCTAGTTTTGATTTCTGGTTTCTGGTTTTTGATTTTTGCCGTGATAGATATTATATATTTCAAAATATTTCAACAACAATAAAAATAAAATAAAAAAATAATAAGAAGAAATAGGGCTCTCCAGTTTCTCCGCAAGTTTTTTTTTGGAGCCATGCCGAGCCACGAAACCGGCGACATTGATTTAACAGGAAATTAAATGCAATACACACGGCAAGAGTATGAATGAACATGAATGAATAGGAATAAAAAGGAATAAAAAACGGTATATATATGACGTTAGTATGGGGGTGTGGGCATGTTTTTCTGCTGCCTAATTTTACAGACTGTAGAAGAAAGAAAAAAAAAAGAGGTTTCCTTATTACCGAAACCAAATACAAAAAACCAAATACAAAATACAAAATACAAAATACCAAATCTACAAGGCTCATCTCAAGAGCCTCGAATCATCAGTATTGTATATGCCAACCAACCAATCAGTTTCTTCGTGGCTTTGATCTGTCATCATTCTATCAAATAATGTATATATAGCCAAAGGTGGACATATATATATAATACTCTGTTCCAATCAGGTCCTTGTTTGTCCAAATGCAGCCACTCTGGGATCTCCAAAGAGTAACAAATGTCCCCCCCTTTCGCATATTGTTAATTAATTCTGTAAAAAACAGTACCCTTGATGATATCTCAAGCCTTAGTAGTGCAACCCCCTAATTTGTGCACAAGATATATAAATGATCATGATGATGACTACAACTCGAGTAATGGGCTCAACATTAATCTCTCGCTATATCCGAATCTCCAGTATTCGCTCATCGACCATATCACAAATCAAAATACAACAGGCCGAAAAAATAAAAATATAATGTGCGCGTGCTCTCAGTATATATATTAAAGATATACAATAAAAACAAATAATGAACAGGATATAAAGAAACAAAATACAGGTGAAAATTCAAAGTAAAATAAAATAAAAATAAAAATAAAAAATAACATAACAAAACTAATGGTTAAAAATAAAAGTAAAAATAAAAATATTCAAATCAAAAAAACAAGCTTGATAGATTTTTACTAACTTGTCTTCTTTTCATCAAGGTGACTTCATAAGATTCAACTCTTTCAGTCACCCATGTTTGATCATCGTACTCATCAAAAAAACCAGCTGGCAAAAAAGTTGAAGCCTGGCTGAAAAATGAATGCCTTTGTTGTAGATTCATCCATTCGACATAGTAATAGTAATTAAAACATTATGGTAGTTGTCAAGGTACGACTGTGAGCCTTTTTCGAGCCTGTCATATCGTGATTCGTCAGTCATCAAGATCAAAGCTTTATTCTGTAAACTCGGGACGCAAATCACTTCTTCTAGGTTGCACAAGTGGATGGAGCTGAACAAGATACGTAATAGCCCACATAATGTAGCACATTGCCAATGTTAAGATAATACTGCTGCGCCAGACAGTGGTGTCGGTCTTGGGAGCGAAAATCCAGGCAGCGCCAGAAAGCGCGGCACATGCAATAAAAACGAAAACAACGTTCCAGCTATATTACTTTGCAATTAGTACTCTGTTAAACAAGGAGCGAATGGCATCAAAAAAGTCTTTCACCAAGTCACAACCCAACCTACTTGATATCCTCACTCATCATATACTGAACAGCAGCAGAAATCATATTTAATCGTTAAAAATAAAAGAGTCGTAAAAAGTGGTTGTCGTTAAAGGTCGTAAACGGTCGTCAAAAAAGGAAAACAAAAGCGAGTGAATAAAGCAAAAATATAAAGGAGCGAAACAAGTTGGTATCTGGGGAAAGAGGAAAATGTGAAAAGGAGAAATCCATCGGGTATATATATGTGTCTGGGTATCTTGGATGTATATAAGCCAAATGATCATAAAAAAAAAAGGCCAAATGAGGGGTACCACACATGGGTAACTCCATATATTCAAATTTTGTACGGTGTGTGCGATCCATGGTACCATGGGCGCGAAGTATACGTCTTTTGCGCTGTCCTCTGCATGCTCGATTAAAGGTGTGTAGCCACTCAGTAGTATCCCTAGCCCTGCCCAACCACAGTTCCAAATCTCATAACCAACTCCTGATTGACCGTCCTCTGTAGTCTACTCGCCGTTCGTTCATGTCCTTGGATACTCGTTTGTTGTTTTGAAACTCCTGGAATAGTCTCTTTAGCTGTTTCACCTTTTTATCTGTGTTGGAAAGCGTGTCAAGCGTGTCAAGCGTCAGAGATGTTTAGGTCAAGTCTGATATTAATACTGAACAATACCACCGTGCTTGGCTATGAAATGACGACGAGAAAGTTTGCTGTACACACATTTAGAAACAGCAAATTCCAAAAAGAAACTAGCCCAAAAGAGGTGCTGAATTTTAAGACAGGAAAGGAGAAACATGGCGCTGGAGTAACGGCTGAAGACATAGGCTTGTTGAAATGTTTTGTTTAACACAGTTATGAAGGAATGAAGAGGATATAGAGACACAAGACTGAATGGAATACCACTTTCGATGCTACAGCACTCTGCTCAATTCAGATTGCAACAACAAATGGTGATATCGAGACTGTGAACCGAGATTATACTCATAATGGACAGACTCTTTTAGCCTATTGATCATATATTACTGACGTTATGGGTAGAGATAGGCCATGGAGATAAATTAAAACCGCACCAACAAAGTTGAAAAATATGTCAAGTCGCGTTATTTTAATAATTCGTTCGTGTAATGCTGTCTTCTTATTATCAAGTACCGGTCAAAGTCGCCGGATGCCGCCGGATAAAAAGTAATAGAACGTTGCTCAGAAAGCAGAAAGCGATATCAAAGATCGGAAAAACGAATGAAATAAACCAAAACTTCAATCAAGAGGTCTCTGAAGAGTCAAATAGCCAAAGCCAATGTGTCCTTGGTGATGCAAAAAGCTGCAGTCGACTATTTTGATGCCATAGGGTGAAAAAAACAACTCAGAAAAAATATACATACCCACTCATTTTGCCGTCAGTAATATGGTATTATGTTGGTATAATGTGAAAATTTAGTAAAAATACAAGAGTAAGGAAAAGAACGTGTTTTTAAATGAATAAAAGCAGACAAAAATATCTTTCGCAGATGGTAGAGTTGATGCAGTAAGTGGTGATGAAGAAAACAAGAGGCAGCTTGGGGAAAAAGAAGTGCTGTACAACAGAGCAGCCATTATTGTCATGTGAATACCACGTGACATGAATAACTTCCGATACATACAACTTTGCATGTACTTTGATACGCCATTTGCAAAATGCCTTATGAATCAACAATCTCGTCCAGGACAAATTTCAATTAGTTATACAAAACATTTCAAACAACTTTTTCTAACAAATACACAATGCAACAAATTACATATACCACATTAATAAACGCATGTCTAGTGAAAAGAAATACAAGGCCACTAAACTAAATAAGCTTAGTTTAAGAAAACTTCCAAGTTAAGCTCCAAACTTGATCCAACATAAGGAATCTCAAACTTGTGCATGACCTCGGGGTGGATAATACCCAAATCACCAATGATTTCAGCCTTCTCGCCATCCTTAGATCTGAAGTAAACATTAGCTCCTCTACCAGGGAAGAAAGTAGCAGACTCTGAGGGCTCAATCCAGTAACCTCTAGAATTGTCCTTGCTAGATTTATCAGCTTCACCAAGGAAAGGAACACGGAGCATCTTCATGACACGGTCAAGTAAACCATGGACAATCTCGAAACCAGAGGTTTGGCCAGCAAAAACTGCACCAAACTGCTTGCGGTTAAAGGCCTTACGCTCAAGCTTTTCATTTTTGAAAACAACGTCAGCAGACTCGAAAACGCGAATTGGAAGAGAGTGCTTTCTGTTCTCTCTGATAGTCTTTAAGATACCAGGCAACAAAGAGGTTCTAACAACTTGGTATTCTAAAGTCTTTGGGTTGGCAAGCTTAACAGCAGTCTTGCCATCATCCTTACGGTTCAAGAAGGCAAAGTTCTCATCATGGGAGCATAAAATCAAAGGCATGACCTCAGACCAGCCACAAGCGGCAACCTCTCTTCGCACAATGTCACTAATCTTGTTAATTGGTAATGCTTCAGCAACTGTGTATGAGTCAGCAGGGAATGTTCTCTCAAGGTTATTGAAACCATAGCCAATAGCAGCGTCCTCCATAATATCACACTGGTGAAGAATATCAGGTCGAGTAATAGGAATGCTAACGTCCAAAATGTTCTCATCTGTAGAAGAGGGCTTGGCAGAAAGAGACATCTTCTTCAAAAGCTTGGAAATCTCAGAACCAGAAAGATTGAGTCCAAGACAAGAGTTAATGTAAGAAACCTCAGCAGTTGTCTGGCGAGGAGCAATTTCAGGCTCAATTCTAGATTCGCCATTGTGTTTAGAGATGATCTGAACAGGCTCAATAGCAAAAGGCTCAGAGGAGTACTCAGAAAACATAGCAACAAGCTGGTTTACAACGATCTCAATCTTGGTCTTATCAGTACCAGTCAAATCGAAAAAAATATTCTTGGTATCCAAAGTAATCTTACTGAACTCACTGTTGATAATAGGAGGAAGAGATAGGACACGGCCCTTGGAATCATAGAAAGCAGGGTAAACTGGATGGTCTCGAATAATGTGAAGGTACTTGCCAAGGTTCTTATCCTTTTCGTAAAACTCCATAAGTTCACGGCCGTTCATCTCCTTAGTCTGGTTAAGAGGAATAAATTTAATGTCCTCAGGCTTACGAGCTTCGTAAGTGATAGGTCCAGGGGCAAGCTTGTCCAAATCGTGAGTACCGATGGCAACAAGGGTACGGTTACGGCAAAGATTGGTATGCAACTTATCTTGAAGAGCGATGAAAGAATCATAACGAAGCTTGTCAAATGTAACGTTTCTGAGAACAGCGGAAGCGACGTAAGGTCGAACAGAAGAGGTGTTCTCATTGACAATGACCTGAAGCAATTCCTTTGGCTTGGTCAACTTGTAAGTTGGGAGCTCAGCACGACCGAGGAAGATGTTGAGAGCTCGGGCAATACCCTCAAAACAAAGCATATCATATCTATTTATTTGGTTAGTTGTTTGTCAATAGATGATGATTAATTGCCATATCCGTACTTACCTGTTGGCTGGGATTTCAATCTTAAGCTGAGGGCGCTCACCAGGTTGCAAATCACCTTCAGAGGTCTAAGAAGATGTTAATAACTTTGATAAATAAAAGACAGGTTAAGAAGGTTTGGAATGAATCAAGGAACACATACATCCTCATCAAGCTCGATACCAAATTCGAAGCACAATTCATCGAATTCCTTGGTAGTATAGCTACGACTATAAAATAGAAATATTCACAGGATGTGATTGTTAGTTTGAACTTGTTTTCTAAACAAACGACGATGGAAATCAGGCGCTAGATAATGGAACGATTGAAAAAAAAACATATCATCGCTTGGAACGAATCAAGACTTACCCCAAGGACTTGTAGAGTTCTTCCTTATCAACGGAGATGGTAGGCATTTTTCAAGACGATATGGATCTTAATCAGGAGCGACGGATTCCCTGGTTAGCGGCGAACAGAGAGGTTGAAGGATCCCTTGATGGGTAGGTGTGTGCTTTTCTCAATTTTTTTGAATCTCAAAACCTGTGCCAGGGAGAATGGGGGATTCAGTCACCTTTAAGGGCAAGGGTAGGGTGTGACATTGCACGTATTGACATGCACATTGTCGTTCCAGGATTGTGATTGTGTTACATACCATGACACAATGTTGCCACATGCACAAGACCTGCCTGCGTATCTTTTAGGCTACACATCCTCGTTACGGGACAGGGCACAGGCGACGGCGCGTAGCTGTGCCGGTTAGATTGATTGGAAGACAGACCGAGCTGCTCTTATTTGTATCACTATGTATCACTTTTGCCAGAGCCTGCAAAATAAGTGCGTAAGCTCGATAC